>OY294051.1:8769640-9027350 GCA_958510825.1 Brachypterus glaber
AATTTAACCGAGGGCCATTTCCCATAAGGTATGTGCCATGTCCTTTTTAGAGAAATATCGGAAAACTCGGATAAGCTAGATAACTTGATTAAGGGGTCACTCGAATATTACGGCACACCGAGAATCTTAAAGTTTAGCAAGATTTTCTTTAGTATTTCGTTTAAAATAAGGTTGGTTGGACTCTTGGGCGCTGAGATAAAAATATTACTTTTATTTTTTAGAAATTTATCTTTAAGATAATGACCTCACAACGCACTTTTAGTGGAAATATGGTATTTACCACCCGGGATTTAGCTTAGTGGTAAAAAACAATAAATACCACTGGTTTTTACCGCCCTGGTCAAAACCATGCCAGCCCTGATATAGATAGGACCTTTCAGCTTAGCACGGCAGAATAAAATGAGGGAGTGGACCGTTAAAATTTCAAATTTTCGCATTTTAATAAGCGGGGTTTTTTCGTACATAAAAATGGTCGGCCCGATAGATTTTTTTTAATTTGGTGAAAGTGATACCTAAGCAACATGACATTGTAACAAAGCTATAAAAAAATTGGATTATTCGAAAGTCAAACTAAATCTTCGTTCACGGGCACCGTGTATATGTACTTAATTAGCCACTTGACATAGCTCAAAAAAAATATTTTTCTTCAAGCGTACTAAAATGTTCATATTTTATAACCGAAGACACTAGTTAGAAGTGATCTATTTTTTTACAGTAAAAAAATGAGTTCATTGTTGTACGCCGTAAAAAAAGTTAGTTAGCAAAACCACCACTGGCGGCAGCACTCTTTGACTTTGATGACAGCCATACTTCAAACTTGTTTGTTTATTATGTAAACAGGTGGTTGACTCGAGATTCTGTGCAAAACCCTTGTGTGAAATTGATTAAAAATGATTGAAGAAGAATATATGGTTTATACACCTAGAAATCTCTCCGAAATTGCAAATGCTACATTAGACAAGTTACCATCGATATCGCGCAAAGTGTACGATTTAGCCTACGAAAAAAATTTAAAATGAGCTAAGGAAGGTTTAAGTTTATTTCGAAAGGGTTTTATTGGCCTATTTTAACAAAAAAACAGACTTTATTACTGAATAAATTAAATTCAATTAAATTAAAAAATATATATATAGGATGCTTGAAGAAAAAATAGTATATGTCGAAGAGGGAAAGTGATTTTTTTACTCGTCTGTAGTTTCCGGACTCCGCTTTGCATCGTCAGTAAATTCTACAGACTAGTAAGAAAAAAGATTCACTTTTCCTCTTAGTAAAACAATATACTATTTTATTTTTGAAATTTTTTTTGAAAAAATTTTTTTTTCGCAAAAAGGAAATAAAAAAATTGTTTAAAAATGTTTAAAAGTTTTTTTTTATTTCTTTTTTGAAAAAAAAATAATCACTTGAAAAAATGCAATACCATTTACTGTGAATATTATATAATGGAATACATATCTTTACGGCTTGTTTACAATAATATTACGGCAGACTAACATCTCTACTCTAAATTTCTCTACTCCCTAACATCCCTACTCCATAACATCCCTACTCCATAACATCCCTACTCCACAACAACTCTACTCCGTAACATCTCTACTCCATAACATCTCTACTCCGTAACAACTCTACTCCACACTATAAGGACTTTATTAGCCACTTAATAATAAATGAGTAGTTCAAAGAACAAAGAATCTTTTATTCTAGATTATTTTATTTTTTTCATAGAAAACGTTTATCTTTAAATTTAAATCTAGAACAATCATAAATGAATTATTCTAAAAGCCACAATGACCGCGTACTCTTAATATGCACTAATAAGTAAGTAATTAATAAATTAAATTCATATTTGACAGTGACTTAGCATGACAAATATTCATTTGAGTTAAGACAAGTGGCTAATGGAGTGCATATAATGCGGAGTAGAGTTGTTACGGAGTAGAGATGTTATGGAGTAGAGGTGTTACGGAGTAGAGTTGTTGTGGAGTAGGGATGTTATGGAGTAGGGATGTTAGGGAGTAGAGAAATTTAGAGTAGAGATGTTAGTCTGCCAATATTACTAAAGCACTCACGGTGTTCTAGAAGAAATTTTAAATGACATTTTTTTTCTTTTTGGAATTTGTTATATGAGCTCTAATTAAAAAAATAAGACCAAACTTTTAAAAATCGTTAGAGCCGTTTTTGAAAAAAATGTGTTTTTTTAAAAATATCTTTGATATTTCACGCTAACATACTCGGTTTGCCCTCGATATCTCGGATTTTGACCAAACATGGCCACTATGGTACCTAAGAACTCCATCCAATTTTTTTTCAAAACGGTCCATCCGTTCACCATACCGGATGTGCCACCAACCAGGTTCTTGACAAGTTATATCTCCGTTATTTGAAAAGGTATTTTTTTTGTAAAAAATAGCGTTAAATGGGAGCCAAAGAAGATTTTATTAACTTATTCGACCCCCCCCCATTCCTTACTCACTCCCTTGTAATCACCCCACCCTCTGATTTTCAAATAACACCTCCCACCCCCATTTTACCTAAGAATATGAAATTACATTTCATTTTGAATTAAACCATATATTATAAATAGTATCTTATTCTTTTAAGGGGCTTCCAATAACAATTATTATTTAGTAATAATAATGTCCCACCAGGTTTTAGATGGGATATATCTTCATTATTTAAAAAGATTAAAAAAGTTAAAAAAAAATAAATAAAATTAAATTGGAGGAAAGTAGAATTTACTAACATGCAAAACTACCCCTTATTAACCCATCCTCTTGGAACCACCTCCAACTAGTCTTTTAAATAGCACTCCCCTATTTTACTAAAGAATATGAAAGCAGATTTCATTTTAAATTTAACCAGAAAATTTTCGAAAAACTTACGTTAAATTGTACCCAAAAGAAAATTGATTAATATATCCAAAACCAACTTATAATAACCCACTCTCCTGGAACTACCCGCAACTTTGTTTTAAACACCACCCTAAATAAAAATTGTTATTTAGAGCCCCTTAAAATCTAAGATACCACTTATAATAAATGGTTGAATTTAGAATAAAGTGCACTTTCATAGTCTTTAATAAGAATTAGGGGGTGCTATTTTAAAAACAGAAGTTGGGGGTAGTTTCAAGAGAATGGGTAAGCAAGGGGCGGTTTTTAATAAGTCAGTAAAATCTTCTTTGGCTTTGATTTAATGCTATTTTTTGCAAATTTTAATACCTTTTCAAATAACGGAGATAAGCCATATCAAGAACTTGGTGGGACACCCTGTATAGTGAACGGATGGAACGTTTTGAAAAAAAATTGGATGGAGTGCTTAGGTACCACTATGCCAAGTTTGGTCAAAATCCGAGACATCGAGGGCAAACCGAGTATGTTTGGACGTTTTGACGTGAAATATCAGAGATATTTTCTAAAAAACACATTTTTTTCAAAAACGGCTCTAACGATTTTAAAAATGTTGGTCTTATTTTTTTAATTAGAGCTCATATAACAAATTCCAAAAAGAAAAAAAAATGGAAGTTGTCATGTCTTTTAAAAGTTCTTCTAGAACACCGTGCACTTATTTGAAAATTTGGCGAAGGCGCCAACAAGCGATACATATTTAAGGTATTTTTTTTAAATACACAATACACAATACTTTTACAAAGTGTCCCTTCAAAACAAAAAATAAGTAAAACTAGAAATAAGAAAAAATGGACTTCGTTACATTGTTGCCGCATGTTTGGAGAGCATATAAGCGTTTAGTATAAAATCCAAACAACCAAACAACATTTAATGTTAAAAATAGTATTATGACCTGTTTTTTCAAGCAAGATAGTAAATTAAAGATCGCACAGTAAATATTTTTACAACACGTTTGAATAGTATATTTTTGTGTATAGTTATGTTTTATAAAATAAACTACGCAGTATATTCGCACATCCAATATTCGAATCTGTTTTGAAATATTGACTGTGCGATTTTTAATTTACTATCTTGCTTGATGAATTAAGTTTTTAATTTTATTTTATTAATATTTTTTTTCTTTCTTCTTCCAAGTTATTTAAATAAATTTTCCTAGCAAGTCAAAATTAACAAAAAATAATATTATAGTACAAATTATATTATATAAATAACTCCTTTAAATGTTATATACTATTGAATTTATAATTAAATAAATAAATCTATAAAGAAAGCGTTTAATGATAACGAAGTCAAAATTTTAAAAAATACTTTTAAATTGTTTAAATGGGGGCGTAATTTTTACGCCGTGTCTGTGGTAATGTTCCATAAATAAGGTGTCTGTGGCAGAGGCTTAAGATTTTGGAGTCGGTGGTCTGTAAAATTTACAATTTATTTCGTATAATTGATTCGGGATTTATTGTTTGTCAACGACTCGCTGGAACCAAACGAGATCATGAACACTCCCCTGAAACCGTACCTGGACTTTATAAAAGAAACAGGGATGTTATGAGGAGATCTGTAATGTTAACACAAAGGTCCCTAGGGACCAGGTGTTGAGGGCAGTGAACCCCGCACTGAACTAACTAAACTAAACTAAACTATTGTTTGTCATATGTTGTATAAATTTTAAATCAATATATTTTTAAAGTTAGAACTTACTCTACATTCCATTTGGCTATGGCGTAATCTCTCACCAAATAATAAAGTAATCCATCTCTGTAATCAGTTTCCAATCCTCGAGATAATCCTAGTTTTTCACCAATTAGTGTTATATTTTTTGGAATAATTGTAACCTAAAAAATATTTATGTAAATAAACAACGCTGCAGCGCTGCAGGCAATTTTTTTTACAAAAATGAAGGTCTATTTTAATTTTGAAACAGTCTTACAACTTAATATTTCACAGAAAATTTTTATGGATTTGAAGGTCCACTTGGAAAAGTCCCTGCATATTTGCTTGTTTTGGAGCCCTTATCGTTCTGGGGAAGTATAAATAAATAAAGTATCAACTATATTGTAAACTAAAAGAAACTATCGTCACTGAGTCCCCTCAAACCAGGGCCCCTTCCCCCCACAAATCCGGCCCTGGTTGTAGCTACACCAAAAAAAATCGGTGTAAAAAAAAAGTCATATGATTTTAAAGAAAACCAATACGTTTTTGCATCGGCACTGTATTTTGTTGAATCAGAAATTTTTGTTTTTTTAAGCCGTTTTATAAAACAAAATATTAAAATAAAGGGAAATAATAATAAGTGTACTAAACTCATGTAATAGCCACCCGCAAAATCATATACTTATTACTACGCAAAGAAAATATATATATAACTTTAGCTTCCGTAGGCAACACAGATTACAAAAAGGTTGCTGGCGCCATCTAGCACGTAAATTGCGGACTATTGTCGGTATAGTCGGTTTCTGTAAAAACCCCTAGTGACATCTAGCGGAAATTTTAAGTAATAGAGATGGCGCCAATTTCAAATCCTTAATAAAATTGTTAATTAAAACACGTTGAAGGACAATGACGCCGTCGAGCGGTTTGCCTGCATTTTTGCAGACATACCGCTGGGCAGCGTCATTGTCCTTCAACGTGTTTTAATTATTACTTTGAATTCTCCATTCAAAGTAATAAAAGAATAAAATACAAATGCAAAACAAAAATAAAACAATTTATTTCATTTAAAAAAAGTACATACAAAAATAATTCTTAATTACCTATACATAAAGAATAATTTTTTATCAAATCAATGAAAATATTTTACTGGACGAAATCCGAAAATTGTTTTTTTTATCACCCTCAGCTTTTACAACATAAAAATAATTATATTATTATATTATTATTATACACCGTTTTATAAGAGGATTTATTTCATTTTAAGGGGAGAAGGGGCATCCATAAGGAAAAAAATTGCGCATTCACCAAAAATATAACTTTGAAGGTATTTCTAATAGAAATTTTCTATGCTAATATATCTCGCTGGGGGGGGGGGCATGGGACTATAAAATTTAAAAAATAGAGTTTTTACCCACGAGTTAAAACTAAAACTGGGGTACATACTCGTAATACTAATTGAATAATCGCCACTGACTGTTTCCAAAAAGACTAAAAACGCATGAAAGCATAATTAATATTTTATTTAATTGTTTTGTATATCAATTACTCACTTTTAAAAGCTTTGCTGACATAAACTTTCGACCCTCCTTAAGAGTGTGGCTCGTTGGTTAATAGCCACTGATTGGTTTCAAAAACACTAAAAACATGAATGGATCATTAATATTTAGTTTTATTTGTTACGTATGTATATTACTTACTTTTAAAAGCTTCACGGAAAGAAACATTCGACCCTCTTCAAAAGTGTAACCAATTGGTTAATCGCCACTGATTGGTTTCAAAAACACTAAAAACACATGAAAGCATAATTATTATTTAGTTTTAATTGTTGTGTACGTATATTTATTCAAATAATTACCTTTTCCAAAGTTATTAAAATTTTTCGTCGCACACCAATCCAAGATTTAGATTTTTTGAGGTTAGAAACACGGAAACCCCCGCTTTATATATATATTTTTTTACAACAAAGTAAGTCTAATACTTTCAATGGGATTTTGTTTTAAATATGGTCAATATGCAATATAGAATCATTCTTAATAATATTATCTTAAAATATTTACTATTTTTTTATTTATTATTATTTTTAATACGATGCCATCTATCAGGATAAATGGAAAGCTTTACATGAAAAGATAAAAGAAACCTATCTGTTAAAAATTACAAAAAATAACGCTAGCGACATCTAGCACGTAAATTGCGATGCTATGGCGGCCATTTTTAGCTGTGTTACAAGGTCACTTACTTAAGGCTGGCCCCCCTGTTACTACGGGTCGGATCGAAGTAGCCATTACCGGGGGCATGCAAAAATTAGAATCTAAACAAACTCTTCTTTCAAGTAAAGAGACACTTGTAAGATAAAATAATCACAATCTAAGATTAAACAATCACAGGAATACCGATTTTTAAGGATTATATTCGTCAAAAACCCACAAAGATTAAAAAAAATACACCGTACACAATGACGTTCACCATTCAACAACTGTCCCACCGGGGATTACCCGTCCTTCCTGCTTCTCCTGCCGGCAACAGGGTCATACTTTAAACTATTGTTCACCAAGCGAATGTCATGTCGACGCTGTTATTACTCAGTGATTGGTCATGGTTCATGACGTAGAAAGAGTTTGATTTTTTTTTATTTTTCTTTTTTTAACAAATAAATAATGAAAAAAACACAATATTTTTGTATTTATTTTACCCCGCCCCATTCCTATCAAAAATAATTCCATCCGAGAACTTTGTGTAAGGTTGTCGAGTTATCGTAGTCACAAATTTCCCGAAAATGATCTTTTTGGAACAAAACGTCAATAAAAGTAAAAAGGTTGAAAAATAGGAACCCATGCGCATAAAGCTTAATCCTGGCCATTCGCGAATTGTTAAGTGTATGTCTGGAAGAAGACTTTTTTATATAAACCGCAGAATCACTTCAAGTGAATCAACAAAACACTACTGTGGCAATGCGGCGAATGTTTTCAAAACGCGTTCAAATGAGCTCCGCCTTTTTAAGTAACTTATTACGCGAACAGCTTAGCGCAGACAAACAGACAGACAGACAGACATATTTTTTTTGCTTATTTTGATTGTTTCTCGACGTTTCAAAAAAAAATCAAACTTTCTCCATTTGCAGCATGGACCATGACCACTTACTAATAACAGTCGACATATGACATATCCAATCTATTGTAAAATAGCTTAATGGACGAATAAAGTTTTATTATTCTGCTGGGTGAACAATAGCAGAGATAACCAATAGTTTAAAGTGTTTAAGGACCCAAATTTACCTAAGAATTTGGAGTAAAAATACGACCCTGTCGCCGGCCGGAGAAGCAGGGATTACCTATAATCCCCGGTGAGACAGTTGTTAAAAACCGGTATTATTGTGATTATTTAATCTTAGTTTGTGATTATTTAATCTTACAAGTGTCTATTGATTGAAAAAAAGACTTTTTTAAAATTCTAATTTTTGCATACCCCCGGTAATGGCTACTTCTATCCGACCGGTGCTTATTACTAAAGGGCGCAAACAGACGAGCTTATCAATCAAAGCTCTTTGGAGACCATGTTTTGTATGTTTAGTGTACTGATACTTGATTTTTTTTAGAAATCGAACTCTTTTTTTTTACCAAATTGCTGATCCATTAACGGGCCTTACTTATAACTTTTTTGTCAAAATTAAAGTTTCTAAACCACTGTGCGCTATATATATATATATATATATATATATATATATATATATATATATATATATATATATATTTCTCAAAAACTAGACCTGCTAGGGCAAATCTAAAAGCAGTTTTGGACTTTTTGAAAGTTGAACTTATTTTTTAGAATGCGCTGCGCATTCTAAAAAATAAGTTCAACTTTTTTGGCAAAAAAAAAGTGTGTTCGCAGATGAGCACTGGCTTTGAAAATAGACAGTTACCTCTGCGATAATGGGCAATGGTCCCTCATTATCCCTGATGTCTGTTAAATCCATAGAAAACAGTTCGTAGTTTTTCCAACCAGCTATAAATAAAGTTGAATCTGTTTTTGATATAGCTAAATAATAGGCAGGAATTGGTATAAATGTTTTACTTTCAGGAATTAGTTTAATTCGCCACCATTTCAACTGGTTTAAGGCAATTACCAATAGATTATTATCTCCTACATCTCCTATGTAAGCTTTTAAACCGGTTTCATCCATATAAGGATCTATCCTGATTATGTTAAGGTTTCTGCTTGGAATGTCTAAAATAATAATTATATAATTATATAATAATATATTTATAAATGTTTATAAAAACATTAAATTTATTGTCTTTATTAACCTGAAGCTAAAAAAAACCGGACACGGTGCGCAACCATATGGCCAAATGCGAATATGGGTGTCCAACATTATTTTATGGTTAAAATGGGTAAAAAGTAAATTTCTTTTTCATAAAATTATAAAAATCGATGTTTTTTTTAGATTTTTATACTACTCACAGCGCCTGCACTAGAATAGTATTATACGGTAGTTTCGAATTTTCAAAAAAATTCAAAAATCGTCCTAGACAAAAAATTCTTGAATAAAAATTTGTCTGTCCGTCCGTCTGTCCGTCCGTCCGATGTCACGATTTTTGTAAACACGATAACTCCGATCGACTTGAAATTTTCAGGAAAAAATAAGTCCTACGAGGGGAAGATCCCTAGTGCTCTTCAAAGTAATCCCAACAAACACAGCTGAAAATAAATCCGATTAACGTAACTTTTTCAGGAAAAATTACTTTTATTATAAGGATCAATTCTACCAATTTTAAAAGTAATCACCTCAAAAACAAAAAAGTTATGGGGGGTTAAACTTCTAAATAATAAAAAAAAATCATTTTAATTTTTTTTATATTTATTTATTTATTTATTTATTTATTTTTTTTTTTTTTTCGAGAAAAGAAAATTAAAAAAAAATTGTTTTTCAAAAAAGATCTTTAAAATATGTATTTTTTTTATTAATTCGTTTTTTTTTTTTGGGAAAAAATGTCTTTTTTTTAATTCTTGTTTTCCGCAAAAAGAAAATTAAAAAAAAAATAAAAAAAAATTGAAAAATTTTAATATTTTTTTTTTGATTTTTTTTTAATTTTTTCTTTTTGATTAAAAAATACCCCCCATATACCCCTGCTCATATTTTAGGAGCCGACAATATCAAATATATGCAAAAAGATAGTTTAAATTGTCTTATTTTTAAATTTAAAAGCTCTCAATAAAGATATTCTTATTTTTAATAATTATTTTAATTTTCAACAATCGGTGCAAAAGCCATTATATGCTCAGTGAGCATTGCTCACTGATGATCGCAAAAAAGCGTGAAATAGCAGCTATATGACGTTTTGGTAGGGATTATCACATTGATTGTGAAAATTCTGTAGTAGATCAGTGCAATTTCTTTATAGATTTAAATAGTTTTGCCGTCTATAAGGCACTAAACTTTATTTTCATTTATAATTTGATTTGCCGTGTCGGTACTAGGTGTTGGCTTCGAGACAATTTTTTTGTCCGCCTGTGTATCTAGATATATATAATTCTTATCAGATTACAGGTCTGTCAACATCTAATGTAGTACTTTTTGTGCAACATTAGATGGCGCCACCAATTTGTACGCTCTCAATGCAGATATGCTTATCTTTAATGAGTATTTTAATTTTCAATTATCTGTGCGAAAGCCACCATACCAATATATGCTCACTAATGATCGCAAAAGAGCGTGAAATAGCAGCTATATGACATTTTGGTAGGGATTTTCCAAAGAACTTTTACCTCAAGAAGGAACATGATGAAATCTACCGTATGCTTTGTTTGAAGCGTGAACCAACTACGGCTGGTGGGGAGTGACTATTGTTTACACCTAGTACGCGTAAAGAGAGAGAAAGAATGTGTAAACTCACAGTCTAATGTCGTAAAATGATTGACAGGGGTACAGTGTTGCCGATTGGAAACATATACTTTGGATATTTTATTGTAAATTTTAAGAAACATTAGTTCTGTATTATATGAACTAGTAGTTTAATTTTAATAGATTTAATATACTATATTATTAAACATAATTATAGTATACACAATAAAGTTTTTTACATTTTTAATTTAAGTATAATGATTTTAATTCATGATAAGGTGGAAACTACGCAACATCGCTACTAGGTAGCCTGAAAGTGGACTAGCGACAACTACATTTTACACCACAAAGCTGTATCGCGTTTCTGTTAGTAAATAAACAAACAAAAAAGATGACACCTTCATAAACATTGGTCTGAAATTACTTCTTGAGGTAAAAGTTCTTTGGAATTTTCTCATTGATTGTGGAAATTCTGTAGCAGAGCAGTGCAATTTCTTTACAGATTTAAATAGTTTGCCGTCTATAAGGCACTAAACTTTATTTTTCATGTATAATACCAAGTTATACCTAATTTATAAGAATAATTACCTGTTAAGTCGCAACTTTGACTCATAGAATTATAAAATAAATTATAAGATACAACCTTAGCCTGACAAAATTCATTGCCTTTGTCCAAAACCCATAAATTGTGTTTTTTGGGCTCCATATCCAGAGAAATAACATCTTGAAGTTCCTTGCAGTTTCCCCATAACTGTGCCTTTGTTGAAATTTTCTTCCTAAAGCTACTTCGTAAGCTGTAAATTAAAATAGTTTCAAAATAAGCTTGGGTCCAGTGTATTTGGTAGCTTATGTAAAGTTATAACTATAGAGTTTTTAAAATGAGGAAAGAGTTCCTATGCCCCTCTGACCACATTTTAAAAGGTAAAAATAAAAATTTAGTTTAAGTTGTCTTATTTTAATTTAGATATCTCAATCGTTCAAAAGTTAAGAGGTTGGGGTTGACCTTTAGATCCCACTGCATGGTCAAATAGGGAATTATATATGCTAAAAATTATGTATGTCACGAGTCGTGACTTAAAATTAAAAAAAAAATAAAATTAAACATTTTTTTTTATAGAAAGAAATAATATATGATTGTGAAATTTTGTAGGTATGTTTATTTATATTTAAAGAATGCATTTTTTTTAGATTTTTAAAGTGCGTTATTTTGCCATAATTCTTTTTTGAAAAAAGAACATCAAAAAACGGTGGACGCCATGATTCCGGCCTTTTAGATCGATCAAAAAAAATATTGAATCAGTATTGAAGTCGCTGCAGCCCCCCTATCTAGAAGAAAATGTTTTGGCCAAAAAATAACAAAATGGCAGACGATTTTCTTGAAATTTTTTTGAAAAACGACCGCCATTTGGCCAAAAAAAAATCTTCTAGATATTCCGTTTAATTTTTCAGTCGATCCAAACGGCCGGAATCATGGCAACCACCGTTTTTTGATGTTTTTTTTTTCAAAAAAGTTTTATGACAAAAAAATGGCACTTTAAAAATAAAAAAAAAAAGTGTTGCTTAAATATAAATAAACATACCTACAAAATTATTCTTTAAATATAAATAAACATACCTACAAAATTTCAAGATTATATCTTTTCTTTTCTATATAATTTTTTTTTAAACACCCTTAAAAGCTAAATATATCAAAGTTAAAAGGGGGTTGACCGCACTGTTTAATACCTTATACTTGGCAAGGCAAAAATTGTATCTTCATTCCATGGAACTTCAACCAATGTTGGTCTTGCAACATTTTTATTACAAATACTCCTAGGTATTGCCAAAAAGGCTCTATTTCTGTATATCGCAATATCAGAGGTATAGTAATTATTATATAATCCATATTCACTTAAGTTAAAACATTTAACTCTTGAAAATATAAAAAATAGTAGAACTATATGCTTTAAGACGACCATTTTGAAATGTAAACTAAGCGTTAGTTTAATTTGCTGAAATTGCCGTTTTTACAAACATATGAGAAGTTCACTTGCAAAACTCGCTAAGTTAAGTTGCGGATAAGGTTGATTATTTTTTAACGTTTTTATTAATGTTTGTTTATGTTTATGTTCGTTTTTTAACCTCGTACTATTCTACTTAATTAAGCATCCCCTAAGTCCAGGACTTGTGTGGGCTAGTAGTAGAGGGAACCACCGGCTTTAATTGACTTTCGAACCAATATATCTAGGGAGTTCGCCTTCGCCAAATTTCAATTATTAATTAACTGAAAAAGGCAATTGGCGCCAGTGAGGTTTGATCTCATCATTAGCTCAGTGTCAATGCTATAATTGATGCCTTAGACCGCTGAGATAAATCTCCCATATCCCAGTCAAATAATAAATGTAAATAACAATAAATGTACACGGGCTGATAATATCAGCCTGATATTTTAAAGGGTAGTAGTGGATGGTAACAGAACACATTAGCTCAGTGTCAATGCTATAATTGATGCCTTAGACCGCTGAGATAAATCTCCCATATCCCAGTCAAATAATAAATGTAAATAACAATAAATGTACACGGGCTGATAATATCAGCCTGATATTTTAAAGGGTAGTAGTGGATGATAACAGAACACATTAGCTCAGTGTCAATGCTATAATTGATGCCTTAGACCGCTGAGATAAATCTCCCATATCCCAGTCAAATAATAAATGTAAATAACAATAAATGTACACGGGCTGATAATATCAGCCTGATATTTTAAAGGGTAGTAGTGGATGGTAACAGAACACTCCTGTGAGTTTTTCACGGGGTGATTTGCATAAGGAGTGTCGGCTATCTTGAATTTTAGGGGTGAATTGCTTAATTTGCATCTTACTTTAAAAATGCATATAACCAATTTTGTTAAGAAGGAAATTTCCAACAATTCTTGTTTGGATCATTTTTAATATATTAATAACAATCGAGTTAATTCAAAAATAATTAGCTCAAATTTGGCACATCCTCATCAAATAGGGTCTAGATTCCTAGATCGAAAGGATTTGTTGTCCCGAGGGTGTGCCAAATATGAGCTGAGAGATGAAGGTTGGGCACCGCACACAGGTAAAAAATACGAAAAAGACGAAAAAAAATCATAAAGCGTCAAATGTTGAATATTTATAAACCATATAGTATCCTCTAAATGATTTGAATACATTTTTTTGAAAAGGTTTGTGGCCTTGCGTAAAAAATTTAATTTAAGTGGCACACTGCATACCGGGTGGGCCATTTAAACGGTTAAAAGGCGATATTTCAGAAACCGTTAAAATAGGTTTTTATAAATTTGCTAATAAGCTTTATTATCAAGGGGGACTCCTTTTTATTAAATCAGATTTTTTTTCATCCACACCCTTAGGCGGGAGAGGGGGTAACTTAAAAATTTTAAATGGAATGGGGTTGTTTTTTATTCAGATTCAAATTTTTTTTCAACCTCAAATTGGGCTGTTAAAAAACTAAAACAAAAAAACGCCATTTAAAAAAAATTGAAAATTTTGAATATTTTAGTAGTTTTCAATTGTTTAGGTTTATTTCATTGTTTTAAACCTAAAAATATACAAAAGAAATCAAATCTGAATTTTTTCCAAAAATTTAAATTTTTTTACCTCACGCGTCCGGAGATAATATCTTTCTATGATTTAATACCCCATATTTGTACCTACTATATTTAAAAATTAAAAAAATACAGCCCTAAAAAAAAATTAAGTGTAAGATATTGTATATGCAATGTGCCACTTAAATTTAATTTTTTAAGCAAGACCGCAAACATTTTCAAAAAAAAATGTATATACATCATTTCACTATAAGGTTTATGAGTATTCAACTTTCGATGCTTCATGATATTTTCCGTTTTTTGGAATTTTCTACCTGTGTTGATTTAACGAAGAAAGCTTCATTAGTTAGATATGATATCAAAAAGGTGTAGAAGTTGTTGAATTAAGTTTTAATAAATATTTTTCCACAGTATTTTGCGTCTTAGCTTAGAAATTTGGTTTTTATTTTTTTTTAACTATGAAGACCCACTCAAAAAAAATTAATTATATATTATGATGTACATAAGTAGTAGGTGATATCACCTAACATCATGATGTTACAGAAAAAAAAATCAAATTGGTGAATTGATATTTACATAACGAAAAAAAAAACTGAAACTCAAAAAATTACACAAAACTTTTTTTCTTGAGCAAACGAAAATATAATATATTTTTTGTCCCCTACTAACAAGTATTACGTATATTTTTTTTTCAAAAAAAAATCGACAACTCGTTTTTAAGAAATAAATTTTAATAAATTTTATCTTTTCGAATTAATTACTCCTACGCCACTGCGAATTTTGTGTTAAAATTTGGTATGGTATGTTTTCATACCGAGGACATTGTAACTACAAAATTTCAGGTCAATCGGGTTGGGGGCACTTTTCGCATACTTATCCTACTATGGCCTTTACGTCTTCGTTCCTGAGTTACATACTCTATACAACAGTGTATAGGCAACTACGAATACATTAGCTTGTAATCTGGGTTGCATAAGGGTTAAAATGGATTGGAGGTAAAATCAATTAACTGGTAGATGGCGCTAATGTTAAATTATGAATCACACCTATTTCCAGATTGGCCCACGATATTTGTAACGGCAGCAGTTGTTTAGTGGCTTGTTTTTGACAAATGGCTGACGTTTGACAAGTAGTGAGCGCGTACGGTGATGTGTGTGTTGTTTTTGTGCCGAAAAAACAGTTGAAACAATCAAGAAAATAATGTGATTATGTGTGAAAGTGCAAATGTGATTGTCACAAAGTCGAATTCAACAGGCGAATTATTAAACAACGAAATGACACTAATACCCGAATCAAACATACAATCTGCAGAATCAAAATTAAAAAGAACATTCACATTACCGAGGAATCCTTTGAGAATGTCAAAAAGGAAGGCTAAAACGAAAGAAAATACGAATATCGAAAATGAACTAATCACCAACGATACTGATAAAAATAAGAAAGTTTATAGACGTCCTTCAATAAGAAAGTTTATACATAAAATTGCACAGCATATAAGTGGTGTGCCAGGTATTAATCAAAGCATTGAAATAAACAGGGTACCCCCGGTTGGTTTACAAACTTGGGGCCCAGATGATATACCAGGTGTTACAGGTTTAAAGAATCATGGTAATACATGTTTTATAAATGCTGTTTTACAATGTATATCCCACACTGATGTACTAGCTGAATATTTTGTACTGGATAAATATAAAATAGATTTATCGAGAAGGAACAAACTGAACTCCAAAAAGTTCGGGACAAAAGGAGAGGTTACGGAACAACTGGCCTTGTTACTCAAGGCACTGTGGGCATGTGAATATAGTCCTGAGTTAAGCACTAACTTTAAGCAGGTTGTCGAAAGGCATGGTTCACTATACAAAGGTACCCAACAACATGATGCCTTGGAATTTTTGCAGTGGTTACTTGATAAAGTTCATGAAGACTTAAATACTGCCTCGAAGAAAAAATTTAAATCCATTAAGGTAAGGAATTTTAGAAAAATATTTATTTTACATGGTTGGTACTAAATTATATTTATTGGCCAAACATTATAATGTACTTATGTGCAAATTATTTTAATGCTAAAAACTAGATACATTTAGGTACTTAAATTATTAGTAATAATTTTCTACCTCTACTATTATTATTTGCCATGTTTAATTGTATGTATTATCGACAATTTCCATATACAAAATTGGGTTTACCAACTCGTGCCTAAACCAAATTTCATTTGTTCTTGTTCCTATTCACAAATGACAAAAGCAGGATAAAAAAACAAAAGTTATAGTTAGTAGATAATTCACAGCTCAATTCACACTAAAAATAATATATATTATGTTGTCTTTAACTTTGGCAACACTTATTAGGGGTCAGCTACAACCGCTCCACCCATGGTTTTCCCAATATATTTTGTTTAGCTGGATAAAACTAGACAAGTCCTTTTAATACATAAATAAATACATAAAAAATATAGAGGAAAGTCGCCTAATTTCGGATACCATTTACAATGTATTCAATATTTAATACTACGTATTACTTTTTGATATTTTTTTATATAACCAGATACAACTTATTATAGCGAACCATGATTTATTATAAAAGCAACTTTATTACAGTTTATTTTTTCCAAAAAACACGGTTAAAAAAAATCAGCGCATTTTTGTGCATTTAAAAAAGGGCTCCTAATTTCGGACATATCCGAAAAAATTTTTCAAGAGTAGATCTGGATCCCATTGCTTATGTTTCTTGTTATTCCTTCACATTTAAGACGTAATTTAATCATTAAGCGATTTTCTACGAAATACTATAGGAACTATAATTTTAGATTCCCAATTTCGAATATCTTAGTATCTTAGGTAATTTTCGTTTTTTCAAAATTGTTTATCTTAGTTTGTTGTATCATTATAAAAATAATAATTAATGGTTGGTTATCCTGAATAATAATTACCTTGCGGATATCCGAAATTGGGAATCAAATGCACAAAAATGGTCTATCCGAAATTAGGCAACTTTCTGCTTTTTAGATTAGAAATTTGTAGAATGTTTACGTTTTCAAATTGCTTAATTATGAATAGTGGATCAACTTAACTAACATCATAACTTACCCAAGACAGAATCACGAACTTTTATAACGATTATTTATAAAATAAACAAGCATAATAATGCAACTGAGCACAAAACTGTCATTTGCAATATAAACGATTTGTGCTGCCATTTAAAGGGGAGAAGCTCTACCGTTATCATATTACAGGACGGATTTAGTTTTACTTTTGGCTTCACATAAAAGTAGGTTTCTGTTTACCTTTGCAGACAGTATCTTAAATACACTACTATCCGAAATTTGGAAACCATCCGAAATTAGGCGCATTTCCTCTAAACAAAACAGTTGCACACCTGGCTGGCGATTCACATCTCATGCAATGTGATGATGATATCACTTCATGCAGCCTAGTTAATTTCGACGGCCTAAATTGCGTTCACTGATGTTGCTATGACCCACATGAAATGTGAATCACTGTGTTGCTCTTTACATTGCACTTTTAAAGGTATCCAAATCTCGATCCAGATGGATATGCAGGCCTAACTGCCGCCACTGAATATCCTGGAAGTTTTGATGAAAAACATAAGAAAACACTGGTCAAAATTTTTTTTAATAAGAGGGGGCCTCTGTGTTAAAATTCGGGCTTGGGGGATAATTTTTTTTCGATTTTTCCGTTTCCATCCAACTACAGCAAAGCAAAAGGAGGGTTATCTTAAGCATGTTTGTATGTAAAGAGGTATGTATGTTGGTCTGTTAAGGCTAGTAGTTTTACTGGGTCGATTTTAGCAATTAAGGTGCGTCAAAAGATTCGGTATATCCACGGCTATATAAAATTCCATGTTTCGGTAATATTAATCGTTCTCATCAGGAATTTAACATAAAATGAAAGAAATCTATAGATTTTTAATGTGCAGTCCATATTAAATTTTAAAATAGCATTTTATTGACCACGTTTTGACTTTTTTATTTTCTTCATCAGGGTTTTTTTCGTAGTCGGTTTCTTTGTCTTGTTACTAGGGATTACTAGTTATTTAATTACAGGCTCTTAAGTACATACTTAAAAAGTTTATAAGATTTTGAAAAATAACTTTTTTAATTTTGACGGTTCTGGAAAATGCCTATTGGTAAAACGAGGTTTTTCCTGAAAATGTGAAGTCGGACTTTTTTCTTGAGTTATCCCGCGGACGAGAGAATGTGACATACACTGTATTTAACGCACATTAGAACAAAAAAAAACTGATTTTGGAAAAACTTTTTTTTTGTGCTTGAAAGTGAAGGTATAGTAATTATCTACTGTAAAATTGTAAGTCGTATAATAATATTTTTTTCTGAATTTTGTTTGTTTATTGTTTTCGATTTATTACGATAACATTCAATTATTTTTGGAACATAATTAGGCATATAACGTGGATAATAATAAGAAATTATTAATTATTAAAAACAATAACTTGATAAAAAAAACATTTTTAATATTTAAGTGTCAAAAGACAACTGGAGGAAATAAAAAATTGGGCAAGTAGATCCAAGGTTCCAGTAGTTGGCTAGTTACCAGTGGTTGACCAATTTAACATCATTATTCTAAGATCTGATGTAAAAGAAAGTATTCCCCAAAGTAATTAGTGGCTAGAAAAATATGTTAATCCCTATGTTTTTAGCTTGTCGCGTAACTGTTTAGATTGCTTAAGCTGTTGAGATTGCTCATAAGGAAGCAGTATTTTTTTTTTATCAATCGCGATATGTTAATCTTTATTTACATCTAATAGGCGTATACGAGGCATAAACCTCCCTGTAATTGTACTGATAGGAATATAGGACTTTAAAGGCAGCTATATTCAAAAGTTCACAACCATTTTACGAGGTGGCACTACTAGCAGGCGGACTGCGTGCACTATAGAATCAATGACTGAGTTCAATGAAAACACCAAAACTAATCAAAAGTCATAAAATGCTAGCAAACTTCTGAACGGCTAATATCTGTCACTTGTTACAACCACCATTGGGAGGTTAAAAATACCCACAAAAAATACAATCCCGCGCTTTTAAAAAATAAATCAAAACTAATCATCTCAAAAAGTTGATGAGGAATGATTCCAGCGGCATCTGTCAATCGAAACTGATAATAGCCTTCAGTAGTGATTTGACAGCTTTCGATAAGTTTTGCTGTTTCCATTGAACGCACCAAATCCCCGCAGTTGAACATATGACTGGTACCCCACTGCTAAAATTTTAATAAGCAAATTCGTGCGCAGAGTACCAGTACAGGGAGTTCGCCTGCCAGTAAGCTCATATCGACAGGCGTGCATAATAACATAGTACATAAGAATGCAATGCCGTGATGTATCTTGTAAGCCAATCACGGCATCGCATTCTTATGTTTTATGTTCCTATGCAACCTTGTGGATAGGCCTTACGTCATCTCGGATTTTTTTTGTGAACTTTTAAATATGGCCGCCGTTGAAGGTATATTCCTTGAAATTCCTTTACTAATTTTTCGAAATTTCTATAGCATTCATTGGATTTCCCGAATTCGTATGAAGTTGAAGTTTGAAAAGTTTTTTTGCAACGAAAATTCAAATAGTATTTTAAAGTACTAGTTTCATAACATACGTTTTTAGCGCACGAGTACAAGTTTAGAAAACAAGCCGCTTGCGGCGAGTTTTTTAAAGTGCTAGTGCGCTAAAAACGTGTTGTGGAATAAGTGCTTTAATATACTATTTGAATTTTCGATGCAAAAAAACGTTGCAAACTTTAGCTTCATGAATTCGTTGTAAACATTTTTGATTGAAGTTTACCCTTTTGGTGTATAAACAGAAATATTTGTTATATTCTATATGTCACCTGACATAGCTATGTCAGGTGACTCTAAAACCTTTGGGATTTCTACGGTTAATTAAAAAATATCCTCGGAAATATCACACACCGTATTATCACTTCTGGCTAACGATTCACATCTCATGTGATGTGATGTTATCGCTTAATGGCACCCAATTGCTAGTGAACACCGTTGATGATGCTATCACACCACATCCTCATTGAATCGCTCTGCTGGTGATTTAGGGCACATCCACAGACTCGCATAACAAGCATAATACATAAGAATGTGATGCTGTGATTGGCTTGATGTGCCGTCGTGTATCTTGTAAGCCAATCACAGTCACATTCTTATGTATTATGCTTGTTATGCGAGCCTATGGATGTGCCTTTAACTATATTTACGTTTGAGTTTCAAATTCAAGAACACCGGCTATGTGATAAAATGTTACATAATTCAGTGAATATCATACAGACAAGAAGTCTATGAATTGAGCCAAATGCACACGTGTGTACACAAGGAACGTCGATTTGAATAAATTACCATTACCAAACAGACTTAGATTAAATTTTCTAATAAAATCGGTCAGAGAATTGGCCCAAAAACTTTATAAAGATAAATTGGTTATAACGGATCTTTCCGAGGGGTTTATTTATTGAAAGAGTGTACAAGGATTGTGAGGATCAATGGTTTGTGAAAGATTGTCAAAGATTTTCAAGAAGATTGTGAAAAATTGTATAAAATTTTAATGGAGATTTTTAAAGATTGTGAAAAGATTTCAGATAATTGTGGAAGAATGTAGATGATTGTGGAAGATTGTAGATGATTGTGGAATAAGGAATTGTCAAGGATTGTAAAAGATTGTTGGATAGGTGTACAAGGATTGTAAAAGATTGTTGGATAGGTGTACAAGGATTGTCCAATAAATAAACCCCGTTTATTTATTGAAAAAAAGTGTACAAGGATTGCGAGAATCAAAGGATTGTGGAAGATTGTCAAAAAGATTTTAATGAAGATTGTTTAAGATTGTGGGAAGATTTCAGATGATTGTGGAAGATTGTGAAGGAGTCTGGAGGATTGCATATGATTGTGAAAGAAGGAATTGTCAAGGATTGTAGAAGATTGGATAGGTGTACAAGGATTGTCCAATAAATAAACCCCTCGTAACATGTATAATAATTTCTAAATACAAAAAAGCTTCTTTTATTAACTATTATAAAATAAAATGGTATTCAAATTAACAACACAAAACCAAAGCGTAAATAGGGTTGTGTTCCAATGCGCGCGACTAACTTATATGTCAAAATTTCCGTGAACGCTCGCTTCTCACGCTCCCGAGTAGTAGAAGTTCCTTGATTTTCGTGCGAAGTGGAGTTCAAGAATAAGTAGTTTTGCATTTCCAGAGAACTAATATGCAACCCACAACACCTTTCTCCCGGGAATGCGTTCTCTCGAGCCCGAGAATACATACCCTGATGGTTTTAGATGGATCATCATGTGAGCTTTCAAGGTACATAAAGCGGGGAAATGCAGTTATTTTACCTTGCGAAAATGTTGAAAGGCCAATATAGAGTGTAAATATGTATTTAGCGCCTATCAGTCTGCCCTAATAGGCCATGCCCATGCCCCTTACTTGTTACGTAGAACGCGGCGGGAGTTACATCAACTAAGTAGTATTCTCAACGTAGGACAATAACCCATTCCCTCCGAAGAATCGATGGGTCACCCGCCAAAGTACCTACTGACGAATGACGTAGAGTAAACCTGAACAAGGCTTTAATCTGCGCGAGTGACTAACACGGGTGACCTCCATTTTGAATCTATTTTATTGCGCGAAATTTAAATTGCCAGATCGTGATTGGATATATTACCAACAATAATAAAAAGTCCCTAGAAATTACTAATTTTAACGGTTTTACGATTTAAAAATTACGTACAAAATGCTGGTTATTCTGTGATGTGAAAAAGTCAGAATTATGAGTATGAATAAGAAAAAATACACTAGTGTGAAGAAAAAATACACTAGTGTGAAGAAAAAATACACCAGGGTGAAGAAAAAACACACCAGGGTGAAACCAGAAACTTGGAAGCGCAGTCTAGTTTTATTCTTATATTTATGGTACCGACTCGGCTCGAGGTTGTTTAAGGGCCTATCCACAGGCTCTTATGCGAGCTAACATAACGTCCATAAGCCTGCGCACAAGATACATGACGGCACATCAAGCCAATCACGGCATCGTATCGTTATGTATTATGCAAGTTATGCGAGCCTCTGGATTGGCCTTAACCTATAAATTTGCGGCAGTCACTTATTGACTAGGCTATGTTCCCTTTTGCCTCACTTTTTTATTGTTATTCGTGCACTTTTTCCCTCGCTCCCTCTTTACCGTCCAAGATCGGTAGTCTCTTTGCCCCAATAATTTTTCTTCAGCCCGTCCCTGTTTACGTTTATTTAAGTTAATTCCAGCTAGGCGTGTCTTATATTTATTTATATTTTATTTTATCATTACATGAATTCAACATATAAATGTTAAAATCGAAAGAATGTTATGTTTTAAACAAATCAAAATATAATTGAATTGTTCTAAAAGAACAAATTACCCCAAATCCTAAATATTACTCCACCCCCCTAATGTTATCCCTTCAATTGAAAGGGAAAACCTCTGGGAGATATGTTTAATTAGCTCACCCTTTAATTTTCTTTCTAGTTAGGGAACGTTCAAGTATTACGTAACGCTCCTAGGGGAGGGGGTGGGGGTCAGTTTGGAGTGTTACGCCCATGTTAATGGTATAGGAAAATAGCGTTACAGAGGGGGGGTTCAAAATGATCAAAATTTGCGTTACGTAATACTTGAACGTTCCCTTAGCGAGACTCAAATCGAATTACGAAATTTAAAATCTAACTTATAATTTTTGGGCTATAAGTTTTTCATTTTTGGATTTAGATCATTTTGGCAGTGTAGAATAATCAGTTAGCCACGCAATGTTAAAAATATAAAAGCCGGCATTGGACAGGACCTCGCGCCCGATTGTCTTTTATTTTTTAAACAGTGCGTCAATCACGATCATACGAGGCCTTGAAATCGGGCGAGTAGCTATGATTTTTGCAATGTTAATATATGGGTAACTCGCTTAATGGGACCCAGACCCGTAGTTAAAATGGGTTTGGTGGCATCAGTGTAGGATGCCCACAGATCAGAGGAATGGGAAAAATCAGCGAGTTTGATCTACTGTCAAAAATCAGGGAAATTTAAAAAACTTTGATCTACATAATAAATAAAAAAATAAGGTTGTAAAAAATATGACATGTAAACTGCGGTTTATTGCGGTCCTCTACAAAATGCTTTTTAAATTTTAAATTAGTTTTCCGTTTATCGAATTTTATCGCAATTTATACTAGGTACTTGAAATGTTTGTAAAAAATATTAATAATTATTAAAAAATTTATTGTCGAATTTAAAGATAATTTTTTGCATAAAACATTGTTAATTCATATAATTTTTGTTTAGGTAAACAATTTTTTGTATAACTATCTTTGTTCTCGTCAATACAGGGTGTATCAAAAAAGGTGGGCCGACTATTATAATACATAGCCATATTGTACCCACCCAAACAACCAAAAAAGTTGATATAAAAATTTTTAAAATTCTTCATCTCTAAGTTATGGCCAATTTAAGTTTTTAGTTGAGATACTACATTAATACAATCTTGGTTCTCTACGTTCATGCTCTTGGTATAGTAACACATCTTTATCAAGTAGGCCAAGATTATTTTTGGCCTTGATGTCATGTTGAGAGTTGAATTAAGTATGATACTTTTTTTGACTACTAGCTTTAGAACATACTAATATTTATCATACTGTGAAATCAATTTTCTTCACCTATAGCAATAATAATTTTTTCTCTCCTAGTAGGAGTAAATTTTATAAACAATTGATTTCTGTCACTTTAGATGTTTCAGTTCTTTGTGCAATTTTTACTAATTAAGCCAAAGAAAATAGCTTGAATTAAATAACTTTCTATATATTAAATATAATTAATTATTATTATTACCAATAAATACAATCAATAATTAGCTAAATATTATGAAAAAAGAAATTTAAAAAAAAAAACTAAATTTTTAAAAGTCAGTTCAAAGTGTTTATTTAAGCAAAGGTCATTGATCAAGGCTACTTGATTTTTATGAAAATTTCAAGAAATGTAATTTCTGTTAATAATTTATTTTATTATTTAAATAAAAATAGTTAAATAGTGCTAGTAGTGCAAAAACTAATATATTGACATTTGACATTATTATTTATTATTTTTTTCACTACAATACAATCAATAATTAGCTAAATATTATGAAAAAAAAAAAATATAAAAAACACTAAATTTTTAAACGTCAGTTCAAAGTATTTATTTGAGCAAATGTCATTGATTAAGGCTACTTGATTTTTATGAAAATTTCAAGAAATATAATTTCTGTTAATAATTTATTTTATTATTTAAATAAAAATAGTTAAATAGTGCTAGTAGTGCAAAAACTAATATATTGACATTTGACATTATCCTAAACTTTCGTCTTATGGAAATAAAGTATTATTATTATTATTATTATTATTATTATATAAACCACAGTAGAGAAGTCTATTATAGCCTCGCACTCTTAAATCCCTCGCTGCTATGCAGCTCGGGATTTAATACGCTTGGCTATAAAAAATGTCTTCTCTACCTTGGTATATATGTATAGGGTGTCTCAACGAAGCCGACTCGGTCGATATATAGTAAAGTATCCACTTAAGAGAAAAACTTTAACGGGGAAAGTTGTATGGTTTTAAAAAAGTCACATTCTAAAAATATACAGGATGGTCCTCCTACTGTGGGTAGCATCTGACTTAATTTTTTTTAATGAAATGGTATATTTTTTATTATGTCATCTTACTGGTCATAAAAATACCTTTATTTTAATATCATGTTATATGGGACTATTGTTTATAGTTTTTGAGATATAAATATATATATATATTTTTTTTTTTGAGAAAAATGCGTTTTTATTTCCAATTTCTTAATTTTTTGTCAAAATTTAATATTATTTTGCAAGCTTATCTTAAAAGAGTGTATCTACAAAAAATAAAATGTTTAATTAATATTCAAACTTTTGGATTTTCAAACATAAAAAACTCAATTTTTTAAATGTAATGCTATATTTTTTATTTGTTCATTAAATGTAGAATAAAATTGGTTTTAAAAAATATATATAAATAAAATTATAATTATATTACTAATAAATATATTATATAAAAAAATTGTTTAATTTAGTCTAGTATTAAGTTTTATAATTGCAGAATTAACAAAACTTTTATAATTAAATTGGTATGGTTAAAAAAAAATGTAAATAAAATTATGATTCTATTACTAATAAATATGATTAAATTGTTTGGTTTTGTTTTTGATAAAAATAAAAATTAAATTATGATTATAAAATAAGCATTTCGTTCAAAAAATTATATATTTTACGGTTATTTTTTTAAATTAAAATTTAAGCGCGATTATATTATTGTGCGGCAAAATTATACGCGTTTATATTAATGCGAGGTAAAAGTATACGCGAGTTTTATTGTCGCGATAAGAGTTTTCGCGGTAAATTTTTTCGCGATAATAATTTTTCGCGGTGAAACCTTTCGCAGCAAATGTTTTCGCGGTAAATTTTTCGGCTAAATCTCCTAGATCCGTTAAAAAGCTCCGTCAAATTCAAATTTTTACCGAGATAGGTTTACTATCCTCACTAGTCGAAGAACTGAATTTCCTTCCAGATGAGCAGTTTGGTCCCCTTAGTCCATTAGGTGGCTAGTCTGGTAGACACAATAAATAGGCACAAATGTGCTGAACTGATCCTCTTGGATTTCGCTAAAGCCTTTGACAAAGGTCTTGTAGCCGAACGTTTTATTTTAGGCCTCTATCCAGCATCATAAAGCTGTGTTATTTACTTCCTCAAAGGCAAAAGCATTTTAATCCGAAACGTTAGCTGGTGTTCCTCAAGGTTTTTCACTAATTCCTGTTATGTATAATCTTTTCTTTGCAGATATCCTAAAAACAGGTACATTTGTAAAACTCAAGTTGCCCTGTTCGCCTATTATAGACGTTTTAACAAAAGCTAAAGATTACTAACTATATTACATGCCAGTACCAAATGAAAACCCTCAAATTAAACGATAATAAAACGAAAGGAATGTTAAGAAAGTCCCCACCCCAGCCTATTCAGATGATGACCATGATACTAACTGGGACCACCGTTTTAAATATCTAGGTATTACTCTACCCAAAAACCTTACGTGGGATCAAAACATCAAAAACAGGCTTCAAACAGACAACTGCCGCACATAGGAGTATTTGACGATTTTAGCTGGCCAAAATTATTTATGTCTTTTTATTGGCGGAAAACCTTACCATATGGCAAGAAATTGTAAAATATATGCATTTTGTACAAACCCAAGCCAATGGCGTTCAATATAGGGGAAAGATGGGTACTTTAAGGATTACATTTTTTTCATTCAATAGGAGTTGAGGAAATAAAAATTATATTATTTTTCAAACTTTATTATGGTAAATAACATATATATATTTTGATATTTAATTAGATTCTACTTCGTAATTGTCAGAATATTCTTCATTTTCACTGTTTTCAGTGTCGGAATCTTGGACTTCTCCAGGAAGCAGCATTTCCACAGCTTCTTTTGAAAAAGGCTTTGTAAGTTTGTGTTTCTTTTTCCCAAGGCTGGACAACAGAGGATCGGATGTTAACAATAACCTATTGATGATATCTTGGTTACAATCTTTTCTAGAAAATTTTCTAGCATAGCTAAGTCTGTACTCCCGGAAATGTTTGTTTCTGGCTTCGGCAGCCTCTTCTGACAATTGTCCAATTGGCAAAAGCGCATTCTCTACTATATCAGGACCGTGTACTAAAACTTTATGCAGAGTTGGAGTCATTGGACACCAGGGGTATAGTTCAACATAAAGTTTTGCCGTATCCAAAGTATACTGTCTGAACTTTTCTACATCAATCTTGTGGCCACTGGAAATTACTTGTAGGATAATTTTTATTCTAGCAATCAAACTTACGTCAACTCCAGTGATAGCTGCAGATGTTTCCGGGTCGTTGAAGAATCTCCTGCTTGTGTTGCCGTTATTGGTGTTCCCAAATCCAGCCTTAGGTATGTCGACAAGAATGCCCATTTCGCTCTTGAATTCATCTTGAATTTTCTTCTTTCTATCTGAGATGAGTCTCTTCTCATCTTCATTTAGCTTTTTCTGCCATTTTTTCAAAGGCAATTTATATGATAGGTGAAGGAGACTTTCAAAACACCGTATTCTAGCATGCAGAATTGACAGTCCAAATTTGTAGGTGCTTTGCTTGTCAACACATTCTCTGTCCAAATCATTAAATTGCTTCGATGTTGCTCCACAAATATAACATCGCATTGTCGATGTAGTGGTGGTTGCTGCGTTACAGACTTTTCCATCCACCATGGTTAACATCATTACATGTTCTACTGCTATATCTTGAAGTTTAGTTGGTTTTAGATCTGCAATTTTGTTTTCCATGTAAGCAATTTCTTCAGCTATTACATCAGCAGTTTCTTTTATAAACCTAATTCGAATTGGCCTGCAAAACCTTGGAGATGATGGTGTAGAGTTTTGCCAGATAACCTTTTTATTTACTCCACAAGTTAGCTGTAGTGGAACCATTGAGCATTGAAATATACTGGCATCAGAATGAGTGTCATCCTCAAACTTTTGATTAAACTGTGTCTGCTGGGAGCCATCACAACCCCATTTCGTATATAGTTTCATATTTTTACGCTCACTTTCCGTTAAAGTCTTGATAACTTCTTCTAAAAACAATAGCAATCTTTCGGCAGTATGGTTTAACAGTCTACTTCAGCTAAACTTTCTGTGACTGTGAACGAATCAGAATCAGGATAGCATGTTTTTTTTTCTTTAGCCAAAATACTGTAGCAGGGCCATTTCTTCTCATCGCTTGTACGAACGATTTCATATTGAGATTTTGTTAGACCTGCGTCAGCAAATATTGAAAGAGCCTGTAACGGTGTCAATGATTTTTTTGTAGGTTCAAGGCTGCTGCGGTAGGCTTTTTTATACTTTCCCGCTCTTTTAGGAGATGATTGAAGATCTTTCAGGACGGTTGCAGCACTTCTTTTGCCACTTGTTGTTAAACAAGTTTCAGCTGCAAAAACAATAGCTTCTGGTTCCACATCTTTCCTGAGCTGTTCTGTTTTTCTCCTCTTTGATCGTTCACTTGAATCGACAAAACTTTTTCTTGGTCGTCCTGCTGATGATGGAGTGGATAGGGTGGCCGGTATCGGTATTTGGAAACTCCCTTGCAGCCAAGTGCCGTGCTTCTTAATAAATTTTTCATGAGTTCTTGATGAAGACGACCACATATTTCTAAGAGCAGCTTTCAACCTCGACATTTGACGCTTGTATACTTGTTTCAGTTCTTCGGTGTATTGATTTCTTGATAACAAATGTTGATCGGCTAAGTCCATTTTTTCGTCGAAATTCGGAGCCTGCTGCTGCTGAATACTGTTGTAGAAGTCCAAACGAGAGATTGTTTGCATTCCTGATCACCCAGCTAGAAAAAAGAAATTTAGTTGAAAAATCCACCTTTGGACCTTGATGTATTTAGAACATGATTGGAATTTAGGTGGCAGTAATGGGCAGGTGAAATTAAGATTTTTAAATAGCTAGTGGTATAAGCTCACAGAAAAACTCAAAAAAATAACTGGGTCTCAATAGGCACTGTAACTTTTTCACTTTTAAAGTCAAAATTTAGTTTAAAATTCGTTAAAAAAATGCTAAGTTTCATGGGACATAACTTCTGTGGTGATTAATATTTCAAAACGGTAGTAAGAGTAAATAATGTACATACCTGTCATAGATTCATCCATGGTATAACACTATAAAACTTCTGTTGTAAACAATTGTACACAGCTTCAAAGAACACCACTAAAATCGTTCGTGAATAAAATGAACCACACAGTTATAAATCAGATATTTAACTAACCTGTATAGTTCAAAATTCTGCTTTTATAACCAAATCATTAATTGCTCATTAAGCGACCATTATCGAGGACTAATAAGGGTAGGTAATTAAGGGGGTACGGCCACTTCTAAGAATTCGAATTTTGGCCAGCTAAAATCATTAAATACTCCTTAGTGTGCCGTCTCAAAACTATACCTCTTGCTAGGTAGGAAAAGTCCTCTATACATAAAACAGGTACATTTGTACAACTTAAGTTGCCCTGTTCGCCTATTATAGACGTTTTAACAAAAGCTAAAGATTACTAACTATATTACATGCCAGTACCAAATGGAAACCCTCAAATTAAACGATAATAAAACGAAAGGAATGTTAAGAAATGCCCCACCCCAGCCTATTCAGATGATGACCATGATATTAACTGGGGCCACCGTTTTAAATATCTAGGTATTATTCTACTCAAAAACCTTACGTGGGATCAAAACATCAAAAACACGCTTCAAACAGCCAACTGTCGTCTCAAAACTATAACTCTTGCTAGGTAGGAAAAATTCCTCTATACATAAAACAGGTACATTTGTACAACTTAAGTTGCCCTGTTCGCCTATTATAGACGTTTTAACAAAAGCTAAAGATTACTAACTATATTACATGCCAGTACCAAATGGAAACCCTCAAATTAAACGATAATAAAACGAAAGGAATGTTAAGAAATGCCCCACCCCAGCCTATTCAGATGATGACCATGATATTAACTGGGGCCACCGTTTTAAATATCTAGGTATTATTCTACTCAAAAACCTTACGTGGGATCAAAACATCAAAAACACGCTTCAAACAGCCAACTGTCGTCTCAAAACTATAACTCTTGCTAGGTAGGAAAAATTCCTCTATACATAAAACAGGTACATTTGTACAACTCAAGTTGCCCTGTTCGCCTATGATAGACGTTTTAACAAAACCTAAAAATCACTATGGTCTGTTTCGTCATGCAAGAGAGAAAATTAAAAATCGCACAGTAAATATTTTTGCAACAGGTTTGAATAGTATATGTTTGTGTACATCCAATATTCGAATCTGTTTTGAAAATATTCACTGTGCGATTTTTAATTTAGGTGCTCTCTTGCTTGATGAAACAGACCATATATTACATGCCATTACCAAATGGAAACCCTCAAATTAAACGCTAATAAAACCAAAAAACTGTTAAGAAAGGCCCCATCCCAGCTTATTTAGATGGTAATCATGATATTAACTGGGACCACTATCTTAAATATCTAGGCATTACTCTACCCAAAAACCTTACGTGGGATCAAAACATCAAAAATACGCTTCATCAGCCAATTGCCGTCTCAAAACTATACCTCTTGTTAGGTAGAAAAAGTCCTCTATACATAACAGGTACATTTGTACAGCTCAAGTTGCCCTTTTCGCCTATGATAGACGTTTTAACAAAACCTAAAAATCACTATGGTCTGTTTCGTCAAGCAAGAGTGTTAATTAAAAATCGCATAGTAAATATTTTTACAACAGGTTTGAATAGTATATGTTTGTGTATAGAATATAGTTATGTTTTATAAAATAAACTACGCAGTATATTCGCACATCCACTATTCGAATCTGTTTTGAAAATATTCACTGTGCGATTTTAAATTTAGGTACTCTCTTGCTTGATGAAACAGACCATATATTACAAGCCATTACCAAATGGAAACCCTCAAATTAAACGCTAATAAAACGAAAGAATTGTTAAGAAAGGCCCCATCCCAGCTTATTTAGATGATAATCATGATATTAACTGAGACCACTGTCTTAAATATCTAGGCATTACTCTACTCAAAAATCTTACGTGGGATCAACACATCAAAACGCCTCAAACAGCCAACTACCGTTTCAAAACTATACGTCTTGCTAGGTACGAAAAGCCCTCTATAAACTTCTTTATAATCCCTCAAGCCAGTACTTTACAGAACCCAAGCTTGAAAATTCCAAGTTGGAATTAAATCATCCTTATCAAAACTCTTTCATCAAAGTTTCGTCCCTTTCAAATACTAAAAAACAGACAATAATGTTTTACGATTTTATGCACCTGGGTGAATGGACCCTGATATCGAACCTGATCAACCTAAAAATGCGTTTTAAGGTCTAGATATGGCCTGATATTATCAGTGATTGATAAACAGTAGAAACAATTATTGTTTATTCTATCAATATTTTACATTCATACGAATTCTTGGAAACTTATCGAATTTTTAAGCATGTTGAGTATACAAAAATAAGATAAGAAACACGTTTTATTTTCACTGAGAAAATGGAGTGGAACGAAGAAAACTACAAAAGAAGAAACCTAAAAAAATGTTTATTGTACACGAAGTTGCCTACCAGTATGAACCGAAATGGTTTTTTTCCATAACGTTGTCTTTTGTAAGGGCCGGATTTACTAATCTTGACGCACAGGGCAGTATGCAACATGCCGCCTCCAAACAGAAATTGACGATAAAAAGGAATCTACGACAAAGGCCAACTAAAGCCGCACCTTAAAAATTTGCCGCCCCTAAAAATCTGCCGCCCAGGCAATTGCCTAGTATTGTCCTGTCTATAATATCGATAGCTCAGGTCTTTTCTGCTGTACCCCGAAAATAAGGTTAATGCTCAGCGAGTACAACAGTTTAGTTCATGAATAATATTAAAATAATAAAAGTAAAAAAAATTGACCATGACAGCGAATTAAAGCTAAAAAACGGTTTTTTCTCCTGAACTCTTTTTAATTTAATGTCCATGTAAAATTTGTGGAGTATTTTTCCGCTATTTTTCTTATACCAAACATATCATGTACTTTGAGATTAAAGGCCTATCCAAAAGCTTGCATAAAAACATAGGAATGCGGTGCCGTGATTGGCTTACAAGGTACATGGCGGCACATCAAGCCAATCACGGCATCGCACTGTTATGTATTACGTTTTTATACGAGCCTGTGAATAGGCCTTAAGTAAGTAAGTGAAACAACAAAAAATAAATCCGTCATTTTATAGCCAATGTAAAATTATATAAATCACCACAGTTTCGTTTTTATTAAACGAAGATCAATCTTAATTTTTGGGGTGGACATAAATAAAACTCACCCGGTACACTTCTTCTTCGTCGTGTATCTCCAATCGATATATACTATCAATATTTTTTGTAGCAATTTTGTGTAAAATTACACAGAGTGCATATAAGTAACCCTTTATAGTTTATCCGAATTTACACAACTATTGTTTCAGTGTATATCGGATATAATATCCATCTGAGAATGTAAATTAATGTGCAGTGGGTTGAGTCACGAGGATGGAATGTTAAGAATGTGCCGCTCGGAGGAACAAGAAACATTTTCAAATAAAATAGCTTTTTCAAATAGATCGAGATATCTATACGAACTTGCCCTTAACTCTAGGAATCCTAGGGTTAAGGGCATCCTAGGCTAGGATGCATACACATTTCCATACCCTGGTCTGGGAGGCCCGAATTTAAAAATTAACGGTTTAATAGGTATTATATAAAATTAAACTATTATATTTATGTTTTATTATGATTTTATTTCTTTATACAATAATAATAAAATCTATAATATAATAAAAACTTAAAAGAAAATTAAACAAAATCCTTAAAAATATCTAAAACACTTAAAATAATCAGTAAAAAAATAAATAAAAATATTTAGTTCTTCGAAAAGTATTACAAATTTTGGTACAATGTTCATTGCAAATATTATTTTTACATTTTTGACAGGTCATTTCACTTTTTAACCGACTTCCAAAAAGGAGGAGGTTATCAATTCGACGTGTGACTTCGTTTTTTTTTCTGTCCAATTTTGAGTGGCAAAAATAGCATCTTTTCCTACTGGACGGTCCTGCTTGTGGTCAGATGGTTTAGGAATTTATATAAATTTACCCATGCTATCAAAAACGTACCGTAGCCAACATGGATTTTCAGATCTTTTTAGCATATGGGGTAGTGAGTTGCTTCTAAATCCTTTAAAAAGAGTCAGTCTATGGGTTAGTTTTGGATTGTAAAAATTTGGATATTTCTTTGTAAAAACAATAAATGCATTTGAAGCTGCTAATCAATCATCATCATTTTTTAACATTTTTGAGAGATAAATTCGGTTTTTAGTGACAGGGTAGGACTCAAAATAAGGGAAATCCTATATAACGGTCCATTACAATGCATTGTACACTTCATACTGACCTGTTTAACTTTCTACACCCCTACTCTCTCAACATTCGAGTGACTTTATCTCTCAAAAGTGTTAAAAAATGTATATATTATTTTTTCTGGATATCCTGTATATCCGATAAAAAAATATAGTTGTTTTTATGTGAGGACATATTGGGCTACACCCACAATGTTTGAAGACAACGAAAAACATTTTTTTGTGCCTGTAATTAGACCTAAAATCAAGCAATGTAGTGAATTTTCAAACTTTAAAGGGCACAGCTCCGCCATTTTGAAAGAAAAATTCAGATTTTTTTTGAGGTTAGCAATTTACTATCCCTTTATACCGTTTCGTGTTAAGAAGATTTAAATAAAAAATCCTTGGGCCTTAAAAAAAATAAAGAAAGAAACTAAGCAAACATATTTTTTGAAAAATGGCTGTGAAAATGTGGCTCTTACCCCAATAAACAAATTTAAGGGGTGAGACCTCCAAACTTTTTAACTTGAAATTTATTTGGGTCACATACTAATATACTAATTTTTGATGGAATAAAAAACGGCTACACCTATGATTTTGTTCTCAACGAACATGTAATTCTGAAAGCATTAGAAACAATATCCCGTTGTCAGTTATGGGGTGTTCGATTTTTTCATCTCCGTAAGCTTAAAGCCCAACGTGATAAGTAGATACCATATGCTGCGTTCAAAATTTTTCACATTATCTGGCCATCGGTGCACCGCGGTGGTGCGATTTGGTAAATTATAGGTAATTTTATCTCGGGACTTTTTGGTAATACCTACTGTTTACTTTCTTCAATAACTGGTCTTAGCTTTCAGGACAATCCAAATATCATGTGGTGTTTTTTTTTTCCTTGGTTTCTTTATTTTATACATAATTTGGTATTTATAAAAAAATTTAAAATTACCGCCATTCAAATTAAATGTGAAGGGAAAAAATTGTCAAGGCTAAGATAAATTTACCAAATTGCACCATCTAAGAAGTTACAAAGGAGGCTGGCTGTTGAGAACGTGCGGTTTTTGGCTTCTCTGCGGAACTTTTCTGATATGACCCGTATAAAATCAGTATTTGGGTCCTCAAAAGACAGAAAATAAATATAATTTTTCTTAGAAATGAAGGGAACATTGCTAGAAGGCACAGAAGTCTATTAAAAATGTTAATTTTTGCATAGCTACGATATGATAATAAAAGTTGTAAAAACAAATCCCGCTTCGTTAGGTAGGGTGGTCATTTTTTTTTTTCGTCCGATTTTGATAAAATTGGGTGTGCAGGTTTCTTGTGATTGCGAAGGAAATATGGCAAAAGTAGTTTAGTAAACAAGCCGAGGCCCCAAAATACCCGACAGAAAAAACCAAACTAAAAATTTATATTACGTATGTCACTCAAGACGAATCGGTCTAGTAGTTTGGGCTTTAGTAGGGAAAAAACAAACAAAAATATATAAAAAACTTTCGTTTCTAGTTGTTAAGGTCGGATTGAACTCCCGCAGCGCGCTGCGGTGGTTTGTTTGTTTTTGTTTGTTTGTTTGTTTGTTTGTTTATCTGTTTGTTTGTTTGTTTGTTTGTCATAATCTACATTTTTTTGAGAAAGTTAAAGTTCTAAAAAACGAAAATCTTTTTTTATTGCGACATGATAAATACCAAAACCTTTAAAGTCGATTTTTCTAAATTAAGATAATATTATTATACTACTCACACAGCGCGTAGCTTAATTTTTCGTTTTTTTTTTAAGATCTTTTAGATAAAAAATTTATTTTTTTTTATTTTATTTTTTAAACATATTTTTTTGAAGTAGGTATTTGGGAAAATGCAATATACCATTTACTGTGAATAGTATATAATGGAATGCGTAGAATTGCATATCTTAACGGATTGTTAATATTATGTGGCTTATGTCCCTTGTTTCTCCAGGCCCTTAAAATCTAAACAGATATGATTTAACGCAGCTATGGGTAAATGGCCCGAAGCAGCATTTCTTGAGAATTACCACATTTCCTAAATAAGTCTCAATTGATTTAAACTCCGCGCAGAATTCGAGTAAATAAAATAATATAAAAACAAGTTTTTAAAATTAAAACCCTTCTATTAATCACATATTACATATAACTAATAAAAAGTAGAAAACAAGACATTTATACCAATTTTCAAAAACGAGGTTTTTAAAAGAAAGGTTTGGACTTTTAATTTTTTAATTTTCGCCACATTTCCAAACCCCTTCTTTTAAAAACCTCGTTTTTGAAAATTGGTATAAATGTCTTGTTTTCTACTTTTATTTTAAAGTTTTTTAGTTATCCTTTAATATTGTGTAAATCAACCCTTATTGGGGGTAAATCAAAGATTTAAGTTACAAGCATGCGTGCCAAATTTCAGTTTTTCAAGTGCGTAAAACAGAAAGGTTAATTTAGCCGTATCAGCTGTTGGGGGAAAGGAGATGTTTAATTTATAAAGAAATTTCCGTTGTCACGGGATGAGTAATTGTGTAATTTATCTTACATGGGCACAAAAAAAATAATTTCTATTTTCATGGGGAGGGGTTGAGGGGGCGTAAATGCATTAAATTGTACTATTACCGGATATAAGCATGTGTACCAAATGATAGTATTTTTATTTTTTAAAAAAGTTTAACCCCCCATAACTTTTTTGTTTTTGGGGGAATTACTTTGAAAAACAATAGGGATATTCCTCTCATAGAACTTGATTTTTCCAAAAAAATTGAAGTCGATCGGATTATTCGTTCTTGAGTTATTGTGTTTACAAAAAACGTGACATCAGACGGACATTTTCAAAGTTTCTTATTTTTTCATGAAACAGTTGTATTTAAGAATTTTTTGTCTGTGACGTTTTTTGGCGATTCTGGGAAATTCGAAACTACCGTATAAATGAAGCTGAAGTTTGCAACGTTTTTTTGCATCGAAAATTCAAATAGTATATTAAAGCACTTATTCCATAAAACTTTTTTAGCGCACTAGTACTTTAGAAAACTCGCCGCAAGCGGCTTGTTTTCTAAACTTGTACTCGTGCGCTAAAAACGTATGAAACTAGTACTTTAATATACTATTTGAATTTTTGTCGCAAAAAAACGTTGCAAACTTCAGCTACATCCGTATAATACTATTCTAGCACAGGCGCTTTGAATAGTAATAATGTTCCTCTGTTCATCCCTCCATCTGTCCGTCTGTCTGTAAGCACGACTGAACACGTGATGCTACTTATTATAATTTAGCCATCGATATAATTATCCATCAAATATACAAAATAAAATACAGATATTTTTACTGAATTTATGTTTAATTTATTTTTAACAATTGTAGGTATGTTAATTACTAAAAGCTTACGTCAATAAAAAATAATTATATATTTCAATTATTTTTTATTGTAATTGTCACGCTCCGCATTTTTATAATAATGATGACTTTTTTTTGTCTATTACACAGGCCCACAAAAAAGTAAAAGTGGTCTGCGCTATTCCTATGTATTTTCGCCCGCTAAAATCGAATCTCAACTCAGTGTAGGCCATATACGTCTGGATTTTTCCCTACAGCCAATCTCTATGATACTAAACGGAAACAAGTGACCAAAATTAATTTATTGTGTATTAAATACTTTATATGATTTTAGTAAGACATAAAAAATATGTTATTTTATTTATTTTTAATATTTTTTATTGAAGAATTTAGAGTAAAAAGGAAAAAAATGTGAAAAAGTAACCAAAATTATTTGATTGTGTATTTTATCCTTAAATGATTAGCAGAGTTGATGCTTTCATTACAGTAACAGGGTCGGACAACAGGAATTTTAAATTATTTCTAATTTTGGGTGAGTTTGTTTAATTCATACCTATGCCGAATAAGATTATATGTCGTTACACAGACATATATTATTATTCGGCATGTATGGATTAAACATCACCAAAAATTAGAAATAATTTAAAATTCCTGTTGTCCGACCCTGTTATTGCAATGAAAGTATCAACTCTGATGATTAGATATAAAAAATACGTTTTTTAATATTTTCCATTTATTTCCATTTCCATTTCCATTTATGTCTTAAGTACTAATCATTTAAAATTAAAATACATAATAAAATATTTTTTCCCGTTTTTTTTTTTTTTTTTTCTTTTTTAAGTACTCTAAATTCTTGAATAGAAAATATTTAAAAAAATAAAAAAAAACATTCAAAGATGAAATACACAACAAAATAAAGTTGGTCAGTTTTTCCCGTTTCATGGCATAGTGCGGCTCTAGAGCAAAATTCAGACGTGTAGGGGTTAAACTGAGCTCAGATTCGGTTTCAGCGGGCGAAAATACATAGGAATATCATGGTCCTATCCATGGCGCAGACCACTTTTATTTTTTTGTGGGCCTGTGTTATTTTTGCGATAAGGATAACATTATCTAATATACATGTACAGGATGATCAGTAACTGTCATGCCAAAATTTAAGATTCCACATTCAAAAATATGAAAAAAAGTCTCTATAAAGGTTGGTCCGGAAATGGGCCTTAAGGGAGCTACGGCCCTTCGAAGATGACATATTGAATGGGAAACAAAAAAAAGCATCAATAAAATTTTAATGCTGCAGGGTTTGGGATTCTTTATTTAAAACTCAGCAAAAAAGTATTCTTCACCAAAACACCTAAATTTAATATTAAAGGAGTAATAGCCTTTTAAAAAGTAACGTTTTTCATGGCACAAAATGTTACTTTCTCTTAATTGCATTTTTTTGAAAACGGTTGTTTCTACAGTGTTACACTATATGACATTTTTTATGCTTTTACTCAAGGAATCCATATTTTTTAAAACAAATCCAAAAAAGTTTGGAGCAAAAATGTATTAAGCCTAATACATTTTTCCATCTAGGGACACCTCTGGATAAATTCAAAAAAATAAATTAACATAAACGTATTGCCTTTATTAGTACTAGTATACATGCAAAAGCTCGTCGCTCTAGCTTAAAGGGTACCCCAGTTATTAATTAAATACCTTAGGGCTCAAAAAAGATATGTGCAAAAAAACGTGTTTTAGGGGCCTTTTAGGGCCTTATCTTTTCTGTGTGCCTCATAGACTGGTAGACTTTATGTCATAGTATTTCTTGACCCAAAAACCATAATACTACATATTTGGAACGTTCTGGTGAGCTTAGACTCCTAAAAACGGGGACGTATATAAATAATAGGGGTATAGGGGTTTCGTAACCCCTAATCCGATTGAGCTGAAATTTTGCATAAATCATCCATATGTAAGAAGGCGAAAGATATTAACGCGATATATAAAAGGGTGTTCAACTGGCATAAAATATTCCAACACCGAGTGAATTACGACTTTAAATGCGTTATATCTCCCAACCAATAGAAACTAAGAAAAAACTTTATTGCATTTTTGTGCTCCTTCATTTTCTTTGCCGTTTTTGTTTCTAGTAGGTTTCAATCAAAAGTTATAGGGCAAATACCAGTTTTTAGGGGCCTTTTAGGGCCGTTTAAGGGTCGTCCGAATTTCGGAAATCGGTACTTTTTTCATTGGATTCCTCATCCCAAAATCTATAGGAAAATTACTTTTTTTTGACAGAGGAACGTTTTCGCAGTTTCCTTGATTTTTGATGTTTGTAAAATGACTGTAGTATAAGGTTTGTGCGTTCGTTCTCGTAAATGTTAACTGTATAATACACAGTGTGTATATATTTGTCATTCATTGATCAATAAATGATTGTATAAATATTTATAAATTGAAAAAATTAAATAAACAATTTTAAGAATGCAAGTATAGTAAACAAACGTAAAGCAGTTTTTACGTAACTCTGTTCCAATGCATAATTGTATAGAAAGCCTAGGATCTAATGAATCAATCAGCTCTTTAATCGAAGGATTCAATCGTCTTTAATCAAAACTATAGTAGTATTGGTTACTTTAATACAGGGGCTCACTCAGGGGTTGGCGAGCTGCAGCCCCCCAAAGCCCTCCAATGTTTATCTTTTACAGTCTGTTCAACAAGAGCGTGTCTTCAATATTTTTTTTTCAATGAAAGATATTCATTTATTTATTTTTTTGCATTAAATTAGACAAAAAATGCTATTTCTCTCCTACTAAATACACCGTGAAATCTCCGTTGTAATCCAGAATAGGTTGAAACCTCTTTGGCATACTTTCTGCGTATTTTACTGTCAACGACCTCCATTAATCACGAATGGCTGCTGCGAGCTGCTTCAAATTCAGCAGTTTTGTTCCTTTAAGTTTGGACTTCAAAAGCCCCCACACGTTTTCGATCGGATTTGCATCCGGCAGTTGTGAAGGCCAAAGTAACGTCGTGATGCCGTTTTTCCTCTTCAGGTCGGTGCAGAGTCGACTGCGGTGTTTTGGATAATTGTTCTCTTGCAATATCCATTCTTAGTTTTTGGATCTAAACATACTTTTAACTGACTTTATAAGTCCACGCTGGTAAATTTTCAAAATTTTCTGAGCGTTAAAATTCTCAGTAAACAACTTTGGGCAAGCAAATCCACGTTCTGAAAAGCATCCCCAAACATGAATTTTTACGGGGTGCCTGCCTAACTGTGCGCTTGACCAAATGGTATTCCCAGTAAGACTTTTTAATCACTTTTGATGCATTGGCGACCTCTAATTTAGGTCTTCGCAGATGCAGGCACAAAAAGACCTCGGTCCTACGTCTCAAATCTCTTGGCGTAAACCGAACTGATTTTCTTTTAAAGTGTGCTCGTCACGAGAATTCGACTACTACGGTAACAAATCAGTGCTACATAAATAGTACAGAGATAGGAGAATTACGCTATAAAATATGCCGGAGATACCTTTTGAATATTTTGAATAATCAAATACACGCTCTGGTTGAACTGACTTTACATTCATTTTACCTATTTTACTTACAAAATAAATAAAATAATTTAAAATTTTGTTTTTGTAAAGGTTGTCCCAACAAGAGGTGTAATTTTAAATTTCGCGGTATTTTCTTTCTGTCAAACTCATAGCGCTCAGTATATATGACATTTGTTATTTACCAACGAACTAATAACTCTTCAAACCGAGATGTTGGCGATAATTTATATTAACGGTATGCGTATTCTAGAGAGAAGAGTTATTAGTTCGTTGTTATTTCCACGCATTGCCAATTTAGTAATGGAACGTTACACAGACCAACAACTCATACTTATTGTGAAAACTCGTTACAAACTTAGATCCGAGCTTTGAGTGTTTTCGATTTTAAAAGTGATGATTTTTTTTTTTTGAAAAACTCTATGGGTTTGTTTGTTATTAATTTAAGTGTTCGAAACAAAATGATGCAAACCACACCTCGCTAGCTCATGCGGTTCAAAAGTTATGATTTTTTTCTCACTTGGTATTTTTTTTTTTTTTTGAAAATTTTATTTCGCTTATATATTCCAAAATATTAATCTGAAGGTATTATTATTCTACGTTCGTGGTATTATATGCCTATATTTTTGGAATCAGCTTATCAAGATCTATCGACAAGAATTAAAATAATCCAAGCCCACAAAGTGAAACTTTAGCTGCAAATTGGACTAGAACGGTAAAATTTTCCGTTTGAAAAAAAAATAATAACTTTTGAACGTCATGAGCTAGCGACTTTTGGTTAACGTCATTCTGTTTAAAACACTTAAATTAATAACATACTAAAATTTCAAATTCGTAGAGTTTTGCAAAAAAAAATTATCAGTGATTAAAATTAAAATCGAAAACGCTCAAGGATTACATGACATTACATGTTTGTTTAACCTCGTACTATTCTACTTAATTAAGCATCCCCTAAGTGCAGGACTTGTGTGGGCTAGTAGTAGAGGGAACCACCGGCTTATACTGACTTTCGAACCAGTTTTTATAGGGAGTGTCCGCTTCACTTACGCCTTCGCCAAATTTCAATTTCAATTATTAATTAACTGAAAAAGGCAAATCGGTGCCAGTAAGAATCCAACTCACGCTAGTTAGCTAGTAGACTTATCATGTACATACACAACACCAATCCTGCCATCGTTATGAGTTTGACAACGAAAATAACGCGAAATTTAAAATTTCACCTCTTGTTGGGACACCCTTTATGACTTCAGGCTTATACACAATTATTTTGTCGATGTGAATAAGAAAAGATAAATAAAATTTCAACGCAACCCAATTAATGTAACAATAAACATAATTTTTATACAAAAAATGTTCCGGAAAAAAAAATGTAATTGTTAAAATTGTATTTGAAGTAAATACAATAAAACAAAACCTAGTCGAGCACATTAAATATTAAATTTTAATCTCAGGCACTGTATGTTAACCCGTGAATGGGGACTTTGCTTTACCCCTTGAGAACTCTACAGTTAAACTTTTCAATGATAACACAGCTCAACGAAAAGTAAAATCGGTAACCAACATGTTAACATGGCTATGATACAGGTTGTCTCAGAAATACTGCACTTCCTTTTACGAAGTGATTCTACATAAAAAATATGAAAAAAGGTTCCTATAAACATATGTGCAAAAACGACTTGTAAGGAAGCTACGTCCCTTCAAAAGGGGTTCTAACAATTCTATTTTTATTTAATAACTTAGGAACCCTTGATGTTATAGTAACAAGGTTTTGCAGTGATCTATCCTTAATAAGGCCCATCAACCGATGGTACTTGCATGTAGTTACTTTAACCAGGGGCGTACAAAATTGGGGGCTTATCACTTTTTCACTAGATACGGTATGAATATTCCGTATCAAGTGTTAGAATGAGCACATGTAGTGCCATCTCTTGTTTATAAAAGTAAAGAAAACTGTAGCAAAATTAGCAAAAATATATATATTTTACCATGAAATATTGAATAATTGAATGCAATTTAAAGTTTTGCGTTAAAATTACATAAAGATTATTAGTTTTTCTTAATATTTAACCAGTTTTTTATCAATTTAGTTCAAAAAATTAAATCTATTGTTAAATATTTAAACCTGATATCTGTCACAACAATCTGACATAACCTTCAATTTTTGCATTATAATTTATAAATATGTGCTAAAATTAAATAAAAATCTTTTTTAAGTACTGATTTAATAAAATTATTAAATAACATTAATTGCTTTATTTAAAAATATGTGTTTTGTTGCGTTTACAATGTAGAGTCACAAAAAACATTGTTTTTAACCTTTTCCACGGTTTAAAGCCATGCAGTGTTTCATATTTGCAGTCGAAGAAAAAGTATAGTCTACAATACGTATGGAATAGTCATTTCGCGCTCACGGGACCGTCATACTCGCCTGCCGGCTCGTATGACAAACTTTCCGCTCGCGCGGAATATTGTCTAATCCATACTAGTTATAGAATATACTATTTTTTTTCTAATTTTTGACGTAGTGGAGAAATTCTTCAAATTCGGATTCATCAGCTCAAAATCTATAGAAAGCTATACCTACATCACCGAATTAACTTTTTTGTAGAACTATGGCATGCAGTCCCCCCGTGACTTTGGTCCCAGGAAATCCCAGGACCAGAGCTGTTCTAATATTCCCGGGACCAGTGGCTTTTGTCCCGGCAGCAATGGCTTTGGTCCCGGGTAGGGACTATGACTATGAATTATTAAAATAAAGGACATGGGTCTCTAAAAAAAAACTAAACCACTTTGTTTTTTTTTTAATTTTTTTTGTAGCGATGTGACCGACACAGGTGGGCGGAGCGCTGCGCATTAAGGCGCAGTTATACGAAAATAAAATTTTACAATTTGATTTAAATTGAAACAAAAGCTTGATTATTAATTATTAAGTGTCCCTTTTTACGTTAGATCTTTTAAAAAAATTGTGACATATTGGCCCTAGAATAAATTATTATAAACAAATGTCTCACATTTTTTAAGATCAATCCTAAATTTAAAGGATATTTAGTGTCCTTTAACTGTTTTATAAAGGACAAAGGACAGAAGTAAAGAAAATAAAGGACTGTCCTTTGAAATAAAGGTTGGTTGGCAACCCTAGTCCCGGGACCAATGGCTTTGGTCCTGGTACCAGTGGCTTTGGTCCCGGGACCAATTTTGGTTCCGAAGTTTAAAATTTTAAAAATCCTAAACATTTTCCGCAAAAGTTTTAATAGGCAAGTGAAAATTTCTGTCAATTCTTGCTATAAATCGAAATACAAAAAGTTTCTCGGGACCACGGGAACGGTCCCGGGAAAAATCATTTCTGGTGCAGGAACCTGCATGCCCTAAATAGAACAAATGAGACTTTTTTAAAATACAATTACATAAATTAACATTGAAAATTAATTTAATGTGGGTTACGGTTTTGTTTCATAGAAAGTGATAAGGATCTGCATTATAATTGAATGTATTAATATGGTCTTGCACTTTTTATTTTCTCAACTTTTTAGTAAAAATTCGCACTAAAAAATCTAGATTTCCTCTGGTGCAGTGACTCAAAGTGCTACGTTCAGTTTTAGTGAAATTCTCATTTCTATGCAGTTTTCTTCCAATAACATTTCTGAATGTGGGTTTTAAAATGACGGACGATAAAACCTTGAACTGCGGTACCTGTGAGAACCAAATAAATAATCGACAAAAAAATGTCAAATGTGATGAAGAAGATTCTGATAAAATTCAAAACTTACTTTATTATGAAGGTTTTGAACTTCGTGATCCTGAAAAAATAGTTGATGGTTTCGCCATATTTTTTCAGAAATCTTATGGAGATTCAAGTGATGCAAAAAAAAATTGGACACAATGATAGTTGTTTTTTTAAGAATATATTTTTACTATTTTTTTTTACATTTAATTACAGTTAATGAATGATAGATCAATGCAATTAACTTAGTAACTTATCCAGTCTCCATTTGCGTCAATGATCGCCTGGCATCGTCGGGGCATACTTTGAACGAGATTTTTTGCATATTCCTTCGGCAAAGACCTCCATATTGTCCGAATTTCTCGTGACAGCTGCTTTAATGTGTACACCTTTTTCCCGTGAAGCTTGTGCTTAATGAATGACCACACATTCTAAATGGGGTTTATGTCGGGCAATTGGGACGGCCAATCCAGCGTGATGATGTCGGATGCCCTCTTCCGCTGGCTTCAAAATTTGCTCCGATGTTTGGGCTCGTTGTCCTCTTGAAGGATCCACTGCTTATTTTTATCGTCATACCAACGTTTGGCAGTCGGTATAAGAGCTCTTTTGTAAATCTCGACCACTTTTTCAGCGTTGGAGTTGTACGTAAAGAGTAATAAACATCCAAAACCTTTTTCCGAGAGACACCCCCAAACATGAATTTTTACAGGGTGTTTCACAGTTCGCTGGACCAATCGGTTGATGGAGGATGTCCAGGCCCGGGGGGTGATAACGTAACTCCAAAAAGAAGCTTCTATTATCTAAAGTTTAGCACGGTTTTATAAAAGGGCGGTCGACAACCACTAACTTATGCGCCACTACTCAATATATATATTTATTTATTTATTTATTAAGCAATATATTACAGAGTCATGGGGAGTCCCAAATAAGCTTTAAGCTTGTACTAGGGACTACTCCCCATTGATTTAGGCATACAAAATTATCCAAAATTTTAATTATTATGTTTCTGACAGTAAATTTTAAATTTTCTTCTTTTTTCTTTAGTTCTTAATAAATCTTAAATTCTTAATAAATCTTTATGTTTCCCATATTATCTATCTTCTTATTAAGCAACTGCACCCATTTTCTTTATTTATTGTTCTTTTATTCATTAAAAAACTTGACAGAAAAATTTTGATAAAAAAAATATAGATATATATATATATATATATATATATATATATATATATATATATATATATATATATATATATATATCAGATTCTTGACGAAGGAGGTCAAGTTGACGTGATATATACAGATTCTCAAAAGCTTTTGATTTTATGAATCATATAATATTACTTAGGGCAATGTTTAAGATGGGCTTCTCAATTGAAAGTATATATTTTTTATTCATATCTTCATGACAGATTCCAATACGTTGAATATGATGGGTTTAAGTCTTTTCTGTTTCTAGCGACCTCTGGAGACCGCAGGGCTCAATACTTGGGCCCTTATTATTTTTAATTTTATTTACGCAATTTTTAATCTTATATGTGTTTCTGCAATTGCGTTTGCTGATGATGCTAAACTGTACTTTAGAATAAATAATCTACTAGACTGCATGACACTCCAGAATGCTCTAAATGGTTTAATCCAATGGTGCAATGAACAAATTACCGCTCAATGCTGCAAAATGCAACATTGTGACTTATCACGAAAGAAAACTTCGGTTGTATTTAATTACAAAGTTGGTAATATCATTGTACCTAGAGTCACAGAAATAAAAGATCTAGGCGTTACATTTGATAGTAAATTGAATTTTTCCACACATGTTGAGAATACTGTTCCATCAGCTTTTCGAAGTCTTGGACTTGTAATAAGAAATTGTTACGGTTTCAAGGACACAACAGTTTAGTAGTAGTAAATTTTTTGGTTGGCCAAAGCCGGACAACTAGGTCATTTCTGGCTCTTTTTGTAACCCTAGGCAATCCCAGCCATTTACTAATTTGAGTCCTCCTTGAACCTACCGTCCTATCAATAAAGGTCAGGATATTGGCCCAGGGGAGATCTCTTAGTTCATATTGGTTGAGTCTTTGAGTTTCAAAGACTTGCAACCTGATCCTGTCGTATCTGACACACTCAGCTAAGTAATGAGAGGATGTTTCATCCTCTCCGCGCTCTGGGCATAGGGGACTCTCTAGAATCCGCATTGTTGCCAGGTGCTTCCTTAGCTTGCAGTGGCCCATGAGGACCCCTACAAGTTACACAACAGTTTTATTTACACTTTTTAATTATTTTATTCTATCCAAACTTGAGTATGATAACAACCTGGAATCCACAATACAAATACCAAATTGAAAATGTTGATAAAATTTTAAGAATTTTTTTTAAAGTTTGTCAGTTTTAAATTGGACGGTGTTTATCCTTAAATAGGTATTGATAATAACCTGCTGTTGGATAGGTTTAATGTTTTAAGCTTGGAAAATAGGTGTGCACTTTCATCTGTTATTTTTCTGCATAAATTGTTGCGTAATATCATAGCCTGTCCTGTTTATTACAGTTGTTAAATTTTCATGATCCTTCTAATAAACACGCCTCGCAGGTTAATTTTCTCATGGGCAGAAAATAATTTGACAAGTGACAGTTGAGTGGGTAAAATAAATAATTATCCACTCAATAAAGTAAAAGCCACGCGGGGGTTATTATTGAGTTATCTATTTAAAATAAAGCTGGTAATTGCCTTATTATCATTAATCGGAATAAATTCAGTTATGATCAACGTTGAAAATAAACACAGAAACATAGGAAACGGAATAATTTTGCCGCAGTATGAGGGAAATTTTTATAAAGGTCACTAAATCGAAACATTTGACGACTAATTTGTTACACACAACAATATTGAATATACATATTAACTATAAATATGTAAATACATATATCGGTGTTTTTCAAAGAAAATAAAAATGTAAATATTTAAAACCTCGCGTCAACGATAGAATCGACGCGGCGCCTATGCGAGCACTGGAAATTCGCCGATGACTGCTTATTATCTGTATGTATTGGATAAATACTTTTTACATGGCTAAACCTAGAACCAACATGCTTAATAACTCACCTATTTATTCTATTTGTAATAATTACCATAAAATTCAGTTTGAGGCTGATATTTTTAATTGATTTTTTTTCTCTCTGCAATCTAATGTACTCTGCTTTTTCTTGAATCTTAATAAGTATTGTTTTGGAGTTCTTAGTCTTGACTCATCCTGTAACTAGTTTATCTGTTGGATGTTAATATAAATAAATAAAATAAAGTTGGCCACTTTTTTCCCGTTTGGTGGCATAGTGCGGCTGTAGAGAAAAATCGAGACATGTAGGGGTAGGGGTTCAGATTCGGTTTCAGCAGGCGAAAGTATATAGGAATATCCATGTCGCAGACCACTTTTATTTTTGTGTGGGCCTGTGTTATTAAAGTTGTAAATTATCGGTTAAAATAGAAATAAAAAAAATATCCAAATTGGAGGGTTTGGAGGGTGAAATTGTTTTTTTTTCGATTTTTCAGCCAAATTATTCATCGGAGGATAAAAGTTGTTATGAGCAATTTCGTAGCTCTTGAAATTCTCTATAAGTTTTATACATTATGCATTTTCATAATAATTTTGTTACGGTTACAGTGGGCGCTGAAAGTCGAGTTGCGCCCTCTGTAACCGTACCAAAAAATTGGTATATTGGGGTTTTTGAGGTTGTTGAAAGTGAATCTGATAATAAAAAATCCATCTCACGCGCGGAGGTGAAAAATGGAAAAGCTATTTTACTGGGCAGTGTATTTTTGTTTTGTTTAAGTGACTATGTAATATCAGCATAGGCATGAAAGTTTGCAGACCATGGTCAGTTAACTTCAGTGCCTATTTACTTAAAAATAGTTTTTAACATTCTAATTTTTGCGAGCCCCCGGTATAGTATATTCTATAACTAGTATGGAATAGACAATATTCCGCGAAAGCGAAATGACTATTGCATACGTGTTGTAGACTATTAGTTTAGTTTAGTTTAGTTGTTTCAATGCGGGGTTCATAGCCCTCAACACCTGGTCCCTAGGGACCTTTGTGTTTACCGCACAGACCTCCTCAGAGCATCCCTGTTTCTTTTAAAAAGTCCAGGTATGGTTTCAGGGGAGTGTTCATGATCTCGTTTGGTTCCAGAGAGTCGTTCCCAAAGTACTTCCATCTTAGGCCTATTAGCGATGGACATTCACATATGAGGTGGTAGGGTTCTTCATCCCCTTCCCCACATCTCCTGCACACGGGGATCGTAATCTGTCCCATTACGTGTCGGTGCTTGTTCAGTAAGCAGTGTCCAGTTATTATACCCGTTATTGTTCTCAGTTGACTCCTGGACATGCCTAGAAGTAAGCTGGTTCTTTTCTTGGTAGGTCCTCCTAGGAAGAGTTTGGAGTGCCTCATTCTAGGAGCATCTATCCAGTGTTGCTGGTGTTCATCCCGCAACATTCTCCTGACCTCGTGTCTGGCCGTGGAATATGATACCCCACAGCACGGTTCTGGTCCTGTGAGTACAGCTTCACTTCCCTTTCTCGCAAGGTCGTCTGCCTTCTCATTACCATCTATACCTTGATGTCCTGGAACCCATATCAAATTTACTTTGTTATGTTCAGCCAGTTTACATAGCTCGTTGTGGCATTCGTATACCAGATCTGAGCTAAAGGCATATGAGTCTAATGCCTTTATCGCTGCCTGGCTGTCCGAAATGATATTTACTGTCCTACCCGTGTAGGACGCCGATGTCATTTCTTGTGCGCAGACATAAATCGCATAGATTTCAGCTTGGAAAACTGTTGCCTTGGTTCCCAGGTTTAAGCTAATTTCTTTGCCCGGTCCATGGATTCCTGCTCCGGTCCCTTCTTTCATTTTGGATCCATCTGTGTACCAGGTTTCACCTTTTAGTAGTTTAGGGTATAGTCCATTTTTCCATGCATCCCGGCTAGGTATCTCAGCCTTTGCCGGTTGCCTGAAATCATAGACTATAGCGATCCTATCTGTTTTCATGGATAGTATATCTGTATTGTCAATGTTCTCAAAGATTTTAGTATGTTCCAACCCTCTATGGCGGTCTCCCATGCCGTTAATCCTTAGTCTGCACGCTGCCATAAGTGCCTCTGTTTTTGCCACCAAGTGCAATGGAGGTAGGTCCAGTAGGACTTCTAGTGCTGCGGTGGGAGTAGTGCTCATTGCCCCCACTATCCCGATGCAGGCAAGTCTTTGTGCCTTGCTTAGAATCAGTCTGTTAGTAGTGGAATTGGCTTTATGCCACCACACTAACGCCCCATATGTCACTATGGGTTTTACAATTACATTGTATACCCAGTGCAACATTCCGGGTTTAATTCCCCAGTTTTTACCAAACATGCGTCTACAGGCCCATAGTGCTCTAATAGCTTTGTTGGTTTTATCTGTTAGATGGGGTTTATAAGACAACTTGCTATCCAAGATTACTCCTAGATATTTTGCTTGCCCCACTAACTTCAGCTTAGTTCCAAATAACCTTGGAGGCTCAATTAAGAGTTTCCTTTTGTTGGTAAATGGAATAAGTGTGGTTTTTGTAGGGTTTACCGACAGTCCCACTCTTCTACACCAATTCTCTATGACCTTTAGGGCTCCCTGCATCACTTCTGATACAGTTTTGCCGTACTTGCCACATACGAGAACCGTTATATCATCAGCATATCCCTGAGCATGAAGCCATGTCTCTCCAATTCCTCCAGAAGACTGTTCACCACGAGGCACCATAGGAGTGGCGATAACGCCCCTCCTTGAGGACATCCTTTCGCGACCAGCACTTCTATCATTGATTTTTGGAGTGATGCCTCAATAGTTCTGTTTTTCAGCATGGTCATTACCCATCTACATATTGTATCTGGTACCCCATGTCTATTGAGTGCATTTTCTATTGATTCATATGAGGTATTATCAAATGCCCCCTCTATGTCCAATAGAGCAGCTAGACAAATTCCTTTGTCTTTAATTGCCTTCTCTGCTCTTTTTGCTAGCTCGTGTATAGCTAGTTCGCAGGATTTACCTGCTTGATATGCATACTGGAGCCTGTGCAAGGGTCTTGTTTTCAAGACCTTGTCCCTTATGTATCTATCAAGCAGTTTCTCTAATGTTTTTAGGAGAAATGACGTTAGGCTTATCGGTCGATACGCCTTGGCTTCGGCATATGTTGCCTTGCCAGGTTTAGGTAGAAAAATTACCTTTACCTTCCTCCAGCCCTTCGGTATATATCCAAAGGCCATACTTGCCCTAAGTAGATTAACTACTGGTGTAGTTAGTGCGCTTATCCCGTTCTGTAGCAAAGCAGGAAACACACCATCCTTCCCAGCAGCCTTAAATGGTTTGAATGAATTCACGGCCCATTTAAGCTTTTTAGCATCCACTATTTTGGATGCAAGCTTCCAGTCTGCCCTGGTGGGCCTCCTTAAGCCTTCTGTCTGTATGTTATTGTTCTCATTACCCCGGTTCCTTTCAGACCCTGGGAAGTGAGTTTTTAACATAACCTCTAGCGTCTCTTCTGCCGTTTCAGAGTAGGCCCCTGATTCGGTTTTTATAGATCCTAGGTTGTAATCTTTTTCCTTTCGGAGGGCCCTTTGGAGTCGTGAACATGTAGGTGTATCTTCGATACCCTGACAGAACTTCCTCCAGGATTCCCTCTTTGAGGTCTTGATAGCTTTGCTATATCGGGCGAGAGATGCTTTATAGATCTCCCATTCGTCCGTGTTTTTAGCTCGGTTAAACAGCCTTCTCGTGTCCTTTCTCATTTCTGAGAGTTCCTCATTCCACCACTCAACATTTTTACAAACCCTGCGTGGTTTTAGTGGACAGCTGGACTCGTAGGCTGATATTATCGCCGACTGTAGAGAGTCGCTAGCAATCTCTAAGTCCACAACACTGGTGATTCTTCCCCCAGGACATTCCCTTAGGCCCCGATCTAGTTCCCTTTCATAGGATGCCCAGTCGGTTCTCTTGGGATTCCTGTACATTAGAGCTTCCTCGTGTTGTGTGTCTAGGTCATAGCGTATGTATCTATGATCCGATAAACTCGGCTCATCTGAGACATGCCACTTTTTCACTAAATCGCTAAAGTGCCTTGTTGCCACGGTAATATCTATTACTTCCCCTCTCACTGCTGTGACAAAGGTGTGTTCATTCCCGCGATTTAAAACATCTAGATTATTAGCTAGAAGAAATTCAAGTAGAGACTCACCTCGGTTATTGATGTCACTGCTGCCCCACACGATGTGGTGCGCGTTGGCATCGCACCCGAGTAGCATTTCCAGGTTTCTACTGTCACAGTGTGCTACTAAGCGCCTCATCTCATCCGTCGGTGGGGCACCTGCTTGATCGTATGGTAGGTAGATGGATCCCAGAATTGCTTCTTCCTCCTTTCCCTCCAATGTCAAGTTGATCTTTGCAGCCACTAGGTCCCTGCAACAGAAATCCCATAAGGGCAATATATTAATATTTTTTTTTGCAATTATGCATGCACGAGGGTTGCTTACCACCGGGTTGTATATAGCCCAGTCTCTTGCGATCGCCCCTATCCCTCTGATCTTCCCCTCGATCGCCCAGGGTTCCTGAATCAGAATAATATCAATATTATTTTTTATTATAAATGCACCCAGGGCAGCAGATGCCGCCCTGCACTTATGTAAATTTACCTGTAAAATCTTCAGCATTGGCTTTCTTCTACAGGCTTCTCACCAGCAGGTTCCTCCGTTCCCTTTCTGGTGTCTGGTCCACTTACGCCCCCAGTTTCTTGTTCCATCAGTTCTGGATCATTTGCTGACCCTGATGGAATTTCTTGCCCTGCAGTATCGCTAGGCTCCTGCTGGGCCATGGGTTCTGGTCCTGTTATCGGACCAGGGACTGCAACTTCCGCCCCGGTTTCCGCAGTTTTAGGGTCCACTTCCATGGGAGTTCCTGTCGGATCCTCCCCTTCGGCATTCCCTTTCGCTGCTTCTCCCTGAGTTTTACTCGCTGCAGCCCCCTTTTCTTTTGTTCCACCGATGGCCCAAAATTGTATTCTGCCTAGGGTATAGGCGAGTTTGTTGCCCCGATCCAAAATCGTCTTCCATGAGCCTTCGCCCATGGTGATGACCAAGTTCTGACCCTTTGCGTCGGCCTTGGCATCAACGACCTTCCAACCGGCAGTCTGAAGACCCTTGTTTTGGGTCTGCAGCCTTTTCAGGACTTTGGCCGGTTCCGTTACCGGTCCCGGGACCCATACCCCTGCCCTTACCAGCTTGGGTAACTCCGTTGCCTTCATTACCGCAAGCTTGGCCCCTGCCCAGGGTTGGGTTTGTGGTATCACCGCTCGCAACCAGTCGCTAGTGTCCTGGTCCGTGCAGATGATAATCACTGCCCCTCCCTGTCGATATACGTGTTCAAACATAGGTGACGGTCCCCCTTCGGGTATGTCATCAATTTTGCCCACGATTGCTACTTTGAGTGCTTCTGTCTGCTCCTCAGAAATAGCATTCTCAGGGAATCCCTCGGCTACAATAGCCATTTTCAACCCTGATAAGGCCGCTTTGTAGCTGGGTGCTTCCGCTCCCCTGCTGAGCTTGGCTGGCCTTCTTCCTTGTGGGGTTCTCGATTCAGATCTGCTCCTTTTGGGAGCTTTTTGATCCTTCCCCCCTTGTTTTTTCGCGGTAACAGGTTTCGGCGTAATTGGGGGCATTCTCACGCCCCCAGCTTTTCCTCCACTTGTACCGGGTTCACCTAGATTTCGCTTTTGCGTCTCTAGTGCTGCCTTCTGTTTTGCAGCCTTCCTTCTTTGTGCACCCGAGAGTCATTTCTCCCTCAGGCGGAATGTTTGCAGACCTTCCAGTACTCTCTCCGTCTGCACTTTAAGATCGGGTTTTTCAGCCCTACCTCCAGTGTTCGGGAGATTGCCCTGGGGGTCTGGATTGCTCGTCGATGCAGCTTGCGGGTTTGAGTTGGACGTCAGATGCGCCCCACTGCCCACATTTTGCACCGCGGATCCACCCTGCTCTGTTTGCGGCAGGGGCCTCTGAGAAGTCCCACTGCTTGCACCCTGAGAGGTGGATGGTGTAATACCTGAAAGGTTTTTTAAATTTTTTTTCTTTCTGTTCTCCATATTGTTCCCACGAAAGTGCACGATTTTGTCGGTCGCACTGGTGGTGACGGCTTTCACCAGTGAAGGCTATTTCCTGCCCGGGTTCCGCCCGGTGCCCGGGAGGTGGCGTCGCCAGACGGTGATCCTCCTCATCACCCATGCATCTCCTCGGCGCGATACCACGCTCACCTTGAGATTGAGGGGTTTTTTCTGTGGTACCTTCCACTTTGGTCCAGCCGGTTAAGGCAAGACCACGATCCCCAGTCCCTCTGTTACCACTACCCCCCTGCCTGGACATGGGAGATCAGTGCAGTCCCTGTGGGGGCACTGCTACCCCCTGTCCATTTAGGGGAGGTCGTTGCAGCACACAGAGGGGTACCGGTTTGACTGCTGATCAGTTTTAAAGCTCCCCCACCGGAGTCATTGGGATGTGGGCCCAATGACCCACTCGTCAAGGCGGCAGTCTCAGGGGAGGTTGTAGACTATACTTTTTCTTTGACTGCAAATATGAAACACTGTATGGCTTTAAACTGCGGACACGGTTAAAATCCATGTTTTTTGTGAGTCGACAATGTATTGGCAACAAAACACATATTTTTAAATAAAGCAATTAATGTTATTTAATAATTTTATCAAATCAGTACTTAAAAAATATTTTTATTTAATTTTAGCACATATTTATAAATTATAATGCAAAAATTGAAGGTTATGTCAGATTGTTCTGACAGATATCAGATTTAAATATTTAACAATAGATGGATCAGTTTTAATTTTTTGAACTAAATTGATAAAAAACTGGTCAAATATTAAGAAAAACTAATAAACTTTATGTAATTTTAACGTAAAACTTTAAATTGCATTAAATTATTCAATATTTCATGGTAAAATATATGTATTTTTGCTAATTTTGCTACAGTTTTCTTTACTTTTATAAACAAGAGATGGCACTACATGTGCTCATTCTAACACTTGATACGGAATATTCATACCGTATTTAGAGCTAGAATGGATTAATTCTGTGTTTGAAAAGTGTGTGTATTTGCTTACATTCTAAAGCAGTCGTAAAACGAAAAAATGAATACTTCGATCCGACCAGTGCTTATAATTTAATATCTGATGTGAATGTGTGATAAATGTTATTCTCGATGGAATACAATGTATAATTATAATTAATCCGTTGAGGATTAAAAATAGTAATCAATTTTATTTCATTAGAAGGTTTTAAATAGGTTGCGAGTTTATATGACCTATAAAATATGCATTAAGGACAATAGAACGGCAACGTTACTGATCTATACTGTATGTAAGGGGTCGTCCATAAAATACGTCACACCTTAAGGGGGAGGGGGATCAGGCATTTTTGACGAAGTGTGACATGAATCGAGTGACGTCACACCAAAAATTTTATTGACCTACTCAAAATTAATTTTTTAGAATAGTTCAATCTATTTATTTATATTTTAGCGGTCGGAATTGCTTCATGGTTTTACCATAAAATGACAGCACCGAATTGAAATCGCCAAAGAACTTTTACCTCAAGAAGTAATTTCAGACCAATGTTTATGAAGGTGTCATCTTTTTGTTTGTTTATTTACTAACAGAAACGCGATACAGCTTTGTGGTGTAAAATGTAGATGTCGCTAGTCGACTTTCAGGCTACCTAGTAGTGATGTTAGTAACAGTTACGTAGTTTCCACCTTATCATGAATTCAAATCATTATACTTAAATTAAAAATGTAAAAAACTTTATTGTGTATATACTATAATTATGTTTAATAATATAGTATATTTAAATCTATTAAAATTAAACTACTAGTTCATATAAAACTCATACAGAACTAATGTTTCTTAAAATTTACAATAAAATATCCAAAGTATATGTTTCCAATCGGCAACACTGTACCCCTGTCAGTCATTTTACGACATTAGACTGTGAGTTTACACATTCTTTCTCTCTCTTTACGCGTACTAAGTGTAAAAAATAGTCACTCCCCGCCAGCCCCTCACCGTAGTTGGTTCACGCTTCAAACAAATCATACGGTAGATTTCATCATGTTCCTTCTTGAGGTAAAAGTTTTTTGGAATTCGCAGTGTCATATTTCGCGATAAAAGTTGAATATCAAATACGGACATTTCGGATTTCGGTTCTTTGTACCATGCGCATACCGGGAAATCTAAGCAAGCTGTGCAAATGGCGATTTCTCCCGTTAGATTAGACAGGGACAAAAGTTCTACCCAAATAGAAGACATACATACACTCCCACTTCCACCCAACCAAACAAATTCTGTATTTGTTATTTGTTGAACAAATACAATATTTACTTGGCCGGGCGAAAAGTGTAACTATATTAAAGAAATTACTGGCGCCATCTAAATTTTAGTAGAATTATCTTATTCTACAGATTCACATTAGCTATGTTCGTTCGTGCCGCTGAGTGCTACACTTTCCGGCCAACCAAATAAATACTGTATTTGTTGTATGAAAAACAAATTCAGTATTTATTTGGTTGGCTGAAAAGTGTAGCACAAATGAGATAGAGATAGGGTAGACGTCTTTTATATCATAATTCTAGTTGTAGAGAGCTCCATTGAAGGTTAATAAATTGTGGCTTAACCTTAAAAAAAGGAAAAATCGTTGTTGAACGAGAACTCAAAAATTGTTTTGAACATTATAACTGCTTCTCTGCCACCGCAAGAACAAACAATTTTTTGTAGTAAAATTAGAGTGTGACGTCACATAGGGGTCAAGGCTTTGTGACAATGTGTGGCATGATGGAGGGGGTTTTAAAATTACTTAAAAAAGTGTGACGTATTTTATGGACGACTCCTTATATAATATTAAGTCTGTCCTTAATTAAGGGATGTTTAGGGGTGTTGTAATTTTTCAGTCACAGTGTAATATTATATGGTATTACATTATTACTATTTCCTATCAATGCCAAAAAAAAACCCTGGGCTATAATTCACAGAAATTTAGTTACAATAATTGTAACTAAATTTCTGTGAATTGAAAATTGGAAATTTCTATGAACGGAATTTTTTTAAGAAAATTTGAAAATTTTGATACTTTAGGGTTAGGGACGTTAGGGACGTGTAAAATACCGATCAATTATTTGTATGGATTTTCAAAAATATTTGTGTAGGTATATAAAATTAGAAAAATATACATGAGTACTATATTTTAAGTTCAGGTACTTTTTATCTACCTATCTCTATAGCATTTTGTAAACAAAGATAGGTATATAAAAAGTTCCTGGACTTAAAATATAGTACCCATACACGATGGGTACTATAACTAAGCCAATGTTATTTTTTTTTTAATTTGTAAACGTGACCAAACTATGATCGATAGTTTATAACAGAATGGGGCACGCTTGAAACTCATGGGGATATAGCTCAGTGGTAGAGCATTCGACTGCAGATCGAGAGGTCCCCGGTTCAAACCCGGGTGTCCCCTAACTTTTTTTATTTTTTTTATTACCGAAAATGTAAGCGTCTATTATACGATAAGTAAGTATATTACTTGGATTATACCCAAGGCGGCCAAAAGGGGTACAAAGGTAATCGTGAGGGGGGGGGGGGGCGAGCACAAATTACGTAGGGATTTTTTTAGATCCCACAGGGGAACCGGAAAATGTCGGGGATTTGGAAAGGGCCATCTGGGAAACCTGAAATTTAGCTACCTTTTACCTGAAAGTCAAGGAACGTAATCAACGAACCCAAAAACCTCCGAGTGCCAAGTTTTAAGCAAATCCGAGCAACTTTAAAAAATATAATCGGCAATATTGGATCCGCCATTTTGAATATTGGAAAACTGCCATCAGATTCGTAATCAACAACTCCAAAAACCCCGTGGTGTTACAAAATCATGGAAAATAAACTAATGGTAAACTGATATTTTAGATGCTGCTATAGCGGTCATAGGGAACGTTCAAGTATTACGTAACGCAAATTTTGATCATTTTTGTAGAATATCTTTGTTTTTATTTTTATTTGTTTCTAAGATATTTAAAATCAAAACTCGTTTTTTAATCAACTCTGCCATTGTAACCTGTTAAGAGATTTAAAAATTTTAAATTAATTTAAAATTAGCTTAACGCCATCTACAAAATTTATGTTAGAAAATCACCACAAAATGGCTCTAAGAGCCAGAACACAGTACCCTGTAAAAACGGTCCTGCCAAATCTTGTTAAAATCCTATGGGATTTTAACAAGAATTAATGGGCTTTGATAGTTTGCGTAGGATTTGATGGGACCGAGGATGGTATTTTGGTAAGATTTTAAAGGAATAGAAATTCCTATTTCAAAGTGAGGAAAACGCTTTCAAAGTTTATCAAAAAAGACGAAAACCTATCAAGTTGATGTGATATTTCCTACAATTTTCTACTTTATGATGGGATTTTCGGAAGATTTCATAGGACCGTTTACGTAAGATTTTATGGGACTTTTTTTACAGGGTATCTATACAATAAAATTAAGTTGGCGTTGGTACGATGGTAATTTCAATATTTGTTGAATGCGCCCAAAAAAATCTCATTACCCCTTCCATATCTTTATTTAGATCCGCCCCTGACTAGGGGTAGGGGTCTTTACAGCGCCTTTCATTACCGCAAAACCGTTACCGCGCATAGACTTTACCGCGAAAGCCATTACCGCAAAGAAAATATCAGCGAAGGGGTCCATACCGCGCATAATTATTTTAATTTTTTTTTGAAGAAAAAAAAAATAAATATTTTGCAGAGAACAACAGTTCTAACTGATATAGCTGCTGGGTCAGGGTTGTGGCCATTACTAGTTTCCTTTAAAACATTTCCGTCCGAAGTATGCAAACGCTTCGTGCAACAAAGCACGTCGTAATTTAACGCACTTACAATTTTTTTATTTTTAACAGTGTTTTCTTTCCTGTATATGAAATTTTTATATACAGCAAAAGTCTGCCCCTAGAACTTTTCATTATTTCGATCGACATGACGATTCGTACTAAACTGATTATTAATCAGCGATTTATACAAATCCGTCGATATAAATTTAAAAAAAAACACACATAAAAAAACCCAAATACAGATATATGGGTACACGTTCCACTTTATCAATAAAAATCCAAACCAAAACCAAAACTAACCAAATCAAACTGCCATCAATCCCACGGAAATACCCTTACATAAAATAAAAATAATGTATAACGATTTTCGCTGTAAAAGTCATAAGCGTTAAAGACAGTTCGCGGTAATGGTCTTCGTGGTAAAGGATATGCGCGGTAATGGCTTGTCGCGGTAATGGACTGCGCGGTAATTGTCTTCGTGGTTGTTTTTTCGCTGTAAAGTTCGGCGCCCCCTGACTAGTATATTATACAATTTAAATGATATTTGCTTTTGTTTCAGACTTCTGGACGCCCAGATGAAGTGATAGCCGCAGAAACGTTGGAAAACTACAAACGATGCAACAATTCCTTTATACAGGGCGTTTTTCAGGCGCAGTACCGATCCTCGCTGAGTTGTTCGCTGTGCCGCACCCAGTCCAACACCTTCGACCCTTTCCAGTGTATTTCTGTCCAACTACCCCAGTTTCACAAGCAATCTATTTACGTTACGGTAAGTAACAAGTCAATATTTTCTCACCCTAAGGAAGTTCACTTTTAAGTCAATATATTATAATGGGACTATAATAGGAACATAATGGGAATGTTTCCTCCAGTTTGACACTTCGCTTCTATAATAAAAATAAATTCACTAGGAAATAAAAAAGCGCATTTGCGGATTTTTATGTGTAAAAAATTGGTGTAAAAATGTCTGTCTGCTTTTTGTAAACTTTAAAACTTCGAACGGAATGACTATAGCTTTTATGTACGTATTAGGATCTTGTAATCACGACAAATATGTGGGCGCAAAAGTTTTTGCCAAAATGTATTATTTTTAGCGATAACTCGTTTACTATTGTTCATGGTGAGGGGTTTATTTATTGGACAATCCTTGTACATCTATCCAGAATCTTCTACAATCCTTGAGAATTCATTCTTCCACGATCATCTATAATCCTCCACAAGCATCTACAATCTTCCACAATCATCTGAAATCTTCCCAAAATCTTTAACAATCTTTTATTAAAATTATGTACAATCTTTCATAATCTTTACAATCTTCCACAATCCTTTGATTCTCACAATCCTTGTACATTTTTTTTTGACAATAAATAAACCCATCGGGGTTTATTTATTGGACAATCGTTGTACAACTATCCAACAATCTTTTGCAATCCGTGGCAATTTATCTTACACAATCATCTACAATCCTCCACAATCCTCCAAAATCATCTACAATCTTCCACAATCATCTGAAATCTTCCCACAATCTTAAACAATCTTCATTAATATATTGTACAATCTTTCAAAATCTTTTTGACAATCTTCCACAATCCTTTGATTCTCACAATCCTTGTACACTTTTTTTCAATAAATAAACCCCTCGGGCACCAAAGAGCACAAATATAGCACTAATTTTTATAAAAATTTTAAGTCAATCGCAAGATGTGGCCTCAGAGCGTGACATTGGCAATGCCAACTAAAAATTGCCATAACTTTTTTCCAATTTCAATAATGGCATTTTCCATAGGATAGTTTGCCAGCTCAATCTAATATAATTTTCGGCCTAAGCAAAACCGTCTCACTCTGTAGTGATGTTTGCGCAGAAGCCAACTTATAAAAAAAATTATCTTTAAAATTTATAAAAAAATTGACTTTACATGTTCAACAGTTCCACGTTAAAATTTAACATCACATAACATAACTTTTTTGTTTCGCCGGCACGAGTTCTAAAAATGGGACACTAAAGAGCACAAATATAACACTGATCTTGGTGAAAATTTTCAAGTCAATCGGAAGATGTGGCGTGACATTGGTTTGTTCTAAAAATCTGGCACTAAAAACCACAAATATAGCACTACTTTTTGTACAAATTTTAGCTTGAGCGAAAAATGTTGCCTTGCCAAATTCACGTTAGAAAATTTTATCTCCGATATCCTCGCAGTCTATAACTCCGTACCAACAATAAGGGCCCTTTTCTGCGGGGTCGTCAAATTAAAAAATGAGTATGATGAAAATGTACAAAAAAAATAACTAATTTAAAAACGTAAAATAAAATATTATTATTAAAAAGTTAAAAGAGGCATGTCAACTGGACATTATCCAGGTCAAAAACCAGTGGGGAAGCGGCGCTTCTACTCTCTCCCAGGACTACACTACTGTTCTCAACCTAATTAAAATTCCACTTCATGGAATAAAGTAAAATATTTTATTAGGAAATGCCCCTATTAAGGGCACATGTCAATTTAACTTTTTTAGGACGACTTCGGATTTATAAATTTGACACAAACTTCCTTATTAGTTAAGTGCCTATTCACATTCTCGCTTAAGAACATAAAACATAACAATGCGATACCGTGATTGGCTTGATGCGCCGCCATGTATCTTGTAAGCCAATCACGGCATCGCATTCTTATGTTTTATGTTCTTATGCAGTCTTCTGGATATGCCTTAAAGTAACTTACTTCGTGAAAACAAACATACGCCCTCATTATAAAGTCAATTTAGCCTTTTGCGGACGGCTTAAAACAATTGGTACCGTCATTTCACACAGAAATAGTCCATAACCACACAACTATACTGCCCTGATAAAGTGACATTGGTCAATAGCAGCGTTTTCAAAATATTACATCAGGGTTGACGTGAAAACGCCGCTATGCGACAAATGTTACTTACTGCCCTTTACTTTAACAGGGCAGTATAGTCCAGCCACACACCTATAGTCCATAAGCAGCGTATTTAAAAAAAAATTAAAACGTGTTGATGTATACGGTATACAGTATACCCCCTATATTCCAACTTTCATAAAGAATTGTAAACATTTAAAAATAATTACCCCTGCCCTCTGTAGGTGGAGTAAAAAAGTAGACTACACTTGTGTGGCTTGACTATACTTGTGTGAAATTACAGTAGCAATTGGTTAACTTTCCTATCATCAAGGGCGATTTGCCCTTCTTAGTTAAAACGTCCTAACTACATGTTACGAAAATGTTACGCCGCGTTACATGGGGGGTGGGGGTAAAAAATAGCCAATTGCGTTACGTAATACTTAAACGCTCCCTTACTTGATAAAATATTTCAAATTTTAGGTTGTGTACACCTCCCAACAACCCCGTCAGGTCCAAATCGGCGTTAACATCCCTTCCGGGGCGTCGATATCCGAACTCCGGCATATGCTGGAATCGGACACATCCATCGAACGTGCCAACATGCTGCTCACCGAAATCAACGAGAACGGATTTTTGAGGTAAGTTTGCTGTAAGTCGCACAGTATGACTCACACTTGATAAAGTAACTTAGTTACGAAATGACCTGTCGGAAATTTCAGCAGACGACTCAAAAAAATTTTTAGATCCGCCATTTTATAGCCAATGTAAAATTATATAAATCACCCAAGTTTTGTTTTAATCGAATGAATTACATCGCCACTTAGTGCTACTAAGAGTGCCGATGTATTGAAATCTTCGCCGTAAAGTCAAAATCTTTGACCACGTTTTTTTTTTTTTTCACATTTCTCGACGTTTTAGACCATTCTGAGTCGAAATCAGTAAAAAAAAATTTCCGTCTGTCTGTCTGTCTGTCTGTCTGTCTGTCTGTCTGTCTGTCTGTCTTTCTGTCTTTCTGTCTGTCTGTCTGTCTGTCTGGGTGTAAACTCTCCAACTCCATTTCTACATGAGATATCGACTTGCGGTTTTTTGCATATTGTTTCTTATGGTATTTCGAAGGGCTGATTAGATTTTGGAGGCAAACGATTGGGGGTAAGGGGGTAAAACTCCTATTTTTAGCGTTTTTTGTCTAATTAAGGCAATTATTATTGTATTTGGTTAATTTAGCACTTATATAAAAGATAATTTTAAATTGGTCAAAAAATGTTATAAACAACGTTTTCCTAAAACGCTTTGATTTCGAGATATTGGCGTTTAAAGCAGTAAAAGGTTTTTTTAGCATATCTCACATATTTAAAACCCGATTTCAAAAAATTATATTTTAAATAAAAGCTCTTTTTAAGCCTTATAAAAAATGTTATATACAGTTTTTTGCTAGAATATAATGTTTTAAAGATACAGAATTTAAAATCAAACAAAACATCTAGTTTGAAATTTGCAAACTAGATGGCTCTAGTGTACAATAGTGCCGATGTTTTGACAGGGTGCTTGCAACGTTTCATTTAGTCTAATCTTAATTTTGAGGGTGGACATAAATAAAACTCACCCGGTATACCCGTTTTTAATTCGATTACATCTACTTTTCACTAGATTTAGTCCTTAAAGCTACTTGATAAAGATTACATTCCCTGTAAAACATATATTTTTTATTTAAAACTTGTGACGTAACGATATTCTCCTATAATTAAAGGACCTTCACCGATCAACAGTCGATCGCGGTGATCAGCGAAATCGATCCCATCTATTGCATAGAAGTTCCTCAGCTGAAAGACATCGAAGATGATGCCACCAGCGCGTACGTTTTGTTGTGCTGGATCAACGTGGTGAAGAAGGGCGTTGGAGAAAGCCTAAGATTTGGTAAGTTATTTACTGATATATTAAAGGACAACTTACATAAGACACTATTTTGGCGAGCCGCGAAGCAGGGAGTTTTCCAATGGACGAGTGCGCCAAATGTTTTATGAAAAGAGTTCTTTGTACTATTTTATCTATTTGTGCGTTTTATTTTGCTTACAAAATATTTTAGTTTTAAATGATTTTAATATGGCTGATTTGAGAAATTTAATGAACTTATACTGGTAAAAATTACACTGATAATTTAAAAATTTTCATAAATTTTATTAAAAATTCATAATGGTTACGAACTTTTTAAGTTATTTTGCATACAAATGGATGAGGAATAGTTAACACATACTCCAGTGTACAGAGGTGTCTCAATTGCTTTCACCCTGCATGTCAATCACCTCCAATTCTACTGTTCGGGACTTACCTGGGAATAACAAAATCAAACACAGCCAAAATCACACACAAGCAACATAAAACATACATACCGTGCGATTATAAAGTGCCGAACACTTTTTAATGCAAAATTGGCATTAGCGATGAGTAAAATGCAAGAAAGCTGTGTGCGTTTTACTGGCCACCGAGCTGTTGTACGTAGCAATCACATAGGCTTGTCGCGCACAACTCTAATAGAGGCGTGGCTTCAAAGGAAGAGTATTTTCTTTTCAAACTGTTCGGCACTTTATTATCGCACTGTATTTATTAATATTTTATAAGTATCTGTTTTTAGATCTTTAGATACTGTGAACGCAGAATACCAGAACTTTTAGAAATGTCATGTCAATTTTTATTTGTTTTTGTTACCAACTTATGGAAAAAAAATCCCCAAGTTTGTCACTTTATTCAGGGTCCATACCGCCCATTGCCTTACCGCGGTATAGTGCCTTTATAAACGTCTGCCACCCGCACAGTTCCCAAAAGATAGTTTGGATTTAGGTCTGAAAAATCGCTTACCAACTACCCCCGTTGGAAAACGACTTCGCCTCACCTTAGATGAATAAAGTTTATCTGATGTTAGATAAATATGATGTTAGCCCCAATGTTAGGTGCCTAGCATTAGGCTTTTAAGTTTTACATTTAGTAAAATTTTTAAAACCTCATTTTGTGCTAAATTATAAACGACCTATTTTTGTTTTTTAAGTATACTTAGGTTTTTAATTTAGTGTTAAATTAAAAATAAAATAAAATAAAATGCTGCCTTTTTCTTTAGTTTTGAATAGTATTTTAACCTACTACTAAAAGATTTAAAATGAGAAGTTTCTAAAATAAAATATCTTATGAAGTCCATTATTTTGTGCCTTTGGTTCTTAAGATATTAGCTTACCTGTAAAATTACCTGTGGTATCCATTATTTCAATTTTGAACTTTTTTAACATCAATGGATTTATTATCATTTGTGTTGATTTGTGCTCTAAAAAGTTTTTCGATATTTCCATACGTTTAGCCCCTATATTCTTATATTATTCTTTTAAATCGTATAGTGCCTCTAACTTTTCAGCGACATAAGATATCGACTTTAAGGGACAGACATACAACATAAAATAAAGTATCTTTGCCCATAAATTGTATATTTTTTAAATTTACAATAACCTTAGGGGGCAAAATCTTAAATGGAAAGGGGGTCGAGTAATACATTATTTGAAAGGTATTCAAATTGCCTATTCAAACGTATATTTATTTCTGATTTTCGATTAAATTGGAATATTTTATTTAAACTTTTAAATTTTGAAAAGCCGTCAATATATTGCATTCGAATGTGATCAATCTCCCTTAATATCTCCGAAACCAAGCAAAATATTAAAATTCTACAAAAGAGATCAGTTTAATTCATCATCAGTGCAACTTAAATTTTTACATTTGAACATTATAAATATTACCCCCACACCCCCAACTACCCCAACCTCAAAATCTTAAATAGTAACCCGTGTACTTTTATGCCATACAGGGTGTATTTGAAATAGCGTAGGAAATTTTAACAGGTGATTCTACATGATAAAATACAATACCCCCCACTACCCCAACATGAAAATCTTAAATAACAACCCCCTATTTTTATACTCTTAAATTAAAGGGAAAATAAAGTTTTTTATTGATAAATTTAAAAAAAAATGTATTATTGACCAACCCCTTACTTGGGGGACAGGTACATTCTTATTAAAATTAACTCGGGGTAGGACGGGGTAAAGCAATTAAATTTTTTCTATAAACAACGTAATGCATTTTTGATACCACTTAATATACACGGTGTATTTGAAATAGGGTAGGAAATTTTAACAGATGATTCTACATCATAAAATATGACAAAAAGTTCCTATAAACATATGTCTAAAAATGCGTCATAAGGGAGCTACGCCCCTTTGAAATTGGCTAAAAAAATCGGTTTTTATTTAATAACTCTGGAACCCTTTGAGATATATTAACAAGGTTTTGTACTTGAATTAATCCTAATAAGGCCCATCTTTGTATATTTTCACGTACTTATTTAAACCAGGGGTGTGCGAAACGGGGGGGCCTTATCAGTTTTTTGTCCCAAACTTTTTTCTGTGTAACTTTTTTGCAATTTTATTTTTGAAATATGATTCCTCAGGTCAAAATACAATAAAAAAGGTACTCTTGTTGTAATACTGTAGGATTAACCGTTTTCGAGAAAAGTTAATTTGAAGGTGAAATTTCACGGTTCGAGGACGAAAAATTAAATACTAAAATGTCGAAAACCAAAATTTTAATGATGCAATGTTATTCTACATCAAAAACTAAGAAAAAAAGTTTCCATACATGTAGGTCAAAAAAACGTTTTTAAAGCTACCATAGCCCTTTAAAAATGGTGCATATTTAGGAGCCCGTAGCTTCATTAGGATTTATTTTTGGAAGTACCTGTATATGAGGTTTTTTTCTTAGTTTTTAATGTACATTCGCCCTGCATTATTAAAATTTTGGTTTTCAACATTTTAGTATTTAATTTTTCGTCCCCGAACCGTGGAATTTCACCTTCAAATGAATTTTTCTCGAAAACGGTTAATCCTACAGTATTACAACAAGAGTACCTTTTTTATGTATTTTGACCTGAGGAATCATATTTCAAAAATAAAATTGCAAAAAAGTTACACAGAAAAAAGTTTGGGACAAAAAACTGATAAGCCCCCCCCCCGTTTCGCACACCTCGGTTGAAATAAGTACATAAAAATAACACATAAAAACGGGCCTTGGTAGGATTAGTTGACGTGCGAAACCTCGTTGATATATCTCAAAGGGTTCATGAGTTATTAAATAAAAACCGATTTTTTTTAGCCACTTTCAAAGGGGCGTAGCTCCCTTATGACGCATTTTTAGACATATGTTTATAGGAACTTTTTGTCATATTTTATGATGTAGAATTATCTGTTAAAATTTCCTACCCTATTTCAAATACACCGTGTATATTAAGTGGTATCAAAAATGCATTACGTTGTTTATAGAAAAAATTTAATTGCTTTACCCCGTCCTACCCCGAGTAAATTTTAATAAGAATGTACCTGTCCCCCAAGCAAGGGGTTGGTCAATAATATATTTTTTTAAATTTATCAATAAAAAACTTTATTTTCCCTTTAATTTAAGAGTATAAAAATAGGGGGTTGTTATTTAAGATTTTCATGTTGGGGTAGTGGGGGGTATGGGGGTAAATTTTATAACCTTAAATTATGCAGATTTAGGTGGCCCTTATGATAAGTTAAATTGACCTATCTTTAAGAATTTTGATATTAGACTTTATTTAAGAGTTATTAAGGAAGGATTTCCATATTCCATTAATGATTTTTTTAAAATTTAAAGCTAAATATAAAGCCAAACCCTTTAATATAACTTAAAATCAAAAAATTAATGTACCGTTAGATAGACAATTGTAAAACCCTTCAAATGATAAGCCACATGACTAGCCCTTCCATTTAAAATTTTGCTCCCCATTGCCCCTCTAGTGCTGTTTTAAAATATAAAAATGTTTAATTTACATAAAAACATAGTTAATGTAATGCAATATACCTGATCCAAATTTCAATTTGATATCTTAGACCATTTAAAAGTTAGAGGCACTGTACCATTTAAAAGAATACCCCTGTATGGGGCTGATATGTTTTTAACGAAAAACCTCCTCATACGCAAAAGATAAGTTGATATCATTTCCGGTTAGATTGTGAGTAATTTTTTTTAATAATTATTTCAAAATGGGCGTTTTTATGGTTTATACAGGGTGATCAGTAACTGGCATGCCAACATTTACAAATACATAAAAAAAGTTCATATAAAGGTCGGTCCGGTAATGAGCCCTACGGCCCTTTGAAGATTGACATATTGAATGGGAAACAAAAAAAAGCACCGATAAAATTTAATCCGCCGAATTTGGTTCTTCATTAAAACTAAGCAAAAAAAACTATCCTCCACCGAAAAACCTAAATATATTACTAAAGGTGTAATAGCCTTTTAACCTATTAAGGACCACAGTCTAAATATTTGTACGCATTTACTGATTTTTGTAAGGAGTATTTTAAAATGCATGTAGTTTCCAGTTTATTTATGGCATAGCGTACGCAAAAATTATGGTTCTTTATTTCTATCTAGTGAATTGTTTACATTTTACTATTATTATTATCATTATTATTATTATTTTTCATTTTTTTTAGTAAAAATAACTTACTTGGACTAATAATAGTAATATCTGATAAATATTTCATATATTATACAATAAATTCATGGTTCAGTACTTAAAAAGTAACATTTTAGTAGCACAAAATGTTACTTCCTCTTAATTGCATTTTTTTGAAAACGGTTGCTTCTACAGTGTTACACTATATGACATTTTTACAATTTTTTATTATTACTTAAGGAATTTATATTTTATAAAAAATCCAAAAAACAATACACATAAAAAAGTTTGGGGCAAAATTGTGTTAAGCCTCACACATTTTGTCCTTCTAGGCACGCCTCTGGACAAATTAAAAAATAAATTAACATAAATTAATTACCCTTCGAGCCTTTATTAATACTAGCTTGACCCTTTAGGGGGCAAGAGGTAGGGCGTTGTGTTAGGATAATTTTAAAAATTGCGTTTTATTAAAATGGGTATTTTTAGAACAAAACAGCTTTTATTTTATTAAATATGCTGTTCAATAACTTTTTTGGCATTTCTTGCTGTTACTAAGCTAAATATGAAATAAACTATATTTTCTTACGCTAAGTTTATAAAGTAAATATACATATATTTTACTACTGACATAATTATATTTTAACCTTTTTTATTGAATTAAAAAAAAAAAACTACTTTTTTTCATGTTATGACTCAGGTACGTAAAGTTAGTGTTTTTTGTGGACCACTGGGATAATATCTTTCCATTTATTACCGAATTAGTGGCATAGGTATGTCCCAGAGGACGTAGTTATCGTAAAATCTGTATAAGAACCAACGAACACTTTCGTTTACTACGTGCAAATAATGTTGATCTAGCAGGTCTTAACTATAAGTCCAACTTTGCCAACCATGTGTGGTGCAACAACCATGACTATGAAAATGAAGTAAGCGTTTTGCATATTTCGAGGAACGATAGAGTTACAGATCTGCTAGAACAATTTGCCATTTTGTACAACAAAAAGTTCCATAGGGATAGGTTAGTTAATGAAGAAATAGATTTTTTGAACATTTATGTTTACAATAATGTTTTAAACGTTAGACCGGAGATTGTTGCCTGTCCCCTTACAGAGCATTAATCTTTGGAGTAAATATTTTTGTTTAAAAACTTTTCCAAAAATTTTGTTCCCTTTTTGGTTTGTTTTTGAGTTTTTAATGTGAATTTGTTGCCACCTCTTCAATTTTATTCCAATTACCAAGTTAAATATAAATTAATCTTTCCTTTTTTATGTTTATCTACCTTTTTTGCAATTTAAAGATAATTCCTTTAGTCTGTTTGAAGTATAGTTTGGATTATTTTATGATAGATGTCCCAGATTTTTATTCAATTTAAAATTTCATTAATTTATTTTATTTTAACTTATTGTAGTTTTCTTTTTGTTTAAATTTTTAAGATTTTATAAAAATAATAGAGTTAAGGTCAGTATGACATTTCTAATAATGTGTACTCAAGTTATTTTGTTTATAAATTTAAAAAGTAAGTTTTTCTAAAAGGAATTGTACCATTTTCAACCTAATTTTTCATTATTTGTAGCTTGAAAATGACTTTATGTTAAAAAAGTCGAAACAATTGTCGCTGTAATGTTTGTTTAATAGACAATAAATTTATATTTTGGAGAGATAACATTTTTTCTATGGTTTCTTTAACAGATGTCAGCAGTATACTAATAATTTAAAATAATTAAGGGATAGATTTCATTGCTGAGCACAGCCTTGGAAGGAATATAAAGTCGGTGGAAAGATTGTGTCCCAAAGACACCTAAATGGTTAAAGGCTACCAGAGTTAAAAATTAAAAACCTTATTTTTAGTACAATTTTCGGACCAACCTTTATAGGAACTTTTTTTTAAATATTTTTAGATGTAGAATCATCTCTTAAATTTTGTCATGCCAGTTATTGATCACCCTGTATAAGCCCTACAAAATTTAAAAAGTTATCCGTTTAGTTTCGGAGATAATACAATACTTGGATTGACACCCGGTATGACAAACTGCAAGTAGTATTCTGCGGAATTCAAAGCATTATAATCTTAAAAACTTGTTTTTATTGATAAATTGCTGACTAATTATACTTACTATAGAATACTACAATGTTTATGATACATGTATATAGTTTATAAATTAATTATTTAAATTGCTTATAAAAAGTAGGTCCATGCATATTGAAACAAAACGTATCAAGGTTATAGACATAAATTTTTATATTATTGAATCTTGTCCAAAATTAGTGGCTTATTTCAAACCTCAAGGCTACAAAAATTGCCACTAATTTAGGTTCGTTATTTTTTGCACGTTACACGGTGAGCTTGGACCTACTTTTAATCAGAAATGTAATCACTCTTAGTTTTTGTTTTCAGAAATTGATTTAGGGACATCCCCTGATTATTTTAGGAGCAAACCGAAAAAAAAAATTTCTTTTTAAGAAAATTGATTTGCATTTGTTTTTATATTTTTTTCAGAGTATGTTTAATTTTTATTACTGATATCCAATGTTTTTATATTTTTAAGCAAGTTTGTACAACTTAAAATAATTTGGGATTAGGTTAACGCCATCTACAAATTTTATGTTAGAAAATTACCACAAAATGGCTCTAAGCGCCAAAAAACAATACGATAATATCAATCATCAATCAAGAGAGTAAATTCAAAATCGCACAGTGAATATTTTCAAAACGGATTCGAATATTGGATGTGCGAATATACTGCGTATTCTATACACAAACATATACTATTCAAACCTGTTGTAAAAATATTTACTGGGCGATTTTTAATTTACTATCTTGCTTGATGAAACAGACCATACTATCAACGCCAGCTTAATTTTATTTTATAGATATTGTGTCGTATTGTCTTTTGGCGCTTAGAGCCATTTTGTGGTAATTTTCTAACATAAAATTTGTAGATGGCGTTAAGCTAATTCCAAATTATTTAAAGTTGTACAAACTTGCTTAAAAATATAAAAACATTGGATATCAGTAATAAAAATTAAACATACTCTGAAAAAATATAAAAACAAATGCAAATAAATTTTTTTAAAAAGAAAAAAAAATTGTTGAACTTTTTCTCTAATAACTTTTAAACGTTTTGACTAAAACACTTTAAATTAAACATTTGTCGCACTTGTTTATCTATCAGAACATGTACAAAATATATAATCTTTAATTCAATTCCTGTTAAAGATATTGGGTAAAATGTTCCGTAACCTACTGTCATCGCACAATGTGGGTTGGTAGCTTTCTGCTTAACGCGGCCCAAGTATTTAAATTTTGTTAAATATCAGGTTACCATGGCAGACTTGATTAAAAAATGAGTTTTGTCTATTTTGTTTTTATATGTCTCAGAAACAAATGAAAAAAAAAATAAATTACATAATTGCTTAAAAAAATAAACTCTTTTGATATCAGTAATAAAAATTAAACATACACTGAAAAAATATAAAAACAAATGAAAATCGATTTTTGTTTTGCTCCTAAAATAATCAGGGGATGTTCCCAAATCAATTTCTGGAAAAAAGCTTAGAGTCATTACAATTCTGATTAAAAGTAGGTCCAAGCTCACCGTGATACCATTCAATTCGGGGAATATTATTTTCTACTATTAATACAAAGCCTTTCTATGTACAAAAAAAATAAACTTATGACTTAAAACATGTATAATTACTAGTTTTTAATAGACCAAACTAGGTCTACGTAAACCTAGGATTAAATACATGGAACTCAATATTTGACTCAAATTTCACGACTTTGAGAAAGTTATGGGACCACAAGATGTTGAGCCAGGACACTTTTTTTGTAAGTGGAGTACCACCAAGGTGTTCAACATTTTCCGGAACGAAGTATTTTTGATTTCAAAAAAGTACCTTTTTCACTACACCCCAATATTCAATGAATGTTATTTTTTGCAGGAAGTCCTTATACAATGCAGGTCTCAAGAGAAACCTCGTACGACGATTTGCAAAAACTTATTCTAAAAGAAATGGCCCCAATTCTGTACGATGACATTCTAGCCTCGTATCAACCTAGAGGGGTAAGTATCCATTAAATTTTAGTGATTAGAACCTATCAACAAAATTTATTTAAATAAAAATATAAAAACATTATTGAATTGCTTGAATCATAAATACGTAAAATACCGTTAACATTTAAAAATATTTCTGCACTTGTACACTGACACAATGATGATTGTCTTTTACGAAGATCTCTATCATGAGGTTTGGAAAAAGCCAGGACCTTATGAGAAATGGTCCTCTGTCAGATTTGCTGATTTTGTTGATATTTTGTTATCTTTCGCTTTCTTCCTGATCAAAAGTCTTCATGGACATAACTTATTCATATGACTAATTTTTGCCACATCCCTTTAAAAGTCTAAAATATTGCATATTAGTATACTATCCGGTACGTCAGTTACAATTTAGTTGGGTGGTAGAATAATGCATCATAAGAGATAACAATCATAAAACCAATGACTGGTTGTCGTCAGTTGTGGTTTAACTTTATTTCGTAGTTTTTTACCAATTAAATAGTCATATACCACAAATAATAGTTAATGATTAATAGCTTATATCTCAAGTAGTCATTGTTTATCTATAATATAAAAGAGTTTATCCACTCACAGAATAGGTAGAAACATAAAATTTGGCATGTATTCCCTATGATCCCAAAAAAAATCCAGACGTGACCTCTGACCGCCCTATTCCCCCACCAATTGGGAAAAAGCTGTTAAACACACATCTAGAATAGCTATAAATTTGAAATTTGGTATGTGCATGGAGTATCCCCTCACAACTCCAGAAAAAATGCGTAACTTGACCCCTAACCCTCCAAAAAAAAACTAAAAAAAATTGAAACAAAAATCTTAAAATTTATCCCCTTAACCCTTAATCTACACTGAGAAAAATGTATTTATAACATGTATTTTTACATTTAAGATGGAACAAAATATTACATTATGTATACCGGATATTTAGAAAAAAAAAATGTAAAATTACGTGATACATTCCCGAAAATAACATTGGAATTGTAAATTTTCGATATTTATCTTATTAATGGTAAAAACGAAATTTAAATTTTCGGTATTTGTAGTTGGTTATTTATTTAATAATTTTAACTTGTGTTTAAGTATTTGGGGACATGCATCCACTGTATATAATGGATTGCGTAGCATTACATGTCTTCACGGCTTGTTTCAGACTTACAAAATCCGAATATCAGACCCTGCTTGGAACGACAACGAACCTCCATGCTACCTGGACCCAGGTCTGGAGCACCCCTTGTTCATGGAAGCGATAGATCAAGCGCTGGCGCTTTGCAGCGAAGATGGCGGTCCAGCGCACGTCAAGCTGGTGCTGGAATGGAGCGAGGAGTCCAAGAGGGCCATCATCGCGGATGATGTCGATATGGTTGATGAACATTCCAGTGTTAAGATGTTAAGAGCGCAGGCCTTGTCAGGTAATAGCTATATACGTACTGATGATATTGCAAAATTCGGCGAATTGTGGAAACCATGACCCTTTTCCTGTTCGTTTGCGGTGATCCCGATTTCTCGAAAACCAATTTACCGATCAATCTGAAATTTTTAGGTGTTGTTCCTAATTACAATAGCTAGTTCATTAACGAAGAGCTTTGCAAAAAAAAAGATACGAAAATGGCGATGATTTTCCCAAAAAATCGATTTTCGATGTTCTGAAAATTAAGTTTTCTGGCCGGAAAAAGTAGAAATTTTCGTTCAAATAAAAATATCTTTAAACTAAATTAAATTGTTTGATATTTACAAATTTAAAAGATCTATATAAAACATTTTACTATTCCTTAAAACGACTTTTGTTTGATTAACGCAGTCGTCCCTCCGAAGTGACTGATCGATTTCGTGCTTTTTAGCACTCTTCAGAGCCACATATCGGTAGTCGTTTTAAGGAATAGTAAAATGTTTTATATAGATCTTTTAAATTTGTAAATATCAAACAATTTAATTTAGTTTATTAATTCAGATACCACTGTAAAAGGTGACCTCCTAGCGTTTAGGATTCAATTGGCGGCAATGTCCACCGTGGCATTGATTAATCTGCCCCCTATCGACAGCGTGCAATAGGTTCTTGAAACCAATAACTGCTTCCTTTTTTGGACTGTCGATAGGTTTATCCAGTCTCTGCTTTTAGCAGTAGATGTCGCTAGCTGTTTTTGCTTTTCCTTATAACGATTTTTAAACTATATAGAGATATATGGAAAGGATTTGATTTTCGTAGTTGTCCCTACTACCGATATGTGGCTCTAAAGAGTGCTAAAAAGCACGAAATCGATCAGTCACTTCGGAGGGACGACTGCGTTAATCAAACAAAAGTCGTTTTAAGGAATAGTAAAATGTTTTATATAGATCTTTTAAATTTGTAAATATCAAACAATTTAATTTAGTTTATTAATTCAGATACCACTGTAAAAGGTGACCTCCTAGCGTTTAGGATTCAATTGGCGGCAATGTCCACCGTGGCATTGATTAATCTGCCCCCTATCGACAGCGTGCAATAGGTTCTTGAAACCAATAACTGCTTCCTTTTTTGGACTGTCGATAGGTTTATCCAGTTTCTGCTTTTAGCAGTAGATGTCGCTAGCTGTTTTTGCTTTTCCTTATAACGATTTTTAAACTCTATATAGAGATATATGGAAAGGATTTGATTTTCGTAGTTGTCCCTACTACCGATATGTGGCTCTGAAGAGTGCTAAAAAGCACGAAATCGATCAGTCACTTCGGAGGGACGACTGCGTTAATCAAAAAAAAGTCGTTTTAAGGAATAGTAAAATGTTTTATAAAAATATCTTTGTTCACGAACTATCTATTGTAAATAGGAACAACACCTAAAAATTTCAGATAGATCGGTAAATTGGTTTTCGAAAAATCGTGGTCACCGCAAAAAAAAGGCGTTTTGGGAAAAGGACAATGGTTTCCACAATTTTCCGAGTTTTCCAATAAAAAAAATTTCACAAACACATCAAAACATTTAATATTTTGTAGGTCGTTTGAATAAAGTTGTTAATTACATACCTGACTAAAATCAATAAAAACCTTTAATTTTCCCTAGGGAACGTTCAAGTATTACGTAACGCTCCTAGGGGGGAGTCATTTTGGAGTGTTTCGCCCATGTTAATGGTATAGGAAAGTAGGGTGACGGGGGCGGGTTCCAAAATGATCAAAATTTGCGTTACGTAATACTTGAACGTTCCCCTAGCCACAGGGTATATAACACACAAGGTATATAAGTGGGAAGTGGGATAGTTCATGAGGAACACCCAAATAGACAGAGATCCTAAAAACGGAAATAATCCACTATAGCAAGTCTTCTATATGAGACAACCGCGACCACCCAAACCCACTCACCTTAGATTTTCTAGATTTTGATCACGAAATTCCCTACACTTACAAAAAGATTTAAAATGTCCTCAATAAGTAATTGTGCCCACCAACTCATGACCGACGCAACTACTGCATCAGTGAACTAGCTTCACTCCCACCTCGCATCCCTCCCCTCTTCCTCCTCCTTCTCCCCTCCCTCCCTATCCTTCTCCTTTCCTCCCCCTTTTTTTTACCAATTCATGACAGATGCAACTCCAGCATCAGTGAGCTGAGACTTACTCCCCCATTATTCTCCATTCAAACTAATTCCTATTAAGATATTAATAGGAATCTTAAGATAAATGATCCATAGGCAATAAGCCTGTCTCTTATATATACCAAACAAACTAAATGATGATGAGTGGGATGTTATTCAGAAAGAAAAATTGCCTCACAACGGCCACAGGCTCGAGACTTTTCATATTCTGGCACATCTGTCAACTCATATGAAGGTACAGGAGAAAAACCGGCTAAGTCAGTCATATACGAGTTTTGAGTTAATGCGCATAGATTGCCTGTCAAAGAATCTTTCGTTTCAGTGTGTAAGACGGGGAAAGAAGCAGGGGAAAAATCTTCAATAAACGACCGAAAATAACCTGTGCTGGGGAAAAGGAGGCTAAGTCAGAGTCTTTTTATCGTTTTTTTTTTCAAAACATATTGTGTAGGGAATATTTCATTACAGATTAGCACACACACGCAAAACATTTTGAAAAGTCCACTTCCAGTAATACAATGTACCATAACGTGTCCCCAAAAAAGTGAATAAACCTTATAATATAGGAGAAATTTTATTAAAACACTATAGTTTACTATACTGCCGCGCTAAGCTGAAAGGTCCTATCTACATAGGTTTAACATAAACAGATAGGACCTTTCAGCTTAGAAGGCAGTATACCTTAATAGTTTTTTTTCACCACCAGCCTAAAAGCACATCTTTATTACTGTTCTTTTCATTGGTAGAAATATTATTTCTCTACCTATGACGTCAGAGGTTCTAAAAATAATGAAATTGCACCATGGTTAATAATGAATTTTTATTCAGCTGTTTTGGCATCTGACGTTTCACTTAATTATTAAATCACATTGCTATTTTCAAGTGTCTTTAGGCACCAAATTTATTTATTGCATGATAAATTAAAAAATATTAACTAAATTAGTACCTATAAAACATGTTTTACAAAAAACACTTCAAAAAGTGAAAATCATTGGTCCTTAATATTCAACCATAGATTATACAACCCATATATTGCCGTAAGGATAATATATTACTAGAGGTACAACCCCCATATATTGATTTTTGAGGCAATAGATTCTCCCTCACAGTTTTCGTCTGTCCCCTTATTTCTGGGGGTGTACCAGAATTATCACTTTGCATTTCACTTTCCATTTTTATATATTTGATCACACTTAACACGGAAACACTTTCTAACTTAATAAGTTTAGCAGATCACCAGAAAATTTCTGCCAGAAATGTCAAGTTATTCATTTGTTTTTTTAATGGCCGCGAACGGCCAGCGTGATATTTTAAATTTATAAGCTTTTTCATTAAAGTTTAGTAAAATAAATAAATAGCTAATTAATTGTACTGGTAGTGAAAAAAATACTATATTTTCCACGTGAGAAGATTTAACATTTTAGACCGCGTCTTGCGGGCTTCGCGCTAGCGCGCTCATCCCGCAATTTGACGCAGGTCAAAAATGTTAAACTTCTCTCACTTGGTAAATAATATACTATTTTTTAACTGTCTGTCTAAAGAAGTGTTCAAGTTCAGGGATTGCCTGGGGTGACAAAAAGGGCCAGAAATGGCCTAGTTGTCCGGCTTTGGCGAACCCAAAAATTTCCTACTACTACTACTACTACTACTAAAGAAGTGGGTCAAAGTTGCTTTCTTTCATGTAGAATAAGGTTGCCTAAACCTTTTAGTTAATTAGTTACGTCCCAAAAAAAAAAAATAATTTTAAATTTTTAGTTGTGGTAGGCCCTCTGAGTTTTTCAGAAATATAATTTACTCAAGCTTCCAGCATTGCTTACATCCCAATTTAAATTATATTTGCTTAGAGTTGATTTACCCAATCATTAAAACTAAAACAATTAAATAAAATTTGTCAAATCATTTTGACATTTCATTGGTCAAATCCTTACACATCTCCAAAATTATTGCCTCCCCCCCAACTAATTTTAAACGTAAACAAAAATTATTTTTTCAAATATGTGGGTTCAATTTTACATTTTATTGAAATACTTCACATGTATTACCAAGGCCTTGGTATTATACCTTAAAGGTTATTTTCATGGAATAAGTACACAGCCAGGAATTAGATTTAAAAAATTGTATCAATTTTTCTTTATTGAAAAACATCAAAGTCTTCACAAAATGTGAGAAACAAAGATGTCAATAACCAGTATGTCCTCCTCTGTTCCCAAGCAAAACATTTTCGCCCAAAACATTCAACCAATGGTCCATCCATTGCAAAACGAAATTGAAGATAATTTTATTTTTATGGACGATAATGCCACACCCCACCGCACGAGAAGGGTTAATTCAAGGGAATGTTCAAAGAATGAACTGTCCTGCAAACTCGCCTGACTTGAATCCTTGTGAGGACGTCTGGGTTATGCTAAAAAGGGCCATTTTGAATAGAGGTAACCCCCCATTTACCCTTCAGGAGATAATTGTTGATGCTTAAGAATGGAACCATCTATCGCAGGAATCCATTAGCAACCTTTTTATTGGCATACACAGACGTGTTATTATTGCTTGAGAACAGAACAAGAACAAGAATTTTGGCGATGTGTGTAGTTAGTTTAGTGCCCATTACTTAAATATAAAATCATATTCAACAGTTGTCTTTTCTTCTTTTTTTTACTCATTGCAATGTATTGGTGTGTCTATCCGGTCTTCTAAGGCAAATAATTATAACTTTGGTTACTTTCTAGGTGGAGCACCATTGACATTAGGAGAATGCTTAAGAGACTACACGGAAGCGGAAACACTAACAGATGCATGGAGATGTCCCAATTGCCAGCAGTATCAACCTGCAGTAAAAACTCTGGACGTTTGGTCTTTGCCTGATATTCTCATAGTCCATTTTAAGCGATTTAGGCAGTAAGTATTTTATTATACAATACTAGAATATTTTCTAGTTAGCGATTAGCAATATTAGTTATGTTACTATAAAATAATGCGAAAACGCATACTAGGTGCTGCACCTAAGGTGCATAATAATATGCAGTATATTATACTGTTTTAGGAGGGTTTGTTAACTCTATTAAAAACAATTTACTATATAAGGAGAAACTTTTTGGGAGATTGATCTTATGTACAAAGCATTTTTCCTACAAAAAGTATAAAATTTTCAAAATTATATTTATTTTATCAAATAGGTCCATTATGAACCACGATGTTAAATCTTTTATTATTAACTTTAATACGAGGTATGACAATTAGTTACCCGGAATTATTTTTTTAACGCATCAAATGGTAACACTGGTGACCCGTCAATGCCGTCATGTGAAAGTATAAGCATTCACGAGTTACTGATAAAAATTTCGTGCAGTTTGGCTTAGTATTTTGTGAGTACGAGCGTGTTGAATTAAATGGTAGTGCTGTCGGTCGATTTCTTCTGAATGTCCTCTATCCACGAAAATCGACGTCCCTTTAAGACCCTTTTCACACGGGGAAATAGGAAAAATTCGCACGGAGCGAGATCCGGTGAATATGGTGGAAGTTCGATCCCGTTGACCGGGTTTTTGGCGAAGAAATTCCGAACTTTGTAGACGGTGTGGACCGGGCGTTGTCCTGATGAAAGAGCCACGAGTTGTTTGCCCACCACTCAGGCGTAACGCATCGGATTCGATTACGTAAGCGCTGGGGAATTTCTAGAATCTAGATGCCAAACGGCACTTACTGTGGTCCGTTGAGGTTTTAATTCTGTTTGGATCAAGCCCTGATAAAAATATGGAGTTGTTCTGTGATGTTTATGTTCTTCACTTGTGACCTGGACATCCACGCTGTTTTTTTCATTGTTTGTTCCTTATGAACATTCTCTGTTTAATTTACATAATTATATTTTTAATCTTTATTTTGAAAATTCAAATCGTTAGTGATTTTTAAATTAATTATTAAAGAGTTGGTATTTTCGATCATGCGCATTTTTGTGCAGAAGAAAAACCACGCGTTGGCTTCAGGTTAGGAATTTTGCCGCGAAGCAAGAGTTCGTTGCAAACTGTCGGAGAAGCAACTAGCAAGTCGTTCGTGAAAAATATTGGTATCTTTTAAAATCTTCGTTTAATATTCAAAACGTCGTTAAATATTCAAAACGTCGTTAAATATATTTGTCGTAAAACCTATTCGTGGTCGCAAAATATTATCGTTTCCATGCACCATGTTTTATCCTCACACAACCTCAACACGAAGACGCCACCTGTGCACAGGAAAACAGCTCAGCAACATCGATCAGCATCAAACCAAAGGTCAGTGAAATCCATATTTATCCCTTCTACCTTTCTTTACAACCCCCTACGCAGTCCGCTATCGCTCGTTTCGTTTTCGTTAATCTAAAGTCGCTATATGCCAGGTTGGAGAGTTATCAAAGGCATACTTTTTTATCTAACCTGGACATTCTCTAATTGGTAAAATTTCATTACTTTTTTTACTAACTATTGAAATATTCTAACTTAGCATATATTTATTTTTATTTAATTATTTATTTATAGGTTTTAAGTCGTTCTGGGACCTATCAAGGTATTTTATACCATATTAGACTGTAATTACAATAATTTAAATGCATTAAAGCCTTCAGTTATCCAATCAATCCATTCGCCTTTTATTCCCTCGATCTATGCATTCCATGCAATTTTTCCAAAAAATAGTTTTGCGTAGAAACCATATTAACATCTTTTTCTTTGGTGAATTAAAAACCATACCTAAGTCTTCGTTTTAAAAAGAGAGCATTTAAATGTTAAAAATAGTAAAAATGGTAGAAAGTAAAAATTGTGTGTCACACTGACATTATAGTATTTTAATTAACGAAACGGAAAAAGAGTGGACTGCTAATTTTTAGGGTTAACTAAGATGTAAAAAGGGATAAATAGGGATTTCACTGACCTTGGTTCCTGTCATTATTTTCTGTGCACAAAGAGATGGGTTCTTGATAATGATGATGATGATGATGCTGAGGTTTGTGAGGGTAAAATATGGTGTTTGGAAACGATAATACTTGACAACCACGAATAGGTTTTACAACAAATATTAACGACTTTTCGAATATTTAACGACGATACATCACGGGAATTTATCCATAGCGCCCTACGAAACGACGCGTTAGGTACAACTTCTACCGACATATTCACGAGCGACTTCTTAGTATCGCATCTTTTAACCGACGTCTTGCTTGTCTGAAAATTAATGAATTGAATGCGTGGTTTTTGTCTGCCAACGCGCATGACGGAAATACCAACTGAATAGTTATCTCAAAAATAGATTTTAATTTTCAAAATAAAGTTTAAAAAATGTAATAATTTAAATTAAACAGACGGTTCTTTGTTCCTTTAATAAGTTACTGACTCCGTTTAATTCAACATGCTCGTACACACGATATACTAAGCCGAACTGCACGAAATTTTTATCGTGAGTTTTTATACTTAAAAAATCATTCCGGGTAATTAATTGTCGTACCTTGTACATCAAGAATTATTAAATAAACTTTATTCAGAAGATTCCATTTATATTTAAAGTTCATTTTTTCTAATAAATAATCTAATTTGGTTTCAGACAAACACTCCGAGGTTGCAACAGCACCACAAAACTCACCTCCATGGTAGAATTTCCAGTTGACGGTTTGGACATGTCACCCCATCTAGCCAGCAAACGTCGAACCAGTATGAGTCATAACGGCACAGCAAGCGACAGCGAGAACCAAATTCCATACAACAACAACACCTGGTCGCCATGGAAACGGACTCGCAAACAGTCGCACTCAAACGACAACATTTACGATTTGTATGCCGTATGCTATCACCATGGGTCTGATTTGGAAACTGGGCATTACACAGCCGCGTGTAAAAACCCATACGACAACCAGTGGTATCTTTACGATGACGCGAAAGTCGAAAATTTAAGTAAAGATAGCATAGATATAGGTAGCGTTTTGGTGAACAACAGCGCTTACATACTGTTCTATCAAAAACGGAACGGGCTGTATGTAAGCTGCAGCTCGAATTCCAGCAGCGCGGCTAGCACCAGTTCTGTCGGCAGCAGCATAGATCACTGGGTCGCGAAAATGCCGAGATTTGTGCCGCCGAAGAATGTAAAAGTCGCTGATAAAGTGAATACGGAAAAAAGTAAAGAGCCTGAGGTTGATAATAATGTTAGAATGAATGAGGATGTAGTGTTACGTAACTCGCAGAGTGCGTTACATAATAGTAATACTAGTATACGAAATTCAAGTGATAGTAAAGACGGAAATGACACATCTTTACAGAAAATAGGTAAGTAATATTGTAAAAACTGATGGTTAAATGCGACAAAATTAAACTGTAAGCACCTGCGCTAAATAAAGATAGATTACCTTATTCCTTTGCAAGCTCTTCTGACTAGATCTAGTATTTCTTCTCTGGAATGCTGTAGATATACCTTTATCCTAGTAAGCGCGCGATAGCATTTTGGAAGAGCAGTTTGACTATATATTCATAGAAAGTTCATTTGGCTCTGATTTGTGAATTTTGTGCGATATATTAATAAACTTTTAAGATAATAGATATCTTACCTTCAGCCTAGGTTGCAACCAGTTGAAATGACTGGTAAAATTTAACAAGCACTGTAGGCACAACCCTGGTGAAAAATAACGTTAGATAAATGTGGTTTGAGTTTTAGATGCCCAACGTTAGAATAACGTTAGAATAAGGTTTATATAACATTAGTAGTTTTAAAAAACGCACGTGAATAAACAGATTTAGTGACAGGGTAGGACTCAGAATAAGAGTACTTCTATATGACGGTCCATTTCAATGCATTGTACGCTTCAAGTGCTCATGTACTGACCTGTTTAATTTTCTACATCCCTACTCTCGCAACATTCGTGTGTCTTAACCAATAAAATCACGCACCTGCTGCCGTCGTGCGCTTATCTTTTGTTTACATCCACTTCATCTTGGACTTGAATTTACCATACCCCAATAGGCATGGCAAACGTGGCGTTAGCCACTGAAAACGAAATCAATTGATTTTTCTTCAATTCGATTATTATTTTACAGGTAAAAGTTCGATGGAAAGTCTTGCGAAGCATTCGATTTCAAGTAACACCAGCACGCGAAAATCGTACGAAAATAAGGAGACTGTTACAAAGGAGAACATCAAAAACTTTCCCTCTTCAAGCGAGAATTCCGCTAAAAAACCTATATACACCACCAGCATCTACATAAACTCGTCTGGAGACGTAGATCTGGCAACGACGTGTGATAAATCGCCGGTTTTAAGCATGCACCGGATAGATGGCGTTGCGGACGAAGAAATGGCGGAAGTGTATTCGAGAAGTCCGAAAAGGAATACGCATTTGGAGACTGTATATACCACCACTGCAGCTGTTCATAGATATTCCGATATGACGCCTCGAATTTCGAACGGGATATCGAAAACCCATTTAAATTGGGTAAGTAGAAAGGATCTTATTTTAAACTTGGCGCAGAATATATCTGCGTTCAAAATTGGATCAAGGCAGCTATGATAAGTGGCTTAAAAATAACTTTTAGTGATATTTTTATCATGCTTTGGATAATTTTTGACATTTAGGTTAAATTGACTGTCATTTTAGGTTTTACGTTATCGGAAAGCGGAAAACTGTTTTCCTTCAGGAAATGTTTGAGTGAAAGTTTGTTTAAAATTTTAATAAAAGTAAGTTCATAATGTGCTATTTAAATAAAAAAAATTCCTAAGACCACCTATGAAAACAAGAAATTTCACACGACTTAGACAGTAAGAAAGTGTCATATATCATACGCGTGCGAAATAATATCATACATGTGTGGGAAAACAAAACTATCCTAATATTTTTTTTTTCAAAATATTTACCATTTTATTTGACGTTTTTTATTACATTTTAATGTATCTGGTTATAAGTTTTTTCCACAATTCCACATTTTTATGAGTTACTATAGTTCTGAATAAATCGTTTGGACTTTGATGAGATACATAGATAAGATAAGAACAATTTACAAAGTGGAAGATAAGTTTTTGTTAAGTTTAAAGATAACAAATTAGCGTTTGCGCAAAGATCATCACACGCCGATAAGTTTTTTGCGAGTCAAGATAGAAAGACAAACAATATAACCCAGAAATTTGGACTTCGGGGATGGGAATTCCCAGACCACTTCGCGTATTTGTATCGAGCTGGCCAAATTCCAAAGGAAAACGCCACAATTCTTTGAAGAAGAATAAGAACTGTCAATGTCTAATTTACATTCACAAATATCTTTCTTGCATTCGCGACGTTTCCGCACTCGCCGGTGCGCGGCTCGTGCTAAACATTCGCTCATGCGAAATAAATCACTTTCCGTATACTACACTGCTGCGTATTAAATTCCGGACACCTAAAAAATTGCCATTTTTTAAATTCAAATATTTCGAAAACTAATTAATGGATTTGACTGATTCTTTTTTTGTTTTAGCTTAAACATTCTCTACTTTTGTTTGTTTTAAGAATGATTAATTTTTTTTTTTTCGTATTAACAGCGACAAATAATGTACAACTATATTTTTTACCCCATCTTCTAGGACTTGCATGGTACACCACTGCAACTGTTTATCAAATTATTAAAGTCTTTCTTATTGCCGCAGTTTTAATGAATATTTTCTTTTTTATTTTTTTACATTTTTACTTCTGGTTTGGACTTTTTCTCCTAATCAGGATTTTCCTGAAAGTAATTTTTTCAGTTAACTTAAAAAGTACTACATGAATTTGATAAATGCGGTGCTTTAAATTTGAAGCTTAACCGAGTTACGTTTTTCTTCTAATTAAGTTTATCAAAAACATAAACTGGGTTTGAAAAACTTGAGTAGAAGAGAAATAGGGTCACTCCGTCCGGCGGCAGTTCTGCGAAATTAGGCCTCCGTCAGACGGCAATAAAAAGTTGCCCCAGGATGAAGAAACTATAGAAGAAGAACTAAAAGATATGAGCGTAGAAGAAGAAGTAAAAAACTCTGCTGATTTGGTACTTTTTGAGAGTTACAACAAAAATTACAACTTTTATATTTTTTTTATCGCAAAATGATATAAATTGTTTTATTACTTCTTAATATTTTTACAGGCATATTCTTTAATTTTGTTAATTTAATTCCATTCTCACTTGCTAAACTAAAACCTTTTTTGTCCAGTACCGCGCTAGGCTCGTTCATATTAAAAAGTTAATATGGAAAAACTGTCATTATATTTTATAAAAAGATTATGTTTTGGTATTTTTTGGTAAATAATAAAGTAATAACAATAATTATAAATAGTAATATATTCACATTTAATTATAAATTAGTTTTAGCTATGAAATTTTGTTGCGCACTAAAGTATTTCCAAATATCCCCCATTGAGGGTCCCCCAAATACGGAAATTTCAATATAATGTTGTCGTACACTCACAAAATAATTTGTTTCTCATAAACTGAGAAGTTATGTCACTGGTTACCTAAAAACACTTATTTTACACAGTATTTCATATTTATAAGTTGTAAACAAACTCGCCTTATCTTTCCACGATGTTTTGATGTGAAAACAAGGAGAATTAATAAACCTTTTACTAAAAACACCTGTTTATAAAAATGATTCTTGTAGAAACCAAATTTGCTTATAAAATCGCTTTTATATTATTATTTTGTACTTATTATTTTATATTCTCGTTAATAGCACATGTCAACGTTTTTACGGTTGTGTAAACTGGACCTTGCAAATTGGCCAATTAGATCATATATACATAGATATGGCATTAATGTTGATTTGTTTTATGTAGAACATATACAAAGCCAATTGTAAACAAACCACTATAGCGGTGAGGTTGCGAGAAGGTGAAGTATAACATATTTGTTAACAAACCACTATAGCGGTGGGTGGTGACCAGAAGCGGGAAGGTGAAATCTACCTGGATATATCAATGAAAACATTTCGGTTTGACGTGGACTAAAGGCGCATCTAGGAGGGGATATAATATATCATATTATGATCTAATATTGGCCACGATGCATGCGCATCTTGCGTTTCCATAGTAACTTAAAGATCGTTTACAAGCAGAAAGGTTTTAAAAAAATATACCTTTAATGGAAATACTTTAGTACTTATTACATACGCGCAAAAATTTTTGTTTACGAAGCTTGGGTTCACTTTACCCCCAATGATTCACTTTACCCCGGTTGACCATGTCACATTTCTGACTATTAATACCTATTTTGTTACAGATGTCCCCACAACCCACGAGGAAGTTCCATCAATCCCAACAATCAATGTAGATAAAAACTAAAATTAAAATTACCCATTTGTTTGGACTTTAGTAAACTTATATTGTTGTATTTTATGTATATATTTATTTAAGCACATGATTTAGTAATATATAGATATACACAGATGCCTTCTAGATAGGGTAATCACTATACACGGTGTATTTGAAATAGCGTCGGAAATTTTAACTGATGATTCTACATCAGATGATTGTACATCATAAAATATGACAAAAAGTTCCTATAAACATATGTCTAAAAATGTGTCATAAGGGAGCTACGCCCCTTTGAAAGTGGCTAAAAAAATCGGTTTTTATTTAATAACTCAGGAACCCTTTGAGATATATCAACGAGGTTTTGCACGTCAACTAATCCTACCAAGGCCCGTTTTTTGTTTTATTTTGATGTACTGATTTCAACCAGGGGTGTGCGAAACAGGGGGGACTTATCAGTTTTTTGTCCCAAACTTTTTTCTGTGTAACTTTTTTGCAATTTTATTTTTGAAATATGATTCCTCAGGTCAAAATACATAAAAAAGGTACTCTTGTTGTAATACTGTAGGATTAACCGTTTTCGAGAAAAATTCATTTGAAGGTGAAATTCCACGGTTCGAGGACGAAAAATTAAATACTAAAATGTTGAAAACCAAAATTTTAATGATGCAATGTTATTCTACAACAAAAACTAAGCCAATTCAAAGGGGCGTAGCTCCCTTATGACGCATTTTTAGACATATGTTTATAGGAACTTTTTGTCATATTTTATCATGTAGAATCACCAATTACCCTATTTCAAATACACCCTGTATAGATATACACAGATGCCTTCTAGATAGGGTAATCACTTTATTGGGGACGTCACATTTCTTTTAAGGTTTTTTATTGAAACTGAATTAAAAAGGAATATCAGTGTCGGACTAAAAATACTCATAACTCCGAAACTAAACATTTTTAGTTACATGTTTTGATAAACTTTTTCACTCAAAACAAATCGTTCTACATTTCGTGTCAAAAGTACGCCCCTCCCCCCTTAACTTTTGAACGGCTTAAGATATCAACTTGAAATTTAAAACACTTAAGTAACATAACCCAAATAAGTTTTCAGTATATATTTGATATGCTTAGGGGGCACAATGGAGGGAGGGGGCGGGGGACATTTTTTTTAAATGAAAAGGGGGTCGTGTGATACATCATTTTAAAGCTTATAAAATTCTCTATTTTACTTTATATATATTTAAAAAAAAAATTATGGTTTTAATTTTTCAATTGTTTTTGCTAAATAATGAGATTTTTTTGTAAAATTTTATTTATATCATTCATAATTAATGAAAAAGTATAACTGATGTATTTGCATCATGAAATAAACCATTTTTCAAAAATTGTTTAATTTTTTTAAAGAAATTTTGTCGAAAATTCCCATTTTTAACCCTATTTTTTAAATCCCAAAAATTGCATTGAAAAAATAAAAATATATAAGGGCAAATAGAAAGTTTTATAAGTTTTAAAATGATGTATCACACAACCCCCTTTCTGTTTAAAAAGTTTCCCTCCTTGCCCCTGTCTTCATTGTGCCCCTAAGAATACCGAATATATACCAAAAAATTATTTAGATTGTTATTAATGTATTCCAAATTTCTAGTTGATATCTTAAGCCGTTTAAAAGTTAAAGGGGGTGTGTAGTTTGGATATGGGTGTTTACGCTGTAAAATACGTAGCCAGTCCGACGCTGGAAGGTATAGTTTTAAAAAAATATAATTTTGTTATAATACTGACTTTGTCATTTTGTCTTGCTTTACGAAGCATGGTGCTTTTCTGAACGAAAAAATAAAACAATTTTTTTTAAGCATTTTTTTAACCATATTTTGAAACCATTGCAATGGAATTGCTTTCTTACAAAAATAAAAAAAAATCGTTCTGACGCTGCGGTTTTATGTGCCTCGATTTAGAGACCCTTCTTATTATGTATGACAGGTCTGTCACCATAGAACTGTCGGAATATCGAATGTCTCTTCCCCCAATTAATTTTTGGTATCGCAGGGAGATTTTACATTGAAAAATAAGGAACATGCGTCCTTAAATGCTTCTGCTCTATATCTAGCTGAAGGTGTAAATCCTATTTTTAAAGTGCTGTAGTTCTTTTAGGGGACATTTAAGGATTATATGAAGAGTGCAACTAACATAAGGGCCTAACCCACAAAATTATTATTTTACAAAAGAAGCCAAAATTTGATTATTTTTTTCCAATGATATTTATACTTAATATAAATTATATTTTAATATTGTTTGATTGTTTTATGTACATTTCAACAACAAAAAAACTTGAAATAAAGGCCTAAACAATGCCCTTAATTATCAAAAGGGCCTAACCCACACATTTCTTATAAGGCTGTTTTTGCATAAAATCTTCTCTTTGCTAGGTTTATAAGCCTTTTTTAATGAAGAATAGTTAACGGTAAATATTTGGGTGGGGCAAAAAAGCAAATTATTAAAAAAAGCCTTACCCACGCGTTTATTATAAGATTTTTTTTTACAAAATCTTGTCTTTTCTAGTCTTAAATAGGTTCTAACATTTTTTAATTAAGAGTAGTTTACGGCAAATATTTGGGTGGGGCAAAAAATAAATTATTAAAATTTGCACCCCTAACCTTTTCCAATGATTTTTTTTTGCACTTCTAGTAACATTAGGAATTTTTACTAGAGCAATACTAGAGCAATAAAGTACGTTAAGGGCCATTCCAGCGTTTCGGGTGTTTAACTTTTACACATTAAAACGAATTTTATGAATACTTATTGCGCTAATAGATTGGTACATGTATGCTACAATTGGACTAATATACCAGTTAAACAAACGGTTAAACCCCGAAATAAAATTTTAAAAAAATTAAGGAAGATATTGGCAAAATTTGCCGTTTCGGGTGTTTCAAAAAAATGAAACACCCGAAACGGCCAATTTTGCCAACACCTTCCTTAATTTTTTTTAAATTTTATTTCAGGTTTTAACAGCTACTTTAACTGGTGAATTAGTATAATTATAGCATACATGTACCAATCTATTAGCGCAATAAGTATTCATAAAATTCGTTTTAATGTGTAAAAGTGAAACACCCGAAACGCTGGAATGGCCCTTAAGTAGTACCCGTTTCAAGCCAGAACCGTATTCGGAAAAAATGAGGGCAGGCCCTTATGTTAGTTGCACTCTTCATATGTTCATTAGACTTTTTTTTATTCTTCAGTGTAATGTTTCCTTGTGGTAATTATACTGAGGTCCATAAATATGACCGAAGACAACTTACCTGTGAGTAGCGCATTATGTTTTTCTCACTACCAAGTTGAACTTGTGTGACAATTGAACAAATATTTTTTTTATAGAATTACTCTATAAAATTAAAAATAGTAGTCTTATGTCTAGATGTCCCACTGCGGTAAGTGTCGGACACTTAGTGTCCTTGCGTGGTAAATCGTTTTTTCTCTCTAGTTACGGTTTTGTTTGTATTGATTTCATCTGTCACTAAGTGTGCTCGATATAGTACTTTCCATTACTGTCGCCTTTTTGAATAAGTAATGTCAACTTACCTAGTTGGTAGTGAGAAAAATTCACTTACTCAAAAGTGGCACAAGAATTATGCAAAAAACTATACTTACCCACTAGAGAAAAAGATCATTTAAAAAAGGAGGTTTTCAAAAAAATATGTATATTTTCGTCCAACAAAGCACCGTTAAAGTATATTTGGGTTTTAAATTTATAAAACTATTGCAATTCAATATTTTTGTTTTTATGATTTTATGATACTGTAAGAAATATTTGTTTTTGTTTTTAAATATTTTATATATCTACTGGGTGTTTCAAGAAGGTGGTTCACCCCCCTTAACTTTTTTACTTTTTTATTTAGGATCTTAAAATGTGCAGAAACTATATTATGTAAAATTTTAAGATTTTTTGACATAGTTAGAAATATTTTGGCACTTCCGGTTTCGCGAAAAAAGAATCGAACTTTCGATTTTTAAAAGGAACACCCTGTATATTTTTAGATATTTTGATTCAGAAATCAATTCTGAGAACAAGCATGTGTCATTTGTCAAATTTTGACAGGTCACGTCATTTTTTAGTTAAATCTTCTTTTTAAATCTTTTGTGTTTTAATGCCAAGTTCTTCCAAATAAACTATTCATGTGTTATATCAAAATGTTCGCAAAAAAAATCTCTTTCATTTTAACCTAATGAGCCACCCTCTTTCTATTTAAAAAAAGTACTTATGGACTAAAATGTGATTTTCGAACATTTAAGAGTCCACCAAATTTTGAGTTTTGTGAAAAAAATCAAAATAGTATTTTTCTTAAGATACTAGACCAGCAACTAAGCGAATAAGCTAATTTAAGGCACTCTAGATTTAAAATAAAAATTTAAATAAAAAATGGCATGACCTGTCAAAAATTGGCAAGTAGCACATGCTCGTTCTCGGAATTGATTTTTAAATCGAAATATTTAAAAATATACAGGGTGTTCAATTTAAAAATCAAAATTTCGATTAATTTCCGGTGAAACCGGAAGTGCCAAAAAGTGTATAACCATGTCAAAAAATCCTAAATTATACATAATATAGCTCCTGCAAATTTCACGATCCTACATAAAAAAGTAAAAAAGTTAAGGGGGGTGAACCACCTTCCTGAAACACCCGGTATACTACGTGTGCATAATGAATTAAAAATGTAGTCCCACTTCTGTTCATTAATGTTAAATGTTTTAATGTTTCGAGTTACTGGCCTAAAATGAATAATAAATAAAACAAATTTTAAGAGAGGCATTGTGAAGGGGTGATATTAACTTATTAAAAATATGAATTCGGAATGCTTGATAATGTTTATATTTTATCAATTTTTAAATAAAGACTTAAAAAACTTGTCTTTATTTTTATTATTAAAACATGTTTTACTTTATTTGGTTTATTTAAACAAAAAATATATATGAGTTAGAACCAATAGAAAGTACATTTAATTTTACCACAAAAATTTTGGTTTGCGTTTATAACTTTAAGAGAAAAAAGCAAGCTTACTTTACAATATGGGCGTTTTATTGATAGACTTTTTTACAGTGCATGTTTATAAAAAAAAACATAAAATGTATGATAAATTTTTATTTTACCTATGAAATCAGTCTTAAGTTATTCGTAAAAAATACTGCTTTTCTTTGTTAGGATACTATATCGTTGTGTCACTTTCTCAACCTCGTATCTCCAAAAAATCAATTTTCATTTCTTTTCACTAATCATTTTTGTATGTGATTACTAATGATACAAACTCCAATTTGTTATTCAAATACAAAGTAACAAAGTAAGCTAATTGAACTAATTAATTGGAGTTTGTGTAAGCCATTAATCATCATGTGAAGAATTGATTAGTGCAAAGACCGAAAATAGTTTTTTTGGAGATATGGGGTTAAAAAAAATAACAGGACGATATTCGAATATCGGCGCATGCTAGAATTTGATAATTAAAATAAATATTTGATTTTATTCCAAAAATTAAATGCTCTTTTTACAGAATTGTGTTCTATAATGCTTTTTGTTTCAATAAAATATGTTTTATATGTTACATTAAACTTTAATAATAAATAGCGTAACTTTTTCATAAAAGATAAACCCAAAAACATTTTTAAGAGTATTTTTGTGAAATATCTTATGTCCAAAACCCTTCAATTCACGTTTTTGAGGAAGCTTTTCGCTTGAGATCCTCGAAAAACGAAAATGACAGCAAACTGTAATTTTTGTCTATTTGACTTAAACTGATAGCAAACCCACTAATCGACACTCCCAAGCAACAAGGACGTAACTTAAGTTAGACCCATTTTAAGTTATACTCATAGGTAAACGCCTTGAAAAAAGACACACATGGTGGTACTACTCAGATTTCTCCACAGGCCATTTTAACCAAAATTTTACCTAAAAACACTAAAGTAAAAAATTTTAAACTTGAATATTATCAGAAACAAACAATAAATAAACAATAAATACTTATACAGTTAAATAGAGAATTTTATAAGCTTTCAAATGACGTAACGCTTGGCTTCCTTTTCCACTTCAATCATTTACCCACCCTTAAATAACAAAAAAAAATATTTTAGAAATTTAGCTGTCGTGAAAAATGACAATATATGAGTTACGGCTTTGTTGCTTGGGGGTATCGTAATCTGAGATTACTAGGTTTAGTGCTGCTCATATTTTTCGATTTTTTTCTAAACGGATTCAGCACAAAAATACTCTTCAACCTTAATACCACAAATGTCAACTTTTTTCACGATGAGTTTGCTCAATTTCAAAACTATTTTTTCCTGCGGATTGCAAATTTGCTTTCAAAAGAATTCATCACGTCAACTTTTTTTAGATTAATAAGAGAAGCGCTAGGAGCACTAAACATTTATCTCAAAAATTCGACGGGATGATTTGTTTGAAAACGGAATCTGGGCGAAAGGTAGTTTGGAACAAAACCAAATTATTGTGTGACATGAAAATTTGAAATTGTCAACTTGTGTATTACTTTAAGTGTAATTGAAAGTATATTATAGTGTACCGTTTTAAGTACAGATAAAGGTTAAATATTTTATATAAAAAAGTAAAAAATTCACATTTTGTATGCACAAAAAATATGTAAATCATTAAATTTACTAGTCAATAATGGAATAAATAATGTGGGGTAATTTTATATAGATACCTATCCAAAGCTATAGAGGCCGGGATATAAGGTTTATTTCTAACTGAATTTTACAAAAATTGCGATTAGACTTAATAGAAAAAAATTAAAAATAAATATATCATGGTACTTTCTCAACCTCGTATCTCCAAACACTTGATTTTTGGTTCCTTGCACTTTGAGTCATCATTTATGAAAACTTACACGACTCTAATTTATTATCCCAATATAAGGTAACTTATAAACCAATTGGAATAAATAATTACTGTTTGTATCAGTAATCACTTAAAGAGTTGATTAATATAATTGTGTTCTAAGGCACCAGTAATATTTTTTTTTGGAAATACGAGATTCAGAAGTAACACAACGATCAACAAAAAAGCGCCTGCTATAAGTATAATTTTTCATATTCTATCCAAATTTACTGTTGATATCCTATTCTATTTAGAATTTATAGGCAAAAACATCTTATTAGGTTTATATATTTTTTATTTATTTTATGGATATAGATGAAAATGTGAGAGAAAACAGTTTATTAAATATAATAGGTAACTTAGTAATGATGTCATAATAAAAGTTATAAAATTTTCTTTTTGCTGTAAGCTTAAAGTTCTGTTTTCCTTTGCGCAAAATTTTGAATTCTGACAAAAGTTAAAGTCAAAAGATTTATCAGAATTGCTCGAATTAACCAAAATTATTTATCTAATCGGCAGATAAACTCTCTAGTTTGAAGGTGTCTAATATCTTAAGAAAAGTCCTTTTCTCTGTATTGTCACAATTTTTGCAGGATTTAATTAATTTTGTCCCGGACTAATTTTAATATCATGTCTAATTTTATTATAATTACATGTCGGGAGATAGAGATTCATCGAGTGTTTTACCTGGGCTTTTCCCGTAAAGAAACTAAGTTATTTCTTTGTTTTGCCTTTGGGAAAAGACAAGCATGTGCTCGCCCGCGCATAGCCCAGTTATGAATCACGCTAATCCTGATTACAAAAGAAGTTGAAGTGATTCTGCCAACGCAAACCAATGCTTAATCCGGTTAGTGGAAAGTCTACACATAAAACCATCGACAGTAAAAACTGAGTGCTAAGTTTCTGAAGATAATGATTTTATTTGTCACAAAGAACCCCGCACAAAACCCCGTGTTTTTGGCCTTCGGCTAAATTTGCTGGAAATTATCTATTTTATTAACCTTCATGTCCTTAGTAATTGACCAAAATTTCAGCTTAATTGTATGTACAATTTTTGAGATATCGAGCTTTAAAATTGGTGATTTAGAATTCAGGAAAATTTTACACCTGTTAAAATTTTGTGCTTTTTTAATGTCAGTTTTTTATGTATGATTAAACTTAATGGTGCAAATTGAAGGTGTTTAGATGCTTTATTTAAATGTGTTATAACAATGGCCACAGAGTGTTTCCCTTTTCCGTGGTAACAGCCCAAAACAGGCGATATAATAAATATTAAAAATTCTAATTATTAATTTTGGTTTAATATTAAAAAACAGAAAATCTAACGGCTAGAATTTCATAATTTTTATATATTTTATAGTTTTTGAGTTACTGAATAAAAATAATTGAAAGCGAAGGTTATTAGAGTACTCAAAGTCCTTCTGTTTGGGCATGATGGGGGTAAACCACATCAAAATAAATTAACTCGATTCAATCAGCTAAAAGTTTTAAATTCTCGCTAAATCTTACAAATAAATGGAATTTTAGAAAATGTATTGCTAAAGTAAAGTAGGTAAACCAACTGAAGAGCCTACATTGGCGTAGTGGAGCAAAGGGCATGAATCGTTGAACTGTAATAAAATTACTTATTCCTGTTTTTACCCCCATTATGAACAAACGGAAGGACTTTGAGTACTCTAATAAGCTTCTCTTTCAATTATTTTTATTCAGTAACTTAAAAACTACAAAATATATAAAAATTATGAAATTCTAGCCGTTAGATTTTCTGTTTTTTAATATTAAACCAAAATTAATAATTAGCATTTTTAATGTTTATTATATCCCCTGTTTTAGGCTGTTGTCACGGAAAAGGAAAACACTGTGGCCAATGTTATAACACATTTAAATAAAGCATATAAACACCTTCAGTTTGCACCATTGAGTTTAATCAGACGTAAAAAACTGACATTCAAAAAGCACAAAATTTTAACAGGTGTAAACTTTTCCTGAATTCTAAATTACCAATTTTAAAGCTCGATATCTCGAAAACTGTACGTACAATTAGGCTGAAATTTTGGTTAATTATTAAGGACATGAAGGTTAAAAAAATATATAATTTCCAGCAAATTTAGCCGAAGGCCAAAAACACGGGGTTTTGTGCGGGGTTTTTTCCATAGTCGACCTAATAATTTTATACTGTTTAAGTTTATTCTATATATTTTGTTCAGAGAATTTATCACAGAAAAAGTCCAAAATTTACATTTTGGAGAAAGTATCATTGAGGGTTTGTAACTTATGTTCTCAAAATATATGGATTATAAAGAAATACGCTTTCTTTGTCTTGACTAATTATTTGTCATAGATTTATTATTATTCAGTTAGTATTCTGATACATTATGAAATTAAATACGTTACCAAAAATCTCATCAACTGTTTTTTTTTATTGACTATTCCTGTGAAAATTTTTAATTCTCTGACCAAAATTCATATGGAATAAGCTAAAACAGTATAAAATTAAAAAAATTAAGTAATTTTTATGAATGTCCATTATCTTTCAAAACTTAGCAAATCATATTTTATTGTTCATGGTTTTATAATGTGTAGACCTTCTACTAACAGGATTAACCATTGGTTTGCGTTGGCAAGTCACTGAAACTTTTTTTTTGTTCAGTATAAGCGTGTAATAATCTTTAAATTTATAAATGTTTGTATAATACAAATCTTAATTATTTTATGGTAAAATTCACTTTGTAGTTTTTTTTATATTATTGTAACATGTAAAACGTGCCTTCAAATTTATTCTGTGTTTACATCACAAAAATAATATTGTATATAAAATAGAAATGTGTTTTAATATTACCCACCAGAAAAATTGACGCAGTTATATTACTTAATTTACGCGTACCCTATGTTTAATCCAGTACCTACTTATTTTGCTGAAAATATATATTTTTCTTCAAGCGTACTAAAATGTTCATATTTTATAACTGAACGCACTATACAGGGTGTATTTGAAATAGCGTCGGAAATTTTAACAGGTGATTCTACATGATAAAATATGACTAAAAGTTCCTATAAACATATGTCTAAAAATGCGTCATAAGGGAGCTACGCCCCTTTGAAATTGGCTAAAAAAATCGGTTTTTATTTAATAACTCAGGGACCCTTTGAGATATATTAACGAGGTTTTGCACCTGAATTAATCCTAATAAGGCCCATCTTTGTATGTCATTTTCACGTACTTATTTAAACCAGGGGTGTGCGAAACGTGGGGGCTTATCAGTTTTTTGTCCCAAACTTTTTTCTGTGTAACTTTTTTGCAATTTTATTTTTGAAATATGATTCCTCAGGTCAAAATACATAAAAAAGGTACTCTTGTTGTAATACTGTAGGATTAACCGTTTTCGAGAAAAGTTCATTTGGAGGTGAAATTTCACGGTTCGAAGACGAAAAATTAAATACTAAAATGTCGAAAACCAAAATCTTAATGTAGCAGGGCGAATGTACATTAAAAACTAAGAAAAAAAACCTCATATACAGGTACTTCCAAAAATCAATCCTAATGGGTCTCCTAAATATGCACCATTTTCGCACACCCCTGGTTGAAATAAGTACATGAAAATAACACATAAAAACGGGCCTTGGTAGGATTAGTTGACGTGAAAAGCCTCGTTGATATATCTCAAAGGGTTCCTGAGTTATTAAATAAAAACCGATTTTTTTAGCCACTTTCAAAGGGGCGTAGCTCCCCTATGACGCATTTTTAGACATATGTTCATAGGAACTTTTTGTCATATTTTATCTTGTAGAATCACCTGTTAAAATTTCCGACGCTATTTCAAATACACCGTGTATAGAGGTTTGGATCTTTTTTTTTACAGTAAAAAAATAAGTTCATTGTTGTACGCCGGTAAAAAAGTTAGTTAGCATAAACGCCACTGGCGGCAGCACTCTTTGATTTTGATGACAGGCTGTCATTGACAGCCATAATTCACAGTTTGTTTATTATGTAAACAGGTCGTTGACTCGAGGTTCTGTGCAAAAACGTTATGTGAAATTAATTAAAAATGATTGAAGAAGAATATATGGATTGTACACCTACAAATCTCTCCGAAATTGTAAATGCTACATTAGACAATTGTCTTGTCTTAAGTTACCATCAAAATGTCGAAAAGTGTACGATTTAGTCTACGAAAAAATTTTAAGGCTATGGTAGGTTTAAGTATACTCGAATGTGTTTTATTGGCCTATTTTAATAAAAAAACATACTTTATTATTGAATAAATTAAATGCAAAAGTTGATATAAGAACTAATATTTGGGATGCTTGAAGAAAAAATAGTGCTTTTTTTACTCGTCTGTAGTTCTACAGACTAGTAAAAAAAGCTTCACTTTTCAACTTGGTAAAACAATATACTATTTTTACATCGGCACTTAGTGCTACTAAGAGTGCCGATGTATTGAAATCTTCGTTGAAAAGTCAAAATCTTTGACCATGTTTTTTTCACATTTCTCGACGTTTTAGACCTTTCTGAGTCGAAACCAGTAAAATAAAAATTCGTCCGGCTGTCTGTAAACTCGATAACTCCATTTCTAAATAACATATCGACAAGCGGTTTTTTGCATATTGTTTCTTATCGTATTTCGAAGAGCTGATTAGATTTTGGGGGGTAAGAATGGGGTAAAACTCCTATTTTTAGCGTCTTTTGGTTATAATTAAGGCAATTATTATTGTATTTTATAAACTTATATGAATGAATTTTAAATTGGTCAAAAAATGTTGCAAACTATTTTTTGCTTAAATGGCATTGTTGTCGAGATATGTGTATTAATGGTTGCCTATTCACGTAATCAGACAACTTTCCTTTTCATAACGTTTCAAATTAGTGCCTAGTGCCGATGTTTTGACAAGGTGCTTACAACTGTTCAGCTGGTAATAGATTTTACAAATAAGTAGAGATCGGATTTTACCGAATCGTGACGTCAAAATCCATAGCCGGGTACAACAGAATAATAATTTTATAAAAATGTTTTATAACCTATCAAACTACTAATTTTGCAAAGGAAAGTATACAAATATTATGAAAATCCCCTAACGTTTTTAAGTAAAAGAAAATTAAAAAAAAAAACATAACAGATCCGAAAATTATGAATTAGTTGGACTTTTAAATAATCCAAATTTTATTTAATAGTACTGTAGCAGGGTGGCTGGGTATTACTTTTATCAAGTTAAAAAAAAATCTGCCTGGCCAATCCTTTTCTATTCGCAATAACAGCTCACGTGACGTTTATAACTTGTGAAAAATGTTTTTAAAACTTTCTTCAAAATTATTATTTTTACTCGCATCTTTTTTTTTTTTTCATATTATAAATAAAATACTAAATTACACAACTAAAACTTATAGTGTTTGTAGAAAAAACAAATTACCGACGAAATCTTTTTGTGTTTTATTCAATTTGTGAAGAGGTGACTGGAAGGTGAAATCTATTTGAAATCGTTATAAACATGTACTCTGCAGGGATCTAAAAGCTCTAAACTTGTTTCCGTATGCGCGCGACGAAATAAGTAAGATGTAAGATCAAGCATGTAACATGTACGTTATTTTATTGGTTAGAATCACGCGCATGTAAAAACAAGGTTTTTATTGCAAGGAAATTGAATCATTTCGTTTGACTTACCCTAGCGAAACAAACTAGTAGAAAACTCGCTCAAACTCGTAAAAATATTTTACGAGTTTTAGCGAGTTTAGTGAAACAGTATTAACTAGTTTTCTGCGAGTAAAAAACTAGTAGAAACTCGCTAAAAATATTTTCAAAAAATCCTAGGTTTACTAAGAGTATTTTATGAAGAAATTCCCATGAAAATTTACCAGTATTGAACGAGTATTTTTCTACAAGTCCAAACGAGTAAAAAACCGTAGTTTCTACGACTGTTTTATGAGAAAATTCCAATAAAAATTTACTAGTAATTACCAGTATTTAACGAGTCTTCAGCGAGTAAAAAAACGTAGTTTTCCTTTGCCATTCTGAAAAGTCAAGCAAAGCCTTATATTCAAGAATTTTTTTCCGTATTTTTGCGTTTTGTGACGTTTTATGTCGATATAAATCAATTTCGAGCAAAAAAAATTGTCGGTCGTTCTGTCTGGAAATCTTGTGGGCACGATAACTTAAGAACGCTTTGGCATACAGGTATGCGAATACACTGCGAATAGTATCCTTAAAAATTCTAGGCAATTATACTATTACACTGCGAGGAGTATCCTAAAAAATGCGAAGCAATTATACTATTAAACTGCGAAGAGTATCCTTAAAAATGCGAAGCAATTTTACTATTACACTGCGAATAGTATCCTTAAAAATGCTAAGCAATTATACTATTACACTGCGAGAAGTATCCTAAAAAATGCGAAGCAATTATAATATTACACCGCCAAGAGTATCCTTAAAAATACGAAGTAATTTTACCATAACACTGCGAATAGTATCCTTAAAAATGCGAAACAATTATACTATTACACTGCGAAGAGTATCCTTGAAAATGCGAAGCAATTATACTATTACACTCCGAAGAGTATTCTGAAAAATGCGAAGCAATTATACTATTACACTGCGAAGAGTATCCTTAAAAATACGAAGCAATTTTACTATTACAATGCGAATAGTATCCTTAAAAATGCGAAGCAATTATACTATTACACTCAGAAGAGTATCCTGAAAAATGCGAAGCAATTATACTATTACACTGTGAAGAGTATCCTTAAAAATGCGAAGCAATTACACTATTACACTGCGAATAGTATCCTTAAAAATACAAAGCAATTTTACTATTACACTGCGAATAGTATTCTTGAAAATGCGAAGCAATTATACTATTACACTGCGAATAGTATTCTTGAAAATGCGAAGCAATTATAATATTACACTGCGAATAGTATCCTTAAAAATACGAAGCAATTTTACCATTACACTGCGAGGAGCATCCTAAAAAATGCGAAGCAATTATAATATTACACTGCGAAGAGTATCCTTAGCAATGCGAAGCAATTATACTATTACACTGCGAATAGTATCCTTGAAAATGCGAAGCAATTATAATATTACACTGCGAATAGTATCCTTAAAAATACGAAGCAATTTTACCATTACACTGCGAAGAGCATCCTAAAAAATGCGAAGCAGTTATAATATTACACTGCGAAGAGTGTCCTCAAAAATACGAAGCAATTTTACTATTACACTGCGAAGAGTATCCTTGAAAATGCGAAGCAATTATACTATTACACTGCGAAGAGTATCCCTAACAATGCGAAGCAATTATACTATTACACTGCGAATAGTATCCTTGAAAATGCGAAGCAATTATAATATTACACTGCGAATAGTATCCTTAAAAATACGAAGCAATTATACTATTAAACTGCGAAGAGTATCCTTAAAAATACGAAGCAATTTTACTATTACACTGCGAATAGTATCCTTGAAAATGCGAAGCAATTATACTATTACACTGCGAAGAGTATCCTTAACAATGCGAAGCAATTATACTATTACACTGCGAATAGTATCCTTGAAAATGCGAAACAATTATAATATTACACTCCGAATAGTATCCTTAAAAATACGAAGCAATTTTACCATAACACTGCGAATAGTATCCTTAAAAATGCGAAACAATTATACTATTACACTGCGAAGAGTATCCTTGAAAATGCGAAGCAATTATACTATTACACTCCGAAGAGTATTCTGAAAAATGCGAAGCAATTATACTATTACACTGCGAAGAGTATCCTTAACAATGCGAAGCAATTATACTATTACACTGCGAAGAGTATCCTTAAAAATACGAAGCAATTTTGCTATTACACTGCGAAGAGTATCCTCAAAAATGCGAAGTATTTATACTATTACACTGCGAAGAGTATCCTTAACAATGCGAAGCAATTATACTATTACACTGCGAATAGTATCCTTAAAAATGCGAAGCAATTATACTATTACACTGCGAAGAGTATCCTAAAAAATGCGAAGCAATTATAATATTACACTGCGAAGAGTATCCTTAAAATGCGAAGCAATTATAATATTACACTGCAAAGAGTATCCTTAACAATGCGAATCAATTATACTATTACACTGCGAAGAGTATCCTTAAAAATACGAAGCAATTTTACTATTACACTGCGAAGAGTATCCTTAAAAATGAGAAGCAATTATACTATTACACTGCGAAGAGTATCCTTAACAATGCGAAGCAATTATACTATTACACTGCGAATAGTATCCTTAAAAATGCGAAGCAATTATACTATTACACTGCGACGAGTATTCTTAAAAAATTCGAAGCAATTATACTATTACGCTGCGAAGAGTATCCTCAAAAATGCGAAGCAAATTTTACTATTACAATGCGAATAGTATCCTTAAAAATGCGAAGCAATTATACTACTACACTCCGAAGAGTATCCTGAAAAACGCGAAGCAATTATACTATTACACTGCGAAGAGTATCCTTAAAAATGCGAAGCAATTATACCTTTACACTGCGACGAGTATCCTTAAAAATGCGAAACAAATATTCTATTAGACATTTTTAAATTTCGGGATCGGGATCCCGAACTTTTTGAAATTTTCGGGATTTCGGGATCAGGATCCCGAAACCTGGATTCCCTAGTTAAATCCCTTAATAAAATGTTCATAAAACCACTATAGTGTACTTGAACTAGAGTTCGACGGCAATATTTTACACTGCACATTTTGTAAAAAAGACCTGGGAAAGAAAAACTAATATTTTAAGACATGTGAACACAAAAACCCATAAAGAAGATGAGGAGCAAGGACAATGTAATATTTAAAGTAAGTAAAAAAATATTAAATTAATTTTAATGACAAGTTATAAAAGTCACGTGACCTTTTATTGCGATTAAAAAACGATTGGCCAGGCAGATTTTTTTTTACTTGGTAAAAGTAATACCCAGCCATCATGACACAATACTATAAAATTAAATTTGGATTATTAAAGAGCCCATGGGCTTTTTGCAACTAAATCGTAGTTATAAAGAACTTTCACTTTCGGGTTTAGACCGTGTTAATGGATTTTCACTTTCCGACGTTTCGTCTCTTACTACTAGAGACATCTTCAGGGATTAATCTGAAACTTCAGTTTCCAAACTTTCAGTTTCAGATTAATCCCTGAAGATGTCTCTAGTAGTAAGAGACGAAACGTCGGAAAGTGAAAATCCATTAACACGGTCTAAACCTGAAAGTGAAAGTTCTTTATATCTTAATGGCCGTGAAAGCTTAAAATCTAAAATAAAACGTTATAGGATTTTCATAATATTTATATTATTTTCTTTGGTAATTTAGTAGTTTGGCAACATATTAAACATTTTTATAAAATTTATATGAATTTGTTAAGTTATTGTACCCGGCTATGCATTTTGACGTCACGACTCCCTAAAATCCGATGTCTACAAATAAGATTAAAGCGTTCTAAGTAGTGTCAAGTGTAATGAGGGGTGAATAAAGTGACATTAAACTTTACACATGTGTGACGTTTAATGTCATTATATACAGGGTCTCTAGCCGGGGATATGAACCCTCCATGACGTCACGCAATTGTTTTATTTTTAATTTAATAAAAATTGATGTTTAAAAATTAAAAATATGTATATTGGTTAGTGAACAAACCCTTTTTTTTTTGATAGCGTGACGTCATTATTTAGCGTGATAAGAGCCCCGGGACTTAAAATGGTCAAAAATGGCGTGACGTAATTAATAGATGGCCCCTCAAGACCGTTAATGTCAACCTAGCCGCTTTGTTTGTATTGACAAAACATGTGATCTAGAATACAAACATTTCATTGGTTCTCATAAAAAATGTCAGACGGTACATTTTTGGTGAATGTAACCGGTCAAGTTGAATACGCAGATGTTTTAGCCGGTGCCGGTACATCTTGGCATTGCAAATATGAATTTTGGACAGGGCCGGACTGGAAAATAATAGGAGGCATGGAAACGGGGCTGTCCCAAATAGCGAATGTTGTGAACAATGGAGATAAAGTTGTTTTGAATTTTCCCGTGGATGTGCAGTTTAAATCTACAAGTCCATATGGATGTAAGTATATATATTTATACCTAAACTCATATACTTATAAGTACTTATGGTTTACTTAAGCTGGTAGAAAATACTTAATCTGGTAGAAAATAACGCAAAGCAACTTGGCCTAAATTAAAATATATAATTAAATTAAATATAATTTTTAGGTTTAGTAAGTTGGACTTTTCATAACATACGCATTTAGTGCACGAGTACAAGTTTAGAAAACAAGCCGCTTGCGAAATTACATAGTGTTTTTATACCAAATTTCTAATATCATTTCTATATGTTTTTATACGAATTTTCATATAAGTTAGATTGCTTTTATACGTTTTTTTACGAAATTACATAGTATGTTATTATACGAAATTTTATATATTATTTCTATTTGTTTTTATACGAATTTTTATATATGATTTCTATATGTTTTTATAAGAAAGTCGAGGGGCTGACCGCGAGGAAATATTTGTACAAGCCAAAGGAACTCAGGAGGAACTCCGAGGAACTCTTTGCAAAAAGGAGGAACTCTCTGCAAAAAGGAGGAACTCTTTGCAAAATGGAGGAACTCTGGAGGAACTCTTTGCAAAAAGGAACTCTTTTGTACAAATTTCAGACGCGGTCAGAAACAATTATTATTTATTACCCATGTGGATTAACGTTTTTATGTTCAAACTAGAGGAGCTGTTACAAACACTTTATCAAAACATCCTACCTTTGGGCGCCATTTTATTTTTTTTTATTTTGAAGGGGCGCCAAGTTTGGCAGAAACCGTCAGGGACAAAGCTTTTTTCCTGAAGGTAATTTTGGGTATGCCAATTTATGTGTTTGGTAGAAAAACCGTCAGGGACAAAGCTTTTTTTCCTGAAAAGGTAATTTTGGGGCGCTAAATTCTGTTTTGAAGGGCCGCCAAATTTTGGTTTTGAAGGGCGCCAAGTTTGGCAGAAAGCGTCAGGGATAAAGCTTCTTTCCTGAAGGTAATTTTGGGTGACGCCAATTTCTGTGTTTGGTAGAAAAACCGTCAGGGACAAAGCTTTTTTTCCTGACGGTAATTTTTTTGGGGCGCCAATTTTTGGTTTGGTTTTGAAGGGGCGCCAAGTTTGGCAGAAACCGTCAGGGACAAAGTTTTTTTCCTGAAGGTAATTCTGTTTTGAAGGGCCGCCAATTTTTGGTTTTGAAGGGCGCCAAGTTTGGCAGAAAGCGTCAGGGACAAAGCTGCTTTTTTTCCGCAAGGTAATTTTGGGGCGCCAATTTTTGTTTTGAAGAGGCGCCAAGTTTGCAAGTTTGGTAGAAATTGTCAGGGACAAAGCTTTTTTCCGCGAATGTATATCGGGGGCGCGCCATTCATTTTTTATTTGTAGGGGCGCCAAGTTTGGTGTAGTAACCGTCAGGTACAAAGCTTTTTTTATGAAGGTATTTTTTTGGGCGCCAACTTCTTTTTTTGTAGGGGCGCCAAGTTGAAACCGTCAGGGACAAGACTTTTTTTGAGGGTGCCTTATTGGCAGTAGTGCTTGCACAGCGGTAATTTATACGGCCAAAAATTACCCCTTCCAGAGAGGAACTCTTAAGGAACACAGGAGGAACTCCCAAGGAACTCTGAAGGAACTCCGGAGGAACTCCGGAGGAACTCCGAGCAACTCTGAGGAACTCTTTGCAAAAAGGAACTCTTTTGTACAAATTTCAGTCCCTCGAAGAAATTTTATATATGATTTCTATATGTTTTTATACGAATTTTCATATATGATTTCTATATTTTTTTATTCGAAACTTTATATATGATTTCTATATGTTTTTATACGATTTTTTATATAGGCTAAAGCAGATTCAAATTGACTTAATAACAGCTTTAAGGTGAAATTTCCTATGCTCTAGGTGGCGCCACATGTTATTTCCTACCAATAACAAAACCTTTTATATGGATAAATTCGCGTTTTTGGAATACTGCCAAACTGTGGAGATTTCTCCGAATTGCGGAGATTTTAAAGCTTGGTGGAGATTTTGTAGAGATTTTGCGGAGATTCCAGGTATATAGTAAAATTAAAAAACAAATTGCATAATATTAGGTAAAAAGTAATTCGTGATAAAGTTTTATATTAATTTTCTCATGAATCTTCATGAGATTTCATCAATCTACATGAGAATTTTCACATGAAAAAGGGACAAAGCCCTTTATATTTTAGAGGTGAGGACCTTTTTTTTAGTCATCAAAATTTTTGCAGAGGTAAAGGGTTTTTTTTCATAGACACAAAATAGTCATCAAAATTTTTGCTGAGGTAAAGCTTTTTTTTTTCATAGACACAAAATAATCATCAAAATTTTTGCCAGGGGTAAAGCATTTTAGAATTTAGAGGTAAGCGGACTTTTTTTAGTCATCAAAATTTTTGCATTGGTAAACCTTTATTTTTTTATAGACACAAAGAATGTATATGTTTTTATGGTTTTAGTTCATTTATAATAGCAAATACAGAATCGGAGATTTTACGGATATCGAGGGGCTGACCCCGTATGAAATTTGTACAAAAGAGTTCCTTTTTGCAAAGAGTTCCTCTGAGTTCCTTCAGAGTTTCTCGGAGTTCCTCCGAGTTCTTCGGAGTTCCTCCGAGTTCTTCGGAGTTCCTCCGAGTTCTTCGGAGTTCCTCCGAGTTCCTTGGGAGTTCCTCATGTGTTTCTTAAGAGTTCCTCTCTGAAAGGGGTAATTTTTGGAAAATAAGCACTACTGCCAATAAAATAGTGCTCTCCAAAAAGAGCCCTTTATTTTGGCTCAGCCCCCAGGGAGGCACCCTGGCACCCTCAAAAAAAAAGCTTTGTCCCTGACGGTTTCTCAAAACTTGGCGCCCCTACAAAAAAAGAATTGACGCCCAAAAAAATACCTTCATGAAAAAAGGCTTTGTCCCTGACGGTTACCTACCAAACCTTGCGCCCCTTCAAAGAAAAAATTGTCGCCCCAAAATTACCTTCAACATAAAAAGCTTTGTCCCTGCCCCTTCAAAATACAAATTGGCGCCCCAAAATTACCTTCAACATAAAAAGCTTTGTCCCTGATGGTTTCTACCAAAATTGGCGCCCAAATGTAGGTAACTTAAAAAATACCAGGGGGGGCTCACCCGAGCTATATGCCAATATTTATAATATGGATGTTTTGATAAGGTGTTTGTAACGGCTTATCTAGTTTGTTTGAAAATAAAAAACTTAATGCGCATGGGTAATAAATAATAATTGTTTCTGACTTCTTAAGAGTTCCTCCGGAGTTCCTCGGATTCCTTTGGCTTGTACAAAAGATTTCCTCGCGGTCAGCCCCTCGGCGGATATCTTGTGGAGATTTTTAACACAAATTTCCTAGATTTTGACCTTTTTGGTTTGGCAGCACTGGTTACTAGTCAGCTAATTCGATACACATTATCGGATTGGTATGGATTAAGATATCTGGAGGCTTCCGGTTTCCTAACTTCCGGTGTCGTCAAGTTGTTGAAAATCGATTTGTGTAAGTGTGTGTCTCTGGGGGGTCGATTTTTTCGTTATTTTTTTTTGATATCTCTTCGCGTTTTCAAGATACCAGCAAAAATGTAAGTGTTTAAAACCATTTATCCACGTATATGTTAAATCGCATATGAAATTTCGTATAAATTCATTCAGAAAACGTATATGAAATTTCGTATAAATTCATTCAGAAACGTATACGAAATATCGCCCAAATGTGTTTCAATTCCGTACTAAATACGTAAGTTTTTTATACGGATCTAGTTTTTAGACATATATGAAATTTCAACTAGACTCGTATAAAAACGTATACGAATTTCTAATTAATTTTTTTACAGGGCAAAATTTTATTTTTATTGAATGAAGATTAATCTTAGGCATTTAGGAGTTTTTGAGATTGCTGAAACCGGATCCATATTGAAAATTAAAAATTCAAAATGGCTGATGCTCAATTTTGTTTAAATTTGACAAAAATTAAACAAAAAATCGATCCGCCATTTAAATTTGATATTAAAGAATAATGGACCCTAATTAGAGACTTTAACGTTGCCGATTTTTTTCAATATCATATTCAAACCAGCAGTTTAAAAAATGGTCGTATGCAAAAAATCAGATTTTTGTCACTTTTTCTTATTCCTGGACCCCTACGCCACTTTCTCGTCTTAAACTTCCCTCTAAAACAAATCTTGGAAGAAAGTTATTGACGTGCAAGGATAAGTACAAAAAGTGTAAAGTCCCAAAAATCAAATTTGTTGCAGGCCACTGTAATTTTTTTTATACAGATTAATCTCAAGAATAAGAAATTTTTTCGAAAATCCGTCTGTTTTTCTTTCAGGGCCTCAAATTGTACTTAGTATTTATCGACACATGACATTAGAGGGCTATGGAAGGGCACACTTGCCTCTGAGGCCAGGATACCATAAATTGAATGTGAATATAGCAAGACCTACAGCTAACACCATGTGGGGATATATCGGTTCTATTTTTGGATACCAGCCCGAGTTAAATCATCCCAAGATATTGGCGTCCACTACAGATACTGAATGTAAATATACCGGGTGTTTCAGGAAGGTGGTTCACCCCCCTTAACTTTTTTACTTTTTAGGTAGGATCTTGAAATTTGCAGAAGCTATATTATGTATAATTTAATATTTTTTGACATTTAGATTTTTTTTGGCACTTCCGGTTTCGCCGAAAATGAATCGAACTTTCGATTTTTAAATGGGACACCCTGTATATTTTTACATATTTTGATTTAGAAATCAATTCTGAGAACAAGCATGTGCCACTTGTCAAATTTTGACAGGTCATGTCATTTTAGTTAAATCTTCATTTTAAATCTTTTGTGTTTTAATGCCAAGTTCTTCCAAATAAACTATTCATGTGTTATATCAAAATGTTCGCAAGAAAATTCTCTTTCATGTTAACCTCTTTCCATTTGAAAAAAGTACTTATGGACAAAATATGATTTTCGAACATTTAAGAGTTCACCAAAATTTGAAAAATCAAAATAGTATTTTTCTGAAGATACTAGACCAACGAATAAGCTAATTTAAGGCACTTTAAAATAAAAATTTGAATAAAAAATGGCATGACCTGTCAAAAATTGACAAGTGGAACATGCTTGTTCTCAGAATTCATTTTTAAATCGAAATATTTAAAAATATACAGGGTGTTCCATTTAAAAATCAAAAGTTCGATTAATTTCCGGTGAAACCGGACGTGCCAAAAAGTGTCTAACCATGTCAAAAAATCCTAAATTATACATAATATAGCTCCTGCAAATTTCACTATCCTACATAAAAAAGTAAAAAAGTTAAGGGGGGTGAACCACCTTCCTGAAATACCCGGTAATTAGGTGGTCCAAAAAAATTTTTTATTTACTTGATCTTTTTTATTTGTAGTGGTTAGAACGCCCTTAGAGTAAACATTTATATAGACAACTCTAAGTGGTACTTTTAGGGCCCTAAAAACCCTAAAATCATGCAAATATCGATAAAAATCATAAAACCAGCCCTAAAAGTTGTAATTTTATAACATTTAAAAGCCTTGATATCTATAATTTTTCTTTTTGAATATAAAAATAAGCCTGCAAACTCATAGCCTGATCAAAAGTTGCTAACCCCTTGTCAAAAAAACTCTCAACTTTTGGGTATTTACACCCAAATTTCAGTGTTTAAACCTAAATTTGAGTATATACACTCAACAATCCAGTGTTTACTCTCAAATTGAGTGTTATACTTAACTATTTGAGTGTATACACTTAACGATCCAGTGTTAACTCTCAAACTTGGTTGTTTATACTCAACTATTCAGGGTGTACTCTGAAACTTGAGGGTTTATACTCAAACTTGAGTGTTTATACTCAACTATTCAGGGTATACTCTGAAACTTGAGTGTTTATACTCAATTATTCAGTGTAAACTTAAGTTTAGTTAAGTGTGCACACTCAACTATTCCTTGTGCTCTGAAACTTGAGCATGCTGGGTGCAGTGTTTACTCTATTTTTATTATAATGGGAGAGTTTCTTTCACAAAACTATAGATTCTTTCACAGAAAATCTCCCATTGATTGTTTAAAGGTAGTATGGAACTTCTGATATATTGTACATACATATGTAATGAAAATCAATCAGTTTCGCATTTATTAACTAACTTGATAGCATACAATTTTTTATCGCAGTCCTATACATTGTACAGTGTACAAGAATACACTTATTCGTAAAAAGCCATTATAAGTAAGTGATAAGAAACTTTGTAATTTGTCAATTAATATTGATACTTTGTTTTATAGATCATGGAACGAAATATTTTAAAGATGAGGAGTCAATACTAAAATTGCAATCAACTTTAAAAATAATGCTAACCAACAAATGTAAAAATTCAGCTCACTTGAGCAAGTAAAGATTATTCAACTGAAATAATTATTAAAAGGAGCCGTTTTAAAGATTTATTGTGTTTTTCTTTCATTCCAAAAAAAGAGTAAAAATTAACGTGATTTTCGTCTTAAAATAACGATATTCATTAATAAATAACACTTTCAGGTTATTAGAGTTTTACCCTCAAATAAATCTAAAGACTTGAGCATAATATAATTTGGGTGTGGCTTTAATTTTGAGGGTTTGGATTTATTTGTGTTACTCTCAAATTAAGTGTTACACCTAAATAGAGTGTAAACCCAAAGTGAGAGTTACTCTCAAGTTGGGAGTACTCTTAAGTTGAGAGTAATTAAGTTGGGAGTACTCTCAAATTGAGCGTACGAAATTATACTCAATTGAGTGTTTCTTTGGACACTGAACTTGAGTGTAAAAACTCAAGATTTGGGAGTTTTTTTGACAAGGGAACCCGTGCCAACAAGACCCCGAAAATGACCCTAAATTCCGAAAAGGTGCATTTTCTATTAATTTGTGCTACTGACGAATTATAAATATTATATAAAAAAGTTTATATGAAACATTTTTTTCTACATAAACCTATTTTAGTTATTTTAAAATATTACGATAATCTACGTTACGAGTATGGGGTCTAAGCGCCATTTAATCATTTTGATGCGATTTTTGTTAAAATGTTTAGACCCATAAATAAATAAATAAATAATTCCATTTATTTCCAGAAAATAATCAAATTTTACACACAGAGCCCAAAACAGACATTTAAGGAAATTTTGTCAAAAATATAAATATTGCAAATTTTCTCAGAAATTGCAAATAGATAAAATATTGCAGATATACAGATAGTATATTGCAGACATACATAAAATAAACATATACATAGTGGCTTCAATTAAAAATAAACTGGTGATTTTTTTCTTCGTATTCCCTAACAGTATATGGTTCAATATCGCAAATGTGATCAAATAACCTTCTCTTAAAAACAGACACCTGGCTTTTAAGAATTTTGATATTTTTCGGTAATTCATTAAAATATTTCATTGATGAGTAATAAGATCCTTTCTCGAAAGCAATAAGCCTATGCTTTGGTAAAATATAATCTATCATTCTTTCTGAAGTTGGAATCGAGTTTGCAAATAGATGTCTGTTTTTAAGAGAAAACATGATTACCTCGTAGATGTACAGGCCACAACCGTAAGTATCCTTTTCTCTTTAAAAAATCCTCTACAACTCTCTTTATATGGTAAGTTAAAAACAGCCCTAATTGCTTGTTTTTGACATATTTGAATTGACTCAATATCTTTGGACTTGCCCCAAAAAATTATACCATATCTCAACAAACTCTGAAAGTTTGAAAAGTATACAATTTTTAAAGTATGAATATCTAAATACTTCCCCAACACACGCAGAGAATATGTTACCCTGTTTAATTTCCCTCGTAAATGGTCTACATGTGACACCCAGTTTAGGTTTTCGTCAAGCTGAATTCCTAAGAATTTAACATTTTTAACATACTCGTTGCGTAGATTAACGTAATATTTTAAAATAACTAAAATAGGTTAATACAGAAAAAAAAAATTACATAAAAACTTTTTTAATTAATATTTATAATTCTCCAGTAGCACAAATTAACAGAAAATGCACTTTTTCGGAATTTAGGGGTAATTTGCGGGCCTTGTTGGCACGGGTTATAAACTTTTGATCATGCTAAAATTTTTTAAGATTATTTTTATAGACGAAAGATATAGATATCAAGGTTTTTTTTTTAATTACAAACACTAGGGCTGCTTTTATTTAGGATCCTAAAAGTACCCTTTAGGGTTGTCTATAAATTTTTACTCCACGACACATAGAACAGATTAAGTAATTTTTTTTGTACCACCCTATTAGACCATAATATATCATATAAAGTGACCTCATTTAAAAAGTCTTTTGATTTGATTTCGGTTTTAACAATTTTTAAAAATCGGTTTGGTGTTCTCGAGATATACTATATATAATAACCATTAGATATCCATTAGACAGCCCTGTATCCACTGAACGTCCAGTCCATAATGGATCTCTCATCGATATCCAGTGGATATTATAATATCCCGATGGATATCTGTGGATACAAAACGATCAAAATTTGCGTTAAGTAATACTTGAACGTTCCCTTGTGTATTTTTAGTAATGGAATTAATATTGGACTCATATCCATATCTTAAGTTTCTTATTTTTAGGAGTTATATCGATTTTAATCTATTGTTTTTTTTTTAAGTGACGGTTTTTTTTTTGTAATTTTGAAAATAAGAAAGGAAGCTGCTAATACATCAAAAAAAATAAAAAAAAGTTCATATTGGCATATGGCCAAAATGTTTTTAATCTTTAACAATTGCTGAATTATGTATTAAAAGATGAAATATTTGTTGCTTACGTTACAAGGGAATTCGTTGCTTACGTTATATTAAAAGTCCCTATATATTTTTTGCATTATAAGTGAATATCTTGACAATGTATTGCAATACCGAGAGTGTACTTCGACTAGTACACTTTCAGTTTTTTGTCCCAGGTATTGATTTCCCATTTTAATGTTTTCATAATTTTGGGAAAGCCTTGTATTCGTGCAAAAAATCAATTTCGAGGAAAAAAATAAAATTATCGGTCGGTCAATCTTTTGGTCGATCGGTCGGTCGATTTATTTTTGTCGGTCGTTCTGCCCGAGAAATCTTGTGGGCACGTTAACTTATGAACACCTTAAGCTGGCTAATAATAATTTGTATTTTATTTAAAGCCAGTCACGATTTGCTGGAATTACCCCATTTTAAAAACTTCGAGAAAAAGTGCACCCTGTTGCAAAATTTTAATATGAACAAAAATTTAGGGATATTCCTAATGACGTAGAGAAGAAATCCGAGCAACTCCAATCAAAAATCAAAGATTTTTTTTTGCTTGCACCCTAATATTTACCTAACATTTTTTTTTATTTTTAGTGATAAGAATGGAATCCACTGGAAAAATTCACATGACATTAAATTTAGTAACTCAAGGATTTCAGCAATTAGGTTACGATGTAGGTAACAATAAAGACTAATTCAAAAATTATAGTTAAGGTAAAAAGGAAATAAATAATTTTGACATAAAATTTTCATTCGATTTGAGAATATTCTCTTAATGGTTTCAAAATTTGATTTTTTTTTCTATCCGTTTAAACGATTTTTCACAGGTAAAACAAATATTATTGATCTTACAGAAATCTTTACATAAAGACGAAAAACAGGTTTTTCGGGTCTCAGAAAGTAGTCAGTCTCGACTCTTTCTCGTCTGACTATACACGGTGTATTTGAAATAGGGTCCGAAATTTTAAGGGGTGATTCTACATCATAAAATACGACAAAAAGTTCCTATGAACAAATGTCCAAAAATGCGTCGTAAAGAAGCTAGGCCCTTTGAAAGTGGCTATAAAAAGTTTGTTTTTAATATCTCAGAAAAACTTTGAGCTACAGCAACGAGTTTTTGCATTTGAGGGCCTTATCAGTTTTTTGTCCCAAACTATTTCTGTGCAACTTTTTTGTAATTTTATTTTTTGAATATGATTCCAAACCCCAATTATCTCCAATTCCTCAAAAGATACGAGGTGGCACTCACCGAATTCGGAATCAGCGCACTTAAATTATCTAAAAAACATCAAAACATTTTGTTTATACAAATATAATAATATTATTACCATATTATGACCGCAACTATCCATATTACTGATAATATTTTCGTTAATTTTTCTGTTCAGTCGAATTCTAGATATTGTGCCGTGACTGTCCTAGTATACCGTGTGTTTGAGATTATACAAAACGCAGAAAACAAAGATCAAGCCTCTTTTTTTTTAATGAAACATAGCGCATCGGACGGTCGGTCTCCCCACTTCAATCACGCCATCCTTGATCTGATCGTTTTATCTTTGTTTTCTCCGTTTTGTATAATACCAAACACATTACTAAATCGATTGCAACACAGGAATTTTTACCGAAATTAATATTAATCGTACATTATCAAGGCGTCCTTCACTTCCAGGCCGCGCTACTGGCTTAGGTGCCACACTTCCTAGTGGGCCATTCCATGGCCAGCTAAGTTGCAAATTTTGAAGCAAAATGTCACATATTTGTGAAAAATAATTGTGTTATTTGTGAGAGAAAACAAATCTGTTATTTTTTACAAAAACAGCAAATATAATAAAACCAATACTGAAATTCGGAATATGTGGGCGTGGTAATAGTGAATAGGTGAAAATCAAAGAAAAAAGGTGCAAGAGAAGAATTTTACTACATTGAAAAGCAAAAACAGTTAATCAATAAATTATATTTTGTTATTAAATGTGAAGATTATTAGCAATTTTTAGTGTTGTTTTTTTAATAATTATTAAAATTACATGGTTTTATTTTCGTTACATTATAAAACAATGTACCTACAGATAAAAAATATTGTATTTTTATTTACCGACATTGGTAAGTACAGTGGTGACATTAAATATCGGGACAATTTTTCATAGATTATAGTGGGTCTTGTGTCATTTGTTAAAAAACGTCAAAAGATGTCAAATGTTTGTTTATTTTTTGCTGTTATACAAGTAGTTTGTAAAAAAAGTATTTTTATCTTTATTTTAATTTAAAATGAGTTTACTTATCCTGGAAATTTAAGAGAAAAAATGCTCAGTCGTCCTTAGTATTAGGAGATATGGATGAGGTTAAATTTTAGTGAAAACAGTTCAAGAAATAGATCTGTTTCTTAAAAAATGTTTTATTGAGAAAAACTAAGGTTCTTATATCAAACCGAAAAAGGATCATCGGTGGTCAAAAGCTACAATGGATGGTTAAGCAATTAATTATATAAGAAAAACCGAGAAAAACAAGGTGCAAGTTAAAATCCGATATTAGGATTTTCCTTTTTTAAAAAAGATTATTTTATTTCAAAACTGTAAAACTTGGGACAAAAAAAATGAATCTAATAGACTTGATTGTTCTATAGCTCTATTCAGAATAAAAATATAAATTTAATATAACATAGAAGGTACAGAATGCTGAATCAGCAAAGATAACTAATCCTAAGAAAATAGCCTGGAAGCAGCAAATATATGGTATATAACTCCTCCATCCTTAGACGAAAATCCTGGGGGTAACAACAGGATTTTCACTTTTTGGTGATGCTGGTCCTTGACTCTGGTTCCTCGAGTTTTTTAACGGGGTTTCCACATCTAGGGTTATATTCCTATTCCTAATATAACATTTCTTGTAGTAAATGTATGAAGCAAAGCAGAAAGCTAATAAAGCGATAAATATGTAGGAGACGATCGTCCAAACACTAATATTGTTATAGTGTATAGAAGGGATGTCAAATAAGTCTGTTTTTTGTAAGTCTAAAACACTTCGAATGTTTTTCAGTTCGTCTAAACTCACAGTATCCAGTTTTAAGGGTTGAAAGTTTATTTTTGAAGTTTTACTAGAACTACCATTTAAATTTAGATTTGGTAGAACAATATTTCTAAATGTACTTTTGTAGGTTTTAAAACTTTGAATGTTTATATTGTCTATTAGTACCTCACAATTATTATTAAGTTCCAAAATGTAAGTACCAAATAAGGGGTAATTGTCTTTAATTGAACCGCACTTTTGAACAGCAACTACTTTTCTGGGTGTAACTACGATCCAATTGTTTTTTTTCTGTTTTTTGAATTTTCAAGTTTTTGAACTCAACTGGAGTTTGGTGACAGGCAGAATTATTCTTATTGAATTTTAAGAGGGAGACTTCACAGGGTAGATTTTCTTCTGTAATTTGAATGGGGTTGGTTTCTTCGCAAATGTATTCTTCTGGTGTGATTTCTTTACATTTTTCGTTAAACATCATGTAGTAGTTTTCGTTCAATGTAAGGTATTTGGAAAGGGGTAATATGGTTCGGAAGGAGTTATTTTCTAGTGTAGGTAACGGATATAGGTGATAATAGTTATAATTTTCATTTTCTACTATAGGTATTTCTAGTATAAATATTATTTGGTTATTTTTATTATAGCTTTTAGTGTTAATAAGTTTTTCGAATAGTAAAATATTTTCAAGTTTTGGTTCAAATGGTAGTTTAGTTTTTACTAAATGTTTACTGATTGATTCAATTTCGCGTAAGAGTTCAGTAGGTTCGATCATTGAATTATGAAATGTGTTTAATTTAGAAAAAGTAACAATTACTTCAATTTCTTTAAGAACATTATTGATAATCTGAAAAGCATTAATTATTTGTGAAATGATCATATTAATCATAGTAAAATAATGATTGCCTATATCTTTGACACTTACGTCTTTTATTACAGATTCAATTTCGTTAATTTTAGATTCCAATATTAATTGATTATGAGTTAAAGTTTGAGTACTTTCATTAAAGGTTTGAATTGAGGTTTCTAGTAATGTAATTTGGTCTTTAACTAATGTTTTAATTTTATCTTGATTTTTTGAAATCATGGTTATGGCGTTATCGTATTTTATTGCGTCATTGTCATCTAAATTTCCAGTAATGAATTTAAATGCATATCCTAAACTATTTATTAAGCCTCTTTTAATTTTATTATTAGGGTAAATATTATTTGTGGGGATTAATTGATTCGTTTGAGTTTTAATATTATTTTCCAAAGTATCAATTAAGTGATATGAGTTATAAAATTCTGTCTCATATTGAGTCTTAGTAGGACTATTTTTAATTGCATATTTTAAGTCGGAAAAATGGGATTGAAGGGTTCGAAATTCGTTAATAACATTTTCTAGGTCAAATATTTTAATGAACGTCCAGTGGTCGATTTTCAGTTGTGCATTTCCTAATTTTAAGGTTAGTAGTCCAGGGTTGTCATTTAAGTCATGAAATCTTGAGTTGGAATCTGCGAACATGAGGGTGTAGGCGTAGAGTCTGCAACAACGGAAGGTTTTTTCAGTTCTTTTATGTGTATAGTTTCTAATTTATTATTGCTTAAATTTTTAATTATTACCTTATTATTTTCTAAAAATTCTATTAGTTTATAAGGACCGATAAATTTATTTTCTTTTTTATTCCTTTCATGAGCATACTTATAGACAATATTACCTAAAATAAAATCGGTTTGTTCAGGACCTTTTGTGTTTCTACTTTGAATTATTTTTTCCTTATTTAATTTACTTTTTTCCGCTATACTATTGTAGAGTGATTTTACTTTTTCTTTATGGTTATATGCGTAGTCTGTATAATAAGTTGTATTTAAAAGATCTAAGGGGTCACGTGAGTCTGTGTGTCCAAGAACAAGTTCATAGGGTGTGAAATTTGTAGAAGAATGAATTGAACTATTGTAAGCTATAATTGCATATTTCATTAGGTCTGTATAAGGGTCTTTAGGGTGTTTAATTTTTAAAATTCTTAGGTGTTCAATAATGGTTGAGTGAAAACGTTCTATTGGTGAATTTGATTCGTGGTGTCCGGGTGTGGTAAAATGTATTCTAATATTATGTAATCTCAAAATATCCTTTACCGTTTCGTTTTTGAATTCAGTTCCGTTATCGCTAACGATTTTCGTCGGTAATCCGAAATAAGTGAAAAACTGTAAAAGGGCGTTACAGGATTCGGTTGCTAGTGTACTTATCGTGGGAATGGCTTGTGCGAATTTGGAAAATTTATCTATTATACATAGGTACGTTTGTTTATCGAATTTAAGTGAATCGATATGTAGAATTTCGAAAGGTTTAGTAGGAGTTTCCGTTAAGACCAAAGGGGTGTAAGCGGGTTGTCTAGAATATTTAGCTAATTGACAAATATCGCACGTATTTATATATTCTGTCACGTCATTTTTCATGCCCGGCCAATAATAATTTCTTTTAAGTCTTTCACATGTCTCATTAATACCTCTGTGATTAGTTTTGCCTTCATGTTGATATTTAATTATATTAATTTGTTCTTCTTTGTCTCTAATGGTATTTACTAATTTAGTACAATTTATTATTTTAAGTCCAGTTCGATAAAAATGTTTCATGTAAATATCGTTGAAGATTTTATAATGATCTTTATCAAAGAAATAAATGTAAAATGTAGTACTTGTACTTGTATACTCTTTTAAAAATTTTAAAACTAATTTTTCATCGGTTTTGGGTATGGTAACATATAAGATTTTCAAATTCTTAAAATGATTAGATTCTGTTTTAATTTCGTTATGTGCATTGGGTTTTACGTATATTTGGACAGGTTTATTATTTATTATTTCATCTAGTATGGGTATAGCTTCATTAATTGTATCAGAATCGTGGGAATGTACTGTGTCTTGGGGTGGTCTAATTTGGATATCTTGAAGTATCTTAATTTTAGGTTGCGTATCGCGTTCTATATCTTGTATGATTTTTGAAATTTCTTCTGTTTGATCAAGGTTACGTTCTTGGTCTAGAAAACTGTCAATGTCAAAGTCTATATCACCAGGGTTATTGATTATTGATGCATTTTCTAGGGCATTACAGTCTATTTTATTTTCTTCAAAATATATAGTAATTTTAATTTTAGAATTTTGAAAAATATACTTTATTAAATTAAATATGATATTCCAATCAAGCCGATCTAGTCCTGAGGCTATTTTTGGCATAGAGATATGAGTTTCGTTTAATTTGGTACCTAATAATTTTAAATTTTTTAGGGCTGAAATAACGGTTTTGTAAGTGGGTTTGTCAGAAAACTTTTCTTTAGTAATTAGGTAGTAAATTCTTCTATCGTTAAATTTAATATAAGCTACTTCACCAATATTTTTGTGTTGGTTTTTTAATTTTTTTATTGATTGAAATCTATCTCTAAATTCTACTGCAATTCCTTTAGCCATTTTGAAATCTAGTGAAACACAATGGGCAAGGGAAGTTTTATTTCCAGGGTTAAATATATTTTCGTATTTTATATCTACTTTATCATTTTTAATGTTTAAATTGTTTTCTAAAATGTCGTTAATAATATTTTGGGATTCGAAATTTTGTATCATAGTGTTTATTTTGATTCTTGATAGTGCATCAGCGTTCGTATTAAGTGAACCTTTTTTGTAGACTATATCGTAGTCAAATTCTTCTAATTTTAACCTCCATCGAACTAATTTGGAATGTGGTTCCTTGAGGTTAAAAAGCCAAACAAGGGGTCGATGGTCTGTATAAATAGTAAACTTACGCCCATAAAGATAGGGGCGAAAATATTTACAGGCCCAAACTATGGAAAGCAATTCCTTTTCAATTGTACTATATTTTGTTTCGGTCTCATTTAAAGTTCGTGAAGCGAACGCAATTGGTTTGTCGGAACCTACAGTTCCTTGAGAGAGGACTGAACCAAGGGCAAAATTTGAAGCATCGCTTGTAAGAATGAAGGGTTTAGTGAAATCAGGGTATTGGAGTATGGGTGCATTTACTAGTAATGTTTTACACAAATCAAAAGCGTCTACAAATTCTTTAGTATGGGTTACATGAGCATTTTTCTTTAAACACACTGTCAAAGGTTTAGTTATTTTGGCAAAGTCTTTAATGAATTTTCTGTAGTAACCTACAAGGCCTAAAAAGCTTTTAATTTCCTTTTGAGTTGTGGGAATGGGGAATTGTTTTATTGCGATTATTTTATCTTCATTTGGCTTAACTCCTTCTGGAGTAATAACATGACCTAAAAAGTTGACTTCTTTTCTCAAAAACTCGGATTTGTCTAACTGAAGTTTGAAGTTTGACTGCCGTAAGCGTTCGAATACTTGTCTCAGTCGTTCTATGTGTTCTGTAAGGGATGTGCTAAAAATAACTATATCGTCTAAGTATACTAAACATGTTTCGTTCGTCAGTCCTCTAAGAATATTGTCCATAATTCTTTCAAAAGTTCGCGGGGCATTTTTGAGGCCAAATGGCATTCTTAAATATTCAAAATGTCCTCGTTCTGTTGAAAAAGCAGTTTTTTGTACGTCGTCGGGGTGCATTTCTATTTGGTGAAATCCATTTGCAAGATCAAGGGTAGTAAAATATAAACTTCTTCCTAGCTTATCTAATATATCGGTAATATTGGGTAAAGGGTATTTGTCGTCAATTGTCTTTTCATTAAGTCTACGATAATCTATTACTATTCGCCATTTTTTCTTACCCGATGCATCCATTTTCTTTGGTACAACCCAAATGGGGCTAGAAAATGGCGAGCAAGATGGCTGAATAATGCCTTGTTGTAGCATTTTGTCTATTTGGTTTCTCACTTCCTCCTTATGTACTTCAGGGTACCTATAGGATTTAGTGAAAATTGGAGTTTCGTCGGTCAGTCTTATTTTATGTCTTATTTGATTAGTAAATGTTAACGGGGTATTTTCAAGATAAAATATGTCACGGTATTCATAGCAAAGTTTTTCAATGGCTGCTTTTTCTTCTAAGTTGCAATGTTCTAACCTTAAATTATTTAAATTATCTTTGAGAGAGTTATCGTGATTTTGTTCTGACATAGTTATAGGTTCAGTTTCAAAATTTTCAAAAAAGTTTATTTCATTTTCAGTTACAGGTTCTATACTAAAAGGATTTTTAATTAATAACTGTTTGCCATTCATACTTGAATTTATAATAGTAGTAATAGCACAGTAATTTTTTACAGTTACTAAGGCTTCGGGGGATTCTACATTTTTCCCATATTTTAGATATTTTAATATTCCTACTCCTTCTTTTATATTTACGGGAATAGAGACGACTTTTCCTGTTCTAGGGGGTATAAATATTTTTTGATTTTCAAATAATGGGGGTGTATTATTTTTATAGCTATTTTCTTTTTCGAAGATTATCGGTATTTTAGTTTGAGAAGTAATTAATAAATTTGATTCCATATCAATATGTCCGTTAAGTTTTTTAATTAAATCTATTCCTATAATGCCTTCGTACTTATCGCTAAATTTAAACAAGTAGAACTTATGAACTAAATTTTTATTAAATTCTTTAAAAATAGGTATTTGCATTACCTCATTGTGAAATGTGATACTGTGAGCGGTTTGTATATTAAATTGTTCATTATGTATATAATTTTTGTAAAACTTATGAGCTAACTTAGGATCTATTAAACTACGAGAACTACCAGTATCTATAAGAAAATTTGCATTTAATTCTTCTATGTAAATGTGAGGTAAACAAGACCTGTCAACATTTATATTTATCAAAATGGGTGGTTTTGTAATTCGGCTAAGTGAAAATTTACATTTTGATTTTGGCTTACAACATTATTTTCAAAATTTGAGTTATCATGTTGGTTATTTATATAATTTGGGTTTTCGTTGTTTATTTCAAGGGTTTCGTTAAAATTCTGGTTTTCATTAGAAATTCCAGCATTTGTAAAGTTTATTCTAGTGTTGCCCGAACTCGTATCCATTGGTTCCGGTTTAAAAGTATTTGTATTTCTATTCGGATTAAAATTTTGCTGGTAAAAACGTTGGGGATTTAAGTTATGTGAGTTAAAATTTTGCTGATTTTGTCTAGGAAAGTTATTTTGATATTGTTGAGGAGTATTTTGCCTTTGGGGGTAGTTATTTTGAAATTGTTGGGGAGTGTTTTGTCTTTGGGAGTAATTATTTTGGAAGTTTCTTCTTGGGAAATTATTTTGGAAATTTGGTCTAAAATTTTGTAAATTTTGACGCGGGTAATTATTTGGGAAATTTTGTCCTGCGTGGTTAAAATTTGGTTTCTGTTGGTTTCTGAAATTATTTTGTTGTGCGTTATTTCTAAAATTTTGTTCTACATTATTAAAATTTCTATAATTTTGTGGTGTATCATCTCTGGGGTTTGAAAAGGGCGTTATTCTTTGAGAGGGGTTAAAATCACGTTGGAAATTTATATTGCTACTTCTATTCTGACCATATGAGAAGTTTTCTTCTTCTATTAAATACGACATTGCCTGTTCCAGACTGTCAGGATTTCTGAGTCTTATATTGTTTTGGATTTGACCCGACAAACCGTAAATAAAAGTACTCAAAGATTGTTTATTATAAATTTCGACTTTAATTAATTTGTCCTCGCGAGGGATATTTAGCGTATTTAGTTTTGAAATTACCAGACTTCTTACATCTTGGCATCTCATGCCAAATTTATAAGGAGTTTCGTTTCTGAACGGTTTTAAGGATACCAAGTCCTGGACTAAACAGTCTATATCCCGTTGGTCTCCGAAACTTAGCTGCAGGGAGGATTTAATTTCATCCCAGGTTCTCAGTTCTATCCGGGAACCTATTAGGCTTAACGCTCTCCCCGACAACTTTCCGATAATGGCTCTAAGGATATATGTGTTTAGAACGGGATTCTCGTCATCCGCAAACTGAGCAATTACTGTTTCACAACTATCAATAAAAATACCTAAAGTATGTGGATTTCCTTCAAATTGAGGAATTGTATCCACATATAATTTTAAAAGTTGGTAGTTTATATTTCCTACTGCCATTTTATTTAAAACAAGAAAATATTACAAAATAAATATATTATTTACTATTACACTAAGAGAATTTTTTGAATCGAATTGAAATAAATACCTGATAAACTTTTCGCTTTATAAAAGATAAAAAAAATATAAAGATAAGACACAGAAACAGACAGACGAGTTAAAATATTAAATTACTTACTATATTATTCACGATTAAAACTTGGTTATTTTCAACAACAAAACAAATTCTTTAAAAGGCACGTACGAATGATAAGCTTAATACGGGTACTGCATAATTATTTACTTTATTATTTTTATAGAATATTATAACCAACTAACATTTAATCATTCTTATACCTTTACTTCGGATAAAATTCAATATGTGATCAATAATACTCGATCAATAATATGTCAATAAAATATATAATGAAAATTATGGATATGGAAAAATAAGGAAATTTATCAAAAGGACTTACATTAATATTATTTTCTTCATCACTTAACTAGGCTGGGCTTGGCAATGTTGTCCTCCTCCAGTCTCCCAAATTTCACAGGTTCACAAAAGTTCGATTTTCCAACAAGGCGTTATAACGCACCGGATCCGCGATTTTTGTCGTTTCCGTTTGGAAAATCCTACCGACTGCGCCAGTTAAAATCCGATATTAGGATTTTCCTTTTTTAAAAAAGATTATTTTATTTCAAAACTGTAAAACTTGGGACAAAAAAAATGAATCTAATAGACTTGATTGTTCTATAGCTCTATTCAGAATAAAAATATAAATTTAATATAACATAGAAGGTACAGAATGCTGAATCAGCAAAGATAACTAATCCTAAGAAAATAGCCTGGAAGCAGCAAATATATGGTATATAACTTGCAGTCGCCGTATACTAGGATTTTTTTTTCGCTTACCTCAGTGCGGCTCTTCAGTAATGAACTCTTAAACTCAAATCCATTTGCAGTAGAAAATTTATAAAACCTTGTAAGTTTTTAGCTGTACTGAAGAGTAAAATTAGGTGTGCTTTTTTAATGAATATTAAACACATATTCTTTACCCATATAGTACAATTTTGATCCAAAGATTATCAATTTTATTATTATTTAAATATAACAACATTTATGTAAAATTTAATGAATATATATTTATCAATAAACATTAATTAATTTAATATTTTTTGACAGTAAACTTCAACTAAATAATTCAGTTATGTCAAAACGAAGTAACCTAGTTTTTAATTGTTAAAATAATCCCATGTTAATCCATGAAAAAAATATAAAAATGACACGAATTTTTTTGAGGTTGTCCCTATATTTAATGCCGCAACTGTACCTTATAATAAATATATAAATTCTAACTTAATTTATTCGTTTAGTGCCATACATGAAACTACAGTATCTTCTTTGATTCAAGCAGCTTAATTTTGCACCTTATTTTCGTAAATGGCTCAGAATTCTCACAATATTGTATTTTTATTTACCGACATTGGTAAGTACAGTGGTGACATTAAATATCGGGACAATTTTTCATAGATTATAGTGGGTCTTGTGTCATTTGTTAAAAAACGTCAAAAGATGTCAAATGTTTGTTTATTTTTTGCTGTTATACAAGTAGTTTGTAAAAAAAGTATTTTTATCTTTATTTTAATTTAAAATGAGTTTACTTATCCTGGAAATTTAAGAGAAAAAATGCTCAGTCGTCCTTAGTATTAGGAGATATGGATGAGGTTAAATTTTAGTGAAAACAGTTCAAGAAATAGATCTGTTTCTTAAAAAATGTTTTATTGAGAAAAACTAAGGTTCTTATATCAAACCGAAAAAGGATCATCGGTGGTCAAAAGCTACAATGGATGGTTAAGCAATTAATTATATAAGAAAAACCGAGAAAAACAAGGTGCAGTCGCCGTATACTAGGATTTTTTTTTCGCTTACCTCAGTGCGGCTCTTCAGTAATGAACTCTTAAACTCAAATCCATTTGCAGTAGAAAATTTATAAAACCTTGTAAGTTTTTAGCTGTACTGAAGAGTAAAATTAGGTGTGCTTTTTTAATGAATATTAAACACATATTCTTTACCCATATAGTACAATTTTGATCCAAAGATTATCAATTTTATTATTATTTAAATATAACAACATTTATGTAAAATTTAATGAATATATATTTATCAATAAACATTAATTAATTTAATATTTTTTGACAGTAAACTTCAACTAAATAATTCAGTTATGTCAAAACGAAGTAACCTAGTTTTTAATTGTTAAAATAATCCCATGTTAATCCATGAAAAAAATATAAAAATGACACGAATTTTTTTGAGGTTGTCCCTATATTTAATGCCGCAACTGTACCTTATAATAAATATATAAATTCTAACTTAATTTATTCGTTTAGTGCCATACATGAAACTACAGTATCTTCTTTTATTTCAAGCAGCTTAATTTTGCACCTTATTTTCGTAAATGGCTCAGAATTCTCACATATCAAATTTTTTTTTTTTGAGTAGCTTCGTGTTTTTTTTTTTAAGAAATGTTATATTTAGCACTAGGATATTTAAAGGCAAAACTGAAACAATAACATTTTTATAATTGCACATTTTTAAAACATTTCACGACTTTATAATCAAATGTTAAGCCTCAAAATATAAAACTGTCAAGCTGAAAATAAAAAAAATCTTTATCCAATTGTATGTATTGAGACAATTACCAGCTTTATTTTAAATAGATAAACGCAATAATAACCCCCGCGTGGCTTTTACTTTATTGGGTGGATAATTATTTATTTTACCCACTTAACTGTCACTTGTCAAATTATTTTCTTGTAAATTAAAATTTTTAATAAATATAAATAAAATTTTTAATAAATATAAATAAAATTTAATAAAAATAAATTAAAATTTTTAATAAAAATATAAATTTCTAAGCTATTTATTGGATAAAACCTTGTATGGCACTCATGGGTAAACCGATATTGCCCTCTCGAAAATTAACCTGCTTGGCTGACGCCTCGCAGGTTAATTTTCTCATGGGCAATATCTTACTTTTACCCACTAGTACCATAAATAACTATTATGTTGGCGAACCAGCGTTGTCAGCCAACTAGATGGTCCAGTAGCGTGGCCTGGAAGTGAAAGACGCCTTGACACGATCCATAATATTGCCATATTTTGATGCAACGACAATACTATTGACCGTGTGCAGGCCGCTTAACAACAAGCGTTAAGGATTTCAGATGAAACAACGTTTTTCTGAAAATGAATATTTTACTTACAGAAACTTACTATACAGTTGTAACTTAATTACTAATTATTTTGATTAAAACTTAAAAAAAATACAAATAAATATTTAGCAATGTGGTTTCTATAATATACACATATAAAAAAATGTAGGAATATAGAAATCTAGAATAATAATATACATAAAAAAAAACAAAGCAAATATATATTTTCTGAAAAATAAAAAATAAATTCTTTACAGGCCTATATCGATGTATGTTAAACTGGAAATTAATATTTATTTAAAATAAACAAATTAAAATTAATTATTATTTTGTAAACATTTATAAAATTACACATTAATATTAATCAAAACAAGTCAAAATTTTAGTACTATTTAAGTTTTTAACGTAGTTTTGAGTATGTACTTATACAGTAAAACTTTTTCGGTAATCCGATAGGCCAAACCACGATACACTTATTATTCTGAATAATTAATTACCCAAATAGTTCGTGCAAAGTCCTTTGCGAACAAACTTTACCCTATGATATTACAAAAACGCTTTGACATAGACTCTTGAAATTTGAAAGTTTTTCTACGTGGTAAAAAACCTTTGGTCCAAATTTCAAATCTTTATATCAAAGCGTTCTTGAAATGTCGTAAAGTTGTTCACAATATCAGAATATAACTTTATGAAGACCTCGTAAGATGACAACGTTAAAACGACTTAACCTAACTTCAGCTTCCACCTTAGATAATGGTTAATACTTAACAATGTATTTAATTTTAGAGCAACCTATGTAACGTTTCTACGTAAGTTAGAACTTAGAAGTTATTTTAACATTAGGTATGTAACCTTAGATGTTGTTCTAACGTTAGATAAACGTTTTTCTAACGCGTATTTGATGTAAAAATGGCCCGATTTCTAACGTTAGAATTCCTAACGTTAGTTTCCTAAGTTAGAATAACGTTTATCTAACGTTTGATAATACTTCTAACGTTAGATAAACGTTATTCTGACGTTAGACCCTAACGTTAAGCTTCTAACATTTAAACCACATTCATCTAATGTTAAGTCAAGTCGTTATAACGTTATAAAAGCCAAACCAGGGTAATTTTTACCACCTCTGGTAGAAATTTAACGTAAAAAAATCCTAACGTGGTCCTAAAGTATAAATGTCCCGATAACGTTAGATGCCTATGATTGGGGCTAACGTTTAGTACAACTTTAAAGTTAGATAAACGTTATTAGAATGTTAAACCCTAACGTTAGGTATCCGACATTGAAAACAGATGCATCTAACGTTAGGTGAAGTCGTTCTAACGTTATTTTCCACCAGGGGGTTCTACTGTATATGGTTAAATGGACATTCATTCCGACATACATTTCTTTTAAATGTCAATCATTCAAATCTTTGGCAGTTATTCTAATATCATATTAAATACACTTATAATTTACATTAATTTAACCACATAAGAATAGTATAAACAAAACTAATAAAGGTTATTTTGTGGTTAGGTAAAAATATAAAATCCAAAAACTCAATAAAATTCGTAGCTAAACAATAGCTAATTCATATTAAGCTACCACAATGTTTCATTTCTTAAGAAATGGCAATTGCTATTTATTTAACGTCATTTTGACGGTAAAAAGACGTTAAAATTTAGTTAATTAGATATTTTTTTCAACACAACTTTGTCCATCCTTAATAATAAAGTAATGCTTTATTTAACTAGTACATATACGAGTTTGACAGCGGTCATATTTAAAAGTTCGCAAAAAAAATGAGATGGCACTACTGGCAGGCGGACTCCGGGTACTATAGAAATTTTTATTCGCCGCAATCTGCGTGTTAAAATTTTAAAATTCATATGTTCAATTGCGGCGATTGATAGATTTCTATATTGCATGGAGTCCGCCTGCCAGTAGTGTCATCTGGTAAAATTTTTGTGAACTTTTAAATATGGGCACCGTTTAACTTGTTAATTGATAGTCTTAAAATTGTATCTGAAATGTAAGTATTTTTTTGGATTTACATCGTGTACCGTCAACTGGGGTAAATTCGGACACTTTTTCGCAAAACCATCTGATCCAAAGCACGTGTGTACAAGTTGTGGAGTTTAATTCCACAACTTGTGCACACGTTCTTTGGTTTAGAGGGCTTTGTGAAAAAGTGTCCGAAGTCGCCCACACCATCCGAAGTCACCCCACTTGACGGTACCTAAGTTGGAAAAAAATTGTATCTTACACGGAAATAAAGACGTTTAAAACTCTTTATTCCCTTGTACCGTAACTATTAAGGTCATTAAGAAAATGAAACAATGTTTATTGTACACAAATTATTTAAAATAAGCATTTTTAACGTGTAAAATATTGACTACACCTATAATATTAAATTAATATTAAATTTCATAACAAAAAGTATGAGTTATAATCTTAAATTACACTAGAAAAACACTTTTATATAAATGCATATTACAACAATTCATGCTGGATACACATTTAAATAAACAGAGCGTCCCAAAACCCTCGGATTTTTTTTAATATATACCGTTTTTGCCGAACATCATAAGCAACATGACGTTTACAAACAAAAAAGGTGACAATCGACACGGTTTTTAATTTAAATGTCATTGTCTCTTACGTTATTTTGCAAAACAGTATCGTTATTATTATTCTACATTCTTCTACAGTATCGTTATTAACTAATTAAATCCAATGACGTAACCGAAAATCTCATTTTTACCCATTAAGGACTGTGTCGAAATATTCATAAAGATTTACAGATTTTTGTAAGGAGTATTTTAAAATGCATGTAGTTTCCAATTTATTTATGGCTTAGCATATGCAAAAATTATGGTTTTTTATTTCTAGCGAGTGAATTGTTTACATTTTACTAATAAATATTTCATATATTATACAACAAATTAATGGGTTAGTCCTCAATCCTTAATGGGTTAATATATTTCTATCCTGTTTAACTAAAAAAACTTTAGCTAAGAATATGATCAATAAAATGAAATGTGGCAAAGACAGACATTCAATTGTTTAAATTTTTAGTTACCGTTGCCGTTCTTAGTCCAAGCACTGCATAAATTGTTCTGAACACTTTGTTTAGTTAAATATGCTCCCAATTGAATGTTTAGGTGGCAAAGTTTTTACTAAAATATTTTATTATTAGTAGATACTGACATTTTTATATTTACATTAACTATTAATGCTCGGTTATACGGAAGCAAAAAAAGTAATTTTCTCAATTTTTTTTGAGTATTTCTAAGGACACTATTTAGTTAATAAGGCCTAGCTAACTTATTTATAGTGACTGGAATTAATTACCCCCCAAACAAACGCCAAAATAATAATTTTAAAAGTGCAGCCCTTTTTTAGGGCGCGTCTGCGACATACAGAAAGGTTTGGTCCAAGTTTGGTCAAAAAATATTGTCTAGTTTGTAATTTATAGCAAAATAAGGTTCAGTTTATGTCCTTTATTAACTCAAAAGGGTACTTAATATTTTGCTAGATATCCCTCAACATTTTAACCAATTTAAGAAAAAAACATTTTAGTAATCCTAACAACCATAATTTGAGGGTGTACTCAAAAGAATGCGAGAAAGTGACATTTTTTTGTCCCGTATAATCAACCCCTATTATAGAGATCCTTGATAGTTGCTGCCAGTTTAGATTTAAAATGTAAGAAAATATCCAGAATCGCTACCTACCTATAAATGATAGGTTATCATTATTAGGTAATTTAATTTTACTCAAAACCAGATATTATTTCGACGTTTATTTATTATCATTTTGTGAGACTCTAAAAAAGAGATTTATTTTAAGAAAATTGAGTATTTTTACAATCTATATTCGAAATTATGAAGTATTTGTTCCCTTAAATGTCTTTTTTAATTGTGCCTAAGTTAATATATCAAGCCAAAAACAAAATAATCTTTAGGAATGTGATGTATCATATAAATATCTCAAAAATTGTGATGTTACAATGTTAAAATTTGTGATGTTTTTGATATATTTAGATGTTAACCAAATAAAAAGGGATATTGTAGTAAAACATTATTATTGCTACAGTACAGTTTAAATTCTTTAAACAGTTTTTTTTAATATAAAAAATATCTATTTTCTGATAAAAAATGGAATAGATATTTCAGTCAATTTATGTTTTTAATACCCTTTGGCACAAATATTATTTAACATCAAAAGAGTTACTTCGTCAATAAAAAATCAGTACTTTTAAATAAAAAACTTGAGCATTAAAATGAAGTGGATTTTACAGCACAAAAATTGTAAAAATCTGGAATGTGCAAAAGTTTTTATAATGGATGCTGTTTAAAAATATATAAGTTATTTAGGATCATCAATGAAACGTGATATTTAAAACTATAGTTTTATATTACATATTTTCACCTATTGTGTTAAGCTAATTCTATACCTTCTATATTTTACTTCGCGTCATTTTTAACAATTAAAAATGTTGGTTTTACAGACTCAAATTAAATTATGTGCACTTGCCATATTTAGATGTATATTAGACTTTTTTTTAAGGTTCTACCTACCCTTCGGTAGGTACACCCCGGCATTCAACCGTGTCGGTTATGGCGTATTTATATGTAGTTTGGAGCAGTAAGTAATAGCAATTTTAAAGGCTACACTACACATCCATGCCCCAGGCGGGATTCGAACCCGCAACATCGGCATTAAAAAGCGAACTTGGTCCGCCCTACTTGGCTAACTGACGTATAATAGACTTGTTTTATGATATAGTGAAAATTTTTATGTCAAAGATTTGTACATTTATCTTACAAATATTAGTTTTTTTACTGTTAAGCAGTTTGACATAAAAATGTTTGGGAGTCCCAAGTTGGAATTAATCGACCCTAGAATAAAATGAAACTAGAATAAAAAATACACAAGATGAAATCGTCGGCTTACAAGTAAAGAGCACTAAGTCCAAAAACATGGATCTGAGATATTGACAATTTTAACTTTCACTGTTGTTTTTTAATTTTTGTAATAATTGTTACAAAAATGCACGTTTCGCCAAACAAACTCTAAGTCACTTAGTGCAGAAATATTTGAAATAATCTACAAGTAAAACGCACTAAGTGCACTTAGTGACTTAGTGCCTATTGCCAGATAAAATTTTATTCAAAATCAAACAGGTGCGTTTTGTATAGTGGGTAACTCTCTTGGCAGTCCACCTAGAAGTTAGTTCGGTTTACCTGTACATAGATCATCAAAAATTAATTACAGTACAATAAAAATCCCATTTTTGCAAAAAAGTGACTTAGTGCCTTTTACTTGTAAGCCGACGAAATTATCCCAGAATAAAATGAAAAAATTATAATTGTTATGGGGTCAAATGATCCTTAAATTTAAACTCTTGGCTAAAAATAAACCAATGCAAAAAATAATTAGGCATGGAATGATTTTTGAGACCAATACCCTGTGATAAAATGGACATGGAACAAACTAACTATGAGAATAATGATGATTATTATGGGATGAAATGACGCGAAATTAAATTTAAAGACACAAAACATGCTTTAAATTCAAAACGTCTTCCAATAAATGATCCTAAATAAATATACATATGCGACTTGTGACCCAATGTACTAAGTCTATTTTTGTGACGTAATGTTATTAATATTTTCTACCATTGTATCTATATATTCTTGAAAATTCTAGACAATCTTTACATAAATATTGTAATCGATTTTGCTAATATCTAAGGTCAAAAATTCAATATAAAAGTTATTATATTGAGATCACTAAAATTGTATATTGTTACAGTAGTACATTTATCTTCTGGGCTACTTTTTCTTATAATTATTTTACATTGTGTACCGTATATCTGTGTACTGTGCTCTTGTACAAAAATTACCGTAAAATTTTCAAAAAAGAATTTTAACTAATATTTAAAAAAATGAGTGACCAACAGACGTTTGAGACTCTTAAAAAAACATTTAAAAACAAAATCAATAAAATATAGTTATTTATAATACAAGGGCAAAAAGTTAAATTTTTCGATTGAGTAGGTTTTTAGAAGCCGAGGGCCGGCCGATGGGGCCGGCCCGAGGGTAATAAACCTACGAAATCAAAATTTAACTTTTTGCCCGTGTATTATACAAAAAAATTTATTCGATTGTTACTAATTATAATAAATTATTAAAATATACCTTTCGCCCGTAAAACATTAAGAAAAAGTGTCGCTTTTAGAATCAATCGAATAAAAACGGTTGTTTGCTTCTAAAATGATGCCATTATGATGTTATCAACTGCCGAGATATTCGATACACAAGTATTTGGGTGGTTTTTGCAATGATGCCTTAACCCATATTGACCGAAAATTATATTTTTATACCTTTAATGAAATCGTTTTCAAGATAATTAATACAAATGTACAATAACTTACATGGCCAGTATAACACCTCTAATCCCCATATATCTACTTCATGACATCTGTACTCTATAATATTTCTACTCTATAACATAAATACTACTTATTGTCGGAAAAGAAAAGCCTGTCACTATTTTTAGCGTGCTGCCAAGATTTTTAGATTTGGTATTCTAAAAATTATATTTTTTGCCGACTAGATGAAATTTTATTAGGGTCACTTGATTAGTTATTACTTTGTGTTTCTTGTGTTTTGATGGTTGGCCAGTTAAGAAATTTTCTAACGACGAAAACCCAACCTGCCCACCACCAAAATAGAAGAAAACCAAACAAACAAATCAACAACTGTGACAATATAACATATTATGTTATAGAGTTTTATAAAGTAAAAAGCGATATGGAAAGTAGATATGTTATACTATCTTTACATGCGCCGGTCAGTGTTAATTAACTCATTACTGCACAATACCATTCATATTTAATATTGGGTTTTAATTATTGTTATTTGGCATATTCTTACGTGTTAATTCTTTTTTTTTATTTTAATTTATATTATATTAGTTTATAAAAATCACAGTAGTATTATTTTACGGATTAATGGAAATTAAAACAAAATACACTAGGGGGCCGCCTAAATGAAATGACATTAAACTTGGGTTTATGTTTAATGTCACTTTATTCAGTAGCCTTAGAGTCATCCAATGTTAATTTCTAAGAATCGGTATTGTATGGTCTTGGGATTTTGTTATTAAATTATAATTTAAGAATATGCCGTTTGTTGGTAAACTTACTTAAATAGTTTTATTTAACAATTAGTTATACAAATCGAAGGCTAAGTTCTAATAGTCCAAATCACATACACTTTGAAATTTCTACATTTTCAAGCTTTAGAAAGTTTAAAACTGCACACTGTATAGTTTAAGCAGAGCCGGCCTTTGCACGATACCGAGTGAACCCCCTGCTTCAGAGCGCCAGCTCAGAGGAGCGCCGGCGAGGGGCGTTTTTTCTTCTTAGTCATCAAAATTTTGCAGGGTAAAAAGGAATACCTCTAAATATAGTCGGAGAGCTGGTGACTATTTTTATTTCATTATTTTTTCCCGGCTGTATTTTATAAATGTCCTAAAGTACATTCAAATTAAGCTATTTTTAAATTGCTAGGCTCCGGATCCGGTTCCTTAAGGTGCCAAAAGCTCCAAAGGCTCTGGCAATGAGCTACCAAAAAATCTATTTTTAACTTTCCGAGTTATATACATTACATTTATTACATTCAGATTAAGCTATTACACAATAATTCTAGGGCCAAGGGGTAAGAACAGTCTTTAAAAAATGCCTTTGACATATGTGATACCTATTTTTTTAAAGAAATAAGAATTTATGAAATTACATTTTCATTAAATGACATTTTTTTAGACTTTTTAGTGTTGACATATGTCAAATAAACTTTTTAAAGCCTTTTTCACCCCTTGGCTTACTGAATAGTTGTGTAAAACTGTGAAAATAGACTAATCTGTGTTTGATTCGGTAAGTTAAAAATATATTTTCCAGACACCCCATATCACCATCTTTTTGCGGCTTCTAGCATCCAAAGGAACCCGATCCAGGACCTGGCGATCTGCAAATAGCTTAATTTGAATGTACTTTAAGACATGTATAAAATACAGCTGGGAGCAAATAATTAGATAAAAATGGTCACCCGCTCTTAGACTAATAAAAAATCCGAATTTCATATAATTTTACTGAAGGCCAATTTTAACATTCAAAGTATGGAAGACCGATAAGTATGCCACTCAAAAATCAGCACACAGATGGTTGACCGATATCGCGATATACATCACATGTACATAATCATACCCCTGGACTAGCGGCAGTTTTATCAGATATATTTTAAAAACCTGGTGCACAGACTAAATTACGATAAATCTAACATTTTCAAATCAGTCCCGTTCGTCAAAGGTAAGAAATATATTAGTTCAACGGCGGTCATATTTAAAATTTGACTAGCAGGCGGACTCCATGCACTATAGAATTATATCATTTGCCGCAATTGTTCATGACTGGTACCCTACCGCTAAAATTTTAACTGCCTAGTCTTTAAAAAATCATTAGAATAGTTTATATAAAAATTAAGCAATATGTGTGTGTGTTTCGGCTTACAGTGACTTAGTCATCGAAAAAGGAATATATAGATGTTTGGTAAAATTTGATGAATTTCTAAAACCATTTCATTTCATTTGTACCAGCATATAATGAAATCCTTAAGCTATAGCCTAACTGAAACAGTCAATACAAGATTTTCCTTGTTTACCAGTATAAAATTTACATCAACAGTTAAAATGAAAAAATGTGGCGTACAGCACATGAATTACCAGATATAATAGGCATTTCTTTTTAAAAAATTAGGTTCTGATGCTGGTAGGATATAAACCAGATAAATTAATATCTACTGGCCGGATAATCTTAGAAAATCATCAAACTATACATTGAAAAACAAAAGAAGAATAAATATAAAAGTCTATTGCAAATCTTTTTTTAGACTGCCTGCATTTCCCAAAAAGAAAATTATAATAAAAACATAAAAAAACTTACAGCTCGGTGACCGCGTACAACTGTCTTTCGCTTTCACTGTTAGCATACATGCTGTCTGGTCCATGGTGGTGACCTTGATGACCATGATGACCCCCTTGGTGACCTTGATAACCACCCGGGTGACTTTGATGACCTTCTTGTATTCTAACAGATTTGAAAGGTGGTGGCTGAACTGTGACTCCCCTTTGAAGGCTCCTGAATTGGGTACTAGGGTTGAAAGAGCTAGTAGGAGTTGGGGGTTGTTCCTGCCAAGTACCACGTTGCAAGCTACGGAAGTTGGCAGGGTTGAGAGGAGTTTCAACGTTCTGCGAAATCGTAGCTGGAGGTACTTTGGGCGTCGGTACTGCCCCCTTGCGGGCCTTCTCGTCGGGAGTCTGAGGCAACGGACGGCGACCTAGGGAAGAGTACTTGCCTAAGGTTGCGGTGCGTTGTGCTAGAGACTCCGAGGGTTGGTTCTGTTGTTGAGCACCATTTTGTTGTTGCTGCAGTTGCTGTTGCTGTTGACGCTGGTCAAACTTAAAACCTTTAAAGTTTGGGAATTCCTTGCAGGCAGCCCTGAAAAGATAAAGTTTTATAAAAACAAATCTGTCTCGAATGATTGATAGTACTTTCTCATAAAAAAATAAAATTAATCGTTGATTAATATGATACATAATGTTTGTTATTTTATTTACTATGGATATCGCTGTAAATATTTTTTTTACATTTTGGGGCCCCTCCCCATCACGGCAAGGAAAAATTTGAGCTTTTAGTTGGGTTTTAAACTTTTCCTCTATAGTGAATGATAAATTTATGTCTAGAAACAATTTTTTATTATTTAGGGGAGAGACGGGGCCATGGAAAAAAATGGTAATAACATTTTTGTGTAATTTTTATTTAGCTTTTAGGTGGTTTTTAAATTTTTCTTCTATTGTGAATAATTACAAAGTTATGGAAAAAACAAAAATTTACCCCCTCCCCCTTAATCGATTTTGCTCAAATAAGAAATTTTTTAAGATAATATAAAAATACATCGGCACACAAAATTTTAAGTCTCTAGCTCAAAGCGTGCTTAAGTTATCGTGGATACAGACAGACAGACAGCCATAATTTTTGCTAATTTTGGTTTTTCTCGAGGTTTCAGGAAAAAAAAACAAAATTATTTAAGCAATACTTTCTTTGTGAGAAAGTAATAAAAAATGTTCAAAGAATGATATCTAGCAAAACTTTAAAATAAAACTCCCTGGATTCCAGAGAGATAACAAAGAAATTTCCAGGAATTTAAAGACGTTTATAAGTTATTACAATTTCTACTTAAAAATAAATAAATTAAATATAACGCCTTTAGTATACTACTCTATAGATAAAACTTAAGGCAGAAAAAAATACATCAATCCTTACTTTTCCCGTATAGCTTCAATAAAAAAAATTATTTTTTTCAATAATTATTTTTTTCGAAAAACGCGTAGTGGCTAGCGCGTATGTATAGCAAGTCTACTAGCGTGAGTTCGATTCTCACTGGCGCCGATTTGCCTTTTTCAGTTAATTAATAATTGAAATTTGGCAAAGGCGATAAGTGAAACGGACACTCCCTAGAAACTGGTTCGAAAGTCAGTATAAGCCGGTGGTTCCCTCTACTACTAGCCCACACAAGTCCTGGACTTAGGGGATGCTTAATTAAGTAGAATAGTACGAGGTTAAACAAACAATAAAACTTAATATAAAAAAGCTTATATGAAAGTTTAAAATCCACTTTAGTTAAAATATTCATTTTAAGGTCGTCAAAATTCCGTGAATTGAATTTTATTATCCAGATATAGAAAATATCTTATATTAGCCCTAGTGGTTTCCTAAATTAAAATAAATTAAAGATAAGGTTGTTATAAGTATGCAAAAAGTCATTGAAACCTAAAAATTTAAATAAAATTGTAAAATCTTAAATTTCAAAAATTGCCAATTTATTTTAATTTAGGAAATCACTAGGGGAACGTTCAAGTATTACGTAACGCAAATTGTACCAACATTTATACACTTCATACCCCGTTTCTCCTGTATTAAAGTCTATAGAGATTTCATGTTTTGGCTACCCCTCCCCCCAAAAAGGTGATGTCTTAGGGGGGTTAGGGAAAATGTAAGATATTTTCCATACCTGGACAATAAAACTCAATTCACGGAATTCTGACGACCTTAAAATGAATATTTTAACTAACATGGATATAAAAATATATTTTTAACTTTTTATTAAGCTTTTTCATATTAAGTGTTTTAAGTTAAGTCCTTTTCTTAAAATCGATGACCTTGTACTACTTTATAGCCTAAATTTCGTCTAATTATGAAAACATTCTGAAATCCGATACGCCATATTGGATCCGCCATTTTGATTTTTGGTGTTTTAAACATTGGTCTACGTTAATTTCCCTAAAAAGAGCCTGTATACCAAATTTGAACAAAATCGAAAAAAAAAATAAAAAATGAACCACCCTAGTGGCGCGGATTTTTTTAGCGTGAAAAAGCTAATATTCGAAATCATCGGTATCCAAAATACTCCCATGCAAAAATTTAGATTTTCGTCCATCATGTTTTTTTTTAATCAATCATTTTTTTTTACTAACGCAAACTTTTTCTCGGGAAAAGTAAAATCTTTCGCTTCATTTTTTGTTTGCTTACATTCTGAAACAATAACTGTCAGTCGTAGAAAAAAATAGTTTTATTTTAAAATTATATAAATTTATGTATATTTGCAAAAAAAAAAATACAAACCTATCTCAGTAAAAATCACTACTCTCCAGCGTCTTGCACTGTTTGCTGAGGGTAGCGTATTTTCCATTATTGGGCCCGGCATAAGTTGCTTCGTGATGATGGGACGGTAAACGGCCCAAAGTAGCCCCACGGAGATGGGCCATATGGGCTGAACCTCCACGGTGATGTTCCGCGGGTCTCATATCACAGCCATCTCTGTAAGAAGTAGTTTTGGTCAGTTATGAATAAATAACATGTTTTTTACTGAGTATTTTGTAGTTAATAATACCCAGACAGCACGTGATATCTTAAAGACGTCTTTTTTAGATCTTAATTAAGTCTGGAAGCCTAAAGTCATAAAAAGGATATCTTATGGACTTCTTTTTAGGGATGTTTAAAAGATATCTGATTATGATGTCTATGTCTTTTAAGTATCGGTACAAGACGCCTTAACTTCGATACTCATCGCTAAAAATAAATTAACCACAATCAACTATTAAAAAATACCATTTTTTTTTTAAACAAAAAAATTAATTTTTTTTTCATTTTTTTTATTTTCTTTTTACGAAAAACGAAAAATTAAAAAAAAAATCAAAAAAGAATTCAAAAAAAAAAAAACTGAACATAAAATTTTCAAAAAAAAAATAAAAAATCACATTTTTTTAAGATCTTTTTTTGACATTCATTCATCATTCTAATTCTTATTACGCTTTTTATATCAATACGACCGTACCTAGCAACGTAAATGGGAGGGGGTATTGTATTGAAAAGTCGCCTGTGCAACGCGTAAGGCGTCTTAAAGACGTTACCTTTTGTAACATATTAAGAAATTCTTGATCCTTACTCATATTGGAGTTGATTTAAATAAACCATAGAAAAAATTGTTATCTCTACAAAATATAAATTTATTGTCTATTAAACAAACATTACAGCGACAATTGTTTTGTACAACAAAAAGTTTCATAGGGATAGGTTAGTTAATGAACAAATAGATTTTTTGAATATTTATGTTTACAATAATGTTTTAAATGTTAGACCGGAGATTGTTGTCTGTCCCCTTACAGAGCATTAATCTTTGGAATAAATATTTTTGTTTAATAATGTTTCCAAAAAAATTTTGTCCCTTTTTGGTTTTTTTTTTTGAGTTTTAGGTATGAATTTGCTGCCACCTCTCCAATTTTATTCCAATTACCAAGTTGAATATAAATTAATCTTTTTCCTTTTTTATGTTCAACTACTTTTTTGCAGTTTAAAGATAATTCCTTTAGTCTGTTTCAAATATAGTTTGGATTACTTTATGATAGATGTCCCAGATTTTTATTCAATTTTAAATTTTAGATTTCATTAATTTATTTATTTTAACTTATTGTAGTTTTCTTTTTGTTTAATTTTTAAGATTTTATAAAAATAATATTGTTAAGGTCCGTATGACATTTCTAATAATGTGTACTCAAGTTAATTTGTTTATAAATTTAAAAAGTAAGTTTTTCTAAAAGGAATTGTACCATTTTCAACCTAATTTTTTATTATTTGTAGCTTGAAAATGACTTTATGTTAAAAAAGTCGAAACAATTGTCGCTGTAATGTTTGTTTAATAGACAATAAATTTATATTTTGGAGAGATAACAATTTTTTCTATGGTTTATTTTATAACATACGACTACGTTAAGACGTCTTTAAGATGCATATACGGCAAAAACCGACGTATTTAAGACGTGTTGAATGACGAGCTACTACATCTTTAAGATCTCTTTAAGTCATCTTTGTGCTGCCTGGGTAGTGACCAGCTTTTAAACTAATTATGAAACTCGTGAAATTTATTACTCTGTTTTTGAGAAAAACTAAGCCAAACCATTAAGTTTAAGTTATATAGTAAGAAATATTCCAAAAAGTCTTTAACTCTCTTAGGAGACAATTTAGCACCAAAGTTCATAGACGCCAAATAAGCTGTAATATTTTTATGTTTAAATATCTCGCATTTATTTTACCCATGAGTGCCATACAAGGTTTTATCCAATAAACAGCTTAGGAATTCATATTTTTATTAAAAATTTTAATGACATTTACAAGAAAATAATTTGACAAGTGACAGTTGAGTGGGTAAAATAAGTAATTATCCACTCAATAAAGTAAAAGCCACGCGGGGGTTATTATTGAGTTTATCTATTTAAAATAAAGCTGGTAATTGTCTCATTATCTGTATGTATTGGATAAAAATCATTATTATATCCAATAACAGGCTGATAGATTCTTTATTTTGGTCCTAAAATGATTATTAAGATACACAGAGTAATAAAAAAGCACAAAAAACAAGTTGGTTCAGAACACTTTTTAACGAGGTTAAAAAACTGCCTTTCTAAATTTGAGCGAGTATTTGAAATAGGGTCGGTAATTTTAACAGATGATTCTACATCATAAAATATGACAAAAAGTTCCTATAAACATATGTCTAAAAATGCGTCATAAGGGAGCTACGCCCCTTTGAAAGTGGCTAAAAAAATCGGTTTTTATTTAATAACTCAGGAACCCTTTGAGATATATCAACGAGGTTTTGCACGTCAACTAATTCTACCAAGGCCCGTTTTTATGTGTTATTTTCGTGTACTTATTTCAACTAGGGGTGTGCGAAACGGGGGGGGCTTATCAGTTTTTTGTCCCAAACTTTTTTCTGTGTAACTTTTTTGCAATTTTATTTTTGAAATATGATTCCCCAGGTCAAAATACATAAAAAAGGTACTCTTGTTGCAATACTGTAGGATTAACCGTTTTCGAGAAAAATTCATTTGAAAGTGAAATTCCACGGTTCGAGGACGAAAAATTAAATACTAAAATGTTGAAAACCAAAATTTTAATGATGCAATGATAAGGCCCCCCGTTTCGCACACCCCTGGTTTAAATAAGTACGTGAAAATGACATACAAAGATGGGCCTTATTAGGATTAATTCACGTGCAAAACCTCGTTAATATATATCAAAGGGTTCCTGAGTTATTAAATAAAAACCGATTTTTTAGCCCATTTCAAAGGGGCGTAGCTCCCTTATGACGCATTTTTAGACATATGTTTATAGGAACTTTTTGTCATATTTTATCATGTAGAATCACCTGTTAAAATTTCCGACCCTATTTCAAATACACCCTGTATAATAATAATATAATAAAGTGAAAGATATTCTATAAAAAATAAGTGTACTTTGTTTTATTGTTTTGTAGTAATTAAATATTAGTGTAATTATTGTGTAATGTTATTTATTTATGTTTATTAAAATAATATTTACAATATTTAATAATATGATATACTATAATACAAGAATCTTATTTATATTAATATCACAGAAATATTTCTGTAAATAAAAGCACATTTAACCTTTAACGGTAAATAATAATATGTTGATATCAAAATATTGTAAATTTTATTTTAAAGAAAATAACTGAAGCGTCCATTTTGAATTGGATTTAATTTTAATATTATTTAACGTATTTTACCAAATTTATAGGAAAAAACTAAGACGAAACTATAGTTTTTTTTGAGAGGAAGAAGTTATTTTTTCATGGAAATAAAATATTTTTGGTTGAGGGCCTTGGTGATGCATGTTGGGGGGGAGGGGCGAATTTAAATACCCGACTACGAGAACCACCAAAGAAGGTTTTGGGTTTAGGGAATGTCTGTAAGAATACACTACATATCGGGTGTTTTTTTTTTTAAACGGCCTCATCCTGAATATTTCGAGAATTAAGAAAAATATAAAAAACTGAAGAAGAGGTTTAATAAATTGCCACATTTTCAGAAAAGGAAATATTAACATTGATATAAAAAAGTCGGTAGAATAGTATATTACATAACTAGTGTGGAAAGTGACATATTTCACAGGCGAGTGAGGAAACCCCACGAGTCTATGAAATACACTTTCCAACATAGAATCTACGAAGTTAATATCTTAATAGAATTAGGCAAACCTCCATACATAAATATCACACTAGGGTGATATAAAAATATCAAACTAGTGTGATATAAGGCGTTTTCTAAACAACAAAAGAGTGTGCTAAATGTAATTTTCATAGAGGATAGTAGGAGCTCTTTGGTGGTATATTTCTTTTTTTATTGCAAAGATTACCTCTTCCACTGGTTTAACATCATTTTATGCCAAAAAATTTTCCTTTATTGATAAAATTTACTTTTTTTTAATAATTATAATTCATTTTCGAGTTATGGCAAATGATAGCTCTTGTTCCCCCGTAAAAGTGGTACTTTTTGCAATTAAAAAAATACTTTATCCAGGGTCGTAACAGGGAGGGGGGCATCCCCACAGTTGTATATTTCATTGATCCAAAACAAAAGTTGTATATTTCATTGCTCCAAAACAAAAGTTATATATTTTACTCAACGAACTAATATCTCTTCTTTCTAGAATACGCCTACCGTTAAAATAAAGTATCACCAACATCTCGGTTTGTTTGTAAACAAATAGTAGGTATATTCAGGCCTGAACATAAACAATTACCAGTAACTGGTATTGTTGTCTCTGTTAGAACAAAGATGTGCGAATAAGATAGACGAATGTTTATGTTGCCAACCTTTTTGTCAGTTTTAACGAATGAAATGCCTATTCTAGAGAGAAGAGTTATTAGTTCGTTGATTTTACTCGATATTTTATGGATTCAAAATACAAAAGTTGTATATTTTATGGATTGAAAATACAAAAGTTTTATATTTCACGAAAAAGTGAAGACCTTTTTTTTAGTCATTAAATTTTTTGTCAAGGAAAAAAGTTGTATTTTTAGGCTAAAAAAGTTTTAATTTTTGACCTTCTCCCCCCCCCCACAAAATCTTCTTCGTTACGGCCCTGACTTTATCCTTAAGACATTCGGTGTATGACTTTCTAAAAAGGTCTTCTAAACGTTTGAATCGTTTTTCAATAATTATGTCTTAATTTTTTGTGAACTCGCAAGTAAAAATTCGAATAAACTAAATGGGTAAATCTTTACTTATTGGCTTAATTTAAAAAATCGAAAACTTTGAGAACCTATTGTGTATCAAACAATTCATATCGATCCATTAAGTGGCACCAGCTATATTAAAACCAGCAAAAAAAAAACAAGAGATTTTTATAAATGCCGGTATTATATTAATCCAGGCTTGTTGAACTAATAAAAAAACAAAGTAGGCAAAGGAAATAATAGCAATAAATAGAATGGACGTAAAGTTAATATTATAACTATAGCCTATTATGTAGTATTTCAGTGGTCATTCATTATCCAACTAAACAAATTTGGTAACCCTGATCTTTTTTCCGCATTGTTGTCATGTTTATTTTGTATAGATAAGAAGATAACATAATATTCTATAAATATTATGCATCAAATAATTAAAATTTTCCAGCGAAGTCGCCCGCTTACCCACGCACATTACATGAAACTCGAAAATTATGAATGAAACATCAAGAAATTATTATGAATGAACTTTTTATCGGTAAGTAAGATTTCTTGTAAATACGAAACAACGGCAACAGTGTGAGATCTTTAATTTACTACATAATAGGCTATAGTAATAATGTTAACTATAGTACCATAGTTGGTTCTATCCAAAAATGAATATCAGGAAAAAATAATTATGTATAAAATTGATCCAGTTCAAAGGAAACGCTTCAATTAAACATTTAGCAAATAGCGATAGTTGCATTCAAGAATTGCACATTCTCAACATCTAAAGAAAAAAATTAAATTTTGCATGCCAATAAAAAAAATGAAAACGAAACATAAGACAATTAATAATGAAAATTATTAAAATGAAAATTAATAATTAAATGAATTAAATAAATAAGAATGCTTTATCTAAAATGAAACTATAGGCTGACAATAATGTTAAATATTTGTGAGCTATATTGTGATTACTCTCATAAATTTTTATTTAACCATCCATCACTATTATCGGGTTAGGCAGCTTTAATAGTAATTATATACCAAGGTAGAGAAGACATTTTTTATAACCGAGCGTATTAAATCCCGAGATGCGTAGCAGCGAGGGATTTAAGAGTTTATTAGTTTTAGTAAGGACAGAAATTTTTAATTTTAAACATAATTATAAAAATATTAATTTATTATTTCATCAATCTATTTTCTAATCATCGTACAGAGTGATATTGGTAGACTGAAAGTTTCGGGCTGCTGGCCCTCTTCAGTACCAAGAGTCAACTCTGCACGCTGATTAAGAAAACGTTGTTAGACTTTATTCGCAAAAGGAATATAGTCATTATATTGATGTAGACTTGTGCGCCATCTATTGCTCCGCCTGGGATGACCTCGCTAAGCCTGCAGTTTTAATTAAAAAGCTCTCAAGTTTTGCGATCTTTGTTTAAAACTAATAACGTGGTAATTATCTTGAAAATAGATATCGTCTGATAAAAATCAATGGCCCATTTTCTGAGGTTTTGTCTGTTGGTGACCATGGGTCTAAATTGGACTCCTTGTTATTTTTTGAAGGTCGAAAAACGAGTACAAACGAATGAACGATTAACGTTAAATGTTTGACGTACGTTTTGGATACTTGTTTTATATTATTTGTCAATAATACTACCCTTTCAAAGGGGTTATTTTAACGTGCACACAAAGTGTGCAGTGTGAAATTTAAGTGTGTTGATCGGTCGGTCGGTCGATCGGTCTGTCCGGGAAATCTTGTGGGCACGATAACTTAAGAACTTGAAATTTGGCATACAGGTATTTACGAAAAGTTCTCGCTCGGGATTGGGGTGCGACAAGGGGGAAAAATACATTTTTTTAGAAAAATTTGAAAATTGCTATATATGGATTTTCAAGGTTGCTGAAATTGAATCTGATAAAGAAAACTTTTCTAATTCCACCCACGAGGGGCTGAGGGGGTAAATATTTTTCAATATTATTAATATTTTCTTCAAAATTGGTATATAGGGGTTTTTGGGGTCGAAGAATATGAATCTGATAATACTTTTTTTTCTAATTTCACCCCCTGAGGGATGGGGGTAGTTTTCGAAAAAACTGGTGTATTGGGGTTTTTGAGGTTGCTGAAAGGGAATCTGATAATAAAATTTTTCTAAATCCACCCCCTGAGGAGTGGGGGGTAGTTTTCGTGAAAATTGTTATATTGGGGTTTTTGATATTGTTGAAAGTGAATCTGATTATAAAAAAATTCTAACGTTACCCCTAAAGGGGCAGACGGTAGTTTTCGTGAAAATTGGCATATTAAGGTTTTTATGGTTGCTGAAAGTGAATCTGATAATAAAAAATCCATTTTACGGGCGAAGGTGAAAAATGGAAAAGCTCTTTTACTGGGCAGTTTATTTTTTTTCTGGCTGAGATGCATTTTCGTATATTGTTTTGCGTTTTTTCAAACACTTAAAATGCAAAAATATTTTCATGTTAAGCATTATTATATTGTAGGTATGTTTTTTCTGTTAAATTCCTAGAAGCCTAACAAAAATCAACAAGAATTTCAAAACAATTGACACTGCAAAAATTTTGCTTGCCGCCGCATTTTCATACCCAAGATTATAGATTTCTGTTCGTTAAATGATCAAAAATCAACAAATTTTTGTATCTGATGTTTAAAATCGAAAATTTTGCCTAACACGTTTTGATTTGTACCATTTGATATTCCACAAGAAAGAAACGTAAACAAATTATTTTGTACTATTTACAATTTTATAACGTTGGAGTAGTATCATTTGTTAAATTGTGCAGTGGGGAAAAAAATGACCCATGAAACAAAAAAAAAGCCTCAGTGCTGTCAATGAAAATGTATATGACGTGAATGTTTTTTTTTCTGTTTTTACGGGTGGAAACACCCGTTATTAAAATCTTCCAAAAAATAAAAATAATGTCATCAAACGCCGAGAAATTGTGAAAAAAGCGGGTGTTTAAAAAATGTATGTCTGTCTGACTGTATGTTAACCTTATAACTTTTGAACAGAATGACCGATTTGTAAATTTTACCAAACGATTCAGGACCTCTCCTATTTGCGTCACATCAACTATGGTTAACATTAGCGTAGGGCAAGGGGGGCAAAATGGAGAAAAACTACAATTTTTAGCGATATTTCACTTATTTAGGACAATTTTTTTTGCATAAATGAAAATATGTCCCTACAAAAACATGAGTGATCATTTGTATCGTAAGACTATTAGTTTCCAAGAATAAATTTATATATATTTTTAGATTTTTAATTTTGCCACTAGTAAAATTTCAATCATAGGTAAAATTATTTTCAATTAATTTTTCTTTTAAAAAAATTCTGTTAATGACACGGCCAGAAAAACAAACCGATAAAGCTACAAAAAAAAAACAAAAGGATAAGGTCTAAAAATACAGGAAAAGTGAAGTCAATTTGATATCTTATTTGATATTTGATTTTATAAACATTTTTCCACCCGTCTAGAAAAGGTATAGTTTGACGCACGGATCTGTGGCTACGGTAAATATGTTTGGAATGTGTGTGCAAGTGGGAGGCCCGTTTTAAGCACGCATGCCTTATAACGCTCTTGACGGAAAGAAGAGGGCGCGAATGATTCCTCCCCCTTCCATCGGAGACTTTCTTTCATGCGGAGAACTATACCCGTTTCACATTTTTGTTTTTATAGAGCTCACGTGATTTTTTTCAAAATATAGCCCACAAATAAAATAATAAAATAAAAGAATAAATAAGAACTACGTGTACAATAGCAACGATTGGCCCTCATGCGAATCGGCATTCGATGGGATTGGTGGCAGCGGCAGAGCATGAACATGCTGTCGATTGTGCATCAAGGCGCTAGTGTAGCTAGGGGGAGGTGTATCGGGAGGATAATTTGACGACCCTTGGCTACGTTGTAGAGTCCGTGCTGCGATGGCCTGGCTGGCTTGTGGAGGTGGGAGGTATGGATCCGCTTCGTTCACTTGGTGGTAGTCTTTCCTGAAAAAGTAAGGACATTGTGTTATCAAAAATTGTACAATTGTACAGTTGATTTCAACAAAACTGGAAAAGTGGGGTTAAGTAAAATTTCATGTTTTCCATAAAATTTAGTTGTGTGAATGTGGATTATTTAAATGGGGTTATGCCTGTTTGAAAAATAAGGTTAGTTTAACCATGTCAAAAATCATATGTTATTCTATGCATTTGTGTTTAGTAACATTTTTTGACTTTGACATTGATGTGGCAATAACAATATTGACACTAAATTTATTAACAAGTAAACAAATATTTGTCAAATGAAAGATAGTTCACAATGTAATTTTTTTTTATAACCCCACTTTTGCAGTTTTGTTGAAATGAACTATACCTAATGTTGTGGTTATACAGCGTAAATGGTGATGCACCTATGGTCTGTTTTTTCAAGCAAGATAGTAAATTAAAAATCGCACAGTGAATATGTTCAAAACAGATTCGAATATTGGATGTGCGAATACAGTGCGATTATAAAGTGCTGAACAGTTTGAAAAGAAAATACTCTTCGTTTCATCCCACGCCTCTGTTAGAGTTGTGCGCGACAAGCCCATGTGATTGCTACGTACAACAGCTCGGTGGCCAGTAAAACGCACACAACTTTCTTGCATTTTACTCATCGCTAATGCCAGTTTTGCATTAAAAAGTATACTACTATATACTGCATAGTTTATTTTATAAAACATAACTATATTCTATACACAAACATATACTTGTAATAAGAAAACCTTTACAGAATATAGGCTTTAATTCGCAGAACTTGGCATGTTAAATGACAAATGTTAAAGTGTCATATAAAGTAAAATGTAACAGGTAAAATAGGTAATTAGTATTTATACTACATTCTCCCCCACTTAATTTTCTGAATATTGATTGAGATATTGGGGTTTATTTCGAATTCTAATAGATCTTCGTAGTTCGGCTGTATCGTCTGTAGTTGTAACTTCTGCGGTGGATGTATTATCTGTAGCATCCTGAAGATTATTCTGAATATTAGATTCAATATTATCTTTAGTAGAATTTTGCTGTCGTTCTGATGAATCTAATAAACTAATATATCCTCTGGGAGCCAAGTGTTTTACAGAAACAGTACTTTCCCTGCCATTTTCGTGTCGAATTAGTGCGTAATCCGGATTCGCTTCTAAAAGCTCAACTTCTTCTACTAACGGATCAAACTTGCTTTGACGAACATGCTTTTTTAATAAAACAATGTCTGATTCTTTTAACCATGAAGGAATAGAAACTCCACTAGTTGAACGTATCTGATATGAAAATAATCGTTCGTGAGGAGTGCAATTTGTCGCTGTACAAAGTAAAGTTCTAATGGAATGTAATTCATCTGGTAAAATAACTTCCCAATTGACTGGTTTTAAATTTCTAGTTTTTAACGCAAGGTTGACAGTTTTTCATATTATTCCATTGTATCGTTCCACCTGTCCATTTCCTTCTGGATTATATGGTGTTGTTCGACTTGAAGCTATTCCTCGAGAATGCAAATAATTGATAAATTCTCTAGAAGTAAAACACGTACCTCGATCAGAATGAATAAATGCAGGCATTCCAAATAAGCAAAATAAATTATTAAGGCATTCTATGACAGTCGCAGATGATGTATCTTTACATGGAAAAGCGAAGGGAAATCTTGAATATTCGTCGACAATTGTCAGTATATATGAGTTTCTTGTTGAACTAGGTAGTGGGCCTTTAAAATCAATATTTAATCTTTCAAATGGCGAAGTTGCTTTTATTAAATGAGTTTCTGAATTTTTATGAAATCTGGGCTTAAGTTCAGCACAAACAGGGCAGTCAGATGTTATTTGTTTAATTTCTGCCATCGAATAGGGCAAATTTCTAATTTTGACAAAGTGATACATTCTTGATACACCAGGATGACATAAAGATTGATGTAATTCAAACAGACTCTTAACTGATATTGAATTGCAAATTCTTAAAAAAGCATCAGCTGCAATATTAGATTTTCCTGGGCGGTACATAATATCATAACTATAGCACGTAAGTTCCAAACGCCATCGCATAATTTTTTCATTTTTGATTTTATCAAAGTGTTTTGTATGAAACATAAAAGAAACTGATTTTTGGTCTGTAATTAATTTAAAATGTCTTCCTAATAAGTAGTGTCACCATTTTCGTAATGCTTCCACGCATGCGTATGCTTCTTTTTCAACAGATGAATGTTTCTTTTCTGTATCTGATAATGTTCTGGAGAAAAATGCAACGGGTCTTCCTGACTGACTTAAAATAGCAGAAATTGCAAAAGTTTCAACTACTAGTATTTCGTTAGGATTTATCGTCCATAAAATAGAATTGGCTATATCTGTTTTTAGTTGCTCAAAATCTGATAAAACGTTTAATGGTAAAGGAAAAGATTTAAAATTGATTAGACTTCTAATTTTATCTGAAAAATTTTGTATACATTTTGAATAATGAGAAAACATACCTACTATTCTTCTAAGGCTTGAAAAATCTTGAGGAGCAGGTAAATTAAGAAGTGGTTTTAATCTATCAGAATCAGGTCTCAGTGTCTTATTTTCAATAGTATAACCCAACAAATTTATTGACTTCTTATTGTAGTTACATTTTTCCTGATTCATTGTTAATCCGTATTCCTTAGCTACGTTTAAAAACTTTTCTAAATTTTTGTCATGGGTTTCATGATCTTCTCCACAGACAGTGACATCATCCAGATAGGGGTAAACACCTTCCAATTTTTCTTTAGATATAATCAAATCAATTACTCTTTGAAATCAGGAAACTCCATTAATTACTCCAAACGGAATTCGTGTAAATTGATAAAGGCGGCCTCCAGCTTGAAAAGCAGTAAATGGCTTGTCACTATCTTTGATAGGAATTTGATGATAAGCAGATTTTAAATTGTTTCAATATTTGGAAGGGGGTAAGCATCAAGTAAAGTAAATTTATTAATAGTTTGTGAATAATCTATAACCATGCGTTTTTTATGATATTCATTTTGTGTAACTAGTACCTGTGCTCTCCACGGTGAGGAACTTTCCTCTACTATTCCTTCATTGAGTAGTTTTGTTACCTCTTCCATTATAAATTTAAAATCATCTTCGGAATACCGACGTGACTTGGTTGCTATGGGTTTACAGTCTTCAGTAAGATTAGCAAATAATGACGGTGGTTCTACTTTTGCTTCAGCTAAACAACAAATTGATAATGAAGGTTTGTCTCCTCCAAATGTGACTGAGACTCTTTCGTGCTGTTTCATAATATCATGTCCAACAATCAAATCTATACAAAGATTTGAAAGTACTAATATTTTAAAATTATTGTAAGTTTCGTTAAGTATTTGTAGATTTATTAGGCAGTATCCTTGAATCTGTGAAGTGCATTGAGTTGACACCATAGAAAGTTGTCCTTGAGTTTGATAAATTCTAAGTTTTTGTTTAGTTGCAAAATTTAAATCTAAAAAGCTATCTGAACTTCCAGTATCTATTAAACCATTAGCTGCAATTTTGTCAATGGATACTTTAATTAATGCTTTGGAAAGGCAAGATGGTGACGCAGAAGCAATCACAAAAGTAGATGCTGCAGTAGACTTTTTGGCTTTTAATTTCATGCATACCTTTGAAAAATGTCCTTCTTTTAAACAATAGGTACACTTTTTATAACGTGCTGGACAAGATATTCTTGGGTGTCTTGAATTTCCACAAAAAAAGCATGATTGAGAGCCTAAAGCTGCAGAGCATGTAGAGTCTTGAGAATTTCCACTATTTTCATTTGAAAATGTAGCATTCAGAGCATTTTGAGTTGTAAAATATGTATCAGATTGTTTTTGAGAAATTTCTAATGTCCTGGATTGTGAAATAGCATCTTCTAAAGTTAGATTCTTAAATTCTAATAATCTCTGACGAATTGTAGCTTGATTAATTCCATTAATAAAAGCATCTCTTATAAACTCATTTCTATTTTGTTCTGCAGTCACCGTTTTAAAATTGCAATCTTTACTCAAAAGTCTTAAAACTTGAACATATTGATCAATTGTTTCATTAGCTTGTTGTTTACGGGTGGCTAATATATGTCTTGCAAATATTTCATTAGTAGGTTTTACATACAAATTTTCCAAAATTCTGATCGCGTCATCGTAAGATTTTGCTTCACTTATATATTCATACACAGAATGAGATACAAAATTAATTAATAGATTGAGTTTTTCTTTTGGTTGAATTGGTCTTTCTTTTGTCGAATTATTGTCTAAAAAGTTTTTGAAAGTTTCATACCAGTGTTTATATTCTTTGCTTGCTGTTCCTGAATTTGGATCCGTTTCAAAACGATCTGGTCTGAGATATTTTTCCATTGTTTTATTTCCTTTGTTTGCGAATTAAATTGTAATAAGAAAACCTTTACAGAATATAGGCTTTAATTCGCAGAACTTGGCCAGTTAAATGACAAATGTTAAAGTGTCATATAAAGTAAAAGGTAACAGGTAAAATAGGTAATTAGTATTTATACTACAATACTATTTAAACATCTTGTAAAAATATTCACTGTGCGAGTTTTAATTTACTATCTTGCTTGATGAAACAGACCATAGTATGCCTTAATGTGACATTTCTGTCAAGAAAAAGATTGGAAACAAAAAAATCAGGTAAAAATTGTTATTTGTTAAGCGCCGTCCAGGGGCTCGCATATCTAACCACAGTGTTAATAACGTAATTTTTATTGGTATGCGAGCCTATGGACGGTGCCTTAGTTGGTAACTATGTTTTGATAAGCGCACTAATTCAAAGAAAATCATTTTTAAATGTTGCTATAACTCGGAAGATAATGGGTTCATCTCGGTGGCCAGTAAAACGCACACAACTTTCTTGCATTTTACTCATCGCTAATGCCAGTTTTGCATTAAAAAGTGTTCGGCACTTTATAATCGCACGGTATACTGCATAGTTTATTTTATAAAACATAACTATATTTTATACACAAACATATACTATTTAAACCGGTTGTAAAAATATTCACTATGCGATTTTTAATTTACTATCTTGCTTGATGAAACAGACTATAGTATGCCCTAATGTGACATTTCTGTCAAGAAAAAGAGTGGAAACAAAAAAATCTGGTAAAAATTGTTATTTGTTAAGCGCCGTCCAGGGGCTCGCATATCTAACCACAGTGTTAATAACGTAATTTTTATTATGAAAGAAAATATTAGTGGCATATCGGACAGAAGAGAAAATTGACTTTTTTTCTAATTTTCTCTTCTGTCCGATATGCCACTAATATTTTCTTTCATAATTTATTGCGGACGTCAAAAATACTTCTTATATATTTGTAATTTTTATTGTTATGCGAGCCTTTGGACGGTGCCTTAGTTGGTAACCATGTTTTGACATTAGACGTCACAAATTACATAAGCTGACTAATTCAAAGAAATTATTTTTAAATGTTGCTATAACTCGGAAGTATGGTTTGGTAATAACAGAATGGAGAAGGAATATTAGACGTCACAAATTACATAAGCTGACTAATTCAAAGAAATTATTTTTAAATGTTGCTATAACTCGGAAGAATGGTTTGGTAATAACAGAATGGAGAAGGAATACGGTTAATCCCAACTGGAGAACAAAAAAAGTTCAAAAATATTCGAGGTATAACAATTCTAGGTATTTTTGCGTACGCTCTTGTAACAATATGTCATGATCAATAACCAAAAAAAAATACTTTGACATATATAACTAGAAGAGAAACTTGGCTAATTCAGAAACGACTAAATTAACGTTTGCGGCCTGCCATTTCTTTAGATTTTTTTTATGTCTCCATTCTTTCTCTTGACAGAAAACGTCACATCAAGGCACTCTAGTTAAACCCTAACAAAGTTCACAATTACTGGCCAATTTAATACTTGCTTCTACGGTAACAGTAACAGTTACCAGTAACATGGTAACTAGTATGGTTACCATAGAAACAAGTATTATTAAGCTGGCCAGTACTTGGGATTTTTTTAGGTCCATTTTGTTTCAATTTATTAACCGACTTCTAAACAGGAGCAGGTTATCAAACAAAGTCACACGTTGTTTTTTTATGTTTGTTCCCGCATAAATTTGGAACGAATGTCTCGTTTCAATTTGACGCTCGGATAATGCCGGGTAGGCCGGATAATTAAGATAAATCTAATCATTTTAACGGAATTTCACTTAAAAACGGCTTAATTTGGTTCTAAAACTAACCAAATTTTTAGAGAAATATCGGATAACTCGAATAAGCCGGATAACTTGATTAAGGGGTCACTCAAATATTGCGGCACCTATATTAATATACCAAGAGGAAATGATAAAATTTGTGATTTTACCATAAGGCGTTATTTGATTATAACTTAACGCTTAAAGTTTAACAAAGATTTTCTTTAGTATTTCGTTTAAAATAAGGTTGGTTGGACTCTTGGGCGCTGAACAAAAAATATAACTTTTATTTTTTAGAAATTTATCTTTAAGATAATGACGTCACAACGCACTAACAGTGCGTTGTGACGTCAGCAGCTTACCGAGATGGAAGGACAACTATAATTTAGCTTATATCACGTTACAAATCTACAAATTCTGTGTCTCTAAAAAAAGTAAAAAATTAAAACTTATCGCAAAAAGAAATGAGCCGACTTCTGTCTCTAAAAAGTAAAAAATAAAAAATACTTAAGTCGGTGCCAATATCACAGCAAACAATAATAAAATAATAAAAAAATAATTGTTAGTAATGTATTTAGGGAATGGTAAAATTGGCACCGACTTAAGTATTTTTTATTTTTTACTTTTTAGAGACAGAAGTCGGTTCACTTCTTTTTGCGAAAAGTTTTTAATTTATGAACTGTCCACAAAATTTTACTTTTTATCTCAATTATTTAAATAATTAAAAAATTAAGAGTCAAGCAGTGACAGGGCAATTATTTAACTTTGTCCCTAAATACCGCCTAAATACACATCCTATTTAGGAAGGTAGAAACTGTCTGTAAACAAGGTTAGAAGCTTCTACTGTCAAAAAGTCCATTAGTTTTAAGATAAGATAGGAAAAAGAGTGTACTTTTTTTCTTCTAAAAATCTCCCATTTGGCTGCAGGGCAATGCAGGCCTTAATCAGGGCCGGAGGGGGTCCTAAATTGGCACTTGTTTGGGTGATGAGGTTTGTTGTGGCTCAACTGGGCGCCAAAATGGTTGGTAATCGCTTGTATTAGAGAGCTGTCAAAATTGTGGCATATGGCCTTAGCGCTGGGGCTTGTTTCTTTAGAGGTGATGAGTTTTTCTTTATTTTATTTTAGTCGTTAATTTTTAGGCAGGGGCATTATTTAGAGGTAAAGAGCTTTTTTTTTGGTTGTCATTTTTTTCCCAGGGGCGCCTAACTCTAGGGAGGCGCGAAATCATGGTTTCGCCCGGTCAACGCTTTTATTTTAAGCCGGCCCTGGTCCCAATAAAGTTAAACTTACTTCTTTCTGATGTAGATCCAAGTGTGCGAGTCAACCCAAACCAGAGCTGTCAATAAAAATCCCGCTAAAACTGCCGATCCCAACATCAGAGTCAATCCGAGCAATCCCACGTTGCACAAAGCTCTTGCACCTAAAAAAAGCATAATGTAAAATACAAAAAGAATTAACTTGAAAACTGGCTCTAATATTTGGGCATTATTATTGATCAACAACTATATTGTGATCAAAGTGGCGTGCGGCTTATATGGTATAAGAAATAACAGTGAATATTTCACAAACAATATATAGGCCAGTCAAAACCTTACATATTTAGTTTCTTGACCAATCAGATCAAAATGAATCTGAATTTTTGCACAATACAATTATCACTTGGTTACTATGGAAACAAGAAACTGACAGTTACTGACATCTTAATAAATGGTATATTTTTGCAAAATGTGTTTTTAATTTTTGAAGATTACCTTTAGTTGATTTATTTTTATTGATAAGCAATATAAATGCTTATTTTATTCCCAAAACATCATAGGTATAAACCCTAATTAATTTCAGATAATATATCATATTTTATGCACTTTCCATCTTAAAAGCTTTAAATCACTGATATTCGTAAATTTTAATTTATTCAATTGAATGTTGGTATTAAAAACAGGCCACTAAAAGCTAATTTAAACACTTATTTATTAAAAATATATTTGCAGTAAAGAATTACGGAAATCAACACATCAAATGACTGCGCTGGTACCAGTACAGCGTTGCCAAAGTTTATTAGAAACCGATAGGAAATTGTTTTTTACGGGTGGAAACACCCGTTATTTTATTTCTTTTCAGTCGAAAACTAAACTTTTTAAACAAAAACAGCATTGATCTTTATTTAAATGCTAATATTTTATTGGAATAATCTCAAGCATAAAATATCCCTCGACCAAAGTTTAGACTTGGCAACATTCGCAAACAAGTGAACATCGTGGATTTAAAAAGTGCGGCAAATTTGAGATTTAAATTTTTAATTATAGTTGTAAATTAATATTGTTGTTTAGTTCTTAAATTTTTAATTTAAATATGAAACAACATAAAACATTGTAAAATTGTATACTTCCTTTTTTTGTTTGTGAAATAGTCTTTCAAAATACCATTCGTGCATTTTGAATTATACATAATTTTTTTACTGTATATAAAAAAATATTTTGCTTAAGGAAATTGTTTTCGTGCATTTTTCGTCGAAATTCCTCGTTTGGAACACGAAAAATTGACTCAAACAATTTCCAAGCAAAATATTTTTTTAATACAGTAAAAAAATTATCGATAATTCAACATGCACTTATGATTTTACTACTTTTAGAACTCCGCCCTGGAATATTTTTTTATTATTTAGTGGTTTTAAGATGGGACGGGTGGAGTTATACATATGTTAAAACGCACTCAAGGCTGCATTGCCATGATATATTGTACCCGTTCTGATAAATATTATATGGTTTTATAATATAAATCTTTTTGATAAATTGCATTTTATAACAAAATCCATTTGATGACAAGCAATATAATAAATCGCCAATATAATTGCTGATATTATTTAATTAAAATTCTATAGTTACCTTTTAAATAATGCCCATGTAAGGATTTACAATCTACAAGTGCCGTCAGAGAATTAACTATAGTATCAGCAGACCCAATCTCGTTTCTCAACGAAGTAAATTTCGATTCGAGGCCTTTTTTCGGGAAAAGATACATAGCTGGTCCTTTTAATCCATTTAGGTTGAGGCGCATGTTCTCAAGTTTCGTTTTAGCTTCTCGTAGGCGCTGAGTGAACGGATTAGCCCTAGCTCTTTCGCAATTGGTGTAGTACCGAAGTATTTCCTTGGATAACTCTGATTGCGCCTGATCCTCCACAAATTTATCTGGTGCCATACATAAATCACCTAGAGCCACGCTTGAAGCTATGTAAACGCTTGCCATGAGATAAGAGGCTATAACCGCCAATAGCCCACACACCGAAAAGGCTATCAAAGCGCATCGGTTATGTTTTGCGACGCCTATTAGCAGAATTACGCACAAAACCAAAAGAACGCTTAAAATTCCCATGGTTACAGGCCATCTTAGTCCTTCGATTTTTTCACCAAGTGCAATTTTAGGTGCCAAATCCAAACCCATTAACGGTTGTCTTATGTCAGCAGCTGCGTTAGCTGCCATTGAGTTATTTTCTACTAGTCTCAGTAAAAACATGTCAGCTTGTTTGTACAAAGTCAAATTTTTCACTGGTTCGTCAAAAATGTTGCGGAGATTCTGTAATTGACCTCCAGCTTGAACTTTCAATTGTTTTTCGATATCTTCGGTATGACTTCGGATTTTGGCTACAAGCATGTCCACTTGTTTGCCTTGTTGTAATAGCTGGAATAAATAGTAAAGTTTGAAAATTTTGAATATGAATGATAAACGAAGGTATAAATCTAAGGTTTGCTGCTTCCGAATTATTAATAATTCTATTATAGTCTAATTACACTAGGCAACAAATCTCAACTTTTTTTTTGCCCCATCGGAAAATAAATTTTTCTTACTAAGTCGAGGGCGTAGAAACCGAATCTGACCTTAGAAAAATTTCAGCACCTAAAACTTTTGAGATATAAGTCCAGGAAATAATGACGTTTTTTTTAAATCCTAAAAAAGAGTAGGATTTTGAAAATTTTAGGGTATATTAAAAAAAATACGAGGAACTCAAAAATATATATGCCAAGGACCTACTGTCAGAGTAAGTTTACGAAAAAAAATAAAAAGCTTAAAATGAAAGTGCAGAGTTTACTTAATTGCTCTTTTGTGGCAAAACTATCAAATCTGTATAAAAATTTTATAGGACTTAATTTGTAGATTATAAAATTCTCTACAAAAATATTTATACAAATATTTTTTTATTTTACTTGGTTTGTTCTAAAAAGTAAATATATGAAAAAGAAACAAAATTAAAGTACACAGTCTAAACTTTTTTCCCGAGCCAAAAAAATATATTTTTCTTATCAATTTAATGGCGCAGAATCCAAATTTGATCTTAAAAAATCCAGCACGTCTTATTTCTTAAATTTTACTACAGGCAATTATGCCAATTTAAAAATAATTTATAAAACAAAATATTGTGTATTTTTTTTTTGTTTTTTTTTATTGGTTCAACATCATAAAAATGTTACTTTATTACATAAGAACCATATTACGTAACATTTTTTTAGTTAATTTTTGACCCCCTAGTAATGATTTTTGACAATTTTTAGCATGAGTACGTGGCGATAAGCTTGTCCCCTTATGCACCCTTTTTCTTACCCTCCATACCTACTTAGTTTTGTCACATTATCCATTTTTTTTTTAATATTTTTTTTCATAATATCCCTATTTATTCTACCTATGAATTTAAAGTTTCCATTTTTTAAGTTGGGTATTTTTTAACTAATATTGAGTCGCCGAATCTAAATTTGTCCTTGGAATGTTTTTATCTCCCATGATTTTAGAACAAAAGAGGGATAAAATAATGATTTTTTAACATTTTTATCTCATTTTTCTCAGAAAACTTAGATAATAGAAATATTCTGAGGCCAGATTCGGTTTCAGCGAACCAAGATTAGTTAAAAAAACATATGACTCCATTCAGGGCAAGAAACCGTGTTGCCTAGTGTTATTACACAGGAAACAGATAGCAGTTTTTTTGAAGCGTCCCCAAGCCCTCCAATGTTGTTTTTATAAATTATTTTTAAACTATTCCGCTTAAAACAATAAAAACAATTTGGAAAAATGCGTATCCTTGAAGGTTCAATTTATTTTTATAAAACAAGGTTGTAATCTATATTTTTTGTACAATTATTATTATACAATACTGGAGAAAAAAAATCCTAAATGTTTTAGTGATTTTTAAAAGGCTGTATCTCAGTAAAAATGGTCTTATGGAGATAAAAAAAAAGAATTTTAAAGCTTTAAGTTTCTAGTTTTGAGATCGTTTGGCATTTTTTTATGTACAGTTATCACGCAATCATAAGACATATCGAGAGACAAATATTTCCATTTTTTTTTCGGTCCACGGACTTGCGAATTTTTTTCTCAGTTAAACTAATGCATTGGTCAATTAGCTTGTTTATTTAGCTTTAATTTGCTTTTTTTTATTCTCTCTACGTCGATTTTTCGCTAAAATATCGGAATTTAAATGAAAAAGGATCTAGAAACAAAGCTTCAAAATTCTTTTTTTTAATCTCCATACGACCATTTTTAATTGAATACAGCCTTTCAGAAATCACTAAAAAATTTAAGAATATTTTTTGTTCCCTTAATATTTTCCAGTAGTGTATTAAAATTAATTTTTTGCACGACCAAGACTTAATTTTACGCTTTCATTTTCGGGACTAAACTTGCTGTTTTTCTCCCAAGGGAAAAAATCACGGCAACCTTGATAATATTAAAATATTATACATTCTATATGCTTTACTGGTACAAAAATTAGGTTTGGTGATGTTTTGTAATAAATTAGCGATTCAAACGAATTTATTTGATTTTAACAAAGAACACCTTTAAAAATAACATTGTCAAAATTACTTAAAATTTATCGTCTTGGTCCATTTTCTCGATCTGACTTTTGTGTCAACCATATTAAAAAACAATTGAAATCGCGATAGCCGTGAAACTTACTTTTCGCAGTACACAGGAACCATTAAATTACAAAAATAAATCACCCGATTTTAGACGCACGGTTTTTAAGTTTAATTTTATCTACCTACCTAAATTATGTTTGATCGTGCAAAAAATTGTGTATATATCTCAGGACTAAACCTGGCTCTTTTAGTCCCTTGCATTTCTGTTTCCCTCGCTCGCTACGCTTGCTCAGGAAACACCCATGCAGCGAGACTAAAATAGCCAGTTTAGTCCCTTGGTTTATAAATAACTATTAGTAATTTATCTTAAAAAAGTAAAACAGAAAATCAGAATATTTTAAAAGCAAGATGAAGGCGCCTAGAATTATTTGTGTTTTTCTATTTTTAAAATTCTTTGGTACCTAGTTTTCCTGATTTGTTATGTGAAATGTTAAAATAAATTTTTTATCTCTAATTGCTTTGTTAAAAATCACCAAAAAGACCGTTAAAGATATCTAAAAAATAAAACATTTTTAAAATCTGCGTAAAAAACTGCATCTTTTATATGTCCTAGAAAAAAATTTTTCAGGGCAGAAAATTATATTTAATTTATCTCAGAACCCTGACCTGATGGCAACAAATGGAGGTCAAATTCGTAATCAGCATTAAGAAGTTTATCAAAAATAATATATCAGACAAAATGGAGAGATATGTTTTTTTTGTCGACCAGTGAAAAAAGCCAATAAATAGAATAGAATATAAACTTACCTGTCCTACGCCGTTATGCAGATCGTCGTTTCCGTACAAGCCCAAACCCACCGCTGCACAGCAGAGGACGGAGGTTATGGCTAGGGTAACTTTGAGCGCTGCAATTGAGCGAGACGGCCTTGGTTTCCGGTCGCAGCATCTGGTTAACAGGTAAATAAGTAAGACTAGAAGGGTTAGGATTAACCATGCTGCGGGGATTGAACCGAGAATTCCGAGGCTCTGCAAAAAAAAGAAAAAAATATATTTTATTAATCAGTAATTAATAATCACTTATAAAAACTAAAAAAAAAAATCTGATGAAAACCGGTTCCAATATTGAAACTCACAAAATACCATGAATTTTTATATGGACATTCCAAAAACCGCCTTAAATCTTATGAAATTAAATGATGTCCCTTGACATCTTAAGAAATTGTCATGTGAGGATTATAGTGTTCTATATCCATTGTTGGGGGTATGGATAATATCCATTGGATATAGAACACTATAATCCTCACATGACGAAATATCATGTAAATTTCTGAGTTGGCCAAAGCCGGACAACTAGGCCATTTATGTTTTTTTTTTGCCACCCCATGCAATCCCAGCCATTTACTAATTTGAGTCTTCCTGCCCGGCATTTCGATAAAGGTCAGGTTATTGGCCCAGGGGAAGTCTCTTAGTTCCTCTTGATTGAGTCTTTGACTTGCAACCTGATCCTGTCGTATCTCACACACGCAGCTAAGTAATGAGAGGAAGTCCCGTGCAGGCCATCCCTGATCCGAGTCTTGCAATAACGCCCTGTTATCGATGTTAGATATGAACAAAGAACTTTTACCTCAAGAAGGAACATGATGAAATCTACCGTAGGCTTTGTTTAAAGCGTGAAACGACTACGGTGAGGGGCTGTGGGGAGTGACTAATGTTTGCACTTAGTACGCGCAAAGAGAGAGAAAGAATGTGTAAACTCACAGTCTAATGTCGAAAAATGACTGACAGGGGTACAGTGTTGCCGATTGGAAACATATACTTTGGATATTTTATTGTAAATTTTAAGAAACATTATGTATGAGTTTTAGATGAACTAGTAGTTTAATTTTAATAGATATACTATATTATTAAACATAATTATAGTATACACAATAAAGTTTTTTACATTTTTAATTTAAGTATAATGATTTGAATTCATGATAAGGTGGAAACTAGGCCACATCGCTACTAGGTAGCCTGAAAGTAGACTAGCGACATTTTATACCACAAAGCTGTATCGCGTTTCTGTTAGTAAATAAACAAAAAAAAATGTCACCTTCATAAAAATTGGTCTGAAATTACTTCTTGAGGTAAAAGTTCTTTGGATATGAACCTTTTTCAAAAAAATTAATTCGGTTCCTTGTACTTATCAACTCTGTACATGATGACCGATAACCTGGTAACCTACACAAACTCCAATTTATTACTAGAATAAAACTTATAAATAATTGGAATAGTTAATTGGAGTTCGTATATGTTATCATTCATCATCATAATCAGCCACATTTCTCTTGCACCCGGTATAATATGCATTTTTATTTGTAGACAAATATGTACATTACCTACGTGTACCGGAAGATGTGATTTCAATTATTTATTTCCGGTGCAGCTGGTTTGCATATAAAGCACCACAAAACACCACCACGTTCCGAAGATGCTATTGTACAAACCTGTGACCCCAAGGTTTAATGAGCTTATTTCGGAAAAAGAAGTAATTTTATATTTCTGTGGATGTTTAATTTTTATTACGAGCTTTATTTTGGGATTAAGGCATTCTTAATTAGTTCAGTCAAATAACGAGGAATTCCTATGTTGAAATTGCAATAAATGCACACAGGCCGATATTTTAAAGGGTAGTAGTGGATGGTAACGGAACACTCCTGTTAGTTTTTCACCGGGTGATTTGGGTAAGGGGTGTGTGTCCGCTATCTTGAATTTTAGTGCGGTTATCTCGCTAAATATGCATCTTACGATAAAAGTGCATATAAAACATTTTGTAAAGGAGGAAATTTTCAAAAAATGCTCGACTTTTCGACAAAAATGGCTAAATCCGGGACATTTCCAGTATGATTTTTTAAATTCCTGACTACCCTGACATGTTGGGAACCTATTACAGCAAAAACATTTGTATTGAGACTTTTTAAGACAAAATATACAAAAATATACTATAAAGATTATTTTTAAGTATTTTAAAAACGATCGTATACCAAGTTATATACTCTTCACAACGCGTATGCTCTAGAAGAGTATTATACGGTAGTTTCAAATCTTCCAAAATTGTCAAAAAACGTCCTAGACAAAAAATTCTTGGATACCTACACATGTTACGCGAAAAAATAAGTCAATTCAAGAAACCATATTCTATCGAGAAAAAAGTCAAAAAACTTTAAACTACAGACAAAAAAGATTCGGGCAAAAAGTTACAACGCCCCCCATTTTTCACGCCCCTGGTTAAAATTACCAAGCCAAAACTACATAAAATGATAGCCTTTATTAGTGTTAGGATATCTGCAAGAATTCATTCCTACAGTACACCCCGGTCTGGAAACGATTTTTAGCTCAACTTTCATATAACCCAAGTTTTTTTTCATATTTTTATTATTTAGTGCTTTGGCATCTTTTAAGACAAAATTTAAAAAAATCTATCGATGCGTTTTTAAGAAAACCGATTTTCATTTGTTTTAACAAAAAAAATATGACATATTTAAAAATTATTTTAGATATTCAGATTTCACGTCAAAAAATGATAAAAAAGTTTTTATAGACGCTTGAGCTAAATTGTTTTTTAAGGGAGCTAGTGTACTTTTAAAGGGCATTTTTAGAATTTTTTTTATATCTCAGAAACGGTCTAACTTATTAACATGAAATTTTTACTAAACTATAGAACCAATAAATGTAAGCATTTAACGTTTTATTAAAATTAAGTTTTTGGCCAGAGTACGCCTCTACGCGATAATGGGTGCCTCATGATTTATATCGATCGCGTAGAATGAAAAGCTCGGATATTTTTTTGACATATTAAATTTTTAAACTGACATTGAATGTGAACGTCAATAGTTTTATACTATAGGGGAGATGACATCACAGATAATTTTTTAATTACCGATAAATAAAAGCAAAACCAAGGTAGCTTCTTTAACGAATATTATATCTAAACTTTATTAAGCAAAGGCAATATTAAAAACCATTGAATTTTTGCCTGTCCAATAAAAGTTAATTGAAATAAAATAGTTATTTTTGTCCTAAAATAATTGTAAAAAATACTTATTTCGCCGAAAACAACCGGGAACATTTTTTGAAAAATGCTATTGCGTAATACAGGGTAGGGTGATCATTCGAAAATAATCCAAAATAAAATAATAAAGTTTGGATTATAAAAAACTAACTTTATTTTTTTTTGTGGTCCTGTGTTATCGATAAAATAGTTTTTCGTATGTATTTCGTAGCTTTGTAGATTTTTTTCAGTGCACTTCTTTGGTTTATTACGGATTATCTCAAGTTATGCAAGATTTTCATCCAAAAACTTTCCGAACCCGCGGGCCCGATAATCACCAAAAAAAAATTGAATCGGGAAATTTATAGTTTAAGTTGTGTACCGACAGACCTACAGACAGTTTTTTTACTTAAATGTATTTTTGCATATAAAGCCATAAAACGCAAAAATAGGCAATACAAAACATGATTTTTTTACCAATCCAAGGACTGCTTTCCGGCTACTTCTCGGACAGTAGGTATTCCGAGATTTTTGTGGAAAGCAAAATGTAAAGCAAAGGACATGGCACAATTTATAGGGAATTTTGGCCCTCGGTGAAATTCGCTAAATTTTTTATATGTTTTAGTTTATGCTTTTTTAAAAGGAATTAGGAACGTTTCAAGCACTTTGTATGTACAGTTTTTTTTCTATAAGGAAAATAAAAAAATATTTTTGCCCTACACTCCTCATAAAAATATTTTTCTAGTAGGCATTGTTTCGTTTGACAACTTGTCAGTGAAGGATATTCTGACGTATTTTTGAAGTTTTTTAGACTAAATTATCAGTTTTATTGGGAAAAAGTAATGAAATACATATTGAAATTGGACAGAATAATTAAATAAGATGAAGAAAAGTGCAACAGAAATACTTCTTAAGGACTAAATTAGTGAAATACGTGAAATAAGTTATTTGCTAACCTGGTAAAAAGTACTAAAACGTATATAAAATTGAACTAAAGAATGAAATAAGAAGAAAAGCAGAATAGAAATACGTTTTAAGGGAATCGTTTGTAAAATAACAAGCAATTTTAATGCCGAAAGTGTATCCCTTATTTTTTGTACGGCAAAAAAAAACAATTATTTCCAAAATTCTACATAGAAGAAATTGAATATGTGTTTTTGTAATATAATGTACTGGAACCCATGTTAAAACTCCATAACTTAATAAAATAATAAAATAAGAAGTAAAACAGAAGAGAAAAACTAAGTTGAAAGTGAAATACTGTGTTTCTGCATAGAATAAATTATCCAATATAACTATCATACCGAGGGCTTCATAACAGGGCTGTATCAACCGTGTTAACATGTAGCAGATATGACCACCCTTTGCTATGAAGCCCTCGATATGATTTAAAATATGAACACTAAAAAAAAGGATCCATGAATCAAGAAAATGCATCTTTCGATTATATTTTAAGCCAAATTCTCTTATTTTTGGACTAGCATTTCTTATGAACCTAATAACTGGCGCGGGTCTTTGAATGGAAATCCGCGCTCTTCATTTAAGATGTTAGCCTTAAAATAAGAGAATATGGTGTTGTACTTATCAAAAGACATGTGTCCTTGATTCAATTCTTTTTCACAGTATTACATTAGGACATTTTTATAAAAACATAAATAAAATGTTTTCATTTCCTCCCATTCGGGGCATCTGCTGTTGACCACCTTGACGGTTGCATACAAAGCAATTTACTTGAAAAAAGGCTCAAAAAGCCATGCTAAATTAATTTTATATTACTAATAATATATAAAAAAATTGACAGACATCAGTTTGACTTATACCAATCAAGCTTTTTTCTTAATCATCAAAAACTTATTTTTATGAGGAATTTGGGGCAAAAATATTTTTTTATTTTCGTTATAGAAAAAAAACTGTACATACAAAGTGCTTGAAACGTTCCTAATTCCTTTTTAAAAAGCATAAACTAAAACATATAAAAAATTTAGCGAATTTCACCGAGGGCCAAAATTCCCTATAAATTGTGCCATGTCCTTTGAATACTGACAAAATTTTAAGTAAAATATATTTATTTTTGAAAAATAGGGCTTACAAGAAAAAAATATGCACATGGTGATATAATCACATTTTTAAGTTTTGACAAAGACATTTAATGTCAGTGACCAATTTATTGAAAACCGATATACGAGCTTTTCATTCTACGCAATCGATATGTAAAACTGTAAATCCGCCCCTGGTTAAAAATTTAATTTTTTTATGTCATAAAATGATAATGTTTATTGGTTGCACACTACAGTAAAAATTTCAAGTCAATACTGTTCCTGAGTTTGAAGTGAATAATATTCTAAAAATCTTCCTTAAACGTTTCTAGCTCCCCTAAGAATCAGTCAATCAAGAAGCCATTTAACACAATCGTTCATAGAAACTTTATGTCTCGCTTTTTGACGTAAAATCTGAATAAACAAAATTTTAAATATGTAATTTTTTGTTGTTAAAACAAATGAAAATCGTTTTTCCAAACGCATCGATAGATTTTTTTAAATTTGGCCTTCAAACCCAGGTAGCAAAATAACATGACATTCACGTGAAAGCCACGTTAATATGTGACATGTGATGTTAAGATTGTAGTCTCATTTAACAAGAATGTAGCATGGTGGGGATGTCCTAAGTCCGCCCCTAATAACATCACACATTGACATCCCGAAAATAACGTGTTTGTGACATCATAAATACACATTCCTGTTATATCTAATATCTTATGGATGCCGTTACTGGTACTTTAATATTTAAATAATATCCTAGGATATTAGCTTTTTCTAAATAAAAAGTCCAAACCATTAAAAACGCTATAAGCCTATAAAAAAAATCGGATTTAAAATCAATCAGTAATTGAAACAATCACAGATTGAAACAGATAGATTCTAAATACGAAATTGCAGATTAAGCGGAGAATATATTTCTTTAATCCGTGTCCGTGGTCTTGGGAAGCCCGGCAGAGCCCCCTATCCATTGGAAATCGTATAATGTGTATACAATTTCCTTATAATAATTTACTCTATCAACATCATCTTATATCGATTTTTTTGCTTCGAACGTCGGTGAGAAGCAAAATAACATGACATTCACGTGAAATCCACGTTAATATGTGACATGCGATATATTCACAGCGTTGCTAAATATTTGTTATTAAATAACATGGTTGTCACGTCACACGTGTTACGTTGCAAATGTGATGTTAAATACATGTTATTTTTCAATATTATGTGATGTTATGATTTAGTTTAAAAATACACCCAAAAGTGATGTTAATTTCTTGTAATATAACATCCCTTGCTACCTGGGAAAGATGCCAAAGCTCTAAATAATTAAAATATGAAAAAAACTTGGGTTATATGAAAGTTGAGCTAAAAATCGTTTCCAGACCGGGGTGAGTAGTTCATAGGGTTCCAGAGATATTAAATAATAGTATAGTTCGCGAAACTAGCTTTCAGTCCACGAGAGTGGTTATTTTTTTTACAAGGCGGAATCGAGTAAAAAAGGCACTTGAAGTGCACTAAAATAGGTTTGCGTCGAGGTGCGTATACTATTTTTGTGTTTGACGTTCACTTGTTTTCTGACAGCAGATATGTATAATCAGCTGACTGTCACTTACCAAGCGCTGTCTTAGAAACGGGTGGAAAATAAGCACCAACTACTAACTAGGTCGTAGGAAAAAACTCTTTTTCAGACCTACCTTATTTTCGGACCAAACTTTAAAGGAACTTTTAAAAATAGTTTGTACAAAGAATCACCCCTTAAAATTTTGTCAAGAAAAATTTAAAATTTCCGCTTACAATATCTGAACATGGAACGGAATCCACAGATGTGTCTTTTTTTATATAGTGTTTATTTTAGGTATATAAAAAAGCGGTTTATCCGAGGCTTTATCAATCGATTTGATGATAAAATATTGGTACTCAATATGTCATATAATAGATAATTGCTTGTAATCGATATACCTGGTTTGATAATGAAGTTAATTTGCAAAACGTAAATTGAAATGAATCCGTTCGTTTGGAAGTGATTCTTTTCCCTGACATTAAACAAACAAAATTTATCGCCTAGATTGATAGTTGCTTAGGTCAGAAACATTAGGTGATAATTATGAAATATTATGAAAAGTTAACTGCTGGGCCCATGCATGGGCTTCTATTATATTTTTCAGGGCCTTTTCGTGATTTATTTTTAGGTAAGGCAAGTTTTACACAAGGATGTAAGGGGAAAGTTTGCGTTCGTCGCATCAAAATTACATAAAAAAAGGCATCAACCTACATTTAAAACCCTTACCACCTTCTTTCAAATAAAGGCGTAACCCTACTTGAAAGAAGTTAGCACAAGCCAAAAGTTAATTTAGGGCTCTCCATTTTTATGTAGAATTTTTATCAAATAAACTAATAATAACTACTGAATAGATAAAAAAAAACTCTGTATTTTGGTTCTCGGATATAGATTTTTTAGGAAAACTTTATATTAGTTTACTTTATTTTTTAGTTCTTGTTCATGCCACCTAGGTATTCCGCCTTTCAATTTTAAGTATACAACTTGTAACCTTATACAGTATGGACAAAGACGCCTTCGCCAAAATTGCAAAAAACATGCCAAATAACACTAGGCAGCAAATCGCAACTTTTTTTTTTGCCCCGATCGGAAAGTAAAGTTTTCTTACTCATTCGAGGGCGTAGAATCCGAATCCGACCTTAGAAAAATTCCAGCACCTAAAATTTTTGAGATATAAGTTCAGGTAATAATGACGTTTTTTTTTTCAAAATCTTTAAAAAAAGAGTAGAATTTTGAAAATTTTAGTGTATATTAAAAAAAATACGAGGAATTCAAAAATCTATATGTCAAGAACCTACTGTCAGAGTAAGTACGCGAAAAAAAATAAAAAGGGTAAAATGAAAGTGCAGAGTTTACTTAATTGCTCATTTGTTGCAAAACTATCAAATTTTTTTAAAAACTTTATAGAACTTAATTTGTAGATTATAAAATTCTCTACAAAAATATTTATACAAATATTTTTTTATTTTGCTTAGTTTGTTCCTAAAAAGTAAATAAATGAAAAAGATATAAAATTAAAGTACACAGTGTAAACTTTTTTCCCGAGCCCAAAAAATATATTTTTCTTATCAATTTAAAGGCGGAGAATCCAAATTTGACCTTAAAAAAAATTCAGCACGTCTTATTTTTTAAATTTTAGTACATGCAATTATGCCAATTTAAAAATAATTTATAAAACAAATATTGTGTATTTTTTTTGTTTTTTAATGGTTCTACATCATAAAAATGTTACTTTATTACATAAGAACCATAATACGTAACATTTTTTTAGTTCATTTTTGACCCCCTAGTAATAATTTTTGACAATTTTTAGCATGAGTACGTGGCGATAACCTTGTCCCCTTATGCACCCTTCTTCTTACCCTTCACCCCTACTTAGTTTTGTCACAATATCCATTTTTTTTTAATATTTTTTTTTCATAATATCCCTATTTATTCTACCTATGAATTTAAAGTTTCTATTTTTTAAGTTGGGTATTTTTTAACTAATGTTGAGTCGCCGAATCTAAATTTGTCCTTAGAATATTTTTGTCTCCCATGATTTTAGAACAAAAGAGGGATAAAATAATGATTTTTTAACATTTTTATCTTATTTTTCTCAGAAAACTTAGGTAATAGAAATATTCTGAGGCCAGATTCGGTTTCAGCGACCCAAAATTAGTTAAAAAACATATGACTCCAATCGGGGCAAGAAACCGTGTTGCCTAGTGTAATTATACAGTTATAATAATAATTATAATTATAATTAATAATTCTATTATCATTATAATTTTACAGTTTATAACATTATTTATTTATGCAGTTTGTAACATTATTTATTTGACATAATATAATGTAAATATTTTTTGCAATTTCGGGAAAGCCATCTTCATCTAAAATTTTATATATTGTATATAACTAGTTAACTATAGTATATGAGGCTACGACCCAATAAACAATTACCGTTAAAAACGAGATATTCGTTCACCTGGTCGCTTATGAAGTTTCACGGGACTTGGGACTTCAGCGTGGAAATACAATGCTACCGATAGTCATTAGGTATGTCTTATGAATGTCCCCTTGTAAAATATCATGAAAGTTTATGTGATTTCATGAGTTTTAATTTGTCTATTACAAGTAGTCCAGTCAAATAATAAATGTAAATTGCAATATTTTAAAGGGTAGTAGTGGATGGTAGAACACTCCTGTTAGTTTTTCACCGGGTGATTTGCGTACGGGCTGTCTGCTATCTAGATAGGGGTGAGTTTCTTAATATGCATCTTACGATAAAAATGCATGTAACCAATTTTTTTAAGGAGGAAATTTCCAACAATTTTTGTTAGGATCAATTTTTTAATATTAATAACAATCGAGGTATTTTAAAAATAGCCATCTTGGAGGTGAAATAGTTTTTTCCATTTTTCAGCCAAATTATTCATAAGTGGTTATGAGCAGCAAACTTGTAGCTTTTCAAATTCTCTATAAGCTTCATTGGTACGGCTACAGAGGGCGCAACTAGACTTTCAGCGCCCACTGTTAGCGTAACAAAATACTTATGAAAATGCATAATGTACACTGATAAAACAGTTTGTGTCAACTAAATATTAGGTTGGTTTGAATATTTCATTCCTATCCATCTCTTTTAGATAAGGAATGACTCTAAAAGGGCAGAAAATATCTAGGGTACTACCGATACAACAATTTGAAACAGTAAGAACTCAAAACAAACTAATATTTGATATTGATTTGAAAAAACAGGGCTATTTTTTTGTTATAAAATGACATTATAGGTTTATTGTTATTAGTATATCCACTGAATATCCATGAGAGATCTAGTGGATATACTTTAGGCAGGAAAAAAAAAGATGTCCACTGGACATATGCGGACTTTTGGATATCCATGGGATATCTATTGTCAATCCAGGCTATCCACTGGATATACTGGATATCCAGAAAGTATATCCCCTGGATATCTAATAGACATTGTGCTGGGAATATTATATTAACTATAATACATAGTTTTAAATAAATATTTACCAACCAAGTTTAACTAACTATTCGGTTCGGCAGAACACGACAGGAGATCTTCGGAGTGGCAACTCTCCGATGAGAGGAGTTGCGTACCCTTGCCTGGACAGATATCGCGACCTTTATAAGGAGGTCCGGCAGGGAGTAGGGTAGATATGTGGCTGGGACAGCTCGGGGCTGGCAAAAAGGGCCAAAATGGCCTAGTTGCCTGGCTTGTAGCCTCCCCACCCTTACTACTACTACTAACTAACTATTCAATACTTACATCACGAAATGTGAGACATTTTTGTGCGATATTTCGATAAACCTATTTTTGGAAAAAACGGATCTCGTAACCTATTGGTTCACTCCTCGCAAGTTAATTAATTCGTTATGCTGAATTACTGTCACGAACGGTGGTGTTTTATTCACAGGTATAAATTAAAATTTAATACGTGCTTATTCATCAATAAATCGGAATCCCAGTGTGTTTTACGCACATCTGAACACAATAGGTATTACCCGACTACGACAACGGATATTTGTTTAGCGTGTATGTATGTATGTGGGTTTGTTAGTTACATTCTAGAGCCTTAGGCTTTATTAAATTAATTAAAAATTAAAAACAAAAAGGAGGCGTAAACTTTCCTGTAATTCACTGTGGTACAATGTACAAACCCGAGGAATATATGCGGCGTATAGTGCAAGAGTGGCCCATCTCACTTTATGGAAATATCGAGATAATGGCTATTTAAATTTCTCCGATTTTTTAATCTTTGATCTAGGACGCATTATTGTATTTAAAATTTTTTTGTTAGGGTTTTTAGACTCAAACAACATTAAGGTAATGTATGACAAACAAATTTATTTTACTTTCTTTACTTTCTTAGAGAAAAAATTGGTGGGTCACTATTGCACTATACATTGTGTTCATTTTAGGCCACTATTGCATTACGAGCGTTTTTTTTGAGTAGTTCTAACCTCACATTTTAATTATATTTACATGTGAAAGAAATGTTCGTTATTTAATAACACAATAGTCAAAATACCAATAATTATGCTCTGGAATAGTTATATAAACGTTTTCTTACTGTTATTGGAGTAATTACCTTTAAAAATGAAGAATAACTAATGCGTAAACATTGTTCAAGTACCTAAATAGATTTCAGTTCCTATGATCTCAAAGTTTAAGGTAAGTTGTAATTATTTTTGATTAATAAAGCAAAATGTACAAAATTGGTTACATAACGCTCCTGCATTTGTGCAGAAAATGATTTGTTTTGGGGCGAACAAATAACTTTCTCGATAAAACAAATTTTGGCTTTTTTTAAGAATCTTTCTAAAAATATCTTTATAAATCTTTGGTAAAACTTGCCTTGTTAGCTTTTTTAAAAATAAAATTGACATTTTTATGATGCAGTTGGCTTTTTCAACATCCCCAATAATATAACCCAGCGAACACCACTATCAACCCATTAGGGAACATTCAAGTATCACGTAACGCTCTAGGGGGGGGGGGGGGAAGGGCGAATTTGTTTAAAACGTTTCGCTGCGTTTGGACGTTTTTATGACTGTCAAGATATGTTTGACTGGTAGCCTATACATGTGGGCCACTCTTGAACTAATTAAAGCGATAATTTTAATAATGCAATAGTGCTTTAAATGTTTGTATCGTGCCAAAAAAAACCCTCTGTTATGAGGGTGGTATGTAATGAAATATATAGATGTCCTTATTACAGTTATAAAAAAACGCAAATCTCAAAAAAACACATATGGGCCACTCTTGCACTATACGCCTCATATACCTATAGGAATTCAGTGGAATTCTTGAATTCATTGTACAATTCTTTTTAGCAAGGTGTAACCCTCGAAAAGAAAGAAATTTCCAACAATAAATAACTATACCGCCCGTTTGAAAATAAACGAAACATGTAAAACAAAGATCAAGGCTGACATGTATTTTTTTAAATAAAACACAGAGCGTCGGACCATTAGATCATATATACATAGATGCGCCTTGAGTCCACGTCAAACCGAAATGTTTTCAATGCTATATCCAGGTAGATTTCACCTTCCCGCTTCTGGTCAGCACCCACCGCTATAGTGGTTTATTGACAAATATGTTATACTTCACCTCCTCGCAACCTCCCACCGCTATAGTGGTTTGTTTACAATTGGCTTTGTATTTGTTCTACATAAAACAAATCAACATTAATGCCATATCTATGTATATATGATCTAATGTCGGACCACACTACAATCACGTCAGCCTTGATCTGATCATTCTATCTTCGTTTTCTCTGTTTTGTATAATCTGAAATGCACTGTATTTGTTTCCGAAGTAATTTTTCTTCTTTGAAAGTTTTAGATAATTTTTCGAGTGGCAAACTTCTACAACTCGGGAATTTCAGGGAGGTTTACCCCTTTGTAATGTTAGCCTATAAAGGAAAAAATCATATAAATGGTTGGATTTCAAAAGGTTCTTTCCCTTTTCTTTGATGAAAACCACCTAATTCTACATAAAGATGACACAAATTGTTAACTCTGGTTTCAATATGGTTCCGAATTGGTTCCTATTTGGAATTTTTACCAGGGTATGTTTAACAATTAATAGTTTTGTTGTACCGACGCTGCCAGTACGAAAAGAACAATTATTAGGTTAGCCTGACTTACATACCAACAGAAGCTTCTTCAATTATAATTATGTAAGATGATGCAACGTATTCTAGATATAATGTTGTCAAACTGTGAAAACAAGTGAATTTACCCAAGCTTGGGTAGCGCGCAAAGAATCTATAATGTCTACTGTCAATCAGTATGATATTTATCTAATATTTCAGTACGAAGTTTACCCTTTTTCCGCTTGATCCTTCGATATTATGATTTGAGATAGACCGGAAGCGATAATATTTGTTATAACAGGTGGCATTTGGTTTAAAATGTCCGACACCGTTTATGTAAAATAATTACGTGCCGAAATCCACCAATTATGTAATGTCACGTTCATTGCCGCCTTTGATTTATAATCCTCCCAATATCAACGACGGCTGGTCATAAAACCCGACAGGACGATTTTTGTTCGTACTAAATCAACAGTGGCGAACACGCAAAAAGTTTGTGTAGTTAAAAAGTGTACACTCAGAAATTGTTATCATACTCAATAACACCACGGAGATAGATCACGGTGCGGTGGTGCGACAGTTTAAATCAACTTCAAATTACCCCATTTCTGTTTCTATACGACGATTCTATGAAATGTTATGAAATGTTAGTATTATTTTAACCAAAAATAAAAAAAATCTATCGAGTACATTTTTTTTTATTAAGCAAAAACCCCGTATGTTGGACACTTACCTTGTTTTTGACTATTCACTAAATATTTACTCGAAATATTATTGTACAAAGTACAAAGCCCTCTGCGTCCGTGCTAATATGTTAACCCGTCGTTTCTCCAAGTGTAACTCTGACATTAAAAAACTGTTATTTCAAACATATTGCTCAGGGATCTACATGTCCGAACTTTGGTGTAATTATACACTGGGATGGTGGAATAAACTGCGCGTGTGCTATAATAATGCGTTTAGACTCTTAAATAACATACCGAGATTTTCTAGTGCTAGTGAAATGTTTGCTACGGCTCGTGTTAATGGCTTCCTAGCTATTCGTAGATTTCGGGCTTTTGGGTTCCGCGATCGGCTGTATAAATCTTCCAACCTCTTTATTGTGGCTCTGCTAAGGAGTGACATTCTATGGCGTTCCAATCTATGGCATACCTGGAGTAGAGTTTTAATGGGGGGACGGTAGCTCTTTTGAACTTTTGTATATTGGCTAATTATTAATTTTCTTGTAGATATTTTGTATGTTTTGTATTTTTTTCTTTTTTTTTGTATTTTTTGTATATGGCCCTCTGGGCTGGAATAAAGGATTATTATTATTTTTTTTTGTTTTATTTTGTTAAATATACGTGAACTGCAAAATAATTTTCATAAAAAAAAATAATTAATAATAAAAAACCCCTTATAACGGATGATACAAGAAGTATTGCCTACGAATTATCTCCGTAACTATAAAAGATAACAGATAACTTTTTGAAATTTACAGAGCTTGTATGAACCGTAAATACCCCCATTTTGTCATGGTCATGATAAAAAAATCATTTCCTGTCTTAGCGGAAGTGATACCAACTTTTGATTTTTAAATGGAACCGTATATATTTGCTTACATTTATAGATGCGTATTTAAATTATCTTTTTATTAACATATCACAAGTCGATATTTGCATTAAAGATGGCGCCACATGATCCATTTTTCATAAACACAACATGGCGGTCCGATGACGTCCATATTGGAATATTTCTGAAACTTAACATTTTAAATCTTTTAATAGTAGGCTAAAAATTTATTGTTGATCTGAAACTGATTTCCTTTTGTTTTTATGGATATGGCGCTATTTTGAAGTTTTTTTTTTCAAATCATCAACTTAAACGCCATTTTGTGCTAAATTTTTTAAAGGAAACGACCTTTTTTTGATTTCGCTAAATTAAAAACTCAGGTATACTCTACAAGAAAAAAGTGCAAACACCCTAATAGTGTTGTAAATTGTTTGGGAAAATGGCCATATTCCGTTGGGAGCTTATTAAATCCCAAGGGAATATGGACATTTTCCCCGAAAAGGGCCAACGCTATTAGAGTATTTCTACTTTTTTCTTGAGTATACCTGAGTTTTTGATCTAGTGAAATCAATAATAGGTCGATTCATTTAAAAAATTAGCACAAAATGGCGTTAAAGTTGATGATTAAAAAAAATTAACATAACGCCATTTTCAAAAAAACAAAAGACAATCAGTTTCAGATAAACTATAAATTTTTAGCCTACTATTAAAAGATTTGAAATGAAAAGTTTCAGAAATATTCCAATATGGAAGTCATAGGACCGCCATGTTGTTTTTATGTAAAATGTCTCCTGTGGCGCCATATTTAACACAAATATTGAGAATGAAAATAGAATTTAAATACGAATCTAACTATGTAAGCAAATGTAAAGGGTTCCATTTAAAAATCAAAGTTGGTATCACTTCCGCTTAGACCGGAAGTGATATTTTTATAATGACCATGCTAAAATGGGGGTATTTACGGTTCATACAAGTTCTGTAAATTTCAAAAAGTTATCTTTTATAGTTACGGAGATAATTCGTAGGCAATACTTCTTGTGTCACCCAGTATAAGGGGTTTTTTATTATAAATTTTATTTTTTTATGACGATTATTTTGCAGTTCACGTATATTAAACAAAACGAAACAAAATAATAATAATAATTTGAGTAAATATTTAGTGAAAAGTCATATACAGGGTAAGTGTCCAACATACGGGGTTTTTGTTTAATAAAAAAAATGTGCTCGATAGATTTATTTTTATTTTTGGTTAAAATCATCCTAAAGTATCATAGAATCGACGTATAGAAACATAAATGGGGTAATTTGAAGTTGATTTAAACTGTCGCACCACCGCACCGTGAGATGATGCATGTGTTGATAACACAAGTCAACAAGGATTTTGTAATCGGATGTTTTTTATTTTCTAGCTTAGTAAAAACCCATCACGGCTAGCCTTAAACAAAGTTAAATGGAAAGTCAAATCACCCCAGATTTTTTGATTTTAAGTTTTTTTTGGGACATTTCCAAATAGTTTTTGACAAAAAATTGAAATCGCTCACGAAGTCGTTTTTAAATAAAGTAATTCTTTAATGTAACAAAAATAAAATTTTGGACCACCCTAATGGCACGGATTTTTTTTTAATTTTTCGTTATTTTATTCAAAATCAGCGGTATCAAAAATAGTCCTATGCAAAAATTCAGCATTTTGGTCATGTTTTTTTTTGCTGGTCCACTGTGCGGTTGATTAAAGCCCTTAATGCCTATCCAGAAGCTTGCATAAGAACATAAAACATAAGAATGCAATGCAGTGATTGGCTTACAAGATACATGGCGGCACATCAAGCCAATCACGGCATCGCATTCTTATGTACTATGTTGTTATGCGAGCCTGTGGATATGCCCTTACGTGATGGCCAAAAACGGAAGCATAACTAAATTACCCAAAATCGCTGTTACATCTAAATCAACTTTAAAAACTTGAAAATTTGTTGGCCTGTGTAATTATATATTATCTAACAACACAAACTTAGTAAATAACACTGCAACGTTAGTAAATAAGCCGTAAAGATACGTACGCATTCTATTATACACTATTCACAGTGGATGGTATATTGCATTTTCGCAAAAACTATTTAAAACGCAAAATAAAATATTGCTGTCAAGAAATAAAAAAAAATCGAAAAACTAAAAAAAATTGATTAAAAAAAAATAAATAAAAAAATATAATTTTTTTTCGAGGGGTAAACCGCAGAGAATTTCAGGAGTACAAATTGAAGGTAATCTGGAGAAAATCTTTGAAGGTTACGAGGAAATCTTTGAAGATGTACAAAATTTTGCCAGCGATTTACCAATCGATTTTTTTTTTAACATCAAATAAGTTATAAAAAAATGTTCGAAAGACAAAAAAAAAAAATAAAACAAATGTTTTCGAGAAACGAAAAATAAAAAAAAATAAAAATGAAAAACAATCAATTATTTTTTTTATTTTTTCGAAAAACAAAAAATTTAAAAAAGTTAACCCCCCATAACTTTTTGTTTTTTTTTTTTGCAGGGGGAGATAACTTTTAAAAACATTGGAGATCTTCCCCTCATAGAAGTTGATTTTCCTAAAAATTTCGAGTTGATCGTATAATTCGTTTTTGAGTTCCACAAAAAACGTGACATTGGACGGACAGACGGATATTTTCAAAGTTTCTTATTTTTTCATGAAACACATTTGTATCCAATAATTTTTTGTCTAGAACTTTTTTTGGCGATTTTGGGAAATTCGAAACTACCGTACGTGAATAGTATAATAATGCGACGTTAGTAAATACTACTAAATGCGTGATCTTAGATAACACATGTTACATGTGGCATGTATTATCTAGCTTGGTACTGCACAGCACGCTGTGTTATTGTATACCTACTATAACGTTTTCTGAGTGTATTTGTATTTGAATGCCAAATAAAATAAAAGTAATGGAGATTTCTCCATTTAGAATAGACAGGGACAAAAGTTCTACCCAAAAAGGATAGAAGTAATATCACCAACATAAAGAAAAAAAAATCTCCTAGGTTTTATGTTGGCTGCACTGTCAGTAACGCCATTTTCTTTAGCCACTGTCATTGTGTGAGCTGCGTTTGATATTGTTTTGATTTCAGTTTTTTGTGTGTTTTACTAAATATTGTGTTTTTATTGACTATTATAGTACTTTTACGAGTTTTGATATTTAAATATTGTTTACCAAAGGTAAGTTCTTTCTTTATACCTTAGATTTAAAGCCTAGGCGAAATTCGTTTGGACTTTTGCAACCCTTGTAAAAAGATCTTCGCATTTTGTTGGCTATTACAGAAATAACGCTCGTCATAAAATTAATTTCTTGAAATGTAGAAACTGGTAACGATATTAAAATATATAATAATAATATATAGTTAATAATAAATATTATAAACATTAAATAAATTCATATTTACCTTTTCATATTTGAGGTTATGTTTTGTAAATAAACAGATTAAGCAACCAACCTAAGAAAAATTAATAGGATTTATATTTCATTCTTTATTTTACTACTAAATCATCAGTTTTATTTCTTAGCAAAAAATATTCATTTCTTTAGCTTTATTTACAAAAATCAACGGTAATTGTTGATAAAAATTGAAAAAAATGCAATATTTTTTTAATTTATTTAAATTGGTAGTGGCGTGCCGTGCACAAATGAGATAGAAATAGGGTAGTCGTCTTCTGTTTCATAATTCTAATTGTACAGAGCTCTATTTAGATTGAATACTAGCAATAGTTATTTCTGTGATAAGGGTCGTCTTCTCTGCGCCTTCGCCAAAATTGCAAATAACACTAGGCAACAAATCGCAACTTTTATTTTTGCCCCGATCGGAAAGTAAATTTTTCTTACTAAGTCGAGGACGTAGAATCCGAATCTGACCTTAAAAAAATTCCAGCATCTAAAATTTTTGAGATACAGGAAATAATGACGTTTGATTTCAAAATCTTTAAAAAAAAAGAGTAGGATTTTTAAAATTTTAGGCTATATTAAAATAAAGATACGAGGAATTTCAAAAACCATATGCGAAGGACCTACTGTTACAGTAAGTACGCGAAAAAAAATAAAAAGCTTAAAATTAAAGTGCAAAATTTACTTAATTGCGCATTTGTGCTAAAACTATTAAGTTTGCATAAAAGTTTCATCGGACTCAATTTGTAGATTATAAAATTCTCTATATATATATACAAATATTTTTTTATTTGGCTCAATTTGTTCGTAAAAAGTAAATAAATGAAAAAAAAAAATAAAATTAAAGCACAGTGTAAACTTTTTTCCCGAGCGCAAAAAAAGTTATTTATGGTACTAGTAGGTAAAGTAAGATATTGAGAAAATTAACCTGCGAGGCGTCAGCCAAGCAGGTTAATTTTCGAGAGGGCAATATTGGTTTACCCAAGAGTGCCATACAAGGTTTTATCCAATAAATAGCTTAGGAATTCATATTTTTATTAAAAATTTTAATGACATTTACAAGAAAATAATTTGACAAGTGACAGCTGAGTGGCTAAAATAAATAATTATCCACTCAATAAAGTAAAAGCCACGCGGGGATTATTATTGAGTTTATCTATTTAAAATAAAGCTGGTAATTGTCTTTTTATCTGTATTTATTGGATAAATATATTTTTATTATTAATTTATAGGCCCAGAGTCCGAATTTGACCTTAAAAATTTGACCTTAAAAACATCCTACATGTGTTACTTTTTGAATTTTAGTACAGGCAATTATGCTAATTTAACAATAATTTATAAAAAAATATTGCCTATTTTTTGTCGTTGTTTTAATGATTAAAAATGTTACTTCATTATTACGTATTATGTAACATATTTTTACTTCATTTTTTACCACCTAGTGATGCTTTTTGACGTTTTTTAGCATGAGTACGTGACGCTAAGCTTATTTCCTTATGCAACCCTCTTCAAACCCCCACCCCTACTTAGATGTGTAACAGGATCAACTTTTTTTGAAAATATTTTTTTCCCTAGTATCCCTATTTATTTTACCTATGAATGATGTTTTGCCACTTTTATCTCATTTTTCTCAAAAACTTGAGGTAATAGAAACATTCTGAGGACAGATTCGGACCCAAAATTAGTTAAAAAAAACGTATGTTTTTTAACTCCAATGAATCAGGACAAGAAACCGTGACAGATTCGGACTCAGCGACCCAAAATTAGTTTAAAAAAACGTATGTTTTTTAAGTCCAATCAATCAGGACAAGAAACCGTGTTGTCTAGTTTAATTCAATATAATTAGGATTAAACTAAATGCATCGCTTAGTTTGCTAAGCCTGTATAAAAGCAACTTTCAACAACGATGTTTTAACTTTGAACTTGGATTCAGTTGACGGTCGGCCAATCAGACCACAGCATTTTTAACTTAAACTCAGTTCAGTCGATATAATCCCAGTTTAGGAGTCGGTGCAAGTGGCCCTAAGAGATTCAAGGTGAATTTTCCCGAAAATATTTTCGTTTCCTATACTAGCTTTGCAACCGGTTACGCAAATCGTAAAGAAAACGGAAATATATTGCACCAAACTACAGTCAGCATAATTATGTTGCAGAAATCGGAAGGGAACCGGAATGTTGGTTTTAGCAATGGTCTTTTTTTGTTAATTTAAAAGAAGAATTTATATCAAGATAAATTTTGTAAAGTCAGATGATCATCTTGATCAGAGACAAGAAAATGATTTTTATTTTATTTTATTTATTTTTCTTAATACAGTTTCATGGGAAGCCTTAAATAAGCATGCAGTGCGGTCCAAAAGTCACCCCCCCCCCTTTTAACTTTTGAACGAGTTGAGATATCGACGATTTAGAACTCTTAAATAAGACAACTTAAACTATCTTTTAGCATATATTTGATATTTTCAGCTCTTAAAATGTGGACAGGGGGTCATGGGGGGACATTTTTTTAAATGGAAAGGGGGGTCGTGTGATACATCATTTTAAAGCTTATAAAATTCTCTATTTAAACTAACATTTTTAAATTTTTAAAAAATGTTTTTTAAGGTTTTGATTTTTCAATTTTTTGTGCTAAAACATTCGATTTTTTAAGTTTTTTTTTTTATAAATTCTTATTTATGTCAACTAAAATTAGTTTAAAAGTATAATTAACATTGTTTTATGATGAAATTAGGCATTTTAAAAAAAATATTTGTTTTTTTTAGAGGAATTTTGACATTAATACCCATTTTCAACCCCATTTTAAACCCTTTTTTTTCTTAATTTAAAAAAATGGAGTTAAGTGGAGAATTTTATAAGCTTTAAAATGATGTATTACACGACCCCCCTTTCCATTTAAAAAAATGTGCCCCCATGACCCCTGCCCACATTTTAAGAGCTGAATGTATTAAATATATGCTAAAAGATAGTTTAAGTTGTCTTATTTAAACTAACATTTTTAAATTTTTTAAAAATGTTTTTGGTTTTGATTTTTCAATTTTTTGTGCTAAAACATTCGATTTTTTAAGTTTTTTTTATGAATTCTTATTTATGTCAACTAAAATTAGTTTAAAAGTATAATTAACATTTTTTATGATGAAATTAGGCATTTTTAAAAAATTATTTGTTTTTTTTTAGAGGAATTTTGACATTAATACCCATTTTCAACCCCATTTTAAACCCAATTTTTTTTTTAATTTAAAAATATGGAGTTAAGTGGAGAATTTTATAAGCTTTAAAATGATCTATTACACGACCCCCCTTTCCATTTAAAAAAATGTGCCCCCATGCCCACATTTTAAGAGCCGAAAGTATTAAATATATGCTAAAAGATAGTTTAAGTTTAAAAGTTCCAAATTTGAAGTCGATATCTCAACTGGTTCAAAAGTTAAGAGGTGGGGGGGGGGTGACTTTTGGACCGCTCTGTATATGCTTGTGATAGAAGCTCTTCATTAGTTTTAAAATAAAAACACTTAAAATTGATTCCTTTGTATTGTACTGTCAGAATTTCTACTTTCGACCATCAACATCATTAATTTCCTTGCAGATTATTTGTATACCTATACAAATATATACAAATAAATATTTATTCTTATACCATACACGGTGTATTTGAAATAGCGTAGGAAATTTTAACAGATGATTTTACATCATAAAATATGACAAAAAGTTCCTATAAACATATGTCTAAAAATGCGTCATAAGGGAGCTACGCCCCTTTGAAAGTGGCTAAAAAAAATCTGTTTTTATTAAATAACTCAGGAACCCTTTGAGAAATATCAACGAGGTTTTGCACGTCAACTAATCCTACCAAGACCCGTTTTTATGTGTTATTTTCATGTACTTATTTCAACCAGGGGTGTGCGAAACGGGGGGGGCTTATCAGTTTTTTGTCCCAAGCTTTTTTCTGTGTAACTTTTTTTCAATTTTATTTTTGAAATATGATTCCTCAGTTCAAAATACATAAAAAAGGTACTCTTGTTGTAATACTGTAGGATTAACCGTTTTCGAGAAAAATTCATTTAAAGGTGAAATTCCACGGTTCGAGGACGAAAAATTAAATACTAAAATGTTAAAAACCAAAATTTTAATGATGCAGGGCGAATGTACATTAAAAAGTAAGAAAAAAACCTCATATACAGGTACTTCCAAAAATCAATCCTAATCGAGCTATGGTCTCCTAAATATGCACCATTTTTAAAGGGCTATGGTAGCTTTAAAAGCGTTTTTTCGACCTACATGTATGGAAACTTTTTTTCTTAGTTTTTGATGTAGAATAACATTGCATCATTAAAATTTTGGTTTTCGACATTTTAGTATTTAATTTTTCGTCCTCGAACTGTGAAATTTCACCTTCAAATGAACTTTTCTCGAAAACGGTTAATCCTACAGTATTACAACAAGAGTACCTTTTTTATGTATTTTGACCTGAGGAATCATATTTCAAAAATAAAATTGCAAAAAAGTTACACAGAAAAAAGTTTGGGACAAAAAACTGATAAGGCCCCCCCGTTTCGCACACCCCTGGTTTAAATAAGTACGTGAAAATTACATACAAAGATGGGCCTTATTAGGATTAATTCACGTGCAAAACCTCGTTAATATATCTCAAAGGGTTCCTGAGTTATTAAATAAAAACCGATTTTTTAGCCAATTTCAAAGGTGCGTAGCTCCCTTATGACGCATTTTTAGACATATGTTTATAGGAACTTTTTGTCATATTTTATCATGTAGAATCACCTGTTAAAATTTCCTACGCTATTTCAAATACACCCTGTATAGTTCTTTAATTTTTAAAATAATTGTCTATTAAAATGTATAATTTACAAAAAAGTTTATAATTTAGATCTTTTTCCGAAAAAGTGATTGACAGATAAGATTCATTATTGATGACGATGATTAAAACCAAGATAATATTTGGTTTTTAGTAGTGTACTCTAAAAACTAGCAATATCTATAATTGCTTGAGACTGAGATTACAATCAACAAGTTCGGTTTTCTTCTAAACAGGTGAGGTAAATTGGGTGTGTTAAGCAAAATACAATAAAATGCCGTAGCTTTACTTGAAAACTAGCGGGAGCGCCTAGAAGTGGCCAACACTAGTTTTAACCAGGTTGTCAAGTTTATCCCTGTATATCATTTAAATAGATATAAAAATAAAATAATCGATAAAGAACTTAAAGAATTGTATAGAGAATTTAGAGTTAAACAATAAAACTCAAAAAAAAATTAAAAACCTAAATAACACTATAAAATAAAAATAAAAAGGTTCGTCAGAGATAAAATACAACATTGCAATGCCTTGAAACGTTAAAGAGATTACTACTTTACCCTTAGTTTGTAGTTCCGAGTTGGGGCGCTGCAATCGACTAGTGTTCGTTTTGTCCACTTTTATTATCACGGTTTTTATACATTGCGAGCATAGGAACGGAACCTACTTGTTGTTATTGTATTTTGGTGTCGAGTTAACATGGAATTAACCTTGTTCGGTTTTCTTTAAGTTCACTAAAAATCTTGTATTGTAGCCAATTTTCATAAAAAATCATTTAGTTCCGCAATTTAATGTTCATTAAACGCGGCGTCTTAAAAAGTTAATTTTAGCACTAATTAGGCGATAAAAAGTTATTTTTTCAACAAAAAAGTAATTCGTTCATGTCGCATTGTAAGTATCAAAAGTATGCTGTGCCATAAAAATATTTTAGAGAACAAATTGGCTTTAGAGCAGTAAAGGTATTCGAGATATCTCGTGGCACGAGAAGAAAAAGGTTCCATAAGAATTTTCTTCTGAAATGAAATGTTTGAAAAAATTTTTCATAATTATTTAAGCAAAAGGCTGCTTTACAATACGTGTTAAATTCATGATCTTTTTCTTGAAATTTAAGGACAGACCTCGGTGTACCACCGGTGGTACACTTCGACTGCAAGTTATAAATTGCCTACATACAATACTTTTGCACTGGACAATATGCTATTCAGGGTTGGAAGAAACCAGTCCAAACCAGGTGGTTTAAACCGGCCTGGTCGAAATTAAACTGCTCACAAAATAATACGGATTTTTTTTTAACCCTGGAACCTGACTGTGGGGTCTCAAAAACCCCACTACCGCTTCTATTACAGTGGGCAGGTGTTGCATTGATTCAAAAAAAGCTTGAGCAAAACTTAAATATTAGTGGTGATGTACAAATATTTAAATAAATCCTTTTAAAACATGTACAGAAAGAAGTTAAAACAAAACAATAAGTAACAAAAAAATGTTTCTTAATTATTATTAATAATTTATTATTGGGGTTTTTGAAACCCCAGAGTTGCATTTTTGTATACATGAAATAAGTGTCAGGATCCAGGGTTAAATAACAAAAATGTTTTTTAAAATGGTAATTTTTCCGTAAAACGAAAAATAGTTAAACTGCAAAAAAAAGCTTTTTTTTTTTAATTTGTTTTCCCCCTTGCCCCACTATGGGAGGCATAGCGTAGTGGCTAGCGCGTATGTATAGCAAGTCTACTATCGTGAGTTCGATTCTCACTGGCGCCGATTTGCCTTTTTCAGTTAATTAATAATTGAAATTTGGCGAAGGCGCTAAGTGAAACGGACATTCCCTAGAAACTGGTTCGAAAGTCAGTATAAGCCGGTGGTTCCCTCTACTACTAGCCCACACAAGTCCTGGACTTAGGGGATGCTTGATTAAGTAGAATAGTACGAGGTTAAACAAACAAACAAACAAACTCCAGTCTAGAGCAAATTTGATTTCGACCAGTTTTGACCGGTTTAAACCATTTTCGACCGGTTTAAACCATGTTTTGACCAGTTGCCTGATCTTTTCTAAAAAAGTGTTTTTTTTTTGCCAACCCTGATGATATTTAAATTTAGCCGCCATGAAAATTTTGTGTCACTGTATTTTGAGAAATTTAACCCATAGTTAGCAAAAAAAAACTTAAAATAAACCTTACCAATAAATATTTTATCCTACCTTATTTAACGACAATTATATACAACCAGCTGTTAAGCCTGTTTTTTATCAGGAAAGTTCACATTTAAGCCCGTGAAGTGTTTGATAGTGGCGCTTTCGCCAATTTTGTAAATGACTTTTTTATTTAATTTGTCCCATAGGCCCCTTAAAAAAATCGTTGGGAAGTATGAAAAAACATCTACAAAGACAGACATCAATTTTATTATAATATAATATTAACTTTTTGAAGAAAAAAATTTTAAAGTAACAAAAATTTATTTTTTTCTGGAAGATTTTAAAACTATGACTGGCTGACTGAGAGGTGTTTTCTACTGACTGGGTATTTAGCAGAATCCGAGAAACTTGAAAATGGGTACAATTATATATTTTACCCTGCTTTACTCAATAAAAAATATTTCAACCCCCCATCCCCACTCCTAAGGGTAGTTTTTACCGTATTTTTTGTTTTCTACTGACTGGGTATTTAGAAGAATCCCAGAAACTTGAAAATGGGTACAGTTATATATTTCACCCTGCTTTACTTAATAAAAAATATTTCAACCCCCCATCCCCACTCGTAAGGGTAGTTTTTACCGTATTTTTTGATTTTTTTTACTGATTGGGTATTTAGAAGAATCCGAGAAACTTAAAAATGGGTACAATTATATATTTTGCCCTGCTTTACTCAATAAAAAATATTTCAACCCCCCGTCCCCACTCCTAAGGGTAGTTTTTACCGTATTTGTTGTTTTCTACTGACTGGGTATTTAGAAGAATCCGAGAAACTTGAAAATGGGTACAGTTATATATTTCACCCTGCTTTACTTAATAAAAATTATTTCAACCCCTTCCCCACTCGTAAGGGTAGTTTTTACCGTATTTTTTGATTTTTTCTACTGACTGGGTATTTAGAAAAATCCGAGAAACTTGAAAATTATATATTTCACCCTGATTTACTTAATTAAAAATATTTTAACCCCCCATCCCCACTCCTAAGGGTAGTTTTTACCGTATTTTTTGATTTTTTCTACTGACTGGGTATTTAGAAGAATCCGAGAAACTTGAAAATGGGTACAATTATATATTTCACCCTGATTTACTTAATTAAAAATATTTCAACCCCTTCCCCACTCGTAAGGGTAGTTTTTACCGTATTTTTTGATTTTTTCTACTGATTGGGTATTTAGATGAATTCGAGAAACTTGAAAATGGGTACAATTATATATTTTACCCTGCTTTACTCAATAAAAAATATTTCAACCACCCATCCCCACTCCTAAGGGTAGTTTTTACCGTATTTTTTGTTTTTTTCCGAGAAACTTGAAAATGGGTAATTATATATTTCACCCTGATTTACTTAATTAAAAATATTTTAACCCCCCATCCCCACTCCTAAGGGTAGTTTTTACCGTATTTTTTGATTTTTTCTACTGACTGGGTATTTAGAAGAATCCGAGAAACTTGAAAATGGGTACAATTATATATTTCACCCTGAGTTACTTAATTAAAAATATTTTAACCCCCTATCCCCACTCCTAAGGGTAGTTTTTACCGTATTTTTTGATTTTTTCTACTGACTGGGTATTTAGAAGAATCCGAGAAACTTGGGTACAGTTATATATTTCACCCTGCTTTACTCAATGAAAAATATTTCAACCCCCCATCCCCACTCCTAAGGGTAGTTTTTACCGTATTTTTTGTTTTTTTCTACTGACTGGGTATTTAGAAAAATCCGAGAAACTTGAAAATGGGTACAATTATATATTTCACCCTGATTTACTTAATTAAAAATATTTTAACTCCCTATCCCCACTCCTAAGGGTAGTTTTTACCGTATTTTTTGATTTTTTCTACTGACTGGGTATTTAGAAGAATCCGAGAAACTTAAAAATGGGTACAATTATATATTTTACCCTGCTTTACTCAATAAAAAATATTTCAACCCCCCATCCCCACTCCTAAGGGTAGTTTTTACCGTATTTTTTGTTTTCTACTGACTGGGTATTTAGAAAAATCCGAGAAACTTGAAAATGGGTACAATTATATATTTCACCCTGATTTACTTAATTAAAAATATTTTAACCCCCCATCCCCACTCCTAAGGGTAGTTTTTACCGTATTTTTTTATTTTTTCTACTGACTGGGTATTTAGAAGAATCCGAGAAACCTGAAAAATGAAATGAAAAAATATTTCACCCCATCCCCACTCCTAAGTCTAAACGAGTGGTTATATATTTCACCCTGCTTTACTCAATAAAAAATATTTCAATCCCCCATCCCCACTCCTAAGGGTAGTTTTTACCGTATTTTTGATTTTTTCTACTGACTGGGTATTTAGAAGAATCCGAGAAACTTGAAAATGGGTAAAATTATATATTTTACCCTGCTTTACTCAATAAAAAATATTTCAACCCCCCATCCCCACTCCTAAGGGTAGTTTTTACCGTATTTTTTGTTTTCTACTGACTGGGTATTTAGAAGAATCCGAGAAACTTGAAAATGGGTACAGTTATATATTTCACCCTGCTTTACTTAATAAAAAATATTTCAACCCCCCATCCCCACTCGTAAGGGTAGTTTTTACCGTATTTTTTGATTTTTTCTACTGATTGGGTATTTAGATGAATCCGAGAAACTTAAAAATGGGTACAATTATATATTTTACCCTGCTTTACTCAATAAAAAATATTTCAACCCCCCATGCCCACTCCTAAGGGTAGTTTTTACCGTATTTTTTGTTTTTTTCTACTGACTGGGTATTTAGAAAAATCCGAGAAACTTGAAAATGGGTACAATTATATATTTCACCCTGATTTACTTAATTAAAAATATTTTAACCCCCCATCCCCACTCCTAAGGGTAGTTTTTACCGTATTTTTTTATTTTTTCTACTGACTGGGTATTTAGAAGAATCCGAGAAACTTGAAAAATGAAATGAAAAAATATTTCACCCCATCCCCACTCCTAAGTCTAAACGAGTGGTTATATATTTCACCCTGCTTTACTCAATAAAAAATATTTCAATCCCCCATCCCCACTCCTAAGGGTAGTTTTTACCGTATTTTTGATTTTTTCTACTGACTGGGTATTTAGAAGAATCCGAGAAACTTAAAAATGGGTACAATTATATATTTTACCCTGCTTTACTCAATAAAAAATATTTCAACCCCCCATCCCCACTCCTAAGGGTAGTTTTTACCGTATTTTTTGTTTTCTACTGACTGGGTATTTAGAAGAATCCGAGAAACTTGAAAATGGGTACAGTTATATATTTCACCCTGCTTTACTTAATAAAAAATATTTCAACCCCCCATCCCCTCGTAAGGGTAGTTTTTACCGTATTTTTTGATTTTTTCTACTGATTGGGTATTTAGATGAATCCGAGAAACTTAAAAATGGGTACAATTATATATTTTACCCTGCTTTACTCAATAAAAAATATTTCAACCCCCCATGCCCACTCCTAAGGGTAGTTTTTACCGTATTTTTTGTTTTTTTCTACTGACTGGGTATTTAGAAAAATCCGAGAAACTTGAAAATGGGTACAATTATATATTTCACCCTGATTTACTTAATTAAAAATATTTTAACCCCCCATCCCCACTCCTAAGGGTAGTTTTTACCGTATTTTTTTATTTTTTCTACTGACTGAGTATTTAGAAGAATTCGAGAAACTTGAAAAATGAAATGAAAAAATATTTCACCCCATCCCCACTCCTAAGTCTAAACGAGTGGTTATATATTTCACCCTGCTTTACTCAATAAAAAATATTTCAATCCCCCATCCCCACTCCTAAGGGTAGTTTTTACCGTATTTTTGATTTTTTCTACTGACTGGGTATTTAGAAGAATCCGAGAAACTTAAAAATGGGTACAATTATATATTTTACCCTGCTTTACTCAATAAAAAATATTTCAACCCCCCATCCCCACTCCTAAGGGTAGTTTTTACCGTATTTTTTGTTTTCTACTGACTGGGTATTTAGAAGAATCCGAGAAACTTGAAAATGGGTACAGTTATATATTTCACCCTGCTTTACTTAATAAAAAATATTTCAACCCCCCATCCCCACTCGTAAGGGTAGTTTTTACCGTATTTTTTGATTTTTTCTACTGATCGGGTATTTAGATGAATCCGAGAAACTTAAAAATGGGTACAATTATATATTTTACCCTGCTTTACTCAATAAAAAATATTTCAACCCCCCATCCCCACTCCTAAGGGTAGTTTTTACCGTATTTTTTGTTTTTTTCTACTGACTGGGTATTTAGAAAAATCCGAGAAACTTGAAAATGGATACAATTATATATTTCACCCTGATTTACTTAATTAAAAACATTTTAACCCCCATCCCCACTCCTAAGGGTAGTTTTTACCGTATTTTTTGATTTTTTCTACTGACTATTTAGAAGAATCCGAGAAACTTGAAAAATGAAATGAAAAAATATTTCACCCCATCCCCACTCCTAAGTCCAAACGAGTGGGGATGGGGGGTTGAAATATTTTTCATTGAGTAAAGCAGGGTGAAATATATAACTGTACCCATTTTCAAGTTTCTCGGATTCTTCTAAATAGCCAGTCAGTAGAAAAAACCTCTCAGTCAGCCAGTCAGTGTTTTAGACACACCCATTTTTTCTATATGTCCTATGAAATTGTTTTTTTTTGCACGTAACAATCTGAAGGAGAAATCGTATAAAATACTAAATCCGGATAATGCCTAGAGGAAAAGGGTACCTACTTTTATATATCCTACTTTATATTTTCATCATAAATTGGATAAAACAATTTCGTATCTATATTATCCAGGTATATGGAGTCATTCTTTTAAATGATACATCGAGAGACGTAGCTATGGGGGGATTGGGGCAAACACACCCCAATGACATCGAGAAAATTGGTAAATTGAAGAAAAATTTTCAATTTGTATAGTTAGCAATTCTTCAATCAAACAGTTGGAAAAAATTAGTCATCACTTGCTTCTCAGTGTAATTTTTTTTTTCAATATAAAAGTTAAAAATTGAGCTTTATCGCCCCCAATAAATTTCCTTCGCTACGGCTCTGGGCACATCACTTTTATACTAATATAGAATACCTACCTTGTATACCCCATTATTTTTTGAACAATAGGCTGGCAAAACGAATTTTTAACACCTAGGTGCTCATTAATAAAAATCTGATGTTACAGGCGAAACAGGCGTTTATTCAGACGTTTTTTTCGCATGATTAGAGCAAATCTTTTGATGCCTTATTCGTTAAAATCGGTCAAGTAGTTTAGGCTCTAGAGGAGAAGCAATACACCCTTTTTTCGCGTTGCTGTTCGGGTTAAAATTAGAGCACTAGATAGGGAGGTTTTTTATGGTAGGTGGGTATCTTGCTTGGTTGTGTAGTACGTAAATTAATTAACTACCTACCTACCCTAACAAACCTACCTATCCAGAGCTCTAGTAAAAGTAACCCAGAAATGTATTGTAAAATACTGAAAAGAATAGTATATTCCATAACTAGTATGGAATAGACAATATTCTGCGCAAGTGGGAAGTTTGTAATATCAGCCTGCAGGCGAGTATGACGGTCCCGTGAGCGCGGAATGACTATTCCATACGTGTTGGAGACTATACTTTTTCTTCGACTGCAAATATGAAACACTGTATGGCTTTAAACTGCGGACAAGGTTAAAAACTCGACATTGAAATGCAACAAAACACATATTTTTAAATAAAGAAATTTAATAATTTTATCAAATCAGTACTTAAAAAAGATTTTTATTTAATTTTAGCACATATTTACAAATTATAATGCAAAAATTGAAGATTATTTCAGATTGTTGTGACATATATCAGGTTTAAATATTTAACAATAGATGGAGCAGTTTTAATTTTTTGAACTAAATTGATAAAAAACTGGTCAAATATTAAGAAAAACTAATAAACTTTATGTAATTTTAACGCAAAACTTTAAACTGCATTTAATTATTCAATATTTCATGGTAAAATATATATATTTTTTCTAATTTTACTACAGTTTTCTTTACTTTTATAAACAAAAGATGGCACTACATGTGCTCATTCTAACACTTGATACGGAATATTCATACCATATCTAGAGCTAGAATAGATTCATTCTGTGTTTGAAAAGTGTGTGTATTTGTTTACATTCTAAAGCAGTCGTAGAAAAAATATTTATGCATAATATTTCTTTCTTAATGGCATATTTCGAGGCATATTTTGTATACTAGGGAAGATCTTTTCGATTTATTATCATCTAGTGGAACTACCAGTGTAAGTTTTCTGTCAAAAAAGCTTATTTATACATCTTAACCGGACATTTTACAAGCTTTTATAGCATCTGTGGACTTTGCCAGGATTTATTACCCTTTTTCATACTGGTTTTGTTTAGTTTGTTCACGCTTTAAGTGTCCAAATCCAGGGTTTACTTAGTTTATTGTCAAATGTTCTCGAACATAAATAAAAGTTTAGAATTTAGAACTAATATTGTTTTTATTAGACATAATCTAATACATACAATTTTACTCTTCCCCATTATAAGATAAGAAGGGTTAACGCAACCGTTTGCGTAAAAATATCGTTTTTCTTCAAGCGTACTAAAATGTTCATATTTTATAACTGAACACACTAGTTAGAAGTGATCTATTTTTTTACAGTAAAAAAATGAGTTCATTGTTGTACGCCGTAAAAAAAAGTTAGTTAGCAAAACCACCACTGGCGGCAGTACTCTTTGACTTTGATGACAGCCATACTTCAAACTTGTTTGTTTATTATGTAAACAGGTGGTTGACTCGAGATTCTGTGCAAAAACCTTGTGTGAAATTGATTAAAAATGATTGAAGAAGAATATATGGTTTATACACCTACAAATCTCTACGAAATTGCAAATGCTACATTAGACAAGTTCGAAATCGCGAAAAGTGTACGATTTAGCCTACGAAAAAATTTAAAATGAGCTAAGGAAGGTTTAAGTTTATTTCGAAAGGGTTTTATTGGCCTATTTTAATAAAAAAAATATATTTTATTACTGAATAAAATAAATTCATAAATTAATATTTAAAAATATATATATATAGGATGCTTGAAGAAAAAATAGTATGTTTCACTCAGAGGAAAAGTGCTTTTTTTACTCGTCTGTAATTTCCAGACTCCGATTCGCGTCGTCCGTAAATTCTACAGACTAGTAAAAAAAAGCTTGACTCTTAGTAAAAAAAAATATACTATTTTTTACGTTTCTCTCTCCTTTTAAGTGCAAAAAATCTATCTGTTTATTGGTTTCTCGTGACCGCGATCAATCGAGAATTCTTTGCATTTTGGGCTAAATCGCCTGCAAGGATAATACATTACATGCTTATAGATACATAAAAAATAAATACTTAGCCAAAATTTCAGCTCTTTTTATATCCCGGAACATACTTTAATTACGAATTTTGACATATGTCAATACATGATTTGGCAACATTGCTATAGTTCAAATGTCAAGTCAAAATAAAAATAACTTTGCACATTAAGTTCTTCTTTGAGGCCCAGTGCTAAGTGTATTGTGTTGTGTTTAGTGCGCTTGACTAAAATTAAAATATTTTGTTGTTGTTAATTTTTACGGATTTAACATGGTGTACAATACACAATGTGTATTAGACTTATCAGACTAGTTTTTCAGTAAGATTATCGAGTTATTTTTGAGGTATTTATACTAATAATTAATCCAACGTTATAGTATAGTAACCTAAAGCCTGCAGTCTCATGAGACAGTGTGAACTCAGACTAGTAATTTAATGTGGCTTTCAACGTGCTAAGTCCAAATATATACATTAATTTAATATTGTATTTTTATTATACATTCCAATGTTCAGATAAACAAAAAAATATCACTTTTTTTCAAGATGACAAAGCATTTAGTTTATTACGATGAATGTTGCATTGTTGTCATGTTTACGATTGTTAACGAATTTTTAATAAAAAAATGTTTGTTTTTTTTTAACAAATAAACTTCGTTAACGGTTTTTCATAATTTGCATTCATTAATTTGCACTTTTTTTTAAACAAAAACATATTTTTTTTATTTAGCCCAAAACTCGCCGTAAAACGACATCCTTCTTTCAGAATTTTCGGTTAAGTAGTTTCGGAGATGGAGGTGGAGTCAGATAGATAAATGGACAGATTGACTAAAGTTCATCGCAATAGCTACAATAGGGTATCAGTAATCTATGTTGAAGATATAGACATAGACACAAGAAAAATAAATAAGTTTGTTTTGTGAAATTTAAGAGTTGCCTTATACTTTGTAAAAAGTGTTGTGCATAAAAACGCATTAAAATTACATAGGTTTTCTGCAAAAAAAAAAACTAAAAATCGTCAATTTTTTACCTCAAAAATCAGAACAACCCCTTAATATTCTTCTAACTGCAAGGCTACGAAGAGAATAAAAACGGAAAAGTCTCGGGAGAAATTTATCTTATTTTTTCTACAAGTGCTACAAAATAACTTCCCGCGGAACATCAAAAATAATATTTATGTGAATGTATGCAGTTTAAAGTTACATCTATAGGAGCTTTATTTAAAATAGGGGAGTTTATTACATTTTTAAAATAGAAAACTAAAAATATACACATTAAAACTATATTTAATTTAAACGCAAACATAGGTACATTTTTAATTATCCACAAAGCACCTGGGGTTTGTGAAAAAGTGTAAACTTGCATGTTTTGAATTAGCACTCCCTGAAAGTCCATTAAATTACGAATTTAATTGTAATACTTTTATTTTGTTGCAAATTTTAATTATAAAAAATGAGACTAAAATCTTGTTTTTTTGTAATACAGGGTGGGCCAAAAAAAACCGGCCACTTTTTAAACCGTTATAACTTTTTTGCCTTTTCACCGATCTATACAAAATTCTGTAGATAATTTTAATTATTTAAAATAATATTATATTTTTCAGTAATAAAGCTTTTTCTAAAGGGGTTATTTTAAAGCAGTGGGGATTAGAGCAAAATATATAATTTAAAAAAAAATCGTCTTCATTATGTTAAGTGGTCTTTCCTTAATAGTTATGTATATTTTTCTTTTAACTTAAGATTGTATTTTATTTTTTATATTATTTTTTTGGTACAGCTTGCAGTAAATATTATAAAAACACGGATTAAGTAGTCTGTTACTCATCTCAAATTATTTTTGACATGTCTAAAAAATTATATGTCAAATTGAAAATTATTAAAAATCACGAATCAAAATAAAAAACATCATTTTAAATAAATATTTTAAAGATGAGCAGTAAATAAAAAACGAATATATGTATTTAAATTAAAACATTTGTAGATAAACAAGAAATAAGTGTAGTTTTGGTCAAAACGAGTAAAAATGCTTGATTTAGAAACGTTAACATACGATGAAGGATAATGTGAATTTTTGTAAATCAATAAATCAGAATATGGAACTTTAACTGCAAATAGCCAACCAAGATCCTGTACCTACCATAATTATATAGTTTTATATTATTTATAATTAAAACAGTGTTTAAAATAATTAATTTTATTTGCAATGAAAATACATTTTATTTAGCCAACAGTTAAATCTTGATTTATTTTAGCAATTTCTTGTTTTTCATGTTATATTCATAGAGTGTATGGTACAATTTTTGAATGTGCGTACTTCATTAGTAATTTTTCTGTTATTTCGTAACCATTTTCCTTAAAATATACATCTACAATTCAGCTTTTACTTTTTTTTTTATTATTTTAAGTACTTCGACATTTTTACAGATTTTTGGTAATTTTGAATAGTTTTTAAATTGACAGATTATTTTTTGAGAGATGTCAGATAAATAACACGCCTACTCAATCAGTTTTTTTATCTTAAAAATTAATTTACTGCAATATGTAGCCTTTCAGAAAAATAAGAATAAAAAATAAACTATAATTTCAAATTTAAATTTAAATATACTTACCTACTGAAGAAAGACCACTTAACGTTATAAAGGCGAAAAATGTTCAAATTATACATTTTGCTCTAATCCCCACGGCTTTAAAATAACCCCTTTAGAAAAAGCCTTATTACTGAAAAATATAACAATATTTTAAATAATTAAAATTACCTACAGAATCGGACATATTAGAATTTTTATTATTATTATTAGAGCTCGGATCGAGGTATTCGTTTACAGGGGTCAAAAATTAGAAATTTATAAATATGTTAAATACACACTTAAACTATACTGCCCTACTACGTTAGAAAGCAGTACCTCCATTTGTCGCATAGCAGCCTTTTCAAAATATTACATCAGAGTAGACGTGAAAACGTAGGGCAGTATATTCCACCAACTGGGCTGTTAAGTCGACGCTGTTACTGTATAGTGAGTCAATTGTAACACGAAAAAAAAAATGATTTTAAATATATCTTTTTTTTGAAAAACATTGAGGGTCAATTCGAATAAAAAAAAACTCTATAAAGTTTTTCTTGTCCAAGATGGTACAAAAAATAAACTATGTATACGTTACTGCAGCAACGTATTTGCGGCATCTACTTGACTGGTACTCTACACAAAGCGGTGGTTTCACTGCAATCAATACATCGGCGACGACTTATAATCATAATAATATTATGTTATATTATACATTATATGTTATAATATATTATACAAGTATTTATTTTTTATTCGAATGGACCCTTAATGTTTTTTAAAAACACAAAATTGATTTTGTTTATAATACGTCGACATGATAGAACGGCTAGAAATATAGATGGAAGTGTTTATTTACTATTTTTACAATTCCAATTTTCGTTTAATTTTCACCCATTAAATATTTCTCTGTGTGTACCTTTTCTACGTTGTTTGTAAATCTGAAACGCAATAATAGTGGTTAAATTAATGCATCTCTTGTAACTAGACCATATTTTACCAATTACCAATTTAGAATGCCATTAACTAATGCCTTATTACCATATTACACATCCTGTCCATCTATATTCTGATAGAAACGCATAAAGATGTCGAGGGTTTTATAGCCAAGTAACACATTTTATTACTGTCAGTAACATAGAAGTTCTAAAACGGTTATTAAATACCTTTTATATTACCTGTAGTCTCATAACGGTTCTACTATCTAGAGAGATAGTATTCCTACTAGGATTCGTAGGTATTAAGAGCGCGGTACAGAACTAGCAGTAGCATACAGATTACCATGTTACCGCTATAGACCTCGGCATATGTGACTGACGTAAGCGACATTTGTTGCCAACATGGAGAAACCATTATTATAAATACGGTTTTATATGTTGGCGACAGATGTCGCTACCGTCAATTGGCACAGTAACATAGTAGTGGTATATAAGAACAAAGTAACTTTAAGTCAAATAATGGTGTCATAAGAGTAATATATTTACTGATAGTAATAAAAAAGATTTCGGAATATCAATATAGCACCATCGAAAATCGCCCATTTTTATCTGCATAACTCCAAAAAAAAAGTAGAATTAAACGATTATTTTGTTTATTATTTATACTATTAAATAAAAGTATACTTAAATTTGTTTCAGATAACAATAAAAACTTACTTTTATCAACTATTTCATAAAAAAACTATTTTTTAAAGGCATTTTAGAACAGATATTATTCTCAAGAAGTACTATTTCAGGGGGCGCGTGGATTTTTCGGATCTACAACACACATATACACAGTAAATAATGATAGACACATCTATTTTTCACTATTTTAATATAATTTTTTAGGTATTTATTATGATTGGTTACTAGGTTAAGTATTTTAGAACATAATTTCACTGACAGACATTGTTATAAAAATAAAAAGAAATAAAATATTAATTTAACGATAGAAAGACAGGGACATCAATACCAGCTGACAAAATAAGCTTTGCGCATGTTTAGACGGCCGGTAAAATAACGGTAACATAATTTGGTAACCGCCACCGTTTGGTTTCCCCAAATTGGTGATAAAGCAGGTCTATAACGGTGCTATATCACGATATATTACTACCAGTAATAGTCATTGGGAGCTCGGGGCTGGCAAAAAGGGCCATAATGCCTGGCTTGTAGCCTCCTCACCCTTACTACTAATAGTCATTGGTAATGGAGAGTGATATAGCACGGATATAGTAAAATACGGGAGTTTTGAATTTCCCAAAATCGCCAAAACGAAAAAAGACATCAAGCGTCGAAAGTTGAATATTTATAAACCTTATAGTATCCACTATACTAGAAATTCAATAAAACCTGCAGTGACTCATACCTCTGCTGCTTTCGTATAAGAGATCCGCCTTTGCGAAGCTTCGACGAAATTACACGAGTCGCACCCGAATTGGTATGATCTTCGCCTTTTAACATAGATTCGCAACTTAGTCATTGCAGATTTTATTAAATTTCCAGTATAAATGATTTCAATACATTTTTTCGAAAATGTTTGCGACCTTGCGTAAAAAATTAGATTTAAGTGGCACATTGCATATACAATATCTTACACTCAATTTTCTTTAGGGCTGTATTTTTTTAATTTTAAAACATCGTACAAATAGAGGGTATCAAATCATAGAAAGGTATTATCTGCATGTCGCACGCGTCATGACGCGTCCAAACGCGTCAGGTAAAAAAATAAAATTTGGAAAAAAATCAGATTTGATTTCTTTTATACATTTTTAGGTTTAAAACAATTAAATCAACCTAAAAAATAGAAAACTATTTAAATATTCAAATTTTTCAAATTTTTTTAAATGAAGTGTTTTTTATTTTAACAGCCTAATTTGACAGTTGAAAAAAAAACTTTTTTGGTCCATTATGTAACTTTATATACTGAATTTGAATAAAAACCCCACATTCCATTTAAAATTTTTAAGTTACCCCCTCTCCCGCCTAAGGGTGTGGATGAAAAAAAATCTGCTTTAATAAAAAGCTTGGTACCAAATTTGAAAAACCTAACTATTTCTGGGATATCGACTTGTAACCATTTAAATGGCCCACCCGGTATGCAATGTGCCATTTAAATTTAATTTTTTACGCAAGGTCTCAAACATTTTCAAAAAAATGTATTGAAATCATTTAGAGGACATAAATATTCAACATTCGCTTGATGAATTTTTTCCGTTTTTTTTTTTTCGATTTTTTACCTGTGTGCGTCGTAGAGAAAAAATTCTTGGATACAAATGTGTTTCATGAAAAAATAAGAAAGTTTAATTATGTCCGTCTGTCCGATGTCACGTGTTTTTTGTAAGCACGATAACTCAAGAACAAATTATTCGATCGACTCGAAAATTTTAGGAAAAACTCAATGGAGCTCTCTACAACTAGAATTATGAAACAAAAGACATCTACCCTATCTCTATCTCATTTGTGCCACACTTTCCAGCCAACCAAATAAATACTGTATTTGTTTTTCATACAACAAATACAGTATTTATTTGGTTGGCCGGAAAGTGTAGCACACGGTTCGCAAAAAAAGGTCAAATAAAATAAAAAATTGCCCAAGAACTTTGAAAATAAAATTTGATTCCTGGCCCTTTTCTTAAATAGGAAAAGCAAAAATTAAAAAATTTCAACGACAAAATTTTTTTTTAACGCACTTTTTTGTTTTGAGTATTATAAAATAGATACACGCTGATTTATAATTTTCCCAATTCACCAATATTTGCTACAGTTTACTTTTCTCTGCTTAAACTTTTTACCTGTAACTCAAAAATTAAATTTTAAATAATAATAAATAAATAGGACCCCCGTGGGGGGCCTTAAAGAGGACGAAAGCCTAAATTTTTAAATTTTTCTGGGTTTATCTTGTATGCTCTATTTATATACCAATATAAGCTATTCTAGTAGTATATTAAATATTTTTTTTAAATAAGGGGGTTTGGGGAGCCTCGAGCCAATTTTCAGATTTTTTTTTAGAATTTTAATGTACAAAAAATATTATAATATAAATATTTTCTAGATATTGTAAAAGAGTGTTTAAAAGGTCGGTTTGGGGGTTAATTATTATATAATATATCATATATATTATTATTATTATCATATATTATTATAAAAAAGATATATAATAATAATATTATTATGTACGCGTACGTGCCAAATTTGGTTTATATTTCTCCTGAAAGTTGTTAAAGAAGTCTCCTATAAGAGACTTACTATATCTAATAATTATATATACATAATTATGTACATAAAATTTCTATAATACATTATGCCTAAAACTTTAAGATCTCTACTCTCTATTATGTTTATTTACCCAGATTTAAAAAAAAAATATTTTTGCTTTTTTTTTGTACTTTTATATTTCAATTTTGTTTAATACAAAATATAATTTCCACTTATTACTTTATTTGCTTTTAGTTTATTGCCTTTCCTTTGGAATTAAAAAATCCCTTCAAACCTTTCAACAAAAATTGATTGGTAAAGTAAGTTTTAAAATCTTTTTTCTTTTTCTTCCGATCGTCTGATATCTCTTCTTTAAGCCGAAAGTAGAGATTTTAAAGTTTTAGGCATAATGTATTATAGAAATATTATGTACATAATTATGTATGTATAATTATTAGATAAAGTAAGTCTCTTATAAGAGCTTATAAGAGGCCTCTTTAACAACTTTCAGGAAAATATAAACCAAATTTGGCACGTACGCGTATATAATAATATTATTATTATATATCTTTTTTATATTAATATATAATAATAATAACAATATATAATATATATTATATAATAATTAACCCCCAAACCGACATTTTAAACACTCTTACAATAACTAGAAAATATTTATAATATTATAATATTTTTTGTACATTAAAATTCTAAAAAAAAATCTGAAAATTAGCTCGAGACCCCCCAAACCCCCCTATTTAAAAAAAATATCTAATATACTACTAGAATAGCTTATATTGGTATATAAATAGAGCATACAAGATAAACCCAGGAAAATTTAAAAAATTAGGCTTTCGTCCTCTTTAAGGCCCCCCAAGGGGGTCCTATTTGTTAGATATTATTTAAATTTTAATTTTTGAGTTACAGGTAAAAAGTTTAAACAGAAAAAAGTAAACTGTAGCGAATATTGGTGAATTGGGAAAATTATAAATCAGCGTGTATCTATTTTATAATATTCAAAACAAAAAAGTGCGATAAAAAAAAATTTTGTCGTTGAAATTTTTTAATTTTTGCTTTTTCTATTTAAGGAAAAGGCCAGGAATCTAATTTTATTTTTAAAGTTCTTGGGCAATTTTTTATTTTATTTGACCTTTTTTGCGAACCGTGAGCAGTGAGCGGCACGAACGAACATAGCTAATGTGAATCTGTAGAATAAGATAATTCTACTAAAATTTAGATGGCGCCAGTAATTTCTTTTATAAAAATAATATAGTTACACTTTTCGCCCGAATTAGTTTGGTTGGGTGGAAGTGGGAGTGTATGTATGTCTTCTATCCTTTTTGGGTAGAAATTTTGTCCCTGTCTAATCTAACGGGAGAAATCGCCATTGTATATTGTTTTTAAAAAAATATTCTCCCAAAAACAAAAAACAAATTATTTATCTATTTTGCCCAACATCCGTATTTAGTGATATTGTACATTATAATTAGCACAGTGTGCAATATGTCATGTCTAATATCAATAATGATAAATTATGGGTAATCTGTGATACTGCATTGTCATTTCAATAGCATTAATTACATTTATTCTAAGGTTTATTCAGTCTTTGTAAAAAACCTTCGCAAAGAAACCTCGAAGAAAAAACTTGGCTGACGCCTCGCAGGTTAATTTTCTCAAGGGCAATATCTTACTTTACCCACTAGTACCATAAATAACTATTTCTCTCCTAGTAGGAGCAAATTTTATAAACAATTGATATCTGCCACTTAATTTTCCTTCAACTGCAAAGACATGTCATTGCTTATAATTTTTAATGGACAATTTTTTTTTATGGAAATGTGTTATCGTTGGGAACGAAGTATATTCTAGTTATTTTGGCGCCCCTGTATCCAAAAATGATAATCGTTCTTTGCGGAACCGCACCGTTTTTTTTCCACGGCTATTTTTTATTTTTGGACCAATACTGTTGCTGATGTTAAATTACCTTTAAAAGTTGAATTTGTAGCTGTGGAAGCAATTTTAATTATTGCAGGTACATATTCTGTAGGTTGACATGTTGATTAATGTGACATAAATATTTATTAATGTCAAAAAACCAACCCCGGATGGAGTGACCCTATAAAAATAGAATATTTGATAGCCTCTGTCGGTTTTGTCAAAATATAATAACCTAAAAAGATTCCAAAGTTGAAAGTCTCAAACAATGCACGCGTCAACAATTAAAATGCAACCATAGTTACTAATAAGTAGGAAAAAACTAATTTGTAGGTAATACCATAATACCATAAATAACTATTTCTCTCCTAGTAGGAGCAAATTTTATAAACAATTGATATCTGCCACTTAATTTTCCTTCAACTGCAAAGACATGTCATTGCTTATAATTTTTAATGGACAATTTTTTTTTATGGAAATGTGTTATCGTTGGGAACGAAGTATATTCTAGTTATTTTGGTGCCCCTGTATCCGAAAATGATAATCGTTCCTTGCGAAACCGCACCGTTTTTTTTTCCGTGGCTCTTTTTAATTTTTTTTTATTTTCGCAAAAAAAACTTATGGAAATCTGTTAGAAGCGAAGTATATCCTGCCTATTTGGACCCCCTGAATTAGAAAATGATAATCTTTTGCGGAAATTCGTCGTTTTTGTTAGTTTGTTTGATTTTTTTACGTTGGTTTTGTGCTCGTTTGGTGTTTTTTTTTAATGGTGACCGTTGGTTTATATTGGTTTTGTGCTTGTTTGGTGTTTGATGATCCATAAAAAAAACATTTTTTTTTTGAAAAAGATAGTTATCATTTCCGAACTCAGGAGGGTCCAAATAAGCAGAATATACTTCATTTGTAACGAGAACGGATTTCCATATGGAAATCCGTTATAACGTTTTTTGCAAATACACAAAAACTATAAAAAATAGCCATGAAAAAAAAAACGGTGCATTTCCACAAAGAACGATTACAATTTTTGGATTCAGGGGGGTCAAAATAACTAGAATATACTTCGTTTCTAACGATAACCGATTTTGATAAAAAAAATGTTGCCAAAACAAAAAATATATAAAAAATCAAGAAAGCGGTGGATTTCCGCAATAAAGAAATATTTTTAAAATCAGGGGGTCCAAAAAAGCATTTTTTTTAATGTAGCCAATTTCCTGCAAACAAAAGTTGACCCGTTGTGACCCATGTAACATTTTAGTAAATAAAATTAAATAACCGGCTTAAAGTTCATATAATGGTTTAGGTCCGTGGCATTTTTAATGCACGTTACTGTTGACCCTAAATTGTGGCGATTTCATTTATCATTTATTTAACACCATTTTGATACAAAGTACATATGGCAAGTCAGGTCTATTTTACACTTTTATGTAAAATTTTATAAAAAGTAAATATAATACAAAATAAAAAATATAAGATGTAGAGTACAACAATCCATACTTGCTTAAGAAAAAAATTAAAATTAAAAGTAAAAAAAAAAAAAAAACTTAAACACTGAACATTATACACTACACATTATATTAGTACAGTACAATAATAAAATTCAAATATGTAAACATAGATACCTAAGTATATAGATTTAATTAAAATAAAAATAATAAAATGCTTAGAGATTATACATCAAAATTATAAGAGTAAAACTCATTTAAATCATAAAAACATCCATTGATCAACATTGTTTTTACCCTATTTTTAAATATATTGACATTATTTATATTTTTAATGTGACTGGGTAAAGCATTGTATAATGATAGACAATTATAAAAAGGAGATCTTTTAAATTTTGCAGTATTATGACGAGGAACCATTAACATGTCCTTGTTCTTTGTATTATACGTGTGCCACTTACAATTTTGATCAAAATTAGAGAAATTCTTTTTCACGTAAAGCACACATTTTAAAATATAGATTGATGGTACAGTTAACAATTTGTTCAATTTAAAGGTATCTCTGCATGTTTCCCTATAGTCAAGGTTAAAAATTAATCTAATCAGTCTCTTTTGTAATATAAAAACTCTTAAAATGGAGACCGCAGAACCATAAGCTAAAATGTTATACGAGATATGTGAATAGGCAAGTGAGTAATATACATTAAGAATGGCTGGTTTGTGTAGCGAGCTTTTGAGCTGACGTATAGCAAAATACGCTTTGTTTATTTTTTTACATAAACTATCAATGTGTGGTTCCCAACTTAAATTTGCATCAATGAAGGTCCCCAAAAACTTTGTTTCAGTTACAAAACTAATATTTTGTGGAAGCTCAAAGGTAGAAGGAATTTGTTTATTAAAATGAAAATTTATTGCCATCGTCTTGCTGTGATTTAGTATTAACTTATTTCTCTGGCACCACGAACCCAGTTCATCCAAAATATGGGCTATTTGTTTTTTTAGATCTTCTAAGTTTTTTGAAGACAGAAGTATATTTGTATCATCTGCAAATAATACAAGTAGGCCAAAAGAAATAAAAAGATTTATGTCATTAACAAACAGAAGAAATAAAAGGGGTCCCAATATTGACCCTTGTGGTACTCCAGTACTTGTTTTACGAAATTTTGATTTTGAACTTCCCATTGATACATATATACATCTGGCATTCATATATGATTCAATCCAATTCAAAATGTTTACTGGAAAACCCATTTCACGCATTTTAACAATCAAAAACTCTGGTTTGACTGTGTCAAATGCCTTTGTTAAGTCAAACAGCAGAGAAACGACATAGTGACCAGAATCTAATTTATTGTAAACATAGTTCAAGAACTCAAAAGAGGCAGTTTCAATAGATTTACCAGAACGAAATCCGTGTTGGCAATCAGAAATAATATTGTTAGTATTTAAATAATCAAACATTCTATCAAAAATTATTTTTTCCAAGACTTTTGACAACGTAGATAGTAACGCAATTTGCCTGTAATTGTTTATGTTTTCTTTATCACCTTTTTTATAGGTGGGAATAATGATTGCTGTTTTAAATACTTCTGGAAATACACCGCCAGAAAGTGACTTGTTAGATAAATATACAAAAGGGTCAAGTACGCTTTCAAATATATGGCTTAAGGTTTCAACTGAAAGACCGTCAATGCCACTAGATTTTTTGCTTTTCAGTTTACTAAAAGCTTTAAGAGCTTCGGATTTTGTGATTGGATTATGATTAAAAGTTTTGTTTAAATTGTGAAATCCAACGGTGCATGGAAGTGAAACATTTTCACCAAAATGGCTGTCCATTTCTTTTTGCACCGAAGTGGCAAAAAACTCAACAAATCGATCAGCAATCTCCTGATCTTTCTCAAAAAGTACATTTTCTATATTTAATTTAATTTTTTGTTTTTTTTGCACCCTGCCTAAGTTTTTATTTACAATATTCCAAATTTCTTTAACTTTATTACTAGAATTATTTATTTTGTTTTCATTCCATATTTTTTTTGCCATTATATTATTATAATGCCTTTTTCTAATATTATATTGTTCCTTTAAATTTAAACAATTAACTCTTGAAACCAACCAAAAAAAATTTTTCAAGCTACGACTTTCATTTATAATTTCTTTGGTGAGCCAGGATTTGTTTTTAGAATTGATTTTATTTTTTGCTTTTTTTACCGGGCACGATTTATTAAAATTAAAGACTAATGTATCCAAAAAATACCTAAAACCATCATTAACATTAAGATTCTGTAGACTCTCCCAGTTTATACTGGAAACATTTAATTTAAAATCATTTATTGAGTTTAAGTTAATAATACGTTTGTCATAATGTAAGAAATCTTTAGATACAACTTGATTTGGATTTGTTAAAAAAGTTAAACTATGTCCAAAGTGGTCTGCTATATTTGGATTAATTAGTTTACAAGTAGAATTTTGCAGTGGTTCTGACCAACTCATGTAATCAATGCATGTTCTGCTAGTATGACCATTTTTGTCTGTGAAAATGCGGGTAAAGTCTCTAGATGATACATTTAGTTGAAAAGAATCAAACAAGTCCAAAAGTAATTTAGTGTTTTTACAGTTTTCAAAATAGTCAATATTTAAATCGCCACACAATATAAAATATTTTGTTTTTGATACAGCATAGTTTAGAGCCTGGGCCAGTTGCATAAAGAATAAGTCAATATCTCCTTTAGGCGGCCGATACACCGTTATAATGAAGTATTTATTTTTACCTATATGTATTAAAGCACCACATATCTCAATATGACATTCCACAGAAAGATCCTTAACAAACAACACGTCAACTGCATCCATATCAGCAGTGACATCTTTAATTAAGATTAAAGATCCCCCCCGTATATGATTTTTTCGAGAAAAATGGGCAGCTAGAGCATAATTTGGTATAGATAAGTTTAAAATGTCTTTATGATCAATCCAGTGCTCTGTAATACATAAAACATCAAAATTGTTTTGCAACAAAAGTGAATCTAAAAGATCTAAATTATTTATAATACCCTGAACATTTACGTGAAATAAATTATAATGTGCTGTTAAGTGCGGTTTGACACTATCGTCTTGATTTGGTAAAAAAAAGTATTTTTGGGTAAAAAGTGTTTCGATGATGCAGATTTATTATTTGGATTTTTATTAATTTTACTTACAAAAGATGTAGAACTTGGATTTATACTAATTTCACTTACAACAGATGTATTAAAAATTAACGATAAACATTTACAAATGCTCTGAACAATATTAAACTTGGAAAGCTTAGAACACTTACCATTTATTTCTGCAAATAATATTTTACCATTGTTACCATTCATACTGCTCATTTTAAACAATATATCTTCTAATGAAAAATTAAATTTTAATATATTATCCCTATAGCATTCAATTATAGGTAATGAAAACATAATAACATTAGTATTTGTACATAATTTTAAAGAGTCTATAATGTTTCTAAATAGAGGGTATTTTTTACCCCTTATGTCATTTTGGCCTCCCATGATAATCACACAGTCGTTAAGATTAAAGTTTTCTACAAGTGTGGGCAAATTTTCTAGGATGCTATGCAATTTGGCGCCCGGCTTTAGCACTGATTGTACACTAAAGTATGAAGTTTGAAAATTCATTCCTAAAATAGCGTTTATGTCACGAGCAGATTCATCACCAATTATTAGAACTTTGTGTAGAGGCTTGTCAAACACTGTAACAGATGAATCTGTCATATTTTTTACAATCGGGTTTTCTTGAATTGTAGCACTATTTTTGGGAATACCAACATCAACCATTTCAGTAACAACATTAACACTTTTTGTAAAAGATTCGTCAATAAAATTGGACAAGGTCTGTAGGATTTCAGCTGTCTCATTTTGCTCTTTATTTAGGTCGTCAATTTTGTTAAGAAGTTCCTTATTTAATGTACACAAACTTATGATGTTTTCCGAGTACACATTCAATTCCACTTTTAAGTCTATACATTTTTGACATGTGCGTATAATATTATCGGTTAGAATTCCTGCATCTTTTTTTCTAGTCAATTCTGTTTGAGTGCTTGCCGTATTTGTTTTTGAACATTTCGTTTCCTTTTTATATTTATTTAACGTCTTATTTAATCTAGCAATGTCTTTCTTTTGCTCTTCCAATTTTTCCAATAGAGCATCCTCTCTGGCAGTGGCTTCTTCAAGTAGATGTAGATTACTAGATTCAAGTTTTTCTATATGTTTTGATTTACGAGCACTGTCTTCAGAAATTTCACATATAGTTTGTTCCAGGATACTAGTGCCTTTTGGAACCATTGAACAGATAATAGTGAACACATTAATAGATAGACCCATACATGCTTTTATATATACAGCCTGTTCCAGAACTCGCGTACAGAAATTTAAGGGTATATTAAAAGCCCTCTGAAAAATATGAAAAATATGTAAAAAAAAACATCGTTTAATTCAAAAATAAGAACGCTTTAAGTGGACCAATACTGTTGCTGATGTTAAATTACCTTTAAAAGTTGAATTTGTAGCTGTGGAAGCAATTTTAATTATTGCAGGTACATATTCTGTAGGTTGACATGTTGATTAATGTGACATAAATATTTATTAATGTCAAAAAACCAACCCCGGATGGAGTGACCCTATAAAAATAGAATATTTGATAGCCTCTGTCGGTTTTGTCAAAATATAATAACCTAAAAAGATTCCAAAGTTGAAAGTCTCAAACAATGCACGCGTCAACAATTAAAATGCAACCATAGTTACTAATAAGTAGGAAAAAACTAATTTGTAGGTAATACCATAATACCATAAATAACTATTTCTCTCCTAGTAGGAGCAAATTTTATAAACAATTGATATCTGCCACTTAATTTTCCTTCAACTGCAAAGACATGTCATTGCTTATAATTTTTAATGGACAATTTTTTTTTATGGAAATGTGTTATCGTTGGGAACGAAGTATATTCTAGTTATTTTGGTGCCCCTGTATCCGAAAATGATAATCGTTCTTGCGAAACCGCACCGTTTTTTTTTCCGTGGCTCTTTTTAATTTTTTTTTATTTTCGCAAAAAAAACTTATGGAAATCTGTTAGAAGCGAAGTATATCCTGCCTATTTGGACTCCCTGAATTAGAAAATGATAATCTTTTTCGGAAATTCGTCGTTTTTGTTAGTTTGTTTGATTTTTTTACGTTGGTTTTGTGCTCGTTTGGTGTTTTTTTTTAATGGTGACCGTTGGTTTATATTGGTTTTGTGCTTGTTTGGTGTTTGATGATCCATAAAAAAAACATTTTTTTTTTGAAAAAGATAGTTATCATTTCCGAACTCAGGAGGGTCCAAATAAGCAGAATATACTTCATTTGTAACGAGAACGGATTTCCATATGGAAATCCGTTATAACGTTTTTTGCAAATACACAAAAACTATAAAAAATAGCCACGAAAAAAAAAAAACGGTGCATTTCCACAAAGAACGATTACAATTTTTGGATTCAGGGGGGTCAAAATAACTAGAATATACTTCGTTTCTAACGATAACCGATTTTGATAAAAAAAATGTTGTCAAAACAAAAAATATATAAAAAATCAAGAAAGCGGTGGATTTCCGCAATAAAGAAATATTTTTAAAATCAGGGGGTCCAAAAAAGCATTTTTTTAATGTAGCCAATTTCCTGCAAACGAAAGTTGACCCGTTGTGACCCATGTAACATTTTAGTAAATAAAATTAAATAACCGGCTTAAAGTTCATATAATGGTTTAGGTCCGTGGCATTTTTAATGCACGTTACTGTTGACCCTAAATTGTGGCGATTTGCCTTTTGGAACCATTGAACAGATAATAGTGAACACATTAATAGATAGACCCATACATGCTTTTATATATACAGCCTGTTCCAGAACTCGCGTACAGAAATTTAAGGGTATATTAAAAACCCTCTGAAAAATATGAAAAATATGTAAAAAAAACATCGTTTAATTCAAAAATAAGAACGCTTTAAGTGGACCAATACTGTTGCTGATGTTAAATTACCTTTAAAAGTTGAATTTGTAGCTGTGGAAGCAATTTTAATTATTGCAGGTACATATTCTGTAGGTTGACATGTTGATTAATGTGACATAAATATTTATTAATGTCAAAAAACCACCGCCGGATGGAGTGACCCTATAAAAATAGAATATTTGATAGCCTCTGTCGGTTTTGTCAAAATATAATAACCTAAAAAGATTCTAAAGTTAAAAGTCTCAAACAATGCACGCGGCAACAATTAAAATGCAACCATAGTTACTAATAAGTAGGAAAAAACTAATTTGTAGGTAATTTAACATCAGCAACAGGATTGGTCGGATTAAATAGCTTCCTTTTTAATTAGTATTGAAGATGGATTTTTTTTGAAGTTTTTTTTATATTTTCCAGAGGGTTTTTAATATACCCTGAGATTTCTGTACGCGAGTTCTGGAACAAGCTGTATATCTAACTTTTTATTTAAATATTAACACAATGCTGATGATTCCCAAAAAGGATGAAATGGTACTATTCACTGTTTTCTGTCCATTTGATTGATATCCAACAGATAAATAACTTTTTATTTCAGTAAATATTTTACTATAAAATTTATTGTGGTTTCAACTTGGCATGAAATTTATAAAAGAAGAAATAAAAAACGGTTTGTAAACATTTAACTTAGATTAACATGTTTACCGAGTTATCATAACATACCATATCCTGTTCAAAAAAAAGAATAAATATTAGTTTGTTATAATTTATAAACATACACTCAGAGGAATATTTGTATATTTGTATTTGCGTGCTCTCTGCGTTGAAAGGTTAAAATTTTGCATTTGCGTACTTCTTTATAAATACATACTCAATTTTAATATTTTGTGGTTAAATTTTGACTAGTTTAATACTTCATTTTAATGGAAAACGCAAATGCTTTAAATAGTATATTACATAACTAGTGTGGAAAGTGACATATTTCACACGAGTGGGAAGGTTTACAAACGAGCCGCCATGCGAGTGATGAAACCCCACGAGTGTATGAAATACACTTTTCAACGAGTTATGTACACTAGTTTTCCTACGATCCCGAAAAAAAATGACGTTACTTATTTTAAATTTATCAAATTTTTGTTAATTATTAAGAAAAGCAAAGCACAAAATAATTATAAATAGCATACAATTTTATATACATTGTATATGTATATTTATATAGGTATGTCGAACAGGGAATATTATTTTCATTTAGCTTTAGTTTTCGTGGTTTTATATTTAATACAATACACAGCTGTTTAATAGGTTGCTAATCCTAAATAAATAAAAACTTGAATTTGCTTATTAAATTAGATTTCTGTGGTTATGCTGCCATATAAGACAGTAAAATTGTACTGTTTTACATTTTATAATAAAAATACTGCGTATTTTGTTGTTTTTTATGTAATGTAAGGTAACTAAATAAAAAATGTGTATTTCAATACTTTTAATTTTAGAATTCTAAAATATAAAAGTAAAAATTAAGTAAGTTTTATAAAATCTAGACTGTCTAGACAAGACAGTAATGGTCAAAATAGTAACGTTATATAGTTTCTATTTTTGACATGAAAAGCAGAAATATTTGGATTAAAACACTTAAAAGATATTAAAGGCTGTGGTGAATGGTGGAAAATGGTTTATAAAACAAGGTGAGTCAAATTCGTATAATTTAGGAGGTAAATATCTAAATAAAATTAGGCAAACCTCCATACATAAATATCACACGAGTGTGATATAAGAATATCAAACTAGTGTGGTATAAGGCGTTTTCTGAAGAACAAAAGAGTGTGCTAAATGTTATTTTCATAAGGGATCGTAGGAAATAGTACACTCTAAATTTGTCCGTCAATCTTTCAGTAGTATTAACTGTAATAATTAAAGAAAATTCACCATGTTAGAATGTGAATTTACAATATTTATTAAATTAACCTCAATATTACTAGATTTAGTAAAATCTCAGCTCTTTCCTGTCGGTACAATAATTTTGCATTAAAATTCATGTGTGGTCCAAAAACCCGGCACTTTTACAATATTACCATAATTATAGCTTACATTCTACAAAAGATAGCACTAAAATTACCATAATAAAAATTCACATTTTTTACAGATAACAGTGAATTTACAGTACTGATTTAAATTTACCACTTTCTTTGCTGGTAACATATGACCTACTTTATTTCCTGTGAAATTACCATTTTTCATTTACAGTGTAGTTTTCGTAACGAGTAAGCGATTTTAGTCCTGAGTGCAAAAAAGTTCTTCTCTGTATTTTATTATTATTTATTTTAAGGTTAAGTTAAATGTTTAAACAATTGTATTTTTTTTATACTTATATATACTTTTTTATTTCCAATAAAGGTTCGAAAACAACGAAAATCCATGGTCGAAACGTCACAGCAAATTAGATAACAATTTTAGTCAGATCCAAAGCCCTATTCCCCAAAAATCAAAAAGCCAAAAAGATTTTATATTCTGAAATAGAACAGAAACATTATAATTAGTAATTTTATATATACATAAAATTACTAATTTATCACAAATTAAACTTATTCTACTATTTATAAATATGTTTTGTTTCTTTGTTATTTACTAAAAATTAATTTCGTATTTAAATACATATGTGTTTTAATATAATTGATAAATTATGAGTTTAATATATTACATAGATTTAAAGGTTGAAATATGCGTAAGATGTAACATTAGCAACGCTGGATTAACCCTATTGGTGCCCAACTGACCACACAGAGGTGAATATAAATTTGATTAATATAATTAGTGTTCCCTGGTTTCGTCTAACTCTATAGAGAACTCTAAATCTAATATGTACTGAAAGGGTTTATATTGATGAAAGTGTAATTAAGTTTGTGGTCAAATGACCCTTTCTGTGACCTTATTGTATAAATTGACAGAGTTCTGCAGAATCAGTGGCGTAGCTACAGGGTGGTAAATAGTATAGCATTGTGGACCGCCAAACGACCCACTCGCAATGAAAATGCATTTTAAATTATACTTTTAGACTTCTAGATGGCAATAAGCACCGTAGGGGTTATTATGCCTAAAAAGATTGAGAGTAGGTCTGTACTAAAAGGCTCTCTAAAAGTTAATTTACCCTACCGAACTAACTAAAAGATTAAGCAATAAAAAAAAAATGTTTCAAATAATTCTGACTATTTCACAAACAATATATAGGCCAATCATAACCTTGCATTTTTAGTTTCTTGACCAATCAGATCAAAATGAATCTGATAATTTTTGCACGTGTGCAATTATCACTTGGTTACTATGGAAACAAGAAAATGACAGTTACTGAAATCTTAATAAATGTTATATTTTTGCAAAATGTGTTTTTAATTTGTGAAGCTTACCTTTAGTTGATTTATTTTTATTGATAAGCAATATAAATGCTTCATTTATTACCAAAACATCCTAGGTATAAACCCTAATTAATTTTAGATAATATATTAAATTTTATGCACTTTCCATCTTAAAAGCTTTAAATCACTGATATTCATAAATTTTAGTTTATTTAATTGAATCTTGATATTAAAAACAGGCCACTCAAAACTAATTTAAACACTTAGTTAATAAAAATATATTTACAGTAAAAAAGTAAATAATTAACTTCTTTTAAATGACGGAATTCAAAACATCAAATGACTGCGCTGGCACCAGTACACCGTTGCCAAACTTTATTAGAAACCGATAGCAAATTGTTTTTTTACGGGTGGAAACACTCGTTATATTATTTCTTTTCAGTCGTTTGTTTAATATATTTTTATTATCAAGAAAGTTTAATAATCTAGCTTTAAGGCATTGCTCAAATAGCTTGTCGAAGTTGCTTATGACAGATATGGGTCGGTAATTTGTAGCTAATTTTTTATTTCCAGATTTGTATATAGGGGTGACAACAGATTCTTTCATGGCTAGTGGAAACACACCAGTTTCGAAAATTAAATTAAAAATGTGCGTTAGGGGCTTAATAATATTTTTATGTATGGACTTTAGAGTGGATATCGAAATTTCGTCTGGGCCACAACTATCTTTAAGCTGTGATATAAATTGTATTAATTAATTTTCATGTACTGCACTGAGAAAAAAAGACTGATTAAAATTATTATTAGTTTGCTGATTTGGGTAATTTCTCCGTTGAATCGTCTGCGCCATAGAGTTTCCTATATTTATAAAAAACTTTTTATTAAAATAATTTGCTTTATTTTTGTCGCCTGTTATAGTAACACCCTGTGTATTTAAAAGGTCTATATTTTTATTTTTTCCTTTCTTTACTTCGTTGGAATCCTGCCCGATTATTTTCCATGTCTTTTTAAAGTTATTTTTTGAATTGTTAAGTTCTTTTGTATAATAATCATTTTTTGTACTAACAATTAACTTATTTAGAAAATTTCGATATCTCTTGTACTCTATTTCGCGCTCTAATGAGAAATTTTTTAGCAATTGTTTTTTTAAATTGTCCCTATTGAAATCCATGGTTTTAATTTGTTGGTTTTGTTGTTTTTAATTTTTACCGAGTACTTACTTTTATTTATATAAAAAGTTAATTTAGACAAAAAATGATTATAACAAGTTTCTGGGTTGTTTAAATTTTGAAAAATGTTCGACCACGATTCTTGTTTTAAGCCGTTATTTAAAGTTGTAAAATTTATTTTATTGACTTCCTTTTGGGTAGAACTGATGACATTTTTGTAACTACAGTGATTTATATTCAAAAAAATTATATCATGGTCAGTTAAAGCAGAATTAAATAGATATGAGTTTATAGTAATAAGTTTTTCAATATTTTTATTTTTAGTACCTACAAAAAAATGATCAGGAGTACTTTGTTTTGAACTAGTTCGGGTAGGAACGTTTATGTATGAAAACATATTATTATTAAAAAATATATTAAGATATCTAGCAAATCTTCATTTGGATCTAATAAATTTATATTTATGTCACCGGAAAAAATTTCGACATCACACAGCTCCGCCTTCTCATAAAATTTATTGAGATCTGTAATAAAAGTCTGTTTGGTACTTCCATAAGGCCTATAGCAGGCAGTTACACCAAATGATAGACTATCTATTTTCAAATTGACTCGTAATAAATTAATTTCTGTTATTTTAATTATTTCTGTATTTGCGTTTAAAGAATTTTTTACGTATATCACCGTGTCATAATTTTGGTTAAATTTAGAAACGTTATAAACTATATCAAAACCAGTAATACAAAAATTATCAGTATTTAAAATCTCCCAAGTTTCAGACAGAATAATTATATCAATATTTTGACACGAAAGTGAATTTAAATAAATACATAGTTCATCGAAATTTTTTTTAATTGACCTAATATTTAGGTGAATAATATTTATAAATCTATTTTCTTTTATAGATTGCGCACATTTATCAATATCAGACAAAATAATTGTATTTGGGCCTACCTTGTCTATCTCTCTCTCCGCCTCATCACAAACAACAACAAAAAAATTATCACACATACAAAAAACAAACAAATATTTTTTCCCAAAATTTTCCAAATATAAGCACGAATTGTACCCTAAACTTTAATTTATAATTTAATTGATTTGTAATTAAGAATAGTTTACTCAAAAGTTTTAAACATGTTGCATCTTCATGGTGACTCCAAGACACTAAAATCTTCAGCAGGCCCCATTATTTCTTCTATCTGTTGCAAGTTCTTTATTTTGATAACCTTTTTATTTATGTTTGCCAAGATTGATCCCTTTGAGGTCCAAACGTTCTTAATTCCAAACGCAGTTTTAGCTGATTTTAATAATTGTATATTAAAAGAAGTTAAATCTTCAGTTATAAAAAGTTTTCCGTTTTTAAATTTTTTTGTGCATTGTATTAATTTAAATTTTAGTTCAGTCGTTTTAAATTTTAAAATGACCGGCCGTGGTTTTTTAGGGTTTGAATTTTTACCAACTCTGTATATTGCTGAACAGTCTTCGGTTTTATACCCTAAATTTTTAAGGTTATTTATTTTTAATAGTATTTTTTTTTCCAGTTTTTCGTTATTTTCTTCTTTACTTTACTACTGATAATTCGTTGGTCAAATTCTTAGTTAGTTTAGTGTTAATGACTGGATCAGTGACTAGATTAATTACACAGAACCACAAAAAAAAATAAAGTTAATTTTTTATAAACCAGAATGTATATTTTCTACGTATTTTTGGGCGCTGAAAACGAATATGGCAATGAAAAAAATTCTTGACCCTCAAAATCTTGAGTATAGCGCACAATGTGGTTTTTAGTATTCCTCGTGGCAAAAAAAAATCCGCAAGATTTCAAAGTAAAAAAAAATATGGAAATATTGCTAAATTAAAATGATTAATGCCATTACTTGCAGATTTTAAATATCTACCCTAGATAATTTTTTACAGGGCCACAAAGTCCAAATATGGCACTTTTTTCGTGTTTTCCGATATATTTCATTCAAAATTTCATATAAATAATACAGATACAGTCAAAAATTTATATATTTAATACTACTACATACGTATGCTTTATAATTTATGATTTTTTTTTATCTCCAGTGGTGGAGAGTCTGGGGCAGTTTAACGTTGCACATAGTGTTGCCGCCTAAGGCCTATCGTCTCGCTATCGTCTCGTTATCGTTGAACAGAACGATAGCGAGAGGTGGAAAAATATCGTATCGTTGTAACGATAACGAGAGGCCTCTCGCCCGTAACGAGACCGAAGCGAGAGCGATAACTATCGTACAGTTAAAGACAGTCGAATGTTGAAGCCACCTAAAATCAGATACAAATATTTGACACAAACGTCGATATTTAATTTTAAAATTTAATGATTTTTAAAATGCAAATATATTCTTTAATAGGCATTATGGAGCATACATTAGCCCATTATAAAAGGCTTTTATCTTTTAAAATCATATAGCAGGCAGAAACTGCTTCAACATTATCCTATTTTTATAGCAGATATAAAAATATAAACTCCTGGCAGTTTACACCAAGTACCTAATTAGGCTTATAGTATGTACGGTAGTATCTGACTAATACGAGGGGTAATTTAAAAGAAGGCAAAAGGACCAGAGCTGCTGTTAGTAGGATTTGAGTGCTAAAAATCAATCTTAATAGTCTTTATATATTTTGCTTTCCCATTTTACCTTTCTCATAAAGAAAGTATTGTAATAGGAAAAAAAAGCAAACACTTTTTACCTAAATAATCTTTTCCTGAGACGCTGAGAGGTAAAAATGGAAAGCAAAATATATTAAGACTATTAAGATTGATTTTTAGCACTCAAATCCTACTAACAGCAGCACTGGCCTTTTTTCCTTCTTTTAAATTACCCCTCGTATTAGTCAGATACTACCGTACTTACTATAAAGTTAATTAGGTACTTAGTGCAACTGCCAGGAGTTCATATTTTTATATCTGCTATAAAAATAGGATAATGTTGAAGCAGTTTCTGCCTGCGATACGATTTAAAAAGATAAAAGCTTTTTATAATGGTCACAATTATGCAGCAAAATATCACTTTACGAAGATATATGCATTTTAGTAATTTTTGACATATTTTTTTAAATGTGACATTTGAGTCAAATTCATTTAACTAATATTAAATGGCTGAAATATTCAACTTTTACGCTGGAACGATAAGTATCGTTATCGCGAGAGGTAGGCGAGAGGTTGGCCATAACTATCGCTTTAGGCGGCAACACTAGTTGCACATGTTAAGAGAAATATCATAATATTGTCTGATACCCTTAACCAACGGTCTGGTTTGGTTTCTGGTTTCTGGTTTCATAATACTTTTTTATCGATTTAAACAAATTTAACATCAAAAGACATCTCTGATCCCTAATTTGTTTTAAAACCATTCGCACGGTTGCAAAATTTTATCATAAAGCTGGAAAAAACTGAAAATAATATTTGCAAAACTGGTAAACAAGCGAGTAAACAAGCGTCTACGAGGTCGCCCATTTTAAAAATAGTAATAGATTTTCAATAAATAAAATGGCCGATTCAATATGGTGGATAAAAATAATTATAATTAGTTTTTTTTTATGAATATATTTATGTAAACTTAATTTCCGATTGAAAGGTTTTATTTTTATGGGAAAGCATTATTACAGTTTGTTACTTTATTATTGACCTCCTGGTGAAACACCGTAAAATTTTTAGTTTTTACCAGCTTTATGATAAAATGTTGCTACTGTGCGTATGGTTTTGAAAAAAAAAATAGGGATCAGAGAGGTCTTTTGATGTTAAATTTGTTTAAATCGCTAAAAAAATTGAGAAAAACGGTCTGGTTAAGTGTATCAGACAATTTTATAATTGATATTTCCTTTGACATGTGGAACGTTAAAATGTTGCTACTGTGCGTATGGTTTTGAAAAAAAATAGGGATCAGAGAGCGTTTGAGGTTAAATTTGTTTAAATCGCTAAAAAAACGGTCTGGTTAAGTGTATCAGACAATTTTATGATTAAATTTTGGGTTTTTTGACTTGTTTACCGTGTAGAATAAATTAATAGCAAGAGTGGTTGTATATCAGTACATTAAAAAAATTATTATAAGTAGCCAAGCGCTTTCATCTCAAACTAGAGACATCATCAGGGCCAGCCTTGTCAGGGTGAGCTTACAGAACGACAGCAGTATACATTGAAGCAGGACAAAACAGGACAAATGTGAAGTAAATGTATTGTCCTGTTTTGTCCTGCTTCAATGTATACTGCTGTCGTTCTGTAAGCTCACCCTGACAAGGCTGGCCCTGATGATGTCTCTAGTTTGAGATGAAAGCGCTTGGGTACTTATAATAATTTTTTCAATACACTCTTGCTATTAATTTTATGATTGATATTTCCTTTGACATGTGAAACGTTAAAATGTTGCTACTGTGCGTATGGTTTTGAAAAAAAATAGGGATCAGAGAACTTTTGAGGTTAAATTTGTTTAAATCGCTAAAAAAATTGAGAAAACCGGTCTGGTTAAGTGTATCAGACAATTTTATGATTGATATTTCCTTTGACATGTGGAACGGTTGTAACGGAAGTGGCATACAACTTTGATTTTTTAAATGGAACACCCTATATATTTTTTATTTTTTAAAATTCGCATTAAATTTGCTTTATTATGATGTGTAACACTTTATGTCTATCTTCAGCAGTTTTTAAGTTATTCAAGTTTTTAGCGAAAAATAAGCAAATTCAAGCACCCCTAAAAAGATAAATTTCTCCTTGATTTTTTAAATTGGAGAAAAGTTGTTTTGTGGTTTACTTAATAATACTTAACCGAATTATCCTAAGCCGAAACAGAACACAAAATTTATACAGGGTCAGTCTCAGAAAGCACGTCAAATCTAAAAATTTAAAAAACCATAACTATTTTTTTTTTAAATGGCTCCCTATAGTTTTTTTTATTTAGTTAAATAGAGAATTAAATTAACCGTTTCCGAGTTATTTGCAAATTATTATGAAAAAAAGGCGTATTTCTGTAAATTTTTAAAGTTGTATTGAATCAAGTAGGGTGGTAAAGGACATTTCGTTTTTATTTCTTTAACTTAAATGTCATCGTGATAAATTAGAGTAAAATAAAGGTAGAGGCAAAATTATGTTATAATAATAATAAATATCTTTATTGGAGAACCAAAAAATACACAATTCAAAACTTAGAGTATCTTAAGTAAGTTAAGTATATGAAAAAAAACTGTAAGTATCTCATCTCATTAAGCATTTCAATCAAAGTTTTTTCAGGAAGTTTTCTCTTAGATTTTTTTTTTTTGACGGAAATCATATTTTTTGTATATAAAACGTACAGAAATGTAAAAAAAGCAATACAAATTTTTCGATGTTTTTGACTAACGCAAGACTTTCCTTGGGGAAAGTAAAAAATAAATGACGGCTTTCAAATTTGCGAACCTCTGTGCTGCAGTGTGCGTGAGCCGATTGACTTGAAATTTAGTCAATGCTTTATTGGCTTATAGAACCATAATATTACGTCATGTTTGATGATTTAAATTTTTGTATTTTTGGTGGTAAATAATAGCTGAATTTTGAGCTTTTTCGTCAATAAAAAAAATTAGCCCTGTATATTTGTTTAAGTTTGGGCTTAAAATCATTCTTAGGACCTACTTAAACAACATATGAAATAAAAAAGGGGTTAATAGAAAGTTGGACCAAAGACATGTTCCCGGGAACCGTGAACGTTAGCCTTACTAATTTTTCAGTTAAATGTTACCGTCCAATGAAAAACCGACCCTACATCAAGAGTAACTACTCGTAAAAAGAACATGAAATGCAATTTCGTAAAGGTTTTCGTCCCGGTTTTTATTATTTATAGTCTGGAGACTACTTAAGGGAACGAGTAATGCGAAAAACGAATATAAAAATAATACGATTAGGGGAAAGTGGTCCATATTGGGACGTGGTCTATAGTGGGAAATATGTAGTAAGTCATAATTTTATTGACGGATAAAGCTATGAATATTTACAGTAGCTTGCAGAAATGACAGTGTTTGGTTGTACGTGTTTATTGACAAATCCATTAAGCGGTATCCGAAAAAAGCTACTAAGGGTAGCTAAAACATGATATTTTTTTTATTTGCATCTTTTTTATTTCCTTAACAACTTTTTTGGATACCTATTTTAAATTAATTGGTTTTTAACATAACCCTAAATATGGTACGTTTTTACTATTTCTAGCATTGCTAAGTTTACATTTCTATCGTCTTAAAAAATTATTATGGTTTTTCTAGAAATTGCATGATGGTCTATAGTGGGATGGTATTAAGCGGTATATAGTGGGACATATTATAACTTACACTTTTGCTTAAGTAGCAAATTTAAAAACATAAAGGACTATGTTCTAGGACATAGGATCCTTCTTCAAACTTTTCATGTAACAAAAAAACGTTACTTATTATAACACCAATTTATCTGACCTTTAATATAATACGTTAATATATTATACTCGCAACTCAATATTTAACTTTACGTAACGTATCCCTCTAATATTCTCACTTTCTACGTAAATTCCAAGGTAAACCCCAATAAAAATAAGCCTATATTGCAATGCATTGCAGGCGTTCCCAAGTTATCATATAAATGCTTTGAGACAGAATAAATTTATTTGATTTACTCCCCTGAGGGGTGGGGGTAGTTTTCGTGAAAACTAGTGTATTGGGGTTTTTGAGGTTGCTGAAAGTAAATCTGATAATAATTATTTTCTAAATCCACCCCCTGAGGAGTGGGGGGTAGTTTTCGTGAAAATTGTTATATTGGGGTTTTTGAGGTTGTTGAAAGTGAATCTGCTTATAAAAAATCCATTTTACGGGCGGAGGTGAAAAATTATAAAATTCCAATTTTACCTCTAAAGGGGCAGAGGGTCGTTTTCGTGAAAATCGGTATATTAAGGTTTTCATGGTTGCTGAAAGTGAATCTGATAATAAAAAATCCATTTTACGGGCGGAGGTGAAAAATGGGAAAGCTCTTTTACTGGGCAGTGTATTTACATAACATAAACCTTATATATTCCAAACTTTTACGTAAATTACAATAAAAATCATCCTACATTGTAGGCGTTCTCAAGTTATTGAGACCTTTCCGATATTTTATTTTATTTACACTGTATATTACTATAGGCAGAAAGACTACGTTAGCCTTATGAATGGAAAAGTTCATTAATATTTATTTATTATTTCATGAATTTAAAGTACCAGATTTATTAATCCATTTCATGATATTTAATTTCAGTCAATTTCAGTACCTTGTTTTACTGTTTCTTTTAGTTTGTAAGTTTCAATAATTTAGTATTATTTTTATTATTAAATAAGCTATTATTGTAAAAAAAGTTTGTATATTACTGTTGTAATAATTAACATCCCACTATGAACCATAGGAGATCCCACTATAGACCATGCTATGGTTCATAGTGGGACGGGTGGTGCATAGATTAAAAACAAAATATTAAATAAACATTAAAAAGTCTTTATGTATCTTTATGTATTGACATAAGGAGTTTTGTCCTAAAGTTTATATAAAGAAAGAAAAAAAATATTGAACAAATTTGTCCCACTATAGACAAGGGAAAGTTACATAAGTTATTCAAAACGAGGGTTATTTTAAAATTTTACTTTCAGTCAATATTTTTGTGATCCGAGCAGCAAAAGAAACAAGTTTAGATTTTATAATTCTTACTGTGAAATTTCCTATTCTTAAAATTGGTACCTTTTCGTTCTGGTAATCGTTTTCTGAATCGACTGGACTAGTTTTTTTTACCCCATACAGGATCTAGGAGACTTTGCCGAAAAATTTACCGCGAAACTTTTACCGCGAAAACGTTTACCGCGAAAGGTTTCACCGCGAAAAAGTAATTACCGCGAAAAATTATTACCGCAAAAACATTTACCGCGGAAACTATTATCGCGACAATAAAAATCGCGCATACTTTTACGTCGTAATAATATAATTGCGCATACTTTCGCCGCGCAAAATGATAATCGCGCCTAAATTTTAATTAAAAAAAATAACCTTAAAATATATATTATAATTTTTTGAATGAAACGCTTACTTTATAATCATAGTTTTGTTTTTATTTTTTATCAAAAACAAAACCAAACAAACTAACCCAAACAATTTAATCATATTTATGTTTTTTAAAATACTAAAATTATAACACCAATATAAAGAAATTACTTATGTATTATATTATATTATATTTATTAGTAATATAATTATAATTTTACTTAAATATATGTTTAAAAACCAAACCAAACAATTTAGTTATATTAAAATTTTGTTAATTCTGCAATTATTAAACTTAAACAAATTGGTAATATAATATATTAAACTTGGCGTAGCTAACGAAAAAGTATTATAAAAAAAAGTATTTTTATAATTTAAAATTAGACTCGGAATTTGCTTTGCGCGTTAAATATTTTCGCGGCTATTACTTTCGCTATATATTTTTAGCGGTAATTGCATTTCGCTATTTAAACTTTTCGTGGTAATAGTTTTCGCTATTTTTATTTCGCTTTAATATTTTTTTGCGTTAAATTTTTATCGCTGTTAATCCGTTGCGCGGAAAAAAACATTTCGCGGAAATTTTTTCGACGAAATATTTTTGCGATAATTGTTTTCGCGGTAAATTTTTCGAAGAAGGCTCCCCCATACACGCTGTTTTTTTTGCAAATTTTAACGTTTTGTTTCCGACCCCTAATTTTTTTTCATAAATTGATTAAACACACCATAAGAAGCAATTTAGGCAAATATAAAAAAATCGACCGGATCGATCGTTTTTTTTTACGTTTTTTCTAATTTATTGTACTATGTTCATAGGACGTGCCTGTAAATAGAAATATATATTTTATATATATAGTAGTAAAATTATTAATTATAGTCACTACATTACAAAAAGCCTTATCTCCAACGCTAAAGGTCGTATATTTTTTTACTAATGAATTATTGTTTTAGGGTGAAGTCGCGCGAAATTTCATTTTTTTTTTTGCATTTTTGGATTTGAAATGTCATGACACGTCGAGAAAATGTGAAAAGAGTGGGTGATAAAAAATATTGGGTTGTCTGTTTTCTGTCTTGTAACTTTTAAACTAAATGTCCGATTAAAAAAAAATCTTTTAATAAACGTTTTAGGACCTTTGTATTTTGCGTGATCTTAGATATGGTTAACATTGCGGTGCGGCAAGGAAGGCAAGGAGGAAAAAATTAATATTATTATTACTCTTGAACAGGTAAAAATCATGTCCAATTTCCTACACAGCTTTATATTACATATTACCGTATTTTGACTATAAAAACCGGGATTTACTCGAAATCTACGAGGTAGAAAATTTTTTAAATAGAAAATTTGGTTTCAGCAGACAAAAATACACAAGACATGATAGGTTTAGACCTTGATGATTTTTTTTTAATTTTGTTTTGTAGACCAGTGTAATAGACCCAGCACAAAAATGATTAAAGCTGTGTAGGAAACTGGACATGATTTTTACCTGTGCAAGAATTTTTAACCTACGATCAATAATAATATTAATTTTTGCCTCATTGCCTTCCTTGCCGCACCGCAATGTTAACCATATTTAAGGTCACGCAAAATACAAAGGTCCTAAATCGTTTATTGAAAGAATTTTTTAAATCGGACATTTAGTTTAAAAGTTTAGAGACAGAAAACAGACAGACCGATATTTTTTAACACCAACTTTTTTCACATTTTCTCGACGTTTAATGACATTTTAAATCCAAAAATGCAAACAAAAAATTTAAATATAGCTCGATTTCACCCTAAAACAATAATTCATTAGAAAAAAAAATATATCACCTTGGCGTTGGAGATACGGCTTTTTGTAATGTAGTAACTATAATTAATAATTTTACTACTATATATAAAATATGTATTTCTATTTAGTGCTCTACAGGCAAGTCCTATCAACATAGTACAATAAATTAGAAAAAACGTAAATAAAACAAACGATCGATCCGGTTGATTTTTTTTTATATTTGCCTAAATTGCTTCTTATGGTGTGTTTAATCAATTTATGAAAAAAAATCAGTGGTCGGAAACAAAAAGTTAAAATTTGCAAAAAACCACCGTGCCAATGGACTTTTTGTTACTAATTATTTTTTATCTGAAATTAAATGGTTTTGGAGACCAGCGGCCAGAGATAGACATTTTGATTGATATAAGTTAGAAACCCTCGATATTCTGACAGTTCTGTCACCAAAACCAACATAATGTAAAGTAATAGAATTCTAATAATCTATTTTATCCACGGCCGTGATTAATAGGCCTATTAATCACGGGTCTGTAAAAATAAACTGTGTAAACTTCAAAACAGCCGTGGATAAAGTATAGTATTCTACTCGTGTATAATAGCTATTAATCATTCGGGTGATTGGGCCACTCGCATATCGGCTCGTTTATTAATAGCAAATATTATACACTCATTAAATAATATACTATTATCCACGGCCGTGATTAATAGGCTTATTAATCACGACTCTGTAAAAATAAACCGTTTACAATTTAAAACAACCGTGGATAAAGTATGGTTAAGCTTATCCATATTTTAGAGTTTTTCCTAAAAATATGGACTTAAAGATTTTAAGTTTAGAACGGCAGATATTTAATCTGATACATAGAGTTGCTGATGTGCTTTTTTTTTCTTTGGCGGTGGAGTTTGATTGCTAGCGATAAAGCAGGCGCCGATTCACATAAAGTGGTTAAGTATAAAACGCTGAAAAATAAACATTTTCAAGAGATTTTCTTTTAAAAATAAAGCATCATTGCTAAAATTACCAGTAAAACCAAACAGTATATGGCACATAATGTATCCTTTTTTTCTGTGAATCCTTATTGAAACAGGTAAACTCAAGGGACTCGGGGCGGCTCTCTGTTCAATATGTGTACCTATTTGAAACATCCTTTACGTGTTTACGCCAAATATAGCCTCTTATTTAAAACAACATTTTAAATCTAAAATTTAGATTCTAAATAGATGGAATTTTGGATCAAACGATATACACGGTGCTCCCCAAATCAGTTTAAATCAAAAATCCGAATACCTATTTATAAATACAATTTCTTTTTTAGACTATTCTGAGTAATACAAGGCCAAAATCAAAATCTTACATTTAGCCATTTTTCAAAAAAGCCATTTTTAACGAAATGAGAAAAAACGCTAGCAAGAATTTCTAAAATTTTGTTTTTTACTATAATATAATATTATATATTATTAGCAGCTTTCGTATATATCCTTAAATTTTATAAAAACAGTTGTCAAATATAATATATTTCGTATATATCCTTAAATTTTATAAAAACAGTTGTCAAATATAATATATTTGACAAATGTTTTTATAAAATTTAAGGATATATACGAAAGCTGCTATCTTGTATCTTCCCTGAAATTAGAAATATTTCAAAGCCAACTACATGATATACAGTGCGTGCATTAGGTCTGGAATCACCCGATTAACTTTTTTAGTTACAAGTAAAACACAAAAACCCTCGGACAGGTCGATTTTTATTTTTAATTTTGCAAATTATGGTGTAATAAAAGTTATTAAAATTTGCACCCCCTTGCACCCTCACCCCCCAACTTTTTTTTTCAAACAGCAACCTACCCCTTGTGACACTTCGTTGGAAAGGTAATTTAATAAGCTTTCCAACAGTGTATAATAAAGCCTAATTTGGTAAAGGGCTAATGATAAAATCCACGTTTTACTTTTTTATAAACACATGTAAAGCTGTACCGTAATTAATACGTTCACTGCCAACGGCTAGTTTTGACAGCGGAGCAATGGGTATGGGCAAGGGAAAAATAGAAAGAATTGATTAATGTTGTTAGGGGCGCCAGTTACTTTAGCTTTTACTCCTTTAGGTAAGTAACAACCTAGTGTAAATACTTAAGCTTTTCAGTTTGAGAAAATATAACCCCTAAATAAAATAAGATAATTCATTTGAGAAATTTATTATAAATAAACTTAATGAAAGCACATCAAGTAATGTATTAATATATATATAAAAAATATGTGTAATTATATTAAGATATAATTAAAGAAATCTTAATAAAAATTACTAAATTCAGAAATCATTCGACTTAAATGTATAAAGAAAACATGAAGTTCAGCAAGCACCAAGAAATGTATGTAAACAACAATCATTTCTTGCAGTGTATAAAAGTCATGCTTAAATTAGAAATCATTTAATCAAAAGTATGATATTTAATAATTAATAAATGAGATTAAATGTTTAAAAAAAAATAAGTACCTAAAAATGAACAAAAGCCAGAAGGGCATATAGTATTAATCAATACTATATCAGATCTGATAAAGTTTACAGTTATAAGAATATTGAAATAAAAGAATTTAAAAATATGAAATATTGCTTTCAAAAGTTTTCAGAATGAGTACTTAGCTGGTTTCTGCAAAATCCATGAGGTATGAATTCCATCGTCTCCATCTGTGCAAGTCTCCCCTATGCTGATGAATTCATTTCTCAAATGAAAGAAAAAAAAATATAGGCTGTCCCATCTACTTTGGAAAAATCATCTTCCAGGATAAAATGTACGATTGAAAATGTTGTCCGGGATTAAATATGCTTTTGAAAATTATGTCCAATATAAAATTGTCTGCTAGACGGTCATATAGAATTTATCTATGCCGAAAAATACAGAACCATGTTCCAACAGAACATCACTCCATGCGGAGAACTTGTATATCAAATATACCAAAATAAACTTCAACTTAAATTAATGTAATTCCATATTAATGGTATAGAAATGGTGAGTAATTAATGGTCTAGTGATTGTGCTTAATTAATGGTGCTAAAACAATAATTATATCTCAGAAATATTCTAAGAAACAGAAAAACTTAACTTACGTCTCATTCTAAGTCTTCGATGTCCATCGAAACATTATAAATGCGTAATTGTATAAAATAACCGTTACAATATCTTCCGCATTGTTTAAATATTCATTTTCACTAACTTTAAATAAAAATACATGAAGGATTACTTCGATGATTACAGAAAATAAACACTCGTCAAAATGAGACCACCATTGTATAGAGTTCATCAAGAAAGAGCGAAAATCGACCTTATCAACCGGTATGAACCCTTCAGGTAAATAAAATCCTATTTCTGAACTATTAGCGACATCTATGCAAGTCATTATCAACTACAGTTTTACCGTATAGGATTCCTAATAAAGGTAACTGAAACGACACCAAAAATAATAACTAATTAAAAGAATGTTTCCTAATAAATCTGTATTAGTGATATCTAACCTCAAAATATTACTCTAAGAAACAAATATAAACAATACTTATTGTTTATCAGCAAAACTAATAAAAATACGAACAGAATACTAAGTGTCCTGTGAACTAAGTATAAACAAAATACTGAATCTAAGTGAGCAGTTCCAGCAAACTATTTTCAACAAATTCTGGATTATCCCGAAGAAATAAACATACGAAATTTTCCAGGAGAAACAAGCTACAGATGAAAGCCAGTGAAATCCAACCCTCAATAGACTCTGAAACATATAAAAACCAGGTAAGTCCATAGACAAATGCACTATAGAGAAATAAGTCATATGATTCTTTATTATTAAAAATCATATTCTAATTATGTTTTCTTTATGTTATTTTCAGGTAGAACTATGGAATAGAGACTCATATGGTTAGAATTCAGTTCCTGCTACAAAATAGTCCCAGATACAAAACAGCTCTGTACGTACGTAACCATTTATATACAAAACAAACATAAATTATAACGTAAGTAAACGAATAGTTTAATTAACCCTTGCTATATTACAAAGTGACGATTTATGTCGTTACAAAGCATAATTATATTTAGTTCACAATAAATGTTCAAATTGATGTCCTTCAGCTCTTTGACAGCGATCACATTAAGTATTCAATCATAAAAACTGTAGAAGACATTGACTTATCTTTTGTTTTAGTGAAACTAGAAGAAAAAGATTTTTATGTGGGATCAGTCTACATACCACCTGATCACAATAAAAGAAACGCACTAAGTTTTCTAGATGACGAATTTATACTTATCTCTGATAAAAAAGTGGCAATCTTGGGTGATTTAAATATCAACATACTGGATAGTACACCACTAATCCAGGAATACAAAAATTTTTGTGCCTCTAATAATTTAAAAATTCTAAATACTGTAAGCGAAGAATTGTTTTCCTCTGCACGTTATTAATAACATCAGGACTAATAGCCCTGCATTCTTCACGTATTTTCGTTTTAAGATCTTCCAAATTATTGGGTCTATTTTGGTATACCTTATGTTTTAAATATCCCCACAAAAAAAAGTCTAGGGGTGTAAGATCTGGTGACCTTGGTGCCCACTCAATAGGACCTCTTCTTCCTATCCATCGACCTGGAAAAATATCATTTAAATAATTTCTTACAGGCACTGCGTAATGAGGAGGAGCACCATCTTGTTGAAAATAAATATTATCGCTTGGTGTATCTGGGTCTTCTACATTGAGATATAAAATAGACAATGCAGGAACTAACTCAAACCGCAAAAAATCCAAATAACAGGCCCCATTCAGATTTCGCTCATAAAAGTATGGTTCTATGACCCAGTCACCAACAATCCCAGCCCATACGTTTACTTTTTGAGGATACTGGCTATGCGATTCAAGCATCCAGTGCGGATTTTCAGTTGCCCAGTACCTACAATTTTGCCGATTTACTGATCCATTTAGGCAAAATGAGCTTCCTCAGAAAAAACGGTATTTTTAATAAACATAGGGTCTGCATTGCAAAGATCCCTAAATTCTGCACAAAATTGCATTCTTCGATCCTAGTCGTCTTCTGCTAGCTCATGGACCAGTTTTACCTTATACGGATGGTATTTATATTTTCGAAAAATTTTGCTTACCGTTGACGCTGCGATATTATTGTCGAGGCCTATTTGCCGACATGTAGAATTCGCATTCTCTTCTACAGTAAGTAAAATATCTAGTTCCACATCTTCATTTTTAGGACGACCTGTTCGAGGCGCATTACGTACACTTCCAGTTTCTTGAAATTTGGTTGCAATTTTACTTACTGTGGCTTGCGATATTGGAGTTTGGTTAGGGCGCCTTTCATTAAATAAAATGGAAACTTCTCTTTGAGAACGTGTTTTATCACCAGTACCAAGTAAAATTAAAATATCAATACGTTCTCTTTCAGTTAAAGGCATATTCGAAAAAAATACAAAAATCAAAACTAAATAGGCATACACCAGCTAAACTGTATACACGCAGTAATTTATTTTTAACATAATTTATTTGAAATTAGTAGTTTTTTTGCAATAAAAAGTATTTGAGTAAAAAAACGGGATTAAAATCGATTAAATAGTAAACATAAAATTGGTCAATAAAAAGAAAAAAAATTGCATTTTTCAACAGGGTATAAAATGTTACAATAAGTTTAAAACAACCTTATTTAGATTCTCAGGAAGGTGCCAAGTAGTAAATAGGGCAACAATTACCATATTATGCGTAATATTTCATACAAACAATGTTTAAATAAAACATGCGTTTTTTCATAGACCCTTTAACAAATTAGGCTTTATCATACACTGTTGGAAAGATTATTAAATTACCTTTTCAATGATGTATTACAAGGGGTAGGTTGCTATTTGAAAAAAAAAGTTGGGGGGTGAGGGTGCAAGGGGGTGCCAATTTTGATAACTTTTTTTAGACCAAAATTTGCAGAATTAAAAATAAAAATCGACCTGTCCGAGGATTTTTGTATTTTACTTGTAACTAAAAAGTTATTCGGGTGATTCCAGACTTAATGCACGCACTGTATTGTATGTAATACTCTATTATTAGGGACATTAAGGTAAAAAGTTTACTTAAAATAATATGGATTTAATTTATTTATAACAACAAAAACATAATATAAAAATTTAAAATGAGCTTTTATTTAAAATATAATTTTTTGAAATCGGGTTATAAATATGTTTGGACTTTATTAATTGAATACCCCCGATACCCCAAAAACCTAACCTACAATATTATACTACGGGAAAAAATCATTTAACTAAATATGTGAGATATGCTAAAAAAACCTTTTACTGCTTTAAACGGCAATATCTCGAAAACTATGCGTTTTAGAAAAACGTTGTTTATAACATTTTTTGACCAATTTAAAATTATCTTTTATATAAGTGCTAAATTAACCAAATACAATAATAATTGCCTTAATTATAAACAAAAAACGCTAAAAATAGGAGTTTTACTCTATTTTTACCTCCTTACCTCCAATCGTTTACCTCCAAAATCTAATTCGGAATACGATAAGAAACAATATGCAAAAAACCGCAAGTCGATATCTCATCTAGAAATGGATTTAGAGAGTTTACACCCAGACAGACAGACAGACAGACAGACAGACAGACAGACAGACGTAATTTTTTTTTTACTAATTTCGACTGAGAATGTTCTTAAACGTCGAGAAATGTGAAAAAAACGTGGTCAAAGATTTTGACTTTTCAGCGAAGATTTCAATACATCGGCACTCTTAGTAGCACTAAGTGCCGATGTAACTTTTGAAAATTGATTACCTTAGTGTCCCTAAAAATATAATGTTAATATAATGTTAAAATATATCATGAAGTTGACTTTGAAATATTTATAATTTCAGGAAAGATACAAAATAGCAACTTTCGTACTTATTATCCTTACAGTTGTGAAATATATATTATAGTAAGAAACAAAATTTTAATAATTCTTGCTCGCGTTTTTCTCAATTTTCTTTAAAAAATGGCTTTTTTGAAAAACGGCCAAGTATAAGATTTTGATTTTGGCCTTGTATCATTCAGAATAGTCTAAAAAACAAATTCCATTCATAAAATAGGGGGTATTCGGAATTTTGATTTAAAGTTATTTGGGGAGCACTGTGTATATTGACCAGGTACAGGGTAACATTGAGATAGAGCAGATAATGTAGCGACCGCTCTATGGTAACGGAATGCTTTAGAATATTGTATATATCCTGGAATTTCGTATGTAAAGAGCACGGTTGTACGATAGGGATTTATTTTGTCTCTAACTTTATTTGATACATTTTCAGAAATAAAGAAATCCAAAAGTGTTACTACCTAAATACAAGGCGATGAAAAGCGACGTCCATAACCGTTTTTATGGGTATTTTCACGTTTCTTTTTATACATTTCTAAAAATATTTTTTTAAAATGTTGAAGAATTTTTCATTCAATTAAATCTAAAAACCTAAATTAGGTAGTTACCTTTCAGTTTTTTTTTTTGGTAAAAACCTAAATTAGGTAGTTACCTTTCAGTTTTTTTTTTGGTCAACAGTTTTTGAAATAGAGAAATGGTAGATTGTTTTAACCTAAAATAAAGCTTGACCGATTTAAAAAGTTTTTTAATAAAACGCTACTTAAGTTACTTAGTTGATCAATTATAATCGACGATTATTGGCAATAAGATGGCACTTTTAATAACTTTTTAATTCTAACATCTTATAAAGCAACCCTTAAAAATATTAAACTCGGTTATTACGTTTGCGTTATCTAGACTAAGAGAACTAACATCGAGGAATGTTCTTATATAATATTATTATTATTATCAAGTTTATAGTCGAATAAAATATGGTATACTATTTTAGGGTTATTCCGGTCAATCCGATAGAGTTTATCGTTTGCAAAAAAAGGCAATAAGAGCAATGGCGATTTCTCCCGTTAGATTAGACAGGGACAAAAGTTCTACCCAAAAAGGATAGAAGACATACATACACTCCCACTTCCACCCAACCAAACAAATTCTGTATTTGTTCTTTGTTGAACAAATACAATATTTACTTGGCCGGGCGAAAAGTGTAACTACATATTATTTTTAAAAAAGAAATTACTGGCGCCATCTAAATTTTAGTAGAATTATCTTATTCTACAGATTCACATTAGCTATGTTCGTTCGTGCCGCTCACTGCTACACTTTCCGGCCAACCAAATAAATACTGTATTTGTTGTATGAAAAAAAATACAGTATTTATTTGGTTGGCTGGAAAGTGTAGCACAAATGAGATAGAGATAGGGTAGACGTCTTTTGTTTCATAATTCTAGTTGTAGAGAGCTCCATTGTAGGTGTCTCCAGAACAACTTCATGTATACCTCTCTTTAAAGAACTGAATATACTAACTGTAGCGTCTCTTTTTATATTTGAATCATTGTTAATTGTTAGACAAAATTCTGAAAAGTTTACAAGTCATTCTGATTTTCATGACTACAACACAAGAGGTAGGGATGAACTTTGCCTGCCATTGCACAATCTTGTGTTGTAGGAAAAAAATCCAGTTTATGTTGGCACAAAAATGTATAGAAAACTACTAGAAGCAATAAAAAGTATTGATAACTTTAAAAACGATTTACGTACTTTTCTGATACAAAATAGTTACTGTAAGTTACAAGAGTATTTAAATAATTAAGTTTTGAAATGTTTAAATAATTAAGGTAATTTTGTTATTTTAAGATTATTATTATTCTTATTATTTAGACTTGTCCTAAGCCTATTGTTTCACTGTATTCATGAAATTGTACACGTTTCATGTATGGTCTTATTGGATAAATAAATAAACTAAACTAACTAAACTACTATTACTTATAAAATCAGTAATATCTTATCGAAGTTTAACTTGGAACATTTTTGCCTGGAGTACGCATACATAGTTATACAGGGTGTTCCGTATCGTTATATTCAAATTTTGTCAGTATATAGTAGACTTAATTCTAAGCCAAAACAAAAACACAAAAGTGGTATGTCGATTTTTATTCGTAAGGGAGCTACGACCATCCTAAGTAGTTTTTATTTAATATCTCTGGAACCCCATGAACTGCAGTAATGATTTTTGCACATGCCTCAACATTAATAAAGGCTATCTTTTATATAATTTTTAGGTTGGTACTTTTAACCAGGGACGTGCAAAATGGGGGGATGATGTGATGATGACTTTTTTGCCCCAAACTTTTGTATCTGTACTTTTACATTTTCTCAATAAAATATAATTCTTTAGTTAAAAATACATAAAAAATCTACTCGTAGTGTAACACCCTAGAAACAACCGTTTTCGAGGAAATTGCAGTTAAAGAGATTTTTTCACGTTCAGGGCAAAAATAGGAACTAAAAATTGTGCCAATAAAAATTTTAATGATGCAACACTTTTGTGTTTTTTTTTTTGTCTTAGAATTAAGTCTACTATATACTGTCAAAATTTGAATCGAGGGGTTTATTTATTGAAAAAAAGTGTACAAGGTTTGTGAGAATCAAAGGATTGTGGAAGATTGTCAAAGATTGTCAAAAAGATTGTACAAAATTTTAACGAAGATTGTTAAAGATTGTAGGAAGATTTCAGATAGATGTGGAAAATTGTAGATGATTGTGAAGGATTCTGGAGGATCGCAGATGATTGTGAAAGAAGAAATTGTCAAGGATTGTAGAAGATTGTTGGATAGGTGTACAAGGATTGTCCAATAAATAAACCCCTCGATTTGAATATAACGATACGGAACACCCTGTATAAAGCCAATCGATTACAAATTACCAACTTATCCCGTATTATATCCTTACCTCTAAATTTATAGGATTGTGTGGGTCGAACGATGTGTTAACCCGATGTAGGATAAAGTTGATATAGGGGAGAGAAATTACAAAACGCGCTGCTAGAAACGGATTGCTGTATTATACATATAATAGAAGGGGCAATATTAGTCAACTAAAAATTTATTCTGAATTTAAGTTATTTCGAAACATGTTTAGAAATGTTGAAAAATTATCCAATAAAATTTTTAGCCACTGTTAAGGGCAACAACACAACTTTTTGTGGTTACCAAATACAAAACTTGGAATAAAGATCTAGTAAGCACAAGATTTTGTCTTCTTGCTCTTACCAGACTCCTGGTTGTAGCAACCAGAAACTGGTTATTCCGTTGCCCCAACCAGATCTTAGAAATTTCGATTTGTAGTTATTACGTTGCTGCTTTTACTAACTTTCAGTCATTCTAAACTTTTTACTATTGATGTCCAGAACAACTTATAAAATTTTGCTGATTTTTGTTTGTGTGGAGTAGACATATAAAGTTATACAGGGTGATCAATAACTGCCATGCCAAAATTTAAGAGGTTATTCGGCATCCAAAAATATCAAAAAAAGTTCCTATAAAGGTTGGGGAGCGTTCAAGTATTACGTAACTCAAAATTTGGCCATTTTTGACCCCCACCCCCCCCCCCCCTATTTGTTACGTAACATTTTACAAAAAGTAAAAAAATGAAAGGAAATTTTGCTTTATGGTTTAAACCGGTTTTTAACCGGTTATTGCTTCCGTGTTTTAACCCAAAACACGACAACATTTTTGCCCCAAAATTTTGTGTACTTTTTTTGGATTGTATTTAAAAAATATGGATTCCTTGAGTAAAAATACATAAAAAATGTCCTATAGTGGAACACTGTTGGAGCAACCGTTTAAAAAAAAATGCAATTAAGAGGAAGTAACATTTTGTGCCACCCTCACGAGGGCACCGAGGCCTTGGTGTCACCAAAAACATTACTTTTTAAAAGGATATTACTCCTTTAATATTAAATTTAGGTGGTTTGGTGAGGAATACTTTTTTGTTCAGTTTGAAGAATCACCCTCCAGCATTAAAATTTTATTCAGGCTTTTTTTTTGTTCCCCATTCAATATGTCATCTTTGGAAGGCCGTAGCTGCCTTAGGGCTCATTTCCGGACCAACCTTTATAGAAACTTTTTTTGATATTTTTGGATGCAGAATCACCTCTTAAATTGTGGAAAAGTCCAAGCCAATCGAATACAAATTACAACTTACCTCTAAATATACAGGATTGTGTGGGTCAAAAGATGTATTGACCTGGTGCAGGGTAACATTGAGATGGGGCAGAGAATGTAGCAACCGCGCTAAGAACGGAATGCTGTACACATCGTCTCCTGGGACGCCCATACCAAATTTAGGGGGATGGACTTCCCCCGGTCAGCGAAGTTGAGGTTATGTTGGAGAATTTCACTAATATACGCGGCGAGGTCGCGCACTATGTTACTACAAGTCACACCATTTTCCGCGGGGGACCACTAACACTGAAAAGATAGAAATAAACATTAGCAAAAATTCATCCTGTTGATATTCTTATAGGACTTAATCTATCACAAAAAAAACATGTTTTTTTGTGATAATGTTGATTGTTACACACAAAGAAACATAATCTTAATTCAAGTAAAAACACTGAAATCTATAGTGTTAAGGTACTCTTATTAAATAAACCATATTCCAAATAAGTAAATAATTTACTTTAAGTGATTAAATTTTGACTTTTGTAAATTTGTACACGAACTTTACTTACAGATATTATTTCGTTGGTGAACACTTGGTAAAGAAAACAACAATTTTTATTTTACTACTGGTTTTTGGTAAAGTAGCCACCAAAAATTTTACCAAAAATTGAAGTTATGGCTGTAATAGTCAAATATAAAGTGTTGCAACACGTTGGTTTCCCAACCTAACCTAACGATTAAATTTAAACTAATGCATTATAATGTCTAGTCATTATTAATTTTTAGTTGAAGATTTTGCTCCACCTAGGTATAAAGGGGTCCTGCGTCAGATCTCTATATCCAGGAAGCTTTTAATTATTGAAAGTATTAAATATATGATGGAAGGCACAGCGTAATAGCCAAAGCGTGTAAAAAGCCTACTAGCGTGAGTTCGATTCTCACTGGAGCCGATTTGCCTTTTTCAGTTAATTAATAATTGAAATTTGGCGAAGGCGATACTGTAGCGGACACTCCCTATAAACTGGTTCGAAAGTCAGTATAAGCCGGTGGTTCCCTCTACTGCTAGCCCACACAAGTCCGGGATACGATTTACTCACCGCAGTAATGAGAAGAATCTAGCACATGCGCACTGGTTTGCTTAGTTTTGTTTTGACGGATGTCAAAAGTGGCTTCCGTTTAGGCAGTTGTAGTTTTATGAAATAGTTTAATTTGAGTGAGTTTACGGTGCGCATCAGGTCCATAAAAATGAACTATATTTTTGCACTGATTTCTGGTTTTATTACTAAAACTTACTGTCTTGAATATTAGTTGCGGAAAATCCAGTTTTTTTGTTAGAATATATAGCAAAAGATTGTTAAAATACTCACGAATTTCTGTTTGATTTTTTTAATGCGTTGGCGTTGGTTTACGTTAACAATGGTTTGGTTTGGTAGTTTGCTGGTTTGGTGTTTTTTTTTTTAATGGGAGGCGTTGGTTTACGTTAACAATGGTTTGGTTTGGTAGTTTGCTGGTTTGGTGTTTGTTTTTTTAATGGGAGGCGTTGGTTTACGTTAATAATGGTTTGGTTTGGTAGTTTAATGGTCCGGTGTTTTTTTTTTAATGGGAGGCATTTTTCAGATACGATATTTCAGAATTTAGAAGGCGATATATTTTAAGAATCAAATAGGATTATATTTAGGCTAAATAATTTAGCTTTAGCTAATTAAAAAATAAATGCTCGCCTGTAACAATATGCATAAGAAATTCATTGTTTTAATCAAATATTGAGAACCTCTGGAGAATACAGTAGAGGGGGTAAGACCATTTCTTCGGCCGTACAACTTTCGGCCGTATGATCCAGACTCGAATTTTGTACGTTTAAAAACTTAATTTCTTGTTTATTAATGAATATTCCGCAATTTTTTTTACGAAAATACTATTAAAAGCGAGTACTTTTAGCCAATTAAAAAAAAATTCTCATTACTGCGGTGGGTGAATCGTTAGGGGATGCTTAATTAAGTAGAATAGTACGAGCTTAAACAAAAATGTAATTTGCAAATTTGGCGAAGGCGAACCTGCGATATCGAATATACCGAGTGTGTCAATATTTAATTATTTTTTTTAAACGCAAGAATAATATATTTTGAACCAATTACAATTTTGGTGGATAAGCCGTATTTTTTGTTAATTTGTGTAGTGGGAAAAAAAGCTCAAAATAACCCCTGTCTTCAACTTGAAAGAATTTTTTTCCTTACCTAAACGGTCAAGTTTAACAAACACATGTTATCTGAATAAGTTTTCGTTCGATATACGTTTGTTGATTTTTTTATTTACGATTTTACTATAACGATAGTAAACTGGAACGTTTTGTAGTTTGACCTCTGGTCAGGGCAAATCATCATTTTAAAATTGTAAACAAGCCGTGAAGATTTGTAATGTTTCGCATTCAAGTGTATATTCTTTGCAGTGGAGAGTATATTTTAACCCACTACAACTTTGTTATTTTAAAGGGATGGTGGTCAAAAATGCCCAAAAAAAAATCGGGACATACCTTATGGACGTCCCCTTATTTATTAATTTCAAGTAAATGTATTAACTTGAATTAAGGACATCTTTATCTGTGTGAACATTTCAATGTACGTAAATCCCGTATATTGATGACAAATTATGTCGCTGTGTAATCACCAGCTCAAGATTACACAATTTAATTGAATTATATTATAATTACGCTTTATTATTAAATGCATAAACTGCAAAATAATAATATTATATACTCAGGGCGCCGGACAGCGAAAAACCAACCGCGAAGACCATTACCGCGCAGTCCATTACCGCGATCGCCATTACCGCGACAAGCCATTACCGCGCATGTCCTTTACCGCGAAGTCCATTACCGCGCAGTTCATTACCGCGAACGGTCCCGTCAATTAGGCCATAGCAGCGAAAAACGACGTTAAACAGTAAAACAAACAAACAAACCGCGAACGGTCTTTACCGCGTATGACTTTTACAGCGAATATCGTTATACATTATTTTTATTTTATGTAAGGGTATTTCCGTGGGATTGATGGCAGTTTGGTTTGGTTAGTTTTGGTTTGGATATTTATTGATAAAGTGGAACGTTTACTAAATGTACCCATATGTTTGGGTTTTTTATGTGTGTTTTTTTTTAAATTCATATCGACTGATTTGTATAAATGGCTGATTAATAATCAGTCTAGTACGAATCGTCAAGTCGATCGAAATAATGAAAAGTGATAGGGGCAAAGACCTCGCGGTATATAAACATTTCATATACAGAAAAGAAAAGACTGTTAAAAAAAATTGTAAGTGCGTAAATTACGACGTGCTTTGTTGCAAGGGGCGTTTGCATACCTCGGACGGAAATGTTTTAAAGGAAACTAATAATGGCCACAACCCTGACCCAGCAGCTATATCAGTTAGAACTGTTTGACTGTTTTCTGCAAAATATTTATTATTTTTTATTTAATCTTTTTTTCTTAAAAAAAAAAAAATAAAATAATTATGCGCGGTGAAGTCCCTGCGCGGTATTGACCCCTTCGCTGTTATTTTCTTCGCGGTAATGGCTTTCGCGGTAAAGTCCATGCGCGGTAACGGTGGCGCGATAACGAATTCGCGGTAATGGACTGCGCTGTAAAGACCCCTGCCCATATACTCAAAGAAGCAATTTTATTTAAGTTTTTGTCAAACAAGTCCATATGCATTTCACCGAAATTGGTTGACTTTTCGCAGGCTCACCAATGTAAAAAGCGAGGGCTTTAGTGGGAATTTTTTTTAATCAGACATTAATATTTATCATAAAATTTAATTCCAAATATTTTTATTCAACAGACATTTCATCAATTTGAAACGTAATGTATTTTTGACATGTATTAATTAATTAGTGGTACGCGAAATAAACTTTGGACAAACAACATATATACGTGAAATGAATTCAAATTTTTTTAATTGTAAAAGGTAATGTATTTGTAGTAGTAACGCCGAATAAATACAAAAATAGCTGCAAATTATGATAATCATTATCATTAAAATTAAATAATTACACAGAAAGAAATATATCGTGGCGTTACACTAATCAATTCTGTACATGATTAGTAATGACCTAAACAAAGTCCTAACTTAAATATCCAATTGGTTTATAAGTTATGTGGAACTAATTACCTCGTATCTCCTTTACTACTTTAAATAAATAACTGTAACTACCTCGTATCTCCAATATTAGGCCTAGCAAATAAGGAATTTCCCGTAGGTGAAAATATCTAAGAAGATAAAACTTTGCATACTTATGTATTTGGATGCGGAAAATATATTGGTGAAGTAAAAAAAGACCTACCACCCCTCCATCTCACTCCCAGTGGTGAAAAATATCCCTTTTATAGTTTTTTTTCTTAAAATGTTTATAAATTTTATATAATATTAATAATAATAATAATAATAAATGGTCTTTATTGAGAAAATGGGCGAAGTTTAGCTTTGCTATTCTTCCACTTAACTCATATAACAATAAAAATTATGTAGATAAAGTTACGTAAAATACATTACAAAAATTAAATAGCAATTATAATTATCCAAATATTACAAAACAAAAAGATTTTAAGTGAATACAAAACAAAAAAAAAAATAAGTAAATAAATTTATGCGAGAGAAAAAGAGATAAAACAAATCAAATAAACAATTTAAAATATATATCACATACACATATATACCATAATATATGTGTAACAGACAGAAAAAAAAAATTACGTCTGTAATGTTAGATATTTTTGGTTTAGTTTACGTCTACAAGAATTTATATTAAGCCCTATTAGTTCCTCACAATTTTCATTATATAAGGCAACAGAGTGATATGTAAAAGACTTCGTGAACATAGCCGAAGTATGTTTAGGTATAGTTAATTTATTGACTTGACGCAAATTAAGGTTATGTGCATCATTTCTAAAAATGAGCTTACGGCGTAGAGACATAGGAGTAGAAGTATTAAGGAGTTTAAGACAGAAAATTAAATGTGATACCTTCCATAGATTTTCGATTTTTAGCCATTTTAGCTCATTGATTTTTTCGGTAACATGATCATATTTACGCAACCCGTATATAAACCGGCAACAACTATTTTGTATCTTTTGAATGCGATGTTTTTCAGTTTCGGTCAAAAATGGAAAATATACAATAATGCAATATAATAAATTGGACAAAACTAAACTTTCACATAACTGCTTCCTTAACTTAAAATTAAGAAATTCTTGGCTAGCGTATAAAAGTCTTAACTTCATATAGCTGGTTTGAACAAGCTTACTAACATGGTGTGTAAATTTTAACTGATAATCATATATTATGCCTAAGTTTTTAGCGCTGTCAGAAAAAGTTATCTTAGTATCATTAATCTTAATATTTAAATAATTTTTTAGGTAATTATATTTATTATTACTGCAAAAAATCATACCAACTGTTTTATCAGAGTTTAACTTCAAATTATTTTTCGTGGCATATTCAAAAATTAAATTTAAATCATAGTTAATTCTTTCAACCGCAATATCCTGATCATCCAATAAAAAACTAAAACGCAATTGAGTATCGTCAGCGTAGCCCTGAATAGTAGCATACAAAACCTGACGAAACATATCTGCAATATAAATAATAAAAAGCAAGGGCCCTAAAATAGAGCCCTGCGGGACGCCTAAGGGTACATTTTCTATATTTGAAAAATTGTTATCCATCTTGACGACCTGAACTCTATTTAATAAATAACACAGAAAGAATTTTTGCGAAACTTCATCCAACCCATAATATTTAAGTTTGGCAACTAACAATCGCGGACTTATAGTATTGAAAGCTTTGGAAAAATCTAACATTAGCAATATCGAAACAAGTTTTTTATCCAAATCTCTCAGAATATTGTCATTTAACTCTAATAGTGCGCCTGCTGTACTATGATTTCTTCTGAATCCAAACTGGTTATCCGGTAGAATTTTGTTTTTTATGCAATAATCATATAGTTGTGAATGAACAATTTTTTCAAGAATTTTAGAGAAAATGGGTAATAAGCTAATCGGTCTGAGGTCATTATATGTTTCCGGGTTAAACTTTTTAGCAAGAGGATGCACTACAGCAGTTTTCCATAGTGTTGGAAAATAACCTTTCTCGAGACTTTTATAATATGTAATAAATAAATACTAATGTGTGGCATACAATATTTTAACATATCGAGGGTTATATTATCTATACCTGAAGAGTTTGAGTTTAGTGAATAAATTACATTTTTTATAGTGTTGATGTCCGTAAGCTTAAATTTGAACGTATTATTACTATAGCGATTAGAATTATAATATTTAAATGTATCCTCAGTCACATTATCATTACAGTCGGCCAAAAAGCTGTTGTTGATTTTATTAGGATCCCTAAGATTACTCGGTATATCTAGGGGCTTCTAAGGTCGCCTAAGCTAAATTTTATAAAAAAAAACGTTAATCCACCCCCGGCTTACGGGGTGTACTTTATTTTAAATATTTACAATATTTTCGTGTAAATTTGTATGTGGGGGTTTTCGAGGTAGCTTAAACTGAATCTGATAATAAAACTTTTCTAAATTCACCTCCAAAGGGAGGTGGGGGTGATTATTTTAAAATGTTTGTAATATTTTAGTGATAATTGGTGTATAGGGGATTTTGAAGTCGCTTAAACTAAATCTTAGAACAAAAAAAAAATCTTACTTTAACCCCTGAGGGGCGGGGGGTAGTTTTCGTGAAAATTGGTATATTGGGGTTTTCGAGATTTATGAGAGTGAATCTAATAAGAAAAATGGTCTAACTTCAACCCCCTTGGGGCAGGGGGTAATAATTTTTAATTATTTACAATATTTTTGCCATGTTTTGTGATTCCACTCCAAGCTCGGGGGAGAAAAAAAGAAGAAAGCTTTTTTACTGGGCAGTGTATTTTCACAATTTTTTTATCAAAGTTGGTATACAGAAGCTTTTAAGGACGCTAATATTAAATTTTAGAACAAAAATTATACAGTGCGGTCCAAAAGTCACCTCTTAACTTTTGAACGAGTTGAGATATCGATTTCAAATTTAGAACTCTTAAATAAGACAAGTTAAACTATCTTTAAGCATATATTTGATACTTTTATCTCTTAAAATGTGAGCAAGGGGGCATGGGGGGAAATTTTTTTAATGGAAAGGGGGGTCGTGTGATACATCATTTTAAAGCCCTTAAAATTCTCTATATAACCATACATTTTTAAAAATTTTAAACATGTTTTTTAAGGTTTTGATTTTTCAGTTTTTTTGTGCTAAAAAAATAAATTTTTAAGTTTTTTTTTGTTAATTTTTATTTATGTCAACTAAAATTAGTTTAAAAGTATAATTTACTTTTTTTCATTATAAAATTAGGCATTTTTAAAAAATTGTTTGGATTTTTTAGAGAAATTTTGACAAAAATACCCATTTTCAATCTTATTTTAAACCCAAAAAAAAATGTTTAAAAAAAATAAAAAATTTACAGTTAAATGGAGAATTTTATAAGCTTTAAAATGATGTATCACACGACCCCCCTTTCCATTTAAAAAAATGTGCCCCCATGCACCCCTGCCCACATTTTAAGAGCTGAAAGTATTAAATATATGCTAAAAGATAGTTTAAGTTGTCTTATTTAAAAGTTCCAAATTTGAAGTCGATATCTCAACTGGTTCAAAAGTTAAGAGGCGGGGGGGGAGACTTTTGGACCCCTCTGTATAATTCCACCTCCTGAGGGACGAGGGAAAATTTTCGTAAAAATTGGTATATGGGGGTTTTGAGATGCTACTGAATATGAATTTGAGAATATAATACTTATAAGTGAAAATATATTACCCCTAAGATGGTTTTTCACCCCTCTTTTTTTTTATCTCAATTCGTTTGGACTGTTTACATGCCTTAAATATTGTACAGTTTTTAATTGAGCAACCTCGTATCTCCAGTACAGGGTTATGACTTGGAAATAATAGTTACTGTAACTAACTCGTATCTCCATAATTCTAATTTTTGACTCACGTAACTAATAATTTTGCAATCCTTTATGCTTAAAGGGTTCACAAGAAATAACTACACTTATATTTGTATATATCACAATAAAAAAATAGAAATTTTAAAGTCCAAACCACTGAAAACCTGTGAATTTGGAGATACGAGGTAGTTGGTAACACGACGATATACCAAAGTCAGGGAAAATTCTATGGGGAGTAGGGGCACAACCCTACCCTACCACTCTCAAGTTGGAAAATTCCACGCGTCAGTTGAAAAAATCTACTGTTGGAGACTTTTTTTTTGGCCATTAACTTTTCGCCAGCATATAAATAGTTGTGAAAATCTTAACTTCTAGTTGGTTATTTTTTGTTACTGCCCAAAGCCAAAAAAAAAATCTAGCGGCATCACTGATTCAAGTAAACATAACATAAAAAACATTTTAAATTTATAAATTATTAAAAAAAATACATTGTTTACTATATTAAAATAGTCTTTGCCAAAGTCAGTGGCGTTGCTAGGGTTTTTGGCTTCTTTGGCTAAAAATTGAAAACATGCGCCAATAGTGGTGGTAGTAGAAATAGTACAAATGTCCGTTTTATAATTCATATAGTTTTAAAAGTAATTTCATTATAGTTATTTTAAACTTATTTGATATAACTTTTGATAATAAATTTCTCAAATATACCTACTTCTCAGGATCTTGGATTACACTAGGCAACACGGTTTCTTGCCCTGATTGGAGTCATATGTTTTTTAACTAATTTTGGGTCGCTGAAACCGAATCTGGCCTCAGAATATTTCTATTACCTAAGTTTTCTGAGAAAAATGAGATAAAAATGTTAAAAAATCGTTATTTTATCCCTCTTTTGTTCTAAAATCATGGGAGACAAAAATATTCCAAGGACAAATTTGGATTCGGCGACTCAATATTAGTTAAAAAATACCCAACTTAAAACATAGAAACTTTAAATTCATAGGTAGAATAAATAGGGATATTATGAAAAAAAAATATTAAAAAAAAAATGGATAATTTGACAAAACTAAGTAGGGGTGGAGGGTAAGAAGAAGGGTGTATAAGGTTGTCCCCTTATCGCCACGTACTCATGCTAAAAATTGTCAAAAATGAACTAAAAAAATGTTACGTATTATGGTTCTTATGTAATAAATTAACATTTTTATGATGTAGAACCATTAAAAAAACAAAAAAAAAAAAAATAGACAATATTTTGTTTTATAAATTATTTTTAAATTGGCATAATTGCATGTACTAAAATTTAAAAAATAAGACGTGCTGAATTTTTGTTAAGGTCAAATTTTGATTCTGCGCCTTTAAATTGATAAGAAAAATAAATTTTTTGGGCTCGGGAAAACAGTTTACACTGTGTACTTTAATTTTATATATTTTTCAGTTATTTATTTTTTAGGAACAAACTAAGCAAAATAAAAAAATATTTGTATAAATATTTTTGTAGAGAATTTTATAATCTACAAATTAAGTTCTATAAAGTGCTTAAAAAAATTTGATAGTTTTGCCACAAATGAGCAATTAAGTAAACTCTGCACTTTCATTTTGACCTTTTATTTTTTTTCGCGTACTTACTCTGACAGTAGGTTCTTGACATATAGATTTTTTAATTCCTCGTATTTTTTTTTAATATATACTAAAATTTTCAAAATTCTACTCTTTTTTTAAAGATTTAAAAAAAAGGTCATTATTACCTGAACTTATATCTCAAAAATTTTAGGTGCTGGAATTTTTCTAAGGTCAGATTCGGATTCTACGCTCTCGAATTAGTAAGAAAAATTTACTTTCCGATCGGGGCAAAAAAAAGTTGCGATTTGTTGCCTAGTGTTATTAACAAAAAAAGTTTGTAACATTTGTTAGATATTGATGTTTGTCCATTCAGTTTTACGATTCTCTGACCCAAAGTTTCATATCTAGTTTGGAAGTAAGTTTTCGCCAACTTTACACCTAAATATATATGAAAAGAATAATAGTTATTTGTTTGATTTGATATAGCATCAAAGAAATAACTTTTAATCTTTTCATAGACTACACACGATAAACAACTACCGTCGTTATAAATACGTTATTTCTTAATAACCAATTATTCTAAAACGTTTACACCATATAAGTTCCAATCCAATCCAATTTCAGTATGGCTTTTCCCTTTGGGTAGTTGGCCAGCTCGATCTAGTATAATTTTCGGCCTACGCACGCAAAACCGTCTCACCCTGTAGTGATGTTTACGCAGACGCCAACTTATAAAAAAAATTATCTCTTTGAAATTCATAAAAAAATATCCACGTGTTTTACGAAATACATAGAATTTAAATTTAATATCACATATTAATAATCACGACTCACTTAAAACTTTACAATTAAACAAACACTTTCACGACATTACATAAAATAAAATTTATCAAGTCCTGTGTGCATATCAATGATTGCGATGGAGTAAATCCGCTAAAGCGGTCACACCCGTCCCTTACAAAGATCACGCTGCGACTGACCATATAAGTTAAATCCCTATAACGGAATTTACCTATTTGAGCAGCTTTTGGCACAGGATGTTTAGAGGATGGAGAACCGCCATTTTGATACCCTGCCAATTTGACAGATCTTTTTTTTTTCCTTTAAAGTGTGTTGTTTTCTCCGAGGTTTTCTCTTTCTAACTGTAAGGACGGATAATACATGTTTACAAGAATTGTCAACTAGCGGCAACGCTGTTTAGGCAAGTGTTTTGTTTACTTTTTAAGGTGACGTTAGTGGTATTTTTTTTCGAGTTTTTACGTTTATCTATCATCTATGCTTTGTTTTTTAAGACATTTTGGCATTTTTATAATCATATAAGGGAACGTTCAAGTATTACGTAACGCAAATTGTACCAAAATTCATACACTTCATGCCCCGGTTCCCGCGTTATTAAAGGCTATAGAGATTTTATATTTTGGCTTCCTCCCTAGCACACCCCCTATTTGAGGGGGTAGCCAAAATATGAAATCTTTATAGCCTTTAATAAAGCGAGAAACGGGCGTATGAAGTGTATGAATTTTGGTTTATTAAAGGTTATTAAAGGCTGTAGATTTGATTGCGTTTATTTTACTTAAAATCTTATAGCCGGCATAAATATCGTGTTTTTCCCGAGGTGTTTTACTTTGACCATCTTATTTTTACCGTACGGAAGAAGACACAGCAAGTTTTAAATTCTCAACATAATATGTTGATGTATAATATAACTTTTAACAAATAAAATAAAACTTTTGATGATTGAAAAGAGTTAATGAAGTCCATTTTGTTTTATTCTATGTAATTCTATGTAATTTAAACAATTTATCACCTCCTTGTCATGCTGGCAGAGAATGGTTCTATAGTAAACCTAACAATTCATTACTTAATTAAACTTCTAGAGAAAAATCGCAACACATATACAGGGTGTTTTTTTAAAAATTTAAAATTTAATTAATAAATGACCATGCCTCTTTATGTTATTTATAAACACGGGTCGGATCGAAGTAGCCATTACCGGGGACATGCAAAAATTAATATTAAAAAAAAACTCTTTTTCCAAGTAAATACACACTTTAAACTATTATTCACCAAGCGAAAAGTAGCAATAAAAAAATTCGCTTTTTTTTTTCATTAAGAAATTAGAAATGTAGAGGAAAGTCGCCTAATTTCGGATACCATTTACAATGTATTCAATATTTAATACTCGGTATTACTTTTTGATATTTTTTTTATATAACCAGATACAACTTATTATAGCGAACCATGATTTATTATAAAACTAATTTTATTACAGTTTATTTTTTCCAAAAAACACGGTTAAAAAAAATCAGCGCATTTTTGTGCATTTAAAAAAGGGCTCCTAATTTCGGACATATCCGAAAAAAAATTTTCAAGAGTAGATCTGGATCCCATTGCTTATGTCTCTTGTTATTCCTTTACATTTAAGTCGTAATTTAATCATTAAGCGATTTTCTACGAAATACTTACTATAGGAACTATAATTTTAGATTCCCAATTTCGAATATCTTCGTATCTTAGGTAATTTTCGTTTTTTCAAAATTGTTTATCTTAGTTTGTTGTATCATTATAAAAAAAATAATTAATGGTTGGTTATCCTGAATAATAATTACCTTGCGGATATCCGAAATTGGGAATCAAATGCACAAAAATGGTCTATCCGAAATTAGGCAACTTTCTGCTTTTTAGATTAGAAATTTGTAGAATGTTTACGTTTTCAAATTGCTTAATTATGAATAGTGGATCAACTTAACTAACATTATAACTTTCCCAAGACAGAATCACGAACTTTTATAACGATTATTTATAAAATAAACAAGCATAATAATGCAACTGAGCACAAAACTGCCATTTGCAATATAAACGATTTGTGCTGCCATTTAAAGGGGAGAAGCTCTACCGTTATCATATTACAGGACGGATTTAGTTTGACTTTTGGCTTCACATAAAAGTAGGTTTCTGTTTACCTTTGCAGACAGTATCTTAAATACACTACTATCCGAAATTTGGAAACCATCCGAAATTAGGCGCATTTCCTCTACCTACAATGCATCGGAGACCGCAAAAATAAAAAAAAACGATTTTTTTTTGCTAATGTACATAGAAAAAACGGATTCCTTGAACCAAGGACACGTGTCTTTGGATATGTTCAAAGCCATATTCTCTTGTTTCAAGGCTGGCATTTTCTTGAACCAAAGTCAAGCTTCTTGAATATAGAGCGCGGATTTTTATTCCAAAACCCGTGCTCTTCATTCAAGGACATTGATTTTGGTTCAAGAAAATGCCAGCCTTGAAACAAGAGAATATGGCTTTGAACATATACAAAGACACGTGTCCTTGGTTCAAGGAATCCGTTTTTTCCATGTACCTTTTCGCTGAACCACTCACAAATTATAAAGTTTAACTGTGGTAATTGATTAATTTTTTCAATTATACAATTTATTTGCTATTCAAATATTCTGAAAAAAAAATAAGCTGCCTATCTGTGGTAAATAAATGTTTAATTGTGGTTAATAAAATGTATTAAATACTTATTTTTAATTGTCTCGATAGACCAATTACTCGTTTATTAGGATTAATCTGTTTACCGTAAATATACAATTTATTGATGTTTAATAAATTTGTTATTTTATAGTCATATATTTGGGTCTATTAGGTATATTTGGGACTATAATATACAGGGTTATTCACGGAAGTGGCCTATTAAAAGTTTACGGAAGACCAATAATTTTAAAAATCTAATATTTTGGACTTTGGGGTTTTTGGATATTGTCAATCGATTAAAAATATTTTCATGCTTGTGCCACTTCCGGTTGTACCGAAAGTGGCACTCAACTTTGATTTTTTGAGTGGAACCCCTCATATATTTTTATATTTTTAAAATTAGGATTAAATTTGCTTTATTTTAATATGTAACACTTTATGTCTATCTCCGGTAGTTTTTGAGTTATTTAAGTTTTTAGCGAAAAATTAGCAAATTGAAGCACCCCTAAAAAAATTAATTTTTCCTTTCCTTTTTAAATTGGAGAAAAGTTGTTTTGTGGTTTACTCAATAATACTTAACCAAATTATCCTAGAAAAAAAAAGCCGAAACAGAACCCAAAATTTTTACAGGGTGTCTCAGAAAGCAGTTAAAATCTAACAAATTTAAAATAGCCATAACTCATTTTTTTTTAATAGCACCCTATATATTTTTTAATTAGTTAAATAAAAAATTAAATTTTCTTTAAAATGAATATAGGATACCCTATACCAAAAATTAACCGTTTTAGAGTTATTTGCAAATTATTGTGAAAAAAGGCGTATTTCTGTAAATTTTTAGACCGGTAAATGGCATTTCGTTTTAATTTCTTTAACTTAAATATCATCGTAAATATCGTGATAAATTAGAATAAAATAATGGCAGAGGCTTATTCTTGCTCTGTTATTTAGGATTTATTTGCTATTTTTAGTGAAAATGATAAAATAATTAGCATAATAAGGTTAATATAATAGGGCCTTAAGAACAAATATATAATACAAATCGGTTCATTTTACTGGACTAATTTAAATAACAAATATAACAAATTTTAACAGAAATACGGCTTTTTCACATTATTTTGCAAATAGCTCGAAAACGATTAATGTTAGGTATAGAGTATCCCATATTCATTTTAAAGCAAATTTAATTTTTTAACTAAATAAAAAAATATATAGGGTGTCATTAAAAAAAACGAACTATTTTAAATTTGTTAGATTTGACCTGCTTTCTGAGACACCCTGTATAAATTTAGGGTATTTAGGTTTTTACTATAAATGAAATTATAATCACAGGTAATAACTTACCATTAAATACATGATTTATTTGTCCGTTTTTTCTCGGTGCAGGTTTTAGAAAAATAGCAAATCATTTCAAATAAGTAGGTTATAACGAGGAAATAGTTATTTATAATACAAGTACGAAATCAAAATTTAACTTTTCGCCCGTGTATTATACAATTTCTTTTGTTCGATTGTTACTAATTATAATAAATTATTAAAATATAATTAATTTTATTGTCTTATAACCCATCTAGTTATCCATGACAAATTTCTATCCAATCGAATCGCTAAAAAAACAATTGAATCGTTTCTTTTGCGAGATGTTTTATTTTTAAATCAGCTTGTTTTGATTAATTTTTGTTAAAATGTATTTGTCATAAAAAATTAATACTTCAGAAAACGTTTTATAAATATTATAAATATTGAAATTGATTTTATAATTGAAATTTTTTTTGTGATTTATTTTAGTGGATGAATACAGGTTAACTATATGTTTTGGGTTATGTTATAAAAGACATTTTTATTTATATGAAATAATTATAATACTTGTATCGGGTCAAAAATAGCATATAGTTCAAGACCAAAAGTGACCAAAAGATCATATTTTTTATAACTATTATAGTAAAAGTAAAGCATCTTATTTTAAAAAAGCTTAAAAATAATAAGTTTTAGTTAGCAGGCCAAAAAAACTTTTTGTCCCTAGGGCCACAAAGTCCAACTTTTCGCCCGCAAAAGATGAACAAAAAGTGATGCATTTAGAATCAATCAAATAAAAAAATAATAATACCCTGTATAGTATCGATTTTACTGACTGCAACAATAGCAATCAAGTAAATGTATTTTCTACAAACTACAAAGCGTAATGAATCCTCCATTCTGACATAAAACATGTTTAACCTATTTGCTGTCATAGAAATTGCATTGAAACAGTATAGCCCAGTAAACCAAGAGAACATTTGCAAAAGATACAGGGTGATCCAATTTTAAGTGTACAAGCCAATATCTCGGTAAAGCCTGAAGCAATTTCAAAAACTCTTTTTTTCACCACAAGCCTAAAAGCACATCTTTATTACTGTTCTTTTCATAAGATAATAAGACAATTACCAGCTTTATTTTAAATAGATAAACTCAATAATAACCCCCGCGTGGCTTTTACTTTATTGAGTGGATAATTATTTATTTTACCCACTCAACTGTCACTTGTCAAATTATTTTCTTGTAAATGTCATTAAAATTAAAGCCTTGTATGGCACTCATGGGTAAACCGATATTGACCTCTCGAAAATTAACCTGCTTGGCTGACGCCAAGGTTAATTTTCTCATGGGCAATATCTTACTTTACCCACTAGTACCATAAATAACTATTCTCTACCTATGACGTCAGAGGTTTTAAAAATAATGAAATTGCACCATGGTTAATAATGAATTTTTATTCAGCTGTTTTGGCATCTGACGTTTCACATAATTATTAAATCACATTGCTATTTACAAGTGTCTTTAGGCACCAAATTTATTTATTGCATGATAAATTAAAAAATATTACCTAAATTAGTACCTATAAAACATGTTTTACAAAAAAACACTTCTAAAAGTGAAAATCATTGGTCCATCATATTCAACCATATATTAAACAACCCATAGATTACCGTAAAGATCATAGATTACTAGAGGTACAACCCCCATATATTAGATATTAGATATTCAACTCTTAAAACGACAATGTTTTATAGGTTGCATATGCCTTGCTCCAAGCCTTGCGCAATTTGCGCAGCACAAATAATCTGGTCTTTTGTTGATATAACCTTAAAATATTTTTTTTATGACATATTTATTAACAAAATTTAACATAACTAATTAGAAATTTTGTAAACTACTTAAAAAAATTATAGTTAGTTGTACAATTTCGGCAAGACATATTTATATGAGCAGGCGATGTTATTGGTATATTAATTTTTCTTTTTTACTGTTAAATTATTATGTGTTAAAGTTTCTGAGTGTTCTATATGAGGTGAATTTGTATCAAAGATGTGGGGTACTGTGGGGTTTTCCGGTTTATTAAAATCAGTAAGCACGAGTTGTATTGAAGAGGGAAGGACTTGAAGAAAAATTAACTAAAGAAAGTAGCTTTTTTAATAAATTTTAGTAAAATAAATAAATAAATAGCTAATTAATTGTACTGGTAGTGAAAAAAATACTATATTTTCCAAGTGTGAAGATTTAACATTTTAGACCGCGTCTTGCGGGCTTCGCGCTAGCGCGCTCGTCACGCAATTTGACGCAGGTCAAAAATGTTAAACTTCTCTCACTAAAGACTTGATTCTACATCCAAAAATATGAAAAAAAAGTTTAAATAAAGTTGGTTCGGAAATGAGCCCTAAGGAAGCTACGGCCCTTCAAAGATGACATAGGGAACAAAAAAGGCATCATAAAATTTTAATGCTACAGGGTGATTCTTATTTTAAAACTGAGCAAAAAAGTATTTTCACCAAAACACCTAAATTTAATATTACAGGAGTAATAGCCTTTTAAAACGTAACGTTTTTGGTGGCACAAAATGTTACTTCCTCTTAATTGCATCTTTTTTTAAAACGTTTGCTCCTACACTATATGACATTTTTTATATATTTTTACTCAAGGAATCTAAATTTTTTAAAAAAAATCCAAAAAAAAAAAATACACATAAAAAGTTTGGGGCAAAAATGTGTTAAACCTAATACACTTTTCCGTCTAGGGAAGCCTCTGAATAAATTCAAAAAAATAAGTTAACATAAACTTAATGCCCTTATTAATAGTATACATGCAAAAGCTCGTCGCTCTAGCTTAAAGGGCACCAGAGTTATCAATTAAAAACCTTATTTTTATTACGATTTTAAAGGGCCGTAGCTCCCTTAGGGCTGATTTGCGAACCAACCTTTATAGGATTTTTTTTGATATTTTTGGATGTAGAATCACCTCAGTTATTGATCACCCTGTATACCATAAATTATTTGGGTCATTATATTTAGGTGTTCCATATTTCAAATTGATATCTCAAGGTGTTCAAGAGTTAAATGGGGGGGGGGGGGGCGACTTTTGACACGCGCTGTATATTAGAACTCCTGACTTTTTTTTTATTTTGTGGGGCTTTGTACTTATTGTGATATGTTCTAAGATGAAACTTAGTTCTGTAGTAAGTATTTATATTTAGCATATTTGTTACCTTATTTCATTTTCATCAAAATTACAATTTGTTTATGTCTGTCAGACAAACAGCATCCTCATGGGTTTAATGCATATTAGCTTTAATTGCTGACCTGGTGCAGGTAAGCTACTTCACTATTTAATTAATTTCTAAACCCCAATTTTGTTATTCTTTTTAACAGTTTATATTACGTTTTTCTCTTGGTCACATGTCTACCCGATACCTAACAGCCCCATTCTACATACTATTACTGTTCGAGACTATTCCATTCATTATTAACCTAAGAATAAAGTGCCTGGTTCATCAATCCACCTTTTATTTGGAACCTACCCCCAACGGATACCAAGTTTGAGCCCTTGATATCTTACAGTTCAATTGAGCATAGAAAGGGTCACTTAAAAAACACCCTGTATAGTACGTAATATAAATACATATTAATATAGAAGCTATAAACAGCTTTAGAACCGAGAGTATCTTTAACTGAACTTGCAAATTCAAAGTCAGGATATACTAAAATAAACATAAGCCAATTTTCTACGAGTAACCGTACCAGCATACGGTTCCGTAACTATTTCGTCTTCTGGGAAATCGTTACTGAAACAAACTACTTACTCAATTTGAATTGGCAACATGAAGGCCGTTCTTAGGGTCTTACCGGGTCTTACCATACAAAGTAAGGCAGGATTAAAGTTAGGTTTCCTTCGAACAAGTTTTTTTTTAGCTGTTTTTTCCACGGAAAATTTTAACAAAGGCCACTGCGCATTCACCAAAACTTTAACCAGCTGAACAGTTGCAAGCACCTTGTCGGCACTAGGCACGAATTTAACGTTATTAAAAGGAAAGTTGTGTGATCACGTGAATTGGCAACATTAATACACCTCCTGCATAATTTATTAAAGTTTGAAAGTCTGTACTCCAAAACGTTATATTCTAGCAAAAAACTGTATATAACATTTTTTATAGGGCTTGAAAACAGCTTTCATTTAAAATATAATTTTTGAAATCGGGTTATAAATAAGTGAGATGCTAAAAAAACGCTTGACTGCTTTAAATGCAAATATCTTGAAAACAATACATCTTAAGGAAAAATAATTTCTAACATTTTTTGACCAATTTAAAATTATCTTTCATATAAGTGAAAAATTAATAAAATACAATAATAATTGCCATAATTATAACCAAAATACGCTAAAAATAGAATTTTATCCCATTCTTACCCCCTTACTCCCAATCGTTTACCCTCAAAATCTAAGCAGCTCTTTGAAATACGATAAGAAACAATATGCAAAAAACCGCTTATTGATATCTTATCTAGAAATGGAGTTATCGAGTTTACAGACAGACAGACACAGACAGACAAACGGACGAAAAATTTTTTTTTACTGATTTCGACTCAGAAAGGTTTTTTTACTGGGCAGTGTATTGTATAGAAGTTTACTCTATATTTAAAAAATATTTTCGCGAAATCCTGTTTCTAAAGAACTGATAATATGAAATAAACCTTTGTGCTTACTTTTGATTATATTTAGTTATTAATTTACAGAAAGGAATCTAATTTTGACCTACTTACATTTCTAAATAAAATTGTAAAATGCCGAATTAAATCACAAATAAATTTTGAGTTCCTATGCGCCCCAGCTTGTAGTTCAGGGATCCTACTTTAAACCAAATAAATAGTATTTCAGGATTTCTAAATAATTAGAAAAAAATATGGTTACTCGCAGAAAATTGTTTCACGTCAATAATCTGAAATACACAAAGTCTAAAAAGAAGCCGATGAAAACTATATTTATTATCTAAAATTAAAAGACCGGAATATTTGTTTATATTTTCTATAGTTTTTTTTTTAATATATCTATACTATAAATATAAACAAATGTAAGGTGTGTTTATTATTTTTACAGGCACTTAAAATGTTTATATCCGCCCCATAATTTTAAATAGAAAGATAAAATAAACGATAGTATACTATAACTCGAATAGTACCTATTGTTTTAAAATTTACATTTAGTTTTGGAATTTGAATAAAATTTCAATAATACCTTGTATTCATTAGATTAGTTACCTTATTACATCATGTTTATCCATACATAGGATAGGTCAATTCTGGAAACCCATTTCGACGATATAATATGGTCTCGGTAGTTAACTAGTTGTAAAATAAGCAATTCCCTAGAATATTGTATTAGTTTATTTTATTGAGAATGTTCTTTTCCTTATTCCAGAATCAACAAGGCCTTGCCTTAAGGAGTCCTAACCTCGGTCACAAGGTTATTTTGAATTTTCGAGAAGTAGGTAAAGAAGTAGGTAAACTGCCTGCAAAATCGTAGACTATAAAAAGATCTTCTACATATTCCCAATGAGCTACTACTGGAAATTTTTACATACATCGTGATTCACCTAACACAAATCACGCGTTTTTTGACATTAATATATATAGTTATGAAAGTAAAAATTTTAGCAGTTAATTTGGACCTAATTACCTACTATTTCCTCTAAACAAAAGTTTTCTACTCTTTTTTTTTTTGATTTAACCCCACGGGAATTTCTAATTTGTTAAATATTTTCCATAGCAGGCAGGATTTGAATGAAAGATAATAAATCCTTTTTAACCTTGCAATAAAATTACTCAAAACAGCCTTTTTGTCATTTCCACATTGCAACGTAGAAGGGATAATGGCTTTAAAAAAATCGTTTTTTTTTTAAATTGGTCAATATCATGATCATATTATACGAGGGGATGAAAAGTATCCGACCTGTTCGAAAAAAAACAGTATCGTTCCAAAAATGGTTTTCTTTTTTAACAGAATTTCCTTTAGGCCCAATGCACTTAGGCTAATGGTACTTAATGACTTTTATGCCATTCCTATAGACCGACTTCTATAAACCTTCAAAATAGGTATTTGTGGCTACTATGAAATCCGAATTGCAAACTGCAGTCCCAGGGGGGCCTCTTACACCGGGCTAGTTTGATGAATGAGGCAATAATTGAAAAGCCAATTCCAGAATTCTGGCCATGGCAAAAACTAGTCATTTGAGTCAGATTTTTTCGGGAATTAGCAATTGCGGCACCTATCTGCCAAAATTTTCTCATGTCTAAAATTCAGCATATTTGATGTTTCCGCTCTATTAGTGTACTACCGACAGCCACATCTATTTCTTCTTATATTAAAAGTCGGTCACCCATTAGCGTTTTATGTACTTTTTGGACCATTTCTTCAGAAGTAGCTGTTTTTGGTTTTTCTGAACGTGGTTTATCTTGGGCGCTAGTAGGGCCAGTTTAAAATCTTCAACTCGAGTTTTAAAGGTGAAGATCGATGAAGCAGACGCACCAAGAGTAGAATCTAACTTGAATTTTTATTTCTGTTGGGAATAAACCCATAACATGGACGTATTTAATCAAGGCACGTAATTTGATTTTTTCCATTTTTAACAACAGAAATATGTAAATTTTACACCTTTATATAAATGTACATCAACATTGATGTGACACTACACAGGTGAGGTGATTTTAAACTAGAGTTTTTACATCCATACCTTCTGCAACAATTCACTCGAAGCTCAAGAAAGTGTATTTTTATAAACATAATTTTAGCAACAATACACCCGAAGTGTAAAAATCACAGTTCTGATGTACAAGCCAGTCAATCGCGGGCGTTAAGCTAGTCACGTGACTCGAGAAGCCAGAATTCCTGCTTCATCGAGTCTGGTGGCTGTCGACCATTATAATTGTTTACGTTTGTAAGAGGGTACGTATAATTTTGTGTGTGCTAGATTTTTCAAAGAAATAATTAGTAAGTGTTGATTAAAAGTAAATATTTAAAAAGTGTGATTAATACACTATCCTTAAAACATACATTTTATAATATTTTACTTATTTAGGCGGTAACACTTAAGACTTGTGTATGTTTCCTGATTTTATTTTATATTGGTACTTTTTGTAGCGCTGATTACGAATATACGTTTTATTTTTCTGTTGCGTAGTTTTTCCATAAAACACTATTCATAAATAGAAAAATAACAAAATGATTCTATTTTTTTTTTAATAAATTGAAGGGTTTTAGGTAAAAAGTATATTTACGCGTTGGTGTAAACTTTACACACTGGATGTAAAAATATAATACACACCGCATTTATATTAACGCTTCGAGTGTAAATTCACATCAGCAGCAGCTGCAAGTAAATTACCCATGCACGTGGATGTAAAAATTTATCTCAGTGTATGATATTATCCCGAGTATTATCCTTAAAATCTGCAACTCGAGTTTTAAAGGTGAAGATCGATGAAGGAGACGCACCAAGAGTAGAATCTAATTTGAATTTTTATTTCTGTTGGGAATAAACCCGTAATATGGACGTATTTAACCAATGCACCCGTAATTTGATTTTTTCCACTTTTAAAAACACAAAACCTCCTCACTTTAACGAACAGACAAATCCATCCATAAGCAAAATCTTGACATAATATGATATTATCTTGACATAATATGATATTATCTTTACAGACTGACAAGAAATGAAACATCAAAAACAAAATAAAGTCCTGCAAAAAATACGCTATCTATCATCCTCGAACGCGTGTGAAGTTAGCGGCCAGACTTGGCGGCCATTATTTCCGAACATAGCCGAATGTAATAGACCTAATTTCAAAGACAGTATAATGTATAAATTATATCTTTTGTTGTAAATGAGCGTACATAACCAAGTAATACTATATATACAGGGCGACATTTGTCTCGTGGACCGCAGAAAACAATAAATTTATTTTTTTGGTGCTTTTGTCGAAATCTATACATTGTATGTAAACCAAATTTTTATGTAAAATAGCCCACTGACCCACTACCAAAATGGTACTATATACAGGGCGACAGTTGCCGTGTGAACCGCAGAAAATAATAAATTTGGGTTTTTGGCTGCTGGCGATTTCATCGAAATCTATGCATTGTATCTAAACTAAAGTGTTATGTAAAATAGCCTACAGGCCCACTATTAAAATGGTACAGAAAATAATAAATGTGTTTTTTTGGCCGCTGGCGATTTTATCGAAATCTATGCATTGTATCCAAACTAAATTTTTATGTCAAATAGCCCACTGGCCCACTACCAAAATGGTACTACATACAGGGCAACAGTTGCCGTCTGGACCGCAGAAAATAATAAATTTGGTTTTTTGGTTGCTGGCGATTTTATCGAAATCTATGCATTGTATCCAAACTAAATTTTTATGTAAAATAGCCCACTGGCCCACTACCAAAATGGTCCTATATACAGGGCAACAGTTGCCGTCTGGACCGCAGAAAATAATAAATTTGTTTTTTTGGTTGCTGGCGATTTTATCGAAATCTATGCATTGTATCTAAACTAAATTTTTATGTAAAATAGCCCACTGGCCCACTACCAAAATGATACTATATACAGGGCAACAGTTGTCGTCTGGACCGCAGAAAATAATAAATTTGGTTTTTTGGTTGCTGGCGATTTTATCGAAATCTATGCATTGTATCCAAACTAAATTTTTATGTAAAATAGCCCACCGGCCCACCACCAAAATGATACTATATACAGGGCAACAGTTGCCGTCGGGTCCCCAGAAAATAATAAATGTGTTTTTTTGGCCGCTGGCGATTTTATCGAAATCTATGCGTTGTATCCAAACTAAATTTTTATGTAAAATAGCCCACTGGCCCACCACCAAAATGATATTATATACAGGGCAACAGTTGCCGTCTGGACTGCAGAAAATAAAATTTTTGGTTTTTTGGCTGCTGGCGATTTTATCGAAATCTATGCATTGTATCCAAACTAAATTTTTATGTAAAATAGCCCACTGGCCCACTACCAAATTGGTCCTATATACAGGGCAACAGTTGCCGTCTGGACCGCAGAAAATAATAAATTTGGTTTTTTGGTTGCTGGCGATTTTATCGAAATCTATGCATTGTATCTAAACCAAATTTTTATGTAAAATAGTCCACTGACCCACTACCAAAATGGTACTATATACAGGGCGACAGTTGCCGTGTGAACCGCAGAAAATAATAAATTTGGTTTTTTGGCTGCTGGCGATTTTATCGAAATCTATGCATTGTATCCAAACTAAATTTTTATGTAAAATAGCCCACTGGCCCACTACCAAATTGGTCCTATATACAGGGCAACAGTTGCCGTCTGGACCGCAGAAAATAATAAATTTGGTTTTTTGGTTGCTGGCGATTTTATCGAAATCTATGCATTGTATCTAAACCAAATTTTTATGTAAAATAGCCCACTGACCCACTACCAAAATGGTACTATATACAGGGCGACAGTTGCCGTGTCAACCGCAGAAAATAATAAATTTGGGTTTTTGGCTGCTGGCGATTTCATCGAAATCTATGCATTGTATCTAAACTAAATTGTTATGTAAAATAGCTTACAGGCCCACTATTAAAATGGTACTATATACAGGGCAACAGTTGCCGTCGGGTCCCCAGAAAATAATAAATGTGTTTTTTTGGCCGCTGGCGATTTTATCGAAATCTATGCATTGTATCTAAACTAAATTTTTATGTAAAATAGCCCACTGGCCCACTACCAAAATGATACTATATACAGGGCAACAGTTGCCGTCTGGACTGCAGAAAATAAAAATTTTGGTTTTTTGGCTGCTGGCGATTTTATCGAAATCTATGCATTGTATCCAAACTAAATTTTTATGTAAAATAGCCCACTGGCCCACCACCAAAATGATACTATATACAGGGCAACAGTTGCCGTCGGGTCCCCAGAAAATAATAAATGTGTTTTTTTGGCCGCTGGCGATTTTATCGAAATCTATGCATTGTATCCAAACTAAATTTTTATGTAAAATAGCCCACTGGCCCACCACCAAAATGATACTATATACAGGGCAACAGTTGCCGTCTGGACTGCAGAAAATAAAATTTTTGGTTTTTTGGCTGCTGGCGATTTTATCGAAATCTATGCATTGTATCCAAACTAAATTTTTATGTAAAATAGCCCACTGGCCCACTACCAAATTGGTCCTATATACAGGGCAACAGTTGCCGTCTGGACCGCAGAAAATAATAAATTTGGTTTTTTGGTTGCTGGCGATTTTATCGAAATCTATGCATTGTATCTAAACCAAATTTTTATGTAAAATAGCCCACTGACCCACTACCAAAATGGTACTATATACAGGGCGACAGTTGCCGTGTGAACCGCAGAAAATAATAAATTTGGGTTTTTGGCTGCTGGCGATTTCATCGAAATCTATGCATTGTATCTAAACTAAATTGTTATGTAAAATAGCCTACAGGCCCACTATTAAAATGGTACTATATACAGGGCAACAGTTGCCGTCGGGTCCCCAGAAAATAATAAATGTGTTTTTTTGGCCGCTGGCGATTTTATCGAAATCTATGCATTGTATCTAAACTAAATTTTTATGTAAAATAGCCCACTGGCCCACTACCAAAATGATACTATATACAGGGCAACAGTTGCCGTCTGGACTGCAGAAAATAATAAATTTGGTTTTTTGGCTGCTGGCGATTTTATCGAAATCTATGCATTGTATCTAAACTAAATTTTTATGTAAAATAGCCCACTGGCCCACTACCAAAATGATACTATATACAGGGCAACAGTTGCCGTCTGGACTGCAGAAAATAAAAATTTTGGTTTTTTGGCTGCTGGCGATTTTATCGAAATCTATGCATTGTATCCAAACTAAATTTTTATGTAAAATAGCCCACTGGCCCACCACCAAAATGATACTATATACTGGGCAACAGTTGCCGTCGGGTCCCCAGAAAATAATAAATGTGTTTTTTTGGCCGCTGGCGATTTTATCGAAATCTATGCATTGTATCCAAACTAAATTTTTATGTAAAATAGACCACTGGCCCACCACCAAAATGATACTATATACAGGGCAACAGTTGCCGTCTGGACTGCAGAAAATAAAATTTTTGGTTTTTTGGCTGCTGGCGATTTTATCGAAATCTATGCATTGTATCCAAACTAAATTTTTATGTAAAATAGCCCACTGGCCCACTACCAAATTGGTCCTATATACAGGGCAACAGTTGCCGTCTGGACCGCAGAAAATAATAAATTTGGTTTTTTGGTTGCTGGCGATTTTATCGAAATCTATGCATTGTATCTAAACCAAATTTTTATGTAAAATAGCCCACTGACCCACTACCAAAATGGTACTATATACAGGGCGACAGTTGCCGTGTGAACCGCAGAAAATAATAAATTTGGGTTTTTGGCTGCTGGCGATTTCATCGAAATCTATGCATTGTATCTAAACTAAATTGTTATGTAAAATAGCCTACAGGCCCACTATTAAAATGGTACTATATACAGGGCAACAGTTGCCGTCGGGTCCCCAGAAAATAATAAATGTGTTTTTTGGCCGCTGGCGATTTTATCGAAATCTATGCATTGTATCTAAACTTAATTTTATGTAAAATAGCCCACTGGCCCACTACCAAAATGATACTATATACAGGGCAACAGTTGCCGTCTGGACTGCAGAAAATAATAAATTTGGTTTTTTGGCTGCTGGCGATTTTATCGAAATCTATGCATTGTATCTAAACTAAATTTTTATGTAAAATAGCCCACTGGCCCACTACCAAAATGATACTATATACAGGGCAACAGTTGCCGTCTGGACTGCAGAAAATAAAAATTTTGGTTTTTTGGCTGCTGGCGATTTTATCGAAATCTATGCATTGTATCCAAACTAAATTTTTATGTAAAATAGCCCACTGGCCCACCACCAAAATGATACTATATACAGGGCAACAGTTGCCGTCGGGTCCCCAGAAAATAATAAATGTGTTTTTTTGGCCGCTGGCGATTTTATCGAAATCTATGCATTGTATCTAAACTAAATTTTTATGTAAAATAGCCCACTGGCCCACTACCAAAATGATACTATATACAGGGCAACAGTTGCCGTCTGGACTGCAGAAAATAAAAATTTTGGTTTTTGGCTGCTGGCGATTTTATCGAAATCTATGCATTGTATCTAAACTAAATTTTTATGTAAAATAGCCCACTGGCCCACTACCAAAATGATACTATATACAGGGCAACAGTTGCCGTCTGGACTGCAGAAAATAAAAATTTTGGTTTTTTGGCTGCTGGCGATTTTATCGAAATCTATGCATTGTATCCAAACTAAATTTTTATGTAAAATAGCCCACTGGCCCACCACCAAAATGATACTATATACAGGGCAACAGTTGCCGTCTGG
>OY294051.1:9027550-9124052 GCA_958510825.1 Brachypterus glaber
ATTGAAAAACGGAAAATTTATCTAAAGGATTTATCTTTGCTCCAAGTACTCTAAGATATTTATTTTTTTTTTTAAATCTTTCGATTTATGTATTTGAACGTTCTTTTTTTTTTTTCATTTCCTCGCTATGCTACTTGTATTCGTTATTTTCAATGAAAAATTTCCATACATAATTTTTTTTTTACAGTTTTGCACGTTTCATGAAATGAGAAATGAGCATTTATGTTTTCTATAGTTAGGTAAACATTTAAAACATGATATGTTATATGTTAATGTATTATATTGTATATAAATTATATATTTTTTTAATTTATAGAGCTATACCGGGTGTTTCAGGAAGGTGGTTCTCCTTAACTTGTTTACTTTTTTAGGTAGGATCTTCAAATTCGCAGAAGCTGTATAAAGTATAATTTAAGATTTTAAGAAATAGAAATTTTTTGGCGCTTCCGGTTTCGCCGGAAATGAATCGAACTTTCGATTTTTAAATGGAACACCCTGTATTTTTTGACATATTTTGATTCTAAGAACAAGTATGTTTCACTTGTCAGGTCATGTAATTTTTTAGTCAAATCTTCATTTTAAATCGTTTTTGTTTTAATGCCAATTTCTTCCAAATAAACTATTCATGTGTGGTAGCACAATGTTCGCAAGAATGAGCCAGTCTCTTTCCGTTTGAAAAAAATGACTTATGGACCAAAGTATGATTTTTGAACCTTTAAGAGCCCACCGCATTTAAAGTTTTCTGGAAAAAAACAAAATAGTATTTTTCTGAAGATTCTAGACCAACAATTAAGCGAATAAGCTAATTTAAGGCACTCTAGATTTAAAATGAAAATTTAAATAAAAAATTACATGACCTGTTAAAAATTGACAAGTGACAAATGCTTGTTCTCAGAATTGATTTTTAAATCGAAATATGTAAAAATATACAGGGTGTTCCATTTAAAAATCGAAAGTTCGATTCATTTCCGGTAAAACCGGAAGTACCAAAAAATGTCTTACCATGTCAAAAAATCTTAAATTATACAGCTCCTGCTCCTGCAAATTTCACGATCCTACATAAAAAAGTAAAAAAGTTATGGGGGGTGAACCACCTTCTTGAAACACCCGGTAGAGCTAGCTCTAGTTAACAGTAAAAAATACAAGGCTTTTCCAAAATTTTGAAAATTTTTGTAAATGGGAAAGGGAACGTTCAAGTATTACGTAACGCTCCTAGGGGGGGTGTGGGTCATTTTGGAGTGTTGCGCCCATATTAATGGCATAGGAAAATAGCGTTACAGGGGGGGGGGTTCCAAAATGATCAAAATTTGCGTTACGTAATACTTGAACGTTCCCAAAGTAATATACAAAAATATGCATTATAGTTTTACTAGTCCAAGACTAATCTTATTTCTATATTTTTTTGTGCCATTTAAGCTTTTATTAAATACTAAAGAAATTAAAGAATATGAAAGGATGGTTGGAAATAAAATAAAAATCTGCTCGTAAACGAAAAATTATTTTGAAGATTTAATACTCGTATACATATTTATGACATTACTATTAGTAATGTTTAAAACTGTTTAAAACAGCAGTTTCATAAATACCAGTTTTCTCAAAAAGTAATCTAACGATTATTTTCTTAATAATAAGTTATTATTAATAACTTTAAGATGTTCGAGAAAAAAAAATTAAATCCAGTTTACTTTTGGTTGGGATTAATTTCAGCCCACCGTAAATACGCTTGTTGATAGGTTGATCTTTTCTTCTATTTGTCTCGTTCTCTTTCTACTTTTCATCGTGGATTTTCATCGTAGATTTTCTATGTCCAATTAAACAAACACTGCACTGCACGGTGGTTTGGAAACAACCAAAATTTAATATATTTTAAAATATAAACCTAACCACTAGAGGTTATAGTGCACTGTAATTTAAACTAAACTAGGATTTTTAACTATGTTAAATAAATTTGTTTTAGTTTCTTTAAAGAGCCCCGCACAGTCTTCCTATGATTTTGGTTTTGTAAATTTGGCTAATTTTTTGATATGCAGGGTGTAACAAAAAAGGTGGGCTGGCTGTGCATGGCTATATAATGTATATTTTAAAGAATAACCTTTGTTTAATTTTGACATTTCAAAATTTTACAAACGTCAAATGACTTTTGTCAAAATGAAAGCTATGTGTAGCTGGATAAATGAGTTTGCATCAGGGTGACCCACCAAATTTTTAAATTAAAAATTTATTTTAGAGTTAATTCAAAAATTCTGAAAAAATTCAGGGATGATACTCTTACCCCAATAAACAAATTTAAGGGGTGGGACCTCCTAAATTTTCAATTTGAAAATTTGGTGGGTCACCCTAGTGTACATAGTAGTCATTTCATTCAAATATGCATTCTTCTTTATTTCGTGTACACTATACTAGAAATTCAATAAAACCTACTGCTTTCGTATAAGGGGTCCGCCTTTGCGAAGCTTCTACGAAATTACGCTAGTCGCACCCGAACTGTTATGATCTTCGCCTTTCACCAAACATTCGCAACTGAGTCACTGCAGGTTTTATTGAATTTCCAGTATAGGTCGTACGAAAAATGTTTTTTATTTCTTTGGAAATCAAAAATGTTTTTTATTTCTTTGCAAATCAAAATAAAAGTAAATGTTAAATGTTACTCCTCGGCGAAAGTAAAATGGGTTATTTTTAAGTCGCACTAAATGTTGTTTCCATAATCTCTTTCTAGTTTTCATCCGTAGATTTTTTATTTACAATTACACAAACACTGGCGAATGAAATTCTAAAAGGATATCGTTTTGCTTATAAATAGAAGAGCTTATTTGTGTTATGAATAATAATAATAATATAAACATTATTTATTGTTTATTTTATTAATTAACTGAGTATGTTTGATTTTATAAATATACAATTCGATATTGTTGGTTCATTGATTTTAAATAATTACACAGGTCCACAAAAAAACAAAAGTGGTCTGGTCACGGTCATGGATATGACCGTGACATTCAATGTATTTTTGCCCGCTAAAACCAAATCTAAACTCAGTTTAAGCTCTACACGTTTGGATTTTTTTCTACAGCCGCAACGAAACAAAAAATACCAAAATTATTTTTTATTCGATTTTATTCTAAAAGAGACACTTTTTGTTCATGTTTTACGGCCAAAAAGTTTTTTTCGCCCGCTAACTAAAACTTGTTATTTTTAAGCTTTTTAAAACAAGATGCTTTACCTTTACTGTAATATTTATAAAGAAATATGACCTTTAGGTCACTTTTGGTCTTGAACTAACTGTTCTTTTTGACCAGATACAGTTATTATAATCATTTCATACAAAATAAAAATTTCTTCTATAACATACCCTCAAAATATATGTTAACTGATTAATCTGTATTCATCCAATAAAATAAATTAAAAAAACAAATTTTCAACTGTAAAATCAATTTCAAGATTTATAATATTCATAGAACGGTTCAGAAGTATTACTATTTTCATAACAGACACATTTTAACATAAATTAATCACCAAGCTATAGCTTTTTTAATTTGCAAACTTAACTTTTTAACCTTGTATTATAAATAACTATTATTGTGTATTTCAACTTTAAATAATTAGTAAGACATGAAAAATACGTTTTTTATCTTTTTTTGATAGTTTCCATTGAAGAATTTAGATTCAAAAGAAAATAAAGGGAAAAAAGTAACCAAAATATTTTTGTGTGTATTTCAACTTTAGATGATTACTGAGATTGATTCCAAAGTGTTCGGTAATCCTCTTGAGCAGGGCAATTTAATTCAACAAAGCCTTAACAACGTTGCTGAGTGGTGTAAGACTTGGTTAATACCCTTAAATATATCCAAGTGTACCGTATTGCACCTTGGTTCCAATAACCCTCATATAAACTACACTATTGACGCCATATCTTTGGCTACTGTTCAGGAGCAGGTAGATCTTGGTGTAACAATAACTTCCAATCTGTCTTGGTCTAGACATGTTGGAAATATTGTTAAGAAAGCTAACAAAACTACCTACATAATGTTCAAAACTTTCCAAAATCCCTCTCCATCCCTCTTTATCTCCTTTATAAATTATACATTAGACCTCAACTGGAACATGCAGCGTTAATATGGACTCCTAACTTGATAAAGGACTAAATTTGTTGGAAGGTGTTCAGCGTAGAGCAACTAAATCTGTGCGTAGTATTAGCAATTTACCCTACCATGACCGTTTGGAGGCACTCAGTTTGCCAGTCTTGTCTGAAAGACGTCAAAGAGGAGAAATGATTTTTACCTATAGGATAGTTAATGGACACTTCAGTGGTGATATCAATAATATGCTGACTTTAAGTGATAATCTGCAACTACGTGGTCACTCATTTAAGTTAAAGAAAGAAAACTACAAGTCAACAATCCGTCAGAACTTCTTTTCGAACAGAGTTTTCAACCGCTGGAATGGACTTCAGTCAAGTGTAGTAACTGCCACAACTGTTAACTCTTTTAAAAACAATTATGATAGAACACAAAGACACTTAGTTTCTTATATTTAATTCTTATTTTTAGTCCCTACTTTTGAGCTATAATAGGTTTCGATCTCAGCTCTAAATTGTATTTTAATAATAATAATAATAATATAAAATACACAATAAAATAATGTTGGTCACTTTTTTTCCGTTTGCTAGCATAGTGCGGCTGTAGAAAAAAATACAGACGTGAAGGGGTTACACTGAGTTCAGATTCGGTGTCATCGGGCGAAAATACATATGAATATCATGATCCTATCCATGGTGCAGACCACTTTTGTTTTTTTGTGGGCCTGTGTTATTTATTATAATAGTCTTATTGGACAAAGAAAATTGATTATCATAAATTTAATAATATTATAAACTTACCATGGTTACTTTTTTTAACAATACCGTTCTATCGGAACTATTTTAACCTACATCATAAAAACTTAATTTACACCACTGAAAAAATAAATATAACTATATAAAAAACAAGTTTTTAAACTTAAAACCCTTCTATTGATTACGTATTATGTATAACTAAAAAGTAGAAAACAAGATATACCAATTTACAAAAACGAATTTTATAAAAGAAAGGTTTTGGAATTTGTGATTTCTTTATTTTTTCCAACATTTCCAAAAAAAAATTCGTTTTTTGTAAATTGGTATATCTTGTTTTCTACTTTTTAGTTATACTTAATACGTAATCAATAGAAGGGTTTTAAGTTTAAAAACTTGTTTTTTATATAGTTTTATTTTCAAGTTTTTAGTTATAATTTATTAATGTGTGAAGCAAAAAAAAAAAAAAAAAAGGCAAGAGTGATTGTTCTACACAAAAAAGGGTCCAAGTCGGAGGTTTCAAATTATAGGCAAATCTCTAATCTCTCTGTATTTGCAAAAATTATAGATAAGGTGATGACCAAAAGGTTGACCAGCTACTTTTCAAGATATAATCTTTTATCCTCTTCCCATTATGGATTTCGGTCAGGTTTAAGCACCAGCTATGCTTTATTTGAGGTGTTAGATTATGTTTTAGAAAATGTAGATGGGGGTAAGGATATGGTTTTTAATTTGTTCTTTGACATGACAAGAGCATTCGACGTTATTGACATTGAGGTACTCCTTTTAAAACTAGAATCATATGGAATAGCAGGAAAAACTTTAGAATGGTTTGAATCATACCTGAGGGATAGGTTGCAATATGTGGAAATAACCGCTGATACAGATGAAGAAAAGAATGTCAAATTTAAGTCAAACACAAAAAAAACACGTAGGGGTACTCCACAAGGTGGGATACTTTCCCCCCTGCTTTTCTTAATCTTTAGCAATGATTTATTGTCATATATTGTAAAAAATCTACCTTTAAAATTTAGAAAAAAATTTAAGCTTTGTCAATTTGCGGATGACTCCTCAGCATCCATCTGTGCTGAGAAAAACGAATATTTAGAATTTTTAAAAGTACTTGCTAGTATTATGCATAGTTGGGCTGAGGAAAATTCGTTAATTCTAAATCCGCAAAAATCTGCAATTTTACAATTTAATAAAGTTAATAAAGATCAAAGTGTATTAGTATTCTGCAACAAAATATCTGTACCTCAGGTAGTAAATTTTAAGCTTTTAGGGGTAACCCTAGATAATAATATTTCATGGGAGTTACATATAGACAGTATTGCCAAAAAATTAAATAGCAGTCGATATGCCCTTCTCAACCTCAAAAACAATGTTTCGAAAAAACTTCTTGTGACCTTTTATAACGCAAGTGTTAAGTCTTACATCGAATATGGCATCATAATTTGGGGAGGTTCTGTTCACTGTGATAGAATTTTAAAAATACAAAAAAAGATTTTACGTACATTGTGCAATGCAAACAGAATCGATCATTGCAAACCACTTTTTATTCAAAGCAAAATTATGACAGTATACTCATTATTTTTTTACAATCTTTTAGTTTTTGTGTATAAAAATAAATCTAAATTTATAGCAAATGGGGATTTACATGATATTGGTACAAGGCAAACCCACTCCCTATGTACTCCCAGACATAGAACGGCAAGCTTTGAAAGAAGCACGAGGTATTTAGGAATTAAAGCTTTTAATAAGCTACCTGTTTCAATTAAAACGTTAACATTTCGTAGCTTTAAGTTAAAACTTAAATGTTTCTTTCTAGCCAACCCTTTCTATTCTAAATCTGAATTTCTCGAGGGAAATTTTAAATTTTAATTTTAAATCAAATGTAACTTTAAATTATGCCATTTTTTAATATGTAATGTTAACTTAGTGTTATGTAATTATGTAATGTTAACTTAGTGTAGTGGTATAATGTGGATTGAAATTATGAAAACTCATTTAAAATTATGTAATTATTTTTGACGTCTGCCTGTAATTTGCTTATGTAGATTTAAGTGGCAATAAAATTCTAAAAAAAAAAAAAAAAAACCCGGGAGTGAAACAGAGATTTAATGTAAAATTATATTGTCACCGGATATAAGCATATGTACCGAACTTTAGCTGTCTAAGTGGGTAAAAGGAGTTAACTTAGCCGCATGGGGGGTGATGGGGGGGTTGACGGTTGTTTTTTTTATAGTAAAATTTTATTATTATGGGATGAGTACGTAACTCAATTTTAATTTTAAATTAACTCACGTAGATAAAAAAAGGTTTTTGATATTTTAGGGGTGGGGGGTCGGGGGGTAAATTTTTTATTAAATTATTTTTTGAGGGTAGATAAGCATGTGTATCAAATTTCAGCTTTCTAAGTTTATTATAAGTAGGTATAACAGAGAGGGCCCTTTAGAGTTAACTTAGCCGCATGGGGGGTGATGGGGGGGGTTGACGGTTGTTTTTTTTATAGTAAAATTTTATTATTACGGGATGAGTACATAACCCAATTTTAATTTTAAATTAACTCACGTTGATAAAGAAAGGTTTTTGTTTTTTTGGGGGTGGGGGGGGGGTCTGGGGGATACATTTATTTATATATATATATTTATATATATTATATATATATTTATTTATATTAAATTATTTTGTTAGGGCAGATAAGCATGTATACCGAATTTCAGCTCTCTAAGTCTATTCTAAGTGGGTGAAAAAACAGTTGGCAAATTTGAGGACAAATATACCTATATATATATATGGAAGTGAAGTGAATAGAAGGGTTTTAAAAAACCGGCTTAGAGGCTTCTTTTTGCGCCCCACTTTTTTCCGTTGGTAATGTACGAATTAAATTATGTTCGATTCTAGAAAACAATTTTTAGCCGACTTATAACCGCACCAATATTAAAAAACAAATCAATGTGAATCCTTTTCCAAAAATTGCACAGGCCCACAAAAAAAATGGAATGTACTTTACATGTGACTAGGCTACCCTTATGGATTCTGAGCCGCTGAATCCGAATCCGACCCCACAATTTTCCCCTAGCCTAGGAAAAAAGTGTGAAATTTCAGGCTCGGTTAAAGTAATATTTATTCACGGTAACGTTAATGAAACAATGTGGTTTCTACGTAGTTCGAATCCGACATTAGAATTTTTCTACAATACCTTAGAATTCCCCTAGCCTTGGGAAAAAAGTGGAAAAAGGAGCAAAACTTGAGGTTTCCCGAAAACTTTATTTTTGTACAGAAAAGCTGATGTCTTTCCGTATTTTGAGTTGCTTAGTTTAGAAGTTTCCTACATTACCTCAGAAGGTTCCTACATTACCTCAGAAGTTTCCTACATTACCTCAGAATTCAATTGGAGGATTTTTTTTAATGGAGAGGGGTCGTGTGGTACATTATTTTAAAGCTCATAATAGTAATTATATACCAAGGTAGAGAATACATTTTTTATAGCCGAGCGTATCTAATCCCGTAGGAGTGAGGGATTTAAGAGTGCGAGGCTATAGTAGTCTTCACTACCGTGGTTTATATATTATTTTTTTCACTACTAGCGCATTTATTCTTATTATTTAACATTTTCCTATAAATAAGAAACTAAAATGTTTCCTGGATCTTAATTCGCCATTTCTGAAAACAAATGAATGAATTGATTTATTCACTGAAAGTTGACAATTCTAGTGGGTGGCATTTTGATATTTTTAAAATGTGTGAAAACAACGGTAAGTTGTTTATTTACTAAATAATATGTTATATTATATTAAATTAATTCATTTATAATATTTGCCATGCTCCTTTTTTATCCAATGGCAAAATATGGTTGCATTTTGTCCATTCAAAATTATAAGCCTTTGCAGTTCAAGGAAAATCAAGTGGCAGATATCAATTGTTTATAAAATTTACTCCTACTAAGAGAGAAAAAATTATTATTGCTATAGGTGAAGAAAATTGATTTCACAGTCTGAAAACATGATAAATAATGGTATGTTCGAAAGCTAGTAGTGAAAAATATTCTTTATATGATCGTATATTTTTTATTTTTTTCATTTTTTTAAGGGGTATAAAAAAAAGTTTTAAAAATTAAAAATTTTGTCCACACTTTATAAAAATTACACATTTTTTGTTTATTGAAATGATACAAAAAAATACTTTTAAAAAAATCTACCAGAACCAGAACAGAAATAAAAAAAAAAGTTAAAAATTATATGGTCAAAAAGAAATTTAATAAGCTTTAAAATGAGGTATCACACGACCCCTTTTTCTAGTTAAAAAACTTCCCCCCTTGTCCCCGTGCCTTCATTGTGCCCCCTAAAAATATCAAATAGACACCAACAAATTATATGGCTTATGTTATTTACGTGTTCCAAATTTTAAGTTTATATATCAAACCGTTCTAAATTTAAAGGTGGGGGCGGACTTTTGATACGCACTGTATATGTAGATATATTTATTGATGTTTCATTTGTAATCTATCTGGATCAAGGACAAATCCAGGATTTTTCCTAATATCTGATTCGGAGAATTTCGGTCATGAAGCTACAGGATATTTACAGGGGTTTAAATTGGCATAAAACCAAGTTTCGCGCAAACAAAATCAATTTGAAGTTTTTAGAAAAAAAAAACTTGATTTGTTGCTTTTATTATTCCCAAAAATTTTTTACAATCTACAACAGGTTCCCACCAGTGAGGGAAATCGGGTAAAAGTCAGGGAATTAAAAATAAATCAGAGAAAACCTGGACATACGAGAACGTGAGTAGATATTGCGGCGGATGAGCCAACCCCCTCCACTTTTCATTTAGACCACGCCCCCTACTTTAATAGCCTCCATAACAAAGCTGTTTTAACAGGGCTGTTAATGTAATTTAATGTAATGTAATACACACATTGCAGTATTTAATATCACAATTAAAGTATTAAATACCAATGGTGGCGATATAAATAACAAATATGAATTTACAAATAGAATTTAGTATTAAAATTAGAATTACATTTTCTGAGTGAATTTTTTTTAAATGTTCTGCCTAAAACCAGATTTTTCCATTGCAGTATTTAATATCACAATTAAAGTATTAAATACCAATGGTGGCGATATAAATAACAAATATGAATTTACAAATAGAATTTAGTATTAAAATTAGAATTACATTTTCTGAGTGAATTTTTTTAAATGTTCTGCCTAAAACCAGATTTTTCCATTTTATGGAAAGGGAACGTTCAAGTATTACGTAACGCAAATTTTTATCATTTTGGACCCCCCCCCCTGTAACGCTATTTTGCTATACCATTAACATGGGCGTAAGACTCCAAAATGAACCCCCTCCCCTAGGAGCGTTACGTAATACTTGAACGTTCCCAAAACGATCATTTTCATTTGGTTCAATACCTATAAGAACGATAAATAAATGGACATGACAAAATGTTACTTACACTTCCAGAACTTAAATATTTATAAATAAATGTAAAATTTATGCTCGCTTACTCATTTATATTTTTTCTGTATGCAAATACATTTTAATTGTTTCTTTTTGTTATAGGTATGGTTTAACAGTTATTGGGAAAAAATAAGGTATTTATTAGTAATTATATACCAAGGTAGAGAAGACATTTTTTATAGCAGAGCGTATTAAAGATTTAAGAGTGCGGGGCTATAATAGTCTTCTCTACCGTAGTTTATATATTAGTTTTTTCACTACTAAGACTATTTAACAATTTTTTTTCAAATAATAAAATAAATTATTAACAAAAATTATATTTCTTGAAATTTTCATAAAAATCAAGTAGCCTTGATCAATGACATTTGGTCAAATAAATACTTTAAACTGAACTTATAAATTTAGTTTTTTTTTTTCATAATATTTAGCTAATTACACAGCCCCACAAAAAAAAAGTCCGGATCTCTAGACCAGACATGTGTATCCTTATGTATTTTGGCCCGCTGAATCCGAATCCGAGGTCACTTCGATTTTCTTGTAACTTCAAACTGCAGCAACGTAAAGAGGCTGGAACCTCTTCCAGGCCCATTGAAATTCACACCCAGGGTCCGAAAAACGGGCCCTCAGGGCGGGAAAATCAAGATTTCCACGTCGTCATCACGGCACTCAAATTTCTATGGACTCTAAAACTCACGGAAACACTGGCAATGTAGCAACATTTCGAGGCCCATTGTAATTCATGCCCGGGCCCAGAAAATGGACCCTTAGGACCAGAAAATCAAAATTTCATGCCGGCATCACGGCACTCGGGTTTCTACGGACTTTTAAACTTGAGAAACACCCAAGATGGTGGAACGGTTCAAAGCCCATCGGAAGTCATGCCCAGGGTCCGGAAAATGGGAGCTCGGTGGCCGCAAACCGATATCCCTACGTCTGAATCACGGTACTCGAATTTCCATGAACTTTTAAACTTGCCCTGAGGGCCCATTTTCCGGACCCTGGGCGTGAATTTCAATGGGCCTGGAAGAGGTTCCAGCCTCTTTACGTAGCTGCAGTTTGAAGTTTCAAGAAAATCCAAGTACTGCGATCCCGACGTGAAAATCTGGATTTTTCGGGCCCCAAGGGCCCATTTTCCGGCCTCAGGGGCCGCGATGCCTGTCGGATCTAACCACCGTTAGCCACTAATTCGACTTTGCCTTGAGAATGCAATCTCAACCTGCCCTGAGCATCCGTCATGCCGGAATTCCCGTTTCACACCTTTCAGCGGCCATTTTCGGCCTCTGGGGCCAATTCCTGGGGTGTAGGGCTTTTTCTGACCTCGGATTCGGATTCAGCGGGCAAAAATACATAAGGATACACATGTCTGGTCTAGAGATCCAGACTTTTTTTTTTGTGGGGCTGTGTTATTGATTGTATTAGTTGGTAATAATTATAATTAATTATATTTAATAAATAGAAAGTTATTTAAATCTATTTTCTTGGGTTTAATTAGAAAAAATTGCACAAAGAACTGAAACATCTAAAGTGACAGAAATCAATTGTTTATAAAATTTACTCCTGCTAGGAGATAAAAAATTATTATTGCTATAGGTGAAGAAAATTGACTTCACAGTATGAAACATGATAAATAATGGTATGTTCTATAGCTAGTAGTGAAAAAAATATTATATAGTAGTAAATAATAATAGTATATTATTCAACGAGCGTATAATATTTGCTATTAATCAATGAGGGTGAAATTTGGGACACGAGCCGAAAGGCGAGTGGCATAATCACCTGAATAATTAATAGCTATTATACGCGAGTAGAATAGTATACTTAATCCACGGCCGTTTTAAAGTTTAAACGGTTAATTTTTACAGACCCGTGATTAATAGACCTATTAATTACGGCGGGGGATAAAGTATCTTTAACAATCAGTTTGTTGTATTAATTTAGTGAGGTGCTTGTGCCCCAAGAGTTCTATATCATATTTGTTGCTGTAAATTGACGGTTTATTTGACTGTTTATTTGACCGATAATATCGATAAACATAGTTTTCAACGCTGTATATTTTTAACGTGGTAATTTGCTATTACGGATCACCCAGAGTAGCAAATTACCTTGGTAAAATGGGTGAAATGCAAAATGCAACAATATTTAGATATTATTTTGTGATAAAATCCATGCATGGTGTATTTTAACATACCGGGTGCCACAAATTGGTGGTACCTCCCTATAAGAATTTTGTTTATGAGCTTATCAAAATTAAATTGGGTGAATTTAAATAATTAATTAAACCGCATTTTTTGAGATTGTAAAAAAATTTCTGTCGCTTCCGGTTTCGCCGGAAATGAACCAAACTTTTGATTTTTAAATGGAACATCTGTATAGTTTTACATATTTTAATTCAAAATTAAATTCTAAATGCAATCATGTATTATTTTTCAATTTTTTACAGAACATGTAATTTTTTAATTAAATTTTTATTTCCAGCTTTGAAATATTCTTGACTTAGTAATTTTCTTAGAAAATTCTTCGTTTTATTTAATTATAAAGCAATTTGGAGCTCTTTAAACCTAGGCAAATAATCTTTTTCAATAAAACTCATTTTTTAAATGGGAAGGTAACGGTACCTGCCATAGTAACATTCAATTAAATTAAGGTTTCTGTAAGAGTCTAAATAAATAAAATAATTAATTAAAAATCACATTAGTGCGCTGTGAACTCATTATCTTAAAGATAAATTTCTAAAAAATAAAAGTAATATTTTTATTTCAGCGCCCAAGAGTCCAACCAACCTTATTTTAAACGAAATACTAAGGAAACTCTTGTTAAACTTTAAGCGTTAAGTAATAATCATTAAGTAATAATTATTATTGATTATAATCCAATAACGCGTTATGGTAAAATCACAAAATTTAACATTTTCTTTTGGTATTTTAATATTACAGGTCCAGGGAATCAAGTTTAGCGCCATTTAAAAGATTTTAAGTGTGCCGTAATATTTTAGTGACCCCTTAATCAAGTTATCCGGCTTATCCGATATTTCTCTAAAGATTTGGTTGATAGAACCAAATTAAGCCGTTTTTAAGTGAAATTGCGTTAAAATGATTATATTTATTAATTATCCGGCTTACCCGGCATTATCTGAGCGTCAAATTGAAACAGGACCACCTCATGAAGGCCCTCTTTAAGTTGCAAAAAGTTTCATCAAATTCCGTTCATTCATTCCAAAGTTATGCGGGAACAAACATAAAAAACAAAGTCACACGTCGAATTGATACACTCAGAGAAAAATCGTTGTAAAATCATACAAAAGTCATATGATTTAAGAGAAAACCAATATGTTTTTGCTCCGACAGGGGTTTTTGATAATTCAAAAAGATATTTTTTAATTTTATAAGCCATTGTAAAAATAAAAATATTCATTGTAATTTGAATAATGTTTCCTTTTAAATAATTTAAACTTGTAAATGATTTAAATACAAAAACTGTTTATTTTAAAAAGAATTATTTTAATATATTGATATTTTTCAACAATATAAAGGGAAATATTATAATTTTATTAAGAAAACATTAAAATAAGAAATTAAGGGACAATACTTTTACTTTAAAGTGAAAAACTTTTTGGTGTAAAAATTATTTTTTTAAATTAATATTATTCATAAATAAAACGTAAAGTTTTTACTTTTAATATTTTAAAAGGCAATTTTTTTAAATTAATTTCTTATTGATTTTACAAGATGGGATTTTTCTGAGTGTAACCTCCTCCTTTTTGGAAGTCGGTTAAAAAAGGGTTTTTAACAGAAAAATCCTTCAAAAATGCTCCGATGACGTCAGTTTAAATAGTCATCAATCGTTCTCTATTAAGTATTCTGTTCTACACTGAAAAAAAATGACGTTCTTGGCTCAAAGTAGTCAACACTCTTGGCAGTTATTCTTTTAGCTTAAAAGATATGTATCTTCAGACAAAAGTATTTATCTTGTCCCAAGAAAAGTGTCGCTAGGTATATTAATAATATTATTTATAATATTTTTAAAATTCTCTTGGACCTGGCGCATTTGAGGCAAAAACCATTTATCTTGTTTTAAGATTGTTAAATATTAAATAATTTTAAATACTTTGACCCAAGAATTTTTCTTTTGAGACAAGACCACTTGCATTTCACACAAGATCAAAGAATTTTAAGTTAAAGAATCAGAAAGATCTTGGCAAGTGAATTATATTTTCATGTTAAGAGAAGGCGCTTTTGGACGTATTCAAGAGTGCGAAGCATTTGGCCTAATTTCATATGCCATTACCGCAAAGGATCCATTTTTTTAGTGTAATACTTAGTCCCTAAATTTATAAATAGAGAAACATGCAAAAGATGTATTTCCGATTTTCGTATTTATCTGAGGGTGGCGTTAATGCGGCTTGTCACATGACTTTTGTGTATCTGTTAAGCTGACCGAGGGTGGCCACACCAATTTGTTATGCGATATAACACCTTCGGAAATGTAATTTTGTTTTCCATGCAGTGAGAGACTGGGGTATTTATTTGTCCCTACTGAAACATTTCTAAATAATTAAATAGTATGATTAGTACATTGTGCCAGTGGCACGCTGTCCCATAAACATTCAGCCCAGTTATAACTGCTTACAACTAGTTAACTCCACCCTAACCCATCTTAGAAATATTTTCAAAATTTTGTGCGTTTTAGATTTTTTAAAGGTTAAAATTTGAAGGAACTTTTACAGTTAATATAAAAATCTAGTGTAAAAAGAAACAGAAGTTGTTTTATGAAATAGTCGAAGTTTCTGGAATTTTATATATTTTTTCGTACAATTAAATTCTGGAATTCGCGAAATAGACCACTTGAGCGGCGGCCATATTTAAAAGTTCACAAAAATTTTACAGTGTAATACTTAGTCCCTAAATTTATAAATAGAGAAACATGCAAAAGATGTATTTCCGATTTTCGTATTTATCTGAGGGTGGCGTTAATGCGGCTTGTCACATGACTTTTGTGTATCTGTTAAGCTGACCGAGGGTGGCCACACCAATTTGTTATGCGATATAACACTTTCGGAAATGTAATTTTGTTTTCCATGCAGTGAGAGACTGGGGTATTTATTTGTCCCTACTGAAACATTTCTAAATAATTAAATAATATGCTTAGTACATTGTGCCAGTGGCACGCTGTCCCATAAACATTCAGCCCAGTTATAACTGCTTACAACTAGTTAACTCCACCCTAACCCATCTTAGAAATATTTTCAAAATTTAGTGCGTTTTAGATTTTTTAAAGGTTAAAATTTGAAGGAACTTTTACAGTTAATAAAAAAAATCTAGTGTAAAAAGAAACAGAAGTTGTTTTATGAAATAGTCGAAATTTCTGGAATTTTATATATTTTTTCGTACCATTAAATTCTGGAATTCGCGAAATAGACCACTTGAGCGGCGGCCATATTTAAAAGTTCACAAAAATTTTACGAGATGACACGACTTGCAGCCGGACTCCGTGTCAAATAGAAATCTCATCATCAGTAGTTTGTTTGGATCTTTAAGAGCCAGGCGTCTAAAATACAATTAGTGAGTCTTTGCTCACTGATGCTGGAGTTGCATCTGTCATCAATTGGCGTTGGGGGCGGGGAAAGAAGTGGGAGGGGGATGAGGAGGGATGGGAAATAGAAATCTCTTATTCGCCTCAACACTATATATGACTGGTACTTTGCGCTTTAAAATTTTAATGGTACCAGTCGTATGTACAATTGCGACGATTGATAAAATTTTATAGTGCACGGAGTGGTAGGCTGGTACTTGTATTATTTTTGTAAACTTTTAAATATAGCCGCTGCTCAGAATTGTACAGAAACTTGACAAAACTGTTTCTATAATAATGGAAATCGTCATATATATTTTTTAATTTGTAATTTATTTAGAACTTCTAAAAATAATAAATAATTTGTTTGTCAGATTATAATCGTACAAGCAAATCTTGCCTGTGACATTTTTCTCGAAATTTTCTTTCTAATAACACTGGAAAAGTCAGAAAATGTTATCTTAAACTTTCTCTTTTGAATTTTGAAAAACTGGCACCAGATTCTTAATCCCAGCGACCCCAAAAACCCCGGAGTACAAAGTTTCAAGCAAATCCGAGCAACTTTAAAAAATCAAATACGCCATATTGGATCCGCCATTTTGAATTTTGGAAAACTGGCATCAGATACGTAATCAACCATCCCAAAAACCCCGTGGTGTTACAAAATCATGAAAAATAAACTAATGGTATAGATGCTGCTATAGCGGTGATACACATTAATGGCACGAACTTTTTTTGCCTATAGAGGTCAATCCCTGTGAAGGGGTTAAATAAAATTTTGGTGAAAAGAAAGACCCGAGAAGATACCCTATTATACTAGGGGTTAATCTCCCGAAATTTCGTGTACAAAGATAACGCAAAGCCATAGATTACGTAAGATTACGCAAGATTACGTAAGATTACGCAAGATTACGTAAGATTACGCAAGATTACTTAAGATTACGCAATTTTGTGAAAGATTACGCACGATTACGGGACTTTTTTAATGGGAAGCTACATTTTAAATTTGTAATTTATAAATAAATATTAAACAATTAAAAATAAAGGATTTTATTTAAAAACTACAAAACTTGAAATTGGATGCTGTTATTGAATAAAAAGCCAACCCACGTTGGAATATATGAACTTAAGGGCGGTTGAGGAACGTTCAAGTATTACGTAACGCAAATTTTGATCATTTTTGTCTAGTAAAGACTAGTTAGGACAATTTAATTTAGAAAATATTGAAAATTTTCCACATAGGACAAACATCTTAGGCTAATTTTTAGGATTTGGGTTTTAGATAGGACATTTCTTTTTAGTAGGCACGTGGGGCTAGTGTAAATCAATACAATGGTGTGCTTATCTTAAAAAGTGTATTTTTGCAGATAGGACAACTTGTCTTAGAAGGGCAGTATACTAACCTCAAATGGCGGTTGTACAAAAGTAAAACCATAAGTAAGACAAGTGACAGATACGACAGATATTAGCTGTTCAGCAGTTTTCCACGAAACTTAATAATAATAATAATAATAGCTTTATTGTCCAACAGAAAATAACCAATTACAGGACAAGTATATAAAAATATACAATAAATATAATAATAAGGGTTAAACAAATAAGTTACAACAATTTACAATAAAATAAATAAATATTAACATAAATTAATATAAATACAATTAAATTAAATGAATACATATTGTAATAACTACTCTTGCTCTGGATTTTCCTTATAGAGAATTTCACTCAGGCTAGAGTAGTTAATATCAACGTTATCACATAATATAAAACCTTGTATAAAACAAAAAAAAAGAATTAATTAATTAATTAAAGATTTCTCTACTACACCTGTTATTTAAATATAAAACAAAAAAAAACAAATTACAGATTTTAATAAAATAACCACACTAAACTGTTATATAAATAAAAAAAAAATAAGAATATTTTTTATTATATTTCATTAAGTTATACGCATAAATTATAACAATTTTTTAAACAGCTTGTCACAACTAGAGTGCATTAAATTTTTTATTTTTTTTAGATTAGATTACGCGGGAGATTAACCCCTCGCTATTATATGTTTGTGTGGATTTCTTTGTCTGCTTCCGTGATGTGTAAAATGTGACCTCTTCGAACTCTCGAACGTAAAACAAATCGTATTTCCTAGCAATGCAACGTTGCCTTACTACGTTTAAAAAGCTCAGGAAAAGCCCATGAATGAGTCCTTCCTCTACGGACAGGCCTGGACCGATCCAATTTGGCCACATCGGCAATTCTGTAACTTGGTCACCTATTGTTTGATGTTGACAGTCGAGATTTTATTAGTAGATAACTACATTTTGTCAGTTGCTTTTCATCCGTGAAACGAGTATGTACTTTCGGCAGGAATTAGTAATACGTTAAGCGCGTTTAATTTTTTAGCATCAAGTCTTTTAGTATTAGTTATTTATTTATTTATTTGCTATCTTAGGTATGCCCCAGAATCGATTTTATATATTTTATAGTGATTGTATGGAAGATGTACAGTAAAATGAGGAACATGTGATTATATTGGAGTAAGAAGGGAATTTTATGTTTTTTAATCATTTATAATGCTGATAAATTTTGATTTGGAAGCAACTAACACGTGAAGAAGTTTTTATACGTACAAAATTTTTTATATACTAGCGCATGCGCAAATATAATTACAAATTAGAAAAAACTGCCTTGGCAACAGCTAACACAACCAACAGTAAACACGAAAAGGAAAGAAGGAAAAGAAAAAGAAAAGGTCTTACAGAAGACTGGAAATTTTATATAATTAAAACAGGAGTGGGCATGGTAAAAAGCCAGACAAGAACCACTCTTGGTGAATTGAGTAACTAAGAGGGATCTGGCTAATTATCTCACTGAGAAAAGGCCAAAATAAAGGAAGAAGAAGAACTATATTTTGTGATCATCAGTAATCGGAATAAACTCAGTTATGACTGACTCATCAACGTTGAAAATAAACACAGAAACATAGGCTTACGGAATAATTTTGCCGAATTATGAGGGAAATTTTTATAAATGTCACTAAATCGAAACATTTGACGACTAATTTTTTACACAAAACAATATTGACTATATATTAACTTTATATATATATATCGGTGTTTTTCGAAGAAAAAACCGATATTCGATTTTTATCTTTTAAGAATACGAAAGTTTTTAATTTTTATTTATTGATCGTTTAACTGGAATCACTAAAAAAAATCAAGATAAAAAGAAATAAAAATGTAAATATTTAAAACCTCGCGTCAACGCTAAAATCGACGCGGCGCCTATGCGAGCACTGGAAATTCGCCGATGACTGGTGATCATATATTAAATTTTATCTGATTACACTGTGCGACAGAAAATTTAGACAAGAGATCTGTCAACGTCAGTCGTTAATTTAGGACCACTATAGTCGAGTCCCCAAAGGGTTTCACTACTTTAGGTCATTTAAGCGATTTTTTTTTAATTTAAAGTTTTCTATTTACGCTATTATGCAAGACACATTTTTCAAGTTAGCGTTTCAAAACTTTGGAAGGTGAATTCATATCAAAAGATATGAAAAAAAGTTCATATAAACTTATGTCCAAAAATGCTTTGTAAGGGAGCTACGGTCCTTCAGTGACAGGCCCCCAAATTAGATTTTTGTTTAATATCTCAGGAACCCTTTGAGCTACAGAAATAAATTTATGCATGTGTTTTTATATCAACAAGGCCTATTAATATATACTATTTTCATAATTTAATTTTAGCCAAGGGCGGGCCAAACGGGAAGGCCTAAGCACTTTTTTGCCCAATTATTTTTTCAGCGTAACTTTTTTGCTGTTTTTTAGTTTGAATATGATCCTATACATAAAAATACATAAAACAGGTCACATTATGTAATCATCTAAGACTCACTGTTTACGAGAAAAATGCAATTAAAAGTAATATCTACGCATTCCATAGTATAATCTTTACTCGTGTATTGCTTTTTTCTCGATATACTTTTTGGTCACTAAAGGTGTTACTTTTAGTTGCATTATTCTCATAAACAGTTAGTCTTAGATAATTACATCATGTGACCTTTTTTATGTATTTTTATGTATAGGATCATATTCAAACTAAAAAACAGCAAAAAAGTTACGCTGAAAAAAGAATTGGGCAGAAACGTGCTTGGGCCTTCCCGTTTGATCCGCCCCTGGCTAAAATTACGACATGAAAATAGTATACAGTGGGTTAGGCTAAATGTGACACCCAGGGTAATTGTGACATGTCCTGTTATAATTCTTCTAAACAAGTTTAAATCAAATCGAAATTTTACGCGAAATATTTAATACTGTCAAAAACCTAATGCCAGGGTTGGATTGGATATAAACTAGTTTAGAAGAATTATAACAGGACATGTCACAATTACCCTGGGTGTCACATTTAGCCTAACCCACTGTATATTTAATATTATTAATAGGCCTTGTTGATATAAAAACACATGCAAAAACTCATTTCTGTAGCTCAAAGGGTTCCTGTCACTGAAGGACCGTAGCTCCCTTACGAAGCATTTTTGGACATAAGTTTATATGAACTTTTTTTCAGGTCTTTTGATAGGAATTCACCTCCCAAAGTTATGAAACGCTAACTTGAAAAATGGGTCTCGTATATAAGCGTGAGCTGAAAAATTAAATAAAAAAAAATCGCCTAAATGACCTAAAGTAGCAAAACTGAACTATATTAGACCTATATTTTCGAATGACGCTGACTGATCTCTTGCCTAAAAGTTCAATCTCGATTTTGTCGCACAGTGTTATTAGTTCAAAAACCCTTATTTTTAATAGTATATTAAAGTACTAGTTTCATAACATAAGTTTTAGCGCACGAGTTCAAATTTATAAAACGAGCCGCTTGCGGCGAGTTTTCTAAAGTACTAGTGCGCTAAAAACGTGTTATGAAACGAGTGCTTTATACAATTTTTTCTATTTTGGTCTAAAATTTTAAAAAACTTACATTTAAATTGATGACTGATTTAGGGATTTTTGTTTCGAGTTGACATTACAGGAACCAAGCCACAATTTTAACACGGGAAAAAGAACTAAATATAAAATTTTGTAGAAAATTCAACTTTAAAGCGAATTTGACATTTGCACGGGAAACTTCAAGAGATAGGCTTTTGTTTGTTGCCAACCCAAAAGAAAAAAAGTAGAGACCTCTTATGGGCCTATAAGAACACGCAAAATGCGTGTGATTATGAGCTTATAAGCTTATGAGTCGCAAAATTGAAAAATATTTTTTTATGGAGGACATGACTTCCTTAGAACTGTTTAATTCCAAGTCACAGTGCTTCTTTGACTAACACTTTAATCGCCATGTGAATCGACATTTGGTCCTCAACTTAAATCGCCACTCAGGCCCTGTGACCCGACATACGGACTTCACTGCTTGCTGTAACTTTATGCTCTGTGAACCTCCGTGTGGGTCACCTATTGCATTGATGAATATGGACTATTAAAATATAGGGTCTGGTGGTCCCAAAAATGTTTTGAGCCTGTATCATTTTGTTCCGTGTTGTGATTAAAATGCAATATCAAAATATTATTTTGAAAAATAACTTTATTACTCTAGTAATTACAGAACTTACTTAAAATGTGGGCAGGGGGGCATAGGGAGACATTTTTTTAAATGGAAAGAGGGGTCGTGTGGTACATCATTTAAAAGCTTATAAAATTCTCTATTTAAACTATTTTTAATTTTTTTAAAAAAGTTTTTTAAGGTTTTGAGTTTTCAATTTTTTGTGCTAAAACATTCGATTTTTTAAGTTTTTTTTTATAAATTCTTATTTATGTCAACTAAAATTAGTTTAAAAGTATAATTAACATTTTTTTATAATGAAATTAGGCATTTTTCAAAAATTATTTGTTTTTTTTTAGAGGTATTTTGACATTAATACCCATTTTCGTTTGGACTTTTTACCGATTACTTACGCTACAAAATCACGTTTTGCTTTTTAAAATCGGTTCAAAAATAAAAAAGTTGTATACTTATAAATGTCACTTAATGCGTAGACACCGACATAAAGTTGTTTAAATACTATAAAAAAAATGAAAATGACAAATTAAATCCAATATTTTTTTTCGGTTAGTTATTTTTTCAAAAAAAAAAAAAAATAATTTATTTTTAAAAAAATGTATTTTTTTTCGAAAAAATAAATGGGTACTAAACAAAAGTTGTTTATTTTTTTTATGATGAATAAACCAAAATGAAAAACTGTTGGTTTTAAATTATCATTTCAATTTTTTTTTATAATACTACAACTTTATGTAGGTACCTACGTATTAAGTTACATTCATATAACTTTTTTTTTAACTGATTTTAAAAAGCAAAACGTGATTTTGTAGCGTAAGTTATCTTTAACAAGTTTGTCTGGCAGAACATTTTGATAAAATTTACCATAGAGGCAATATGAGACAATTTAGGAAAGGATGTGTAATTTATGCATGTTTTCATGACTTGTTATCGTATTTTGAGGCCCATAACTTTTTTATTTACTTACCGATTTTAAAAATTAAAAAAATATTTTATAACCAGTAAAACAGTTAATAAAATTGGTCGTTTAACTTTTTTTCAAAAAAGTACCAGTATTAAAAAAACTAGAAAAAGTGCCGTTTTTTGGCGTTTGGGCCCATTTTGAAGGTCTTAGATTAATAGGATTTCTTGAATTTTTATACTGAATAAATAGTATCTTGTAAGGTTTTATAAAAAATTCAGCTTATTTGAAATAAATTTCAAAATCAGGCCTAATTTTACGACTCTATTTTAAACGTTTTTTGTAATAAAACAAAAAAAAATCCACAATTATTTAATTTTTGGCATTATTTGTTCATATTACTTAACAAGAATTAATAAGAATTTTTGATGCGGGTGAAAATTTTAGATAAATCTATTTTTGATACGCCGCAATATGTGTTATAGAGGCCGTGTAAGTGTCCAAAAGTCCTATTTTTATTTTAAGATTTGAGGCATGTTATGTATCAGATAATCATTATTGGACCTTTCCTCATAATGAATGACTATTTTTACGCAGGGAAATATGATAATCTGGATGTAGCGATTTTTTTTTTCATGTCAAGTCAAGAAATTAACATAATTTAATATTTTGTACTTATTAGCCAAAATGCCTCTAAAATCTACATTTCGTTAGATAAATGAATAAAATTTGGGCAAACATATTTTAAAATATGCCTTTTTACGTACATATAAATAACTTGTCCAAAAAAATATCACAAGTATCCGTATGGCAGGAGAAATTGTAGTATATTATTTATCACGGCATTCAGTCTTTAAATTTGCATAAAGTTTCGTGCTTAGTAATGCTTAGTAAAGTTATGTGTACCAAAATAAAGCCAAACCTCTATAGAATCTGTGGTATTATGGATTCTTTGGCTGGCGGTGTACCGAAAACAATCTGCAGAAAATCAAAGTAACCTCTAAAATTTTTTAAAGTAGCCATTTTTTGAACAATTTAAATTGTTAAATCGTTTATAATTATCAAAACTAAATGTTATTAAAAGAAAAAAACCCTAGTTTTTACAAAATAAATGAAAATCTTACTTTTAAGACACTTTTATGTGTGCTGAACCGGGTGTAGCTACCCAGTAGTTACACCCGTAATTACAATGAATCAAAAATAACATGTAATATTTAATTTTTTGATTCATACTATCGTGAAACGTTTAAATAATATAGAAAAGGGATGATTTTGAAATAGCTAAACTCCTTTTAAGGGGTTGTAATACGTAGCTACGACCAGGATTAACCGTTTTCGAGAAAAATACAATTAAAGGCAAAATTACACGTTTCAAAAACAAAAAATTAAACACTTAAACGTTAAAAACCTAAATTTTAATAATAAATGTACCATGACCCTTTAAAAATGGTTTATTTTGAGAGACCGTAACTCCCGAGATCCCTTATAATCGATTTTTGGAAGTTTATGTATAAAATAATTTTTTGTTTGTTTTTAATTTACACTAACCCTACAAAGTTTGTTTTTTTTTGTTCTCAAACCCTGCAATTTTGCCTTAAATTGTATTTTTCTGAAAAATAGTTGATCTTATGTCATTACAAGAGTACTGTTTTATGTATTTTTCATTGTATTTACCTTAGGAATACTATTCTAATAAAAAATTCACAAAAAAATGAACCCATCGAAAAGTTTGGGACAAAAAAGTCATAGCCCCCCCCTCCTATTTCGGACGCCCCTGTTGAAAATAACCACATGCAAATACCATCGACTGATAGGCCTTATTAAGGATACATCACATGCAAATCTCGTTGGTACAACACAAAGTTTCTGAGTTATTCAATAAAAATTGAATTTTTGGAACCCCTTTTGAAAGGACTCGGTTTTGGTCATATGTTTATAGAAATCGCTCCTTAAAAGGATTGTAGCTCTTTCAAAATTATCTTGTTTATTTGGCGGTTAAACTGTTTTTACATAAAGTTGCCAATAATATTTGTTGTTTTGATTATTCTTTTTAGGATAAATACGAATATGTATTAATAAAAGCAAATGAGTGATCTATATATGTATATAGATCACTCATTTTACATTCAAAAAATGTCTGATAGCCCCTTTATGCACTTAAAAATTAAAGAAAAAAAAAACGAATTTGTGTTTTTATTTAAAAATAAAATATTTTTTATCAATTACAAGGATAAAATAGTTTTGGACACTTTTTTGGTCCGTTTGCGACATAGTGCGCCGCGGCATGACTTTGTATGTAAACTTTAAATGGCGCCTTCGCCAAAATTTCAAATAAATTTAAAATTAATTTAAAATGGATTTATTTTATTCAGACTTTTTTGGGGGATATAATAGGACTGAAGAAAATTAAAAGGCTGCTTGTAGATCATTATCAAACATTCATCTTTTACCACAACCTTAATTAAAGTCCCTAGGAACTAAATAAAAGCGGAATAAAAAAAGCCAGGCTTAGCCTATTAAAGTTCAATGCACATGTAATGCCAAGTGTTACTGCCAAATTTTATATGGAAATCGTTTAAATACGAGGGTTTAGAATGTCAAAAACTGGCTGGCTGGAATCATTGACTAAAACTTTAGATTTTTTCCCCGAATTTAATCCATTTTATAATTAATGAAATTTTTAAAAAAATTTGGTACTACTTAATTACTTTCTTATTCCGTTTATCAAAAATGTTCAGCAAATATTACGTAACGGGAAGGGGGTCAGAGAAATTGTTACAGTTTGTAACAGGGGGGAGGGGGGGTGGTCTAGGTAAACGTTACTTAGCGGAATTTAATAAATTTAATGTTTATTTCCTAAGCTTGGCAGATGTATTTTTATTTAAATGTGACAGTTTGTTACACAGGGCGGGGAGGGGGTCAATTTTTTTGAAAAATTGCGTTAAGTAATATATGGACAGCCCCTAAATACTACAACTTGTATAATGTCCATCCGGACGTCAAGAAAAAAAAACTGCGTTCCCACAGATCAGGAAAATCAGCAAAAACCTGAAAAAGTCAGGGACGATCGGTCGGGAATTGAAAAGTTTAATAATTATGGAAACCCTGAAAATTTTGATCAAATAAATTTATTTCTCAAAATAAAATATTTTCACTGCAAAGAGTATACATAAAGGAATGTGTAGCATCGTAGGTATATCTTCATGGCTTGTTTTTATTTTTTTCAAGACTGGAAAGTGTCTTTATTTAATAAAAGCTAACTTCTCCACCCGTGGGATTCGAACTCACTGGGATCGGATCAGTGGATTCGGCTGTAAGAGTTAGAGCTAATTAGGGTTGCCATCCGTCCGGTTTTTTGTTGGACATTTCCGACTTTTTAAATCATGCATTCTCGATTTTTGGGAAAGAAATTTTTTCCGATGATACCTCGAATACGCATATTAGGGGGGTAGCCAAAATATGAAATCTCTATAATATATAATAACGCGAAAACTGGGGTATCAAGTGTATGAATTTTGGTACAATTTGCGTTACGTAATACTTGAACGTTCCCTTATTGAAATAAAAAATATATTTTATTTATTTATTTAGTTTTTAATTAGACAGCACCATGGAGAGCCCCAAATAAGCTTACATGCTTGTGCTAAGGGCTCTCCATTAATTTTGAAAAAAATATGGCCTAAAGATTTACAGGTACTTCATAACGTAAATTTTGAGAGTTTCTTCATCTGTTTTATCTCCGAAAGTCATGTCTTCATTTCTTCAACTTACTTATTTGTTCCAAAGCTATTATTTTTAACCGACTTCCAAAAAGGAGGAGGTTCTCAATTCGACGTGTGACTTTTTTTTATGTTTTTTCCCGCATAACTTTGGAACGAATGAACGGAATTTGATAAAACTTTTTGCAACTTAAAGAGGGCATTCATGAGTTGGCCCCGTTTTAATTTGACGCTCGGATAATGCCGGGTAAGCCGGATAATTAAGATAAATCTAATCATTTTAACACAATTTCACTTAAAAAGCCGGATAACTTATTAAGGGGTCACTCAAATATTACGGCACACTGAAAAAATTTTAAACGTCGCTAAACTTGATTCTCTGGACCTGTAATATTAAAATACCAAGAGAGAATGATAAATGTTGTGATTTTACCAAAATGCGTTGTTTGATTATTACTTAACGCTTAAAGTTTAACAAGATTTTCTTTAGTATTTCGTTTAAAATAAGGCTGGTTGGACTCTTGGGCGCTCTTATTTTTTAGAAATTTATCTTTAAGATAATGACGTCACAACGCACTAACAGTACGTTGTGACGTCAGTAGCTTGCCGAAATGGAAAGACAACTATAATTTAGCTTAGATACCATTACAAAGTTCTGTGTTTCTAAAAGTAAAAAATAAAAACTTTTCGCGAAAAAAATAAACCGAAATTTATGTCTCTAAAAAGTAAAAAATAAAAAATACTCAAGTCGGTGCCAATTTCACAGCAAACAATAATAAAATAATAAAAAAATAATTGTTAGTGATTAATTTAGGGAATGGTAAAATTGGCACCGACTTAGGTATTTTTTATTTTTTACTTTTTAGAGACATAGAAGTCCGTTCATTTTTTTTGTGAAAAGTTTTTATTTTCTATTATTTTAACAAAAGACTTAATTTAAAATATTTCGACAATCACAACTACCTTCGCATTGTGGTGGACCTGATTTTTTTGCTTAAATAGCCCCATAACTCATAGAGAAATGTAAAAAAGTTATAAAAGGCTTCCCATCTGTCCGTCGGTAATTTTCTACCCTTTTTACTTAAAAGGTTTAAATTTTTAGCAGGGCTGGTTATATAATCATATTCAAATATTTTGGCGGGGATTGTATATCTATGCGTGAATTTCGTTTTTTTTTGGTAGTATTTTTGAAATATTTTAACTGGGAGTAAGTGTATAATTGTTTTTAATTTTTAAGAGAAAGTCCTGTCGCTCATCCAGGAATATACCTAATTATTGAAATAATGCCTATTAATACACGATTTTTATGTCCGACTTTGTCCGCTTTTTGAAATTCCTTGTCCGGTATTTGTTTTTTCTTACACATGTAGCCCTATGCCTAATTAAAATTTAACTATTTTGTTCCGGATGAAAAGGGAGAACGACCTTTGGTTGGCAACAAGGGGTAGTCGGCTGGCGTATGAGGGTCTGCTACGGGACAAAAGCCGATCGATGCTCACGCTGCCAAAGAGCCACGCCCGTAGCCGGGACCAATAGGGGAAACTGGGGCATACTGTAAAAGACGTATATCAGAATAAATAAAAATAAATACTGCTGCTAACAAAACAATACAATACAAAAAAAAATGCAAAAAAAGATTTGAACAGAAAACTGAATAAAAAAATTTCAAATAAGAATTTCAAAAAGATTTCGACTTTTTGCAACAACAATATGACCAGTATTAAGTGAATTTACATACAAAAATTTGTTTTTACCCTGTCACCGTACCAATTATGGTTTAAACTCTCCTCCGGATAGAACCATGAAATTGGCTAATGACCTGAACACACGATCTCTTTTCCCCCTCTCTAAGTTCGTTTAATTCTTCCCTTATTAATATATAATTTAGTATATACTAATGTACGTTCTTTTTTTTTTCTTTTTATTTTACTGTACATCAATTTTTAATAAAATTCTAGGTGCATTTTTAATATTTTAGCGTAATTAGGTTCTTAATATCTATGTATTGTGCTTCTTATTTTTATAGTGGAGTTTTCCCATAAATAAATAAATAAATAAAATCTCTGTTAACTTAGATTTTATAATTTGGAAGCTACACATATGAGGAGTTTATTTTCAAAATACAACAAGTGCATTTATTAACTTTTTGAAAATAAAATTAAATAAGATCATTTTCAAAATACAACAAGTCCATTTCCTAACTTTTTGGGAGGATTGGTGTAGTGGACTACCGCGTCGTACTTGACGAGTTTACTACACAAAATAGCGTGAGTTCGATTCTCACCGGCGCCGATTTGCCTTTTTCAGTTAATTAATAATTGAAATTTGGCGAAGGCGTAAGTGAAGCGGACACTCCCTATAAATTGGTTCGAAAGACAAGTAAAGCCGGTGGTTCCCTCTACAACTAGCCCACACAAGTCATGAACTTAGAGGATGCTTAATTAAGTAGAATAGTACGAGGTTTAACAATAATGTAATGTTGTTGTGTTTTGAAAATGAGCTCCTCATATGTGTAGCTTCCAAATTATAAAATGTAAGTTAACAGAGATTTTATTTATTTATTTTATTTATGGGACAACCCCACTATAAAAATAAGAAGCACAATACATAGATATTAAGAACCTAATCACGCTAAAATATTACAAATGCACCTAGAATTTAGTTAAAATTTGATGTATAGTAAAATAAAAAGAAACAAAAAGAACGTAGATTAGTACATACTGAATTATATATTGGATTTGGATCCAAACGGGGAAGTAATCCAATCGTCAGGTAAATAAAAGCGGCTTTACCTAAAATAATTCAGGGAGTTTTGATTTTGGGTTTATTTTATAGGGTATAGGCCCGCAATAAAAAAACAATTTTGCGACCTTTATACGTTAACCCCTTCAAATTCAGCAGTTTTGCTCCTTCAAGTTTGGACTTCAAAAGCCCCCACACGTTTTTGATCGGATTTTCATCCGGTGGTTGTGAAGGCCAAAGTAATGTTGTGATGACATTTTTCCTCTTCCAATCGGTGCAGAGTCGACTGCGGTGTTTTGGATCATTGACCTCTTGCAATATCCATTCTTTGTTTTTGAATCTAAACATCCTTTTTACTGACTTTATAAGTCCACGCTCGTAAATTTTCAAAATTTTCTGAGCGTTCAAATTCTCAGTAAACAACTTTAGGCAACTAAATCCACGTTCTGAAAAGCATCCCAAAACATGAATTTTTACGGGGTGCCTAACTGTGCGCTGGACCAAATGCATTTCACAGTAAGACCAAGCATTTAGACTTTTTACTATAATAGTATAGTATTAGGGCCTTATGCCCGAATTTTTAATATACTGTTAAAGTATCACGGTGTTCTAGAAGAACTTTTAAATGACATGACAACTTCCATTTTTTTTTCTTTCTGGAATTTGTTATATGAGCTCTAATTAAAAAAATAAGACCAACATTTTAAAAATCGTTAGAGCCGTTTTCGAAAAAAATGTGTTTTTTAGAAAATATCTCTGATATTTCACGCTAACATACTCGGTTTGCCCTCGATGTCTTGGATTTTGGGCTTTGGCTTTGATTTAATGCTATTTTTTGTAAATTTTAATACCTTTTCAAATAAAGGAGATAAGCTATATCAAGAACTTGGTGTGACACCCAGTATAGTGAACGGATGGACTGTTTTGAAAAAAAATTGGATGGAGTGATTAGGTACCATAGTGGTACCACCATGCCAAGATTGGTCAAAATCCGAGATATCGAGGGCAAACCGAATATGTTAGCGTGAAATATCAGAGATATTTTCTAAAAAACACATTTTTTTCAAAAACGGCTCTAACGATTTTTAAAATGTTGGTCTTATTTTTTTAATTAGAGCTTATATAACAAATTCCAAAAGGAAAAAAAAATGGAAGTTGCCATGTCATTTAAAAGTTCTTCTAGAACACCGTGGTATCTGTTCGTTTTATCTGGAATTTAGAAATTGTAATTTTGAGTGATGCATTTAAGGTTAACAGACCGTTTCTTCTCCTGCTAGGGGCAGGCAGTGGGCTCGAGTCCCGCGATGAAAGTCATATTATCATTTGTGCGATGTCGCAACAAGACTTTTTAGTATGGCTGCTTACTTTGTGACATGGAGACTTGTCGCCGTATAGGCTGCTCTATTATCATAAATTGTTAAATTTGATTCTATTTGCCTTAGATTAAGCTAGCCAGCAGAAATAATAGTTTGTTTAATTTCTATAAAAGGGGGAAGACTTGTCAGTTGGGGTGAGAATAGGGACACAAGTATGTATATATGCCCTAAAAACATGGTTTGAACGGAGGAATAAAAACCTTGGCAGTATGGTCGTGCCTACTTAAAATGGCATAAGTTTTAATTCAAATAAGTTATTTTCTGTAACTCTTCAAACATTGAAATGGCCCATTTTGCATGGGTTTCCCCTAAGACTCGCAACTATAGTTCGGGAACGATAAAGTAAGGTTATGTTTACTTCAGGACGCCGCTTATACGCGCCTTTTGCAAGTGCTTGCGTGACTACGGAAATTGCATTTTTGTTAAATTGAATAATAACTTGTCGTACCTACCTATAAAACTAAATGATTCAGTTGAATGATACGGTTTCCAAGAAAATAAGCATCGATTTTTACTAGTAAAATAATAATAATGGTGTACAACACATACCATGCTGAAATTTGGCTTACGAGAAGGAGGGTCTTAATTTAAGACTGTTTACTCGTTCTCGATAAACCGCGACAACCGGCGACAACGTGTCGGATTCAACCCGATTTCAGGGGCGCCCGCAGGATTTTTATAGGGGGAAGTGATATTAGTGTGAAATTTCGGTTTTCAACATTTTACTATTCAATTTTTCGTCCTCGAACCGTGAAATTTTACCTTCAAATTATTTTTCTCGAAAACGGTCAATCCTACTGTTTTGTCTATGTATTTTGACCTGAGAAACCATATTCCAAAAATAAAATTACAAAAAAGTTACACAGAAAAAAGTTTGGGACAAAAAGCTAATAAGGCCCCCTCGTTTCGCACACCCCTTGTTAAAATAAGTATATGAAAATAACATACAAGGATGTGCCTTATTAAGATTAATTTACTTGCAAAACCTCGTTGCGATATCTCAAAGGGTTCCTGAGTAATTTAAAAAAAAAAACAATTTTTTAGCCATTTTTAGAGGGGCTTAGCTCCCTTGCGACGCATTTTAGACATATGTTTATTGGAAGTTTTTGTCATATTTTCTGATGTAGAATCACACCCTGTATAGTTAGTCTCCTTTTTTGTCTGAGGCCTAACTACATTTTAAATGCCTAAGTGCCTAAATTTTAGGCACTCTACATAAACCCAGAAAGGCATTTTTTGATCGAGGTCCATTTCGGCTTTTTGAAATAGTTTGAAATTCGATCACCCCAATAAATAGATGGGTCTCAAGTTCCTCTTGATCCAAAGCTCTCAACATTGTTGGTTTTTGATTGGCATATCAAAATAAAATGACCTTTTTATCACACACGGTGCGTGGTGCGACGGTTTAAATCAACTTCAAATTACCCCATTTCTGTTTCTATACGTCGATTCTATGAGACGTCAGGATGATTTTAACCAAAAAGATTTTTTTTTTTAATGAAACGACCTATTTTTGATTTCACTAAATTAAAAACTCAGGTATACTCTACAAGAGAAACGTATAAATACTCTAATAGCGTTGGCCCTTTTCGGGGAAAATGGCCATATTCCGTTGGGATTCAATCCCAGAAAAGGGCCAACCCTATTAGGGTTTTTGTACATTTTTCTTGTAGAGTATACCTGAGTTTTTAATTTAGCGAAATCAAAAATAGGTCATTTCCTTTAAAAAAATTACCACAAATGGCGTTAATGATTTAAGAAAAAAAACTTTAAAATGACGCCATTTTCATAAAAATAAAACAAAAACAGCTTCACAAGAACAGTAAATTCTTAGCCTACTACTAAAAGATTTAAAATGTCAAGTTTCAGAAATATTCAAATACGGACGTCATGTTGTTTTTATGAAAAATGGCTCCTGTGGCGCCATCATTAATGCAAATATCGACTTGTGCAACAATGAAAATATATAGTTTACGTATAAACAAAATAAAACAAAAAATAATAATAATTTGTGTAAATATTTAGTTAATAGTCAAATACAAGGTAAGTGTCCAACATACAGGGTTTTTGCTTATTTAAAAAAATGTGCTCGATAGATTTTTTATAATTTTTGGTTAAAATCATCCTAACCTCTGATAGAATCGACGTATACAAAAAGAAATGGGGTAATTTGAAGTTGATTTAAACCGTCGCACCACCACACCGTGCACAGATTGATCCATAAAGAGCGCAAAAAGCATGTTTAATTCATATCGCTCTATTAGGATCCATGAGCCGGAAACATCGTATTTGTCCCGCATCAAACCACCCCTTTTTGATGTGTCCGTATGATAGAGTTAAGCCGTGCTTCTTCACAACGTTTTAATTTTTGTTTCACTCTTTTTATCTGTATTTATCATCTTTAATTTGAAAGAATAAGCCTTGAAGATAAGTAAAGGGCCTTACACAGGCTCGCATAACCATAATAAATAACATAAAAAGTTACCATGATTTAAGGTTGATCAATTAATATAACCTAAAGGTGGTCCGACGTACGCGATTTAACACGTAACTACGTCACTAAGAAGGCATAAATTATTTATTTTATTTATTTATTTATTCATACGGGAAAGCCCCATTTAACAATAATTACCTAAACTTAACCTATAAACTGAAATTAATCATTATTGAAAGAAAATTATAATTTTACAACGAGCGGATTAAAGACTTAAAATTAAAAAAGCTTCCAAAAAACAGATCCAATTTATTATCATTAATAAACTTCAAAGCACTATTCAATGGTGTTAAAGTGGCATAGTTGGTTGTATGACGAGTTAAAAAGAATGTATTTTGAACACCACGCAAAGTTCTACCAGAAACTAAAAAATCAAGCATGCCCAATAGCTCAGGACAGTCAATCAATCCATTTGCTAATTTATAAACAAAACATACATTGGTTAAAAGCCTTCTTGATTCTAACGTCTCTAGCTGGGTGATTCTATAGATTACCGAGTAATCATGATTCACTATAACAAGCCTAATTTTGTTAACTCACCTCCTGCCTGTACACGGAAAGAAATTAGTGGGCTCTGCGCTATACATTATAAGATATTTGGTAACAGTGGCAAATTATAGTGATTTAAGCTATAGATTATAAGGGACACAATAACTAATAATGTTAAAAATAAATTGGAAACGATTATATATATTACAGACACGATTATATTTATTACAGGCACTATTATAAATTTACAGAAATTTTATTATATTATAAAAATTATTAGCACGGACAATAATTAAATCTATTTAAGCTATAAATGCCATACTATTTGTTATATTTTATTATTCACTAAACAATTAAAGTATTTCATATAAATTTTTACACTGACTGCCATAATTGTAAGAGAAAGCCTTGTATTTATATAATAAGCGATTATAATTTTCTTGGTATGTGTGTTATAGCGCTCCTAGCTATAATTTTTTTTTTCCATGTACAAGCTCATACATTGGGTACTTTTGTGTAATATTATTAAATAACTTTTTTTTAGCCACATGAGATAATTTACAACTAAAATTAGGTTACAAACTCATTTAGTGATAATAACATTTTACAATAAATTTTACGTCCCCTCTCGTCTCCCCATCACCCCCCATACGCGAATAAGCCTAAGTTAACCCTCTTTCTGTTTTCCCACTTAGAATACACTTAGAAAGCTAAAATTTGGTACACATGCTTAACTCGGTTGACAATACAATTTTATATAAAATCAGCTGATTGTCACTTTTCGACCGCTGTCATAGCGACGGGTGGAAAATGAGCACCAACTACTAACTAGGTCGTCGGAAAAAAACGCATTTTCTACGTATTTTCTTCTGACGAGTCTAGTTTGCAAGACGAAGTAGGAGGAGTTGCACAATGGATCTTAGGTCTAAGTGCAGTGGCTGTTACCTTGTAATAACCACACCGCTTCTGATGATGATGATGATGATGACGAGGAGTTACTCACCATCGATGAACTGAAACCGAAGTATGCAACTATAATTTCAATTAAAATTTCTTACAGTTTCTTACAATTTTAAACGAAAAACCAATTCCGATAATGCCTACTTTTTTCAATAAATTTACTGTTCGATCGAACCTCGATCGCAAGCAATTTATTTTCCGACTTATAAATACGGCTGGAAAGCTAAAAATAAAAATGGCGATTTTCAATTTACGAAAACTTCTCTAATATCTTTCCACTTTATCGACTTCGAATAGCTTTAACGAGAGCTTTAACTAAAAATTGAATTATTAGTTATACAAGGTGTTTACAGTTTAGGGTATTTAGGGCATACAGAGAAAAATAGAAAAATTAAGTTAAAAATTAAACGGCGACTTTAATTTTACAAAGACTTTTCTAATATCTTTCCACTTTATCTACTTCGACTAGCTTTCATGAGAGCTTTAACTAAAAATGTAATTATTATTCATACAAGGTGGTTAAAGTTTAGGGTATTTGGAGCATAAAGCAAAAAATTGAAAAATTAAGTTTAAAATAAAACGGCGACTTTCATTTTACGAAAACTTCTTTCCAGTTTATAGACTTCTAATAGCTTTAACGAGAGATTTAACTAAAAATTGAATTATTAATTCTGCAGAGTGGTCGATGATTAGTGAATTCAAGGCCCTTAGCGACAAATTAGGGCAATTAAGTAAAAATTAAAAATGGCGATTTTCATTTTACAAAAACTTCTCTAATATCTTTTATCGACTTCGAATAGCTTTAACGAGAGCTTTAACTAAAAAATGAAATATTAGTTACACAAGGTGGTTACAGTTTAGGGTATTTAGGGCATACAACAAAAAATAGGAAAATTAAGTTAAAAATAAAACGGCTACTTTCATTTTGCAAACACTTCTCTAATATCTTTCCCATTTATCGACTTCGAATAGCTTTCAGGAGAGCTTTGACTAAAAATGTAATTATTAGTTATACAAGGTGGTAACAGTTTAGGGTATTTAGGGCATATAGCAAAAAATAGGAAAATTAAGTTAAAATAAAAGGGTGGCTTTCATTTTGTGAAAACTTCTCTAATATCTTTCCACTTTATCGACTTTGACTAACTTCAACTGAAAATTAAATTATTAGCTGCTATACAAGGTTGTCATAATTCAGGAAAATTTGAGCATTTGGCGACAAATTAAAAAAGTTAAAAATTTGGTTATACCCTACATAAGGTAGGACAGTCGAAAAAAAAGGGATTTCGCTGGAATACGTCTAGTCGGTTCCCAATTTTGGACCACAACTCAAAGAATAACAGGGGTTGGTGGCCAATTATCCGGTAGAAAAAGCCAAAAAATAATTTGAAATTGAAAGTTAAAAATAAAATGGCGACTTTCAATCTAGGAAAACTTTTTCCACGTCGCAGATTAGTGAATGCCTGGTTCCTAGCGAAGAATTAGGGAAATTAAGTTAAAAATAAAAACGGCGAATTTCATTTTGCGAAAACTTCTCTAACATCTTTCTACTTTATCGACTTTGACTAGCTTTAACTAAATATTAAAATATTAGTTAAGCTGAGTAGTTGCTGATTAGTGAATTCAGGGCTCTTAGCGCCAAACTGCCCTAGTTAAAATTAAAAATGCGATTTTGAATTTACGAAAACTTTTTCTTCTTAATATCTTCCCACTTAATCCACCAACTAACTTTAACTAAAAATTGAGTTATAAGTAAGGGAACGTTCAAGTATTACGTAACGCAAATTGTACCAAAATTCATACACTTCATACCCCAGTTCTCGCGTTATTAGATTATATAGATTTCATATTTTGGCTAACCCCCCTAATAGGGGGTGTGTTAGGGGGGGTAGCCAAAATATGAAATCTCTACAGCCTTGAATAACGCGAGAACCGAGGTATGAAGTGTATGAATTTTGGTAGATTTTGCGTTACGTAATACTTGAACGTTCCCTTATACAGGGTGGCCGTAGATTAGTGAATTCAGGGCTCTAAAGAAATTCAGTTAAAATTAAAAATGGCGATTTCCAATTTACGAAAAAATTCTCTGATGCTATATTTCTACTACCTAGTAACTGTTAACTCCAAATATCAGTTAAAAATCATTTTGATATAGCTGTCAGTTTGACAATTAAGTTTAAAAAAGTTAGTAATATTAACTTAGTATGTAGTTGTCTTAAAATATTTTTAGCGGTTAATAATAAATGAGTTCACTCATTTTATTGGTAAACCAAGGTAAAGAAGACCACACCCAACTAGCAAAATAGACCCTTAAAAGAACGGAAATATTTTATAACTATTGTCTATCGCTGTTTATAGAACCATTTTATTTTTTAGTGCGTCTTTATACGATAATTTTTTCATAAAATAGACCTGGTTCCATAATGCTGTGGTATAGACATTCTTACAACTCATAGAACAAATAATTATTGTAAATATCCTAATTTTGTAACAGTTGTATAACATTTTATATAGTCATTTGACACGTTAAGCGCCATGAGCACCATATTTGGTGCTCAGACAGAAGAGTTTAAATATTTGCATAATAAATCGAAATACTTAGATAGTGGCAAAAAAAGCATTTGTTTAGCATTCTAAAACCTAAAGGATTAAAAAAGGGCCTTAGCCGATACGTTTACTTTTCCGACCCCTGCCAATGGAAGGGAAAGTACTGTTATCGTACAAACCTTCCAAATCGAGAAAACGACCGTGTTATCCATTTTAAGGTCTCATATTGCGATTAGACCCTTTGTCAGTATGATTCCTGTTTGTCTGTCTGTCTATAAATCTTCACGATAACTACCGATCGGTTTATCCGATCGACTTAAAATTTGGTATGAAATCAGCGTTTGGTCGAAGGATACAACTATTAGTTTTTATTAAAAAAAAAATCTAAAAAAAAAATTCATTTTTTGTAAAACAAAATATGGAAAATTTGAAGAGGTTTAGGTCTTTAGCGTAGAGGGTACCTAATGTTTCTTGTTTTTTTGAATTGCCTATTTGGCGATGGCGACAGTGCTAATATTTTATTGTTTAAATAAAAACCTTATAACTATGTAATATTTTAATTTTACTTGATACAACTCTTATGACTTTGAAAGAAGCTACACAAAAGTATTTACTACATTTTGGACATTTGTAACTTGTCTTTGGTGTATTTTTTTGGGCGTAAATGCGATCATGTCTTCTTCTAAGATCATAGTAACATTTACTACAACGGCTTCTTTTATTCACACTTTTTTTTATTTTTTATTTTTTTTTATTGATCTTTATAATAAAAGTATTTTTTTATAAAAAAATGAATATGATTTTTCTTTCAGCATTTTTCGATTTTTTTTTAAGTTTAACCCCCATAACTTTTTTGTTTTTGGTGGGACTACTTTCAAAAACAATAGGGACCTTCCCCTCATAGAATTTGTTTTTTCCTGAAAATTTCAATACGATCGGATTATCCGTTCTTGTTATATCGTGTCTACAAAAATTGTGACATCGGACAGACGGACGGACGTACAGACAAACATTTAAAGAAAAACAAAAGTTGCTTGTTTTTCAACAAATTTATATCCAATAATTTTTTGTCCAGGACGATTTTTGATTTTTTTTTGAAAATTTGAAACTACCTTATAATATTATTCTAGCGCTGGCACTGTGAATAATATAATAATAGTATAATATATAATGAAGAAAAAATATGTAAAAATTGTTGTTCTGATTTTTCTCTGACAGCCGGTCTCGGTAAAATTAATTACAATCGAATGTTTTACGATATCCTAAGTTAAAAAAATATATCGACTAAAATTTAAGCTAGAAATAAAATAAATAAACTAAATAAACTATTATTCTGATAATGTAATATCTTTCGAATATTTAGTATCTATATAAAAATGAGAATCACTCGTACTGGGAATATATTCGTCAGAATCAGTTGGCGAAAATGGATCTTCATCTGATGATGTTTATATTAGAATCCATGGTTTTCACAGCAAATGTATTTTTGAACTAAATTTATACGTGCAAATAAAATGTAAACAATTAATGAAATAAGGAAACAAAAACAAAGGTTTTTATTGAGTTTTTTTTATTTTTATTTTAATTTAATATACATAGACGTGCCTTAGTTGCTCTGAGCATCTTTAATGGTGCTCACCCATTTAAACCCTTAAACATATTTTTTTTTTGTAACATTATTTTAGAACAAATTTTTGGCCTATTTCCACTTAATTACACGAAAAAAAATCAGGTGGCCCAGTGGACCCTTACTCATTTCTGGCATGGGCGCTTAAAGTGTTAATAATTATTTAAAAAAAAAATGTATAAAAATTATATTTTAATACTTTTAATTTTGACATTAAAAGATAGTTGCAATGGAAGTTATGTAAAAAGTTGTATTGTAGTTCTTTAAGCAAATGAATAAAATTGTTACTTTACACAGAAGTAAAAAATTAAACAATGATTATTTTATAGTTAACCTATAACTACAACAGTATACTCTCTTATAAATACCTTATAGAATAGAAATGTAGTTCCCAGGAATAAAGTTATCGCAAGTTTTACGTTATAAAATAGTTATGTTTATGCATAACCTCATAATGTTTAATAAAATGTTTTTTTGCTGTAAAAAAAACAAATGATGTGGAAAAATATTTTATATGTATTATGAAATCTGGCAACATTTGTCAAGGATCAACTTCCTGCTTTATTTCAAAACCAGTTTTATGGCAGCTATATTAACCAACATTATATTACTTTAATATCGTATAGAGCACAGAAGAAAACAGAAGCATTGTATAACGTTTCTAATGACACAAAATTATTGTATTACCATACGCCATATTTATTAAGCATTCAGCTGTTCAAAAATCGCCGCCATTGTGTAGAATTCACATACAGACGTAAAAATGCCAAATAAAAATACATTTTTTAGATATATAGAACATTTTCTTTTGTGCATTTCATAAGAAAAACAATATATTTTTTTGGTTAAAAATTCAACCATTAAAAAAATATATATTTACATTTTATTTTTCAACAATCCTGACTAATGTATGTCAAATTGCGGCGCTTTAATTTTTCGTCAAAAATATATACATATTTTGGCTGCGCAAGAAAATTCTATTCCCATCGGTGTGTATCAGAAAGGTGCTGGGATACGGTTCGGGTTTTTCGTGGGTTTAGGTTTTGGTGGTTTTTTGGAAGAAAAACAGTGATTTTGATTCGAGGCGATTTATTGTAGATATGATGGAGCTGAGCCAGACCAGATATTTAGGGTCCCTAACTACTCGGCGTTGGACATGTGGCAGTGCCGGAGTTCGAAATGCAACTTTAGTAAAAAGAGTTTGTTGAAATTTTATCCATAAGTTGAGTGACGTTAAGTAAAAAAGAAAAACTGTAAATAAAGGAACTTTGTTGTAACTGACTGATTTATATGATAGTAATGAAATCACTTACCGAGCAGAGCTAAGTATACTTTAGAAGTATAAAATTCTCAAACATCGTCTTTCTCGTTCGACGTTCGGAGGTAGAAGAGAATTTAGCGGTATTAAAAATGGCCGACCTTCCTGCCGTTTCCCCCACTTTGTTCCGAATAAAAGGTGGGTTCGCAAATGACTTAAGCTGCGAACGTTTGCCCGCGAAATATAAATATATTACAACATTTGGACATATTATTTGTGATTGCTTACAGCGTTACTTATTTTACACTGCCACAAAGGTTTATTTATTATTTTCAATATGATACACAGATACACCATAATTCATGATGGATTTTAACCGACTTAGTTACTTAAGTTGGTAAAATAATTATTTTTGTCATGAAACAACATAAATTTGCATTATAAAATATTTTTGTGATAATTCTATTCTGAATTTCAACACTAGAAAACAAAGTGATTGCATAAGAGATACTGTCTAAATTATAACATACCTATAGGACAGTTTTATAATCATCACATTGACTATTTTATAATAGTTCTGTACTAAAAGAAACTTCTAAATTTCTGAAATGATTTATAAAATAGGGCCCTTTTTGGTTGTATAAACATTATATAGTGGTATTTAACCGCCTTATAAAAGTTTCCCGTTTCTATAAGATATGCTGTATATCATTTCTAACAGCATTTATAAAAATTATTTTGCTAGTTTGGTAGTCTCGCACTCTTGTATCCATGCGCATTTTGAGATGTAGTACACTCGGTTATAAAAAAATTATTTTTTACCTTGGTATTATTACTTTTTTTTGTACCAAAAAAGTTATACGCATGGTTAAAAATTCAAGAGTATTTTAATTTAATTAATTTTTAGTATTTTTTTTACAGGTAGGCATATGATAGAGAAAAAATAGACGTCCAACCCTTGTATGTACTCTACCCTGCTGGTCCGGAGAAATAATGTAGGTAACCAACTTTTTCATATAAAAATAGGGTGAAATACCTAACACATTAATAAGTTAATAATAATAACTGTGACTTTGAATTAAAACAGCATACCGTGTGGTCCAAAAGTTATACCGTGTGTTCCAAAAGTCACACCCCTCCAATTAACTTTTGAGCTAGTTGAGATATCAACCTAAATTTCGACCTCATAAATAAGACAACTTAAACTATCGTTTTGTATATATTTTAAATTTACATGTTTTTTTTTTTTCATATTTTTTAAAACATTTTTTTTAATTTTTATCTTTTTAATTTTTTTTTGCTAGAAAATGCGATTTTTGAAGATTTTTTTGTAATTTTTTGTTTATATCAATTAAAATTAGTTAAAAAGTATAATTTAAGTTTTTGGAACAAATAAATTATTTTTTTTAATTGTTTAATTTTTGTAAAGAAATTTTCAACCCTATTTTAAAGTTAAAGTTAAAATTTGAAAATATATCTAAAAAAATTAAAAAAATATGGCCCCTGCCCACATTTTAAGAGCTGTTAATATCAAATATATGCAAAAAGATAGTTTAAGTGGTCTTATTTCAGAGTTTCAAATTTTAAGTCGAGGGGCATGTCACTCTTCATTTGCGGGACGAAATATCGCCTTTTACATTAATCAAATCGCCCATATCGCCTGGAGATCGCCCGATATGGCCTCAAGATCGCCCGATATCGCCTCGATATCGCCCGATATCGCCTAATATCGGGACAAAATTGCCAAAAAAACGTCATAGACAAAAAATTCCTGGATACAAATATGTTTCATGAAAAAAACAAGAGACTTTTAAAAAGTCCGTCTGGCCGTCCGTCTGTCCGTCCGATGTCACGTTTTTTGTTAACACGATTACTCAAGAACGATTTATCCGATGGACTCAAAATTTTTAATGAAAATCAAGTTCTATGAGGGGAATGTCCCTATTGTTTTTAAAAGTTAACCCCCAAAAACAAAAACAGTTATGGGGGTTAAACTTTTAAAAAAATTGAAAAAACTATCACTTTTCATTTTTTTTTTCAAAAAATTTTTTTAACAAGTCCTAGAAGTCTCGTTTTGAAAAAAAAAATAAATAAAAAAATATTGTTTGTTTATTTTCCTTTTCGTATAATTTTTTTTTTTTTGACTTTGACGAAAATTTTTGATTTTAACTTGATATTTTAATACGAGGGGCATGTCATTCTTCATTTGTGGTACGAAATACCGCCCCTGTGACATGCCCCTGGTTTTAATGAAATAGGCCTGCTGTAGGCCGCCTACAAGAGAAGTATTTATTTGTTGGCAGCAATATTTTATTTTTAGTTTCAAATAGTTTTAACTTTCTTTACTTGGGAAAATTCAATATACTGAGGGGCAAGTCACAAGGCGGTACTTCGTCCCATCGACAGGCGATATCAGGGGCGATACGGACGATACAAAAGAGATACGGGCGATACAAGGCGATATCGGGCGATACAAGGCGATATTGGGCGATACAAGGCGATATTGATGCGATATCAGGAGTGGTATCGTACATAACCGGCATTGTTCGGGTTTAGTTGGGTACACATTTTTCGGCGCTTAAGCAGTACGTTGATGATTTTATTTGATAATATTTGTTTATTTAAGTACGTTCAAGTATACCGGGTTAGTTTTATTTATTTCCACCCCTAAAATTTAGATTTAGATTTTTATTGATAAAAACGAAACTTTGCTGATTTATATAATTTTACGTTGGCTATAAAATGACCGATTTCGTTTTTTTTTTGTTTAACTTCCGGTTTCAACTTTTGATTTTTAAATGGAACACCCGGGTGCACCCTATATATTTTTACATATTTTGATTTAGAATTAAATTATGAGTACACCCATGTATCATTTGTCAATTTTTGATAGAACATGTAATTTTTTATATTGATTTTAATTTTAATTCTAGTTTCCTTTGAAATACGCAAAATTCGAAAATATTGATCGTTATCTTCAGAAGTTTAAAAGACTATTTTTTTCAACTATCATAATATCGGTTTTAACCAATAAAAAACAAGGCATTACCATAACAACGGGATATTTTCGTTATACCAGTTTTCTAGTTCTTTGATATGACAAGCTTGATAATGTAATATTATATCAACTAAAATGCAAAATTAAGGCAATTTTTATGTCTTATTAGCTTATTTTTAATCAATATTAAAAAGATTTAACGAATTTGGATCTTTTTTATTTCAAAAATTAGAAACATGAATTTATTGTGTCAATTGTGAATAGTATCTACCTATAGTATAGTAGTACCAGTGTCGGACAGGTGAGATAGTGAGAAAATTCTCATGCCCATATTTGGGACAAAAGGGGTAAAAAAAATTCGGAGGTGATATGCCCTTTTTTTAGTCATCAAAAGTTTTAGCAGGGGGGTTAAAACAAATTTGAAGGTGAGGACCTTTTTTTTTCATCAACATTTTTGGGACGAGAACCTTTTTTTTTGGATTTTTGGGGTCCCCCCTAGGTTAATATCTCACTAGCCTGGGGTGCCCAGTCCGACACTGAGTAATACATATCCCCACGGCTTGTTTTGTAAACGTGTCCAACTTTGCTTACCGGTAGATTACTGAAACTTGATCGGTTAATATCTTGAAAATTAAAACTTAAAATAAAAGTTAGCAAATTTGCCCTAATGGGATACTTAACAAACTCGGTATCCCCAACTTATAGTTAAGCGTTTGCTCGTAAATTGATTACATTAAAATTTTAATTTAATATATTAAATATTCTGGCGACGGGAAGTTCCTATTAATTTAAAACTTTTAGGGCTTTAAAAAGCCTTTATTACGTATTATAAATTAAATTAAAAGAGATAAGAACCTACGAAATGAGTTTATTTTATTGAAAATAAAGTTATAGATGTACTAGTCGGAGAGCTGGTGACCATTTTTATTAAATTATTTTCTCCCGGCTGTATTTTATATATGTACATTCAAATTAAACTGTTTTCCAATTGCTAGGCTCCGGATCTGGTTCCTTTGGATTCTAGAAGCTCCAAAAACTCTGACAATGAGCTATCAAAAAATCTATTTTTAACTTGCCGAGTAATATACATTGCATTTTTTACATTCAGATGAAGCTATTTTCATAGATATACACAATAATTCTGGGGCCAAACAGTCTTTAAAAAGTGCCTTTAAAATATGTGATACTTAATTTTTTAATGAAATGACTATTTATGAAATTACATTTTGATTAAATGAAAATTCTTTAGACTTTTTAGTGTTTCTATATGTCAAATAAACGTTTTAAAGCCTTTTTTACCTCTTGGCCTACTGAATAGTTGTGTAAAACTGTGACTAATCTAAATGTAATAAATGTAATTTGTTTGACTCGGTAAGTAAAAATTTTTCGGTGTCCTCATTTCGCCACCTTTTCGGGGCTTCTAGCATCCAAAGGAACCCTATCCAGGACACGGCGATTTGCAAATAGCTTAATTTGAATGTACTTTAAGACATATATAAAATACAGCTGGGAGAAAATAATTAAATAAAAATGGTCACCAGCTCTTAGACTGTGTGTAATTTTTTTATCCAATACATACAGAAAATAAGACAATTACCAGCTTTATTTTAAATAGATAAACTCAATAATAACCCCCGCGTGGCTTTTACTTTATTGAGTGGATAATTATTTATTTTACCCACTCAACTGTCACTTGTCAAATTATTTTCTTGTAAACGTCATTAAAATTTTTAATAAAAATATTAATTCCTAAGCTATTTATTGGATAAAACCTTGTATGGCACTCATGGGTAAACCGATATTGCCCTCTCGAAAATTAACCTGCTTGGCTGACGCCTCGAAGGTTAATTTTCTCATGGGCAATATCTTACTTTACCCACTAGTACCATAAATAACTATTATCGACAGTAATATACAAGAGGTAGTGAAATTTTCCATATTTTTTTTATGGTAACATAAAATAATTTTGCTCAGTAATTTTTTGAGTATATTTTTCGTTATTAAAAGCTCTAGACCGAAGGTCGAGAGCTTTTAGCGAAAAATAAACGAAAAAGTCCAAATTATTTTATGAGGCCATAATTAAAATTTCTGAAAATTGTACCACCTCAAGTGGTAGTTAGCTTGACTATTTTACAAACTAACTAGCAAAAAAGTATGTTTTATTCAAATGTTTGTTGCATATAATTAGGTTTAACTAGAGCTTACTTCAAATTATTTAGTTTTCCGTACCAAGTCCTGGCTTGCAATATTTTTAAATTGTTGAAAATCGCGCGCTTATAGCAATTGTTTAAACGATTATCTGGTGCTCCAACGTTGCAAGATTTTGCCCAAAACTTATAATTTCCTATAAATTAGTTGTTGTTTTTTTGTACAAAGCATTAGGCATAACAAAAAATAAATAATCAGAATAAAACAATTACATTATGTTCTTGAAAAATATACTGTTCCGTAGCTTAGTAATTATTATAATTAATTAAAACTTAAACAATAAATTGTAAAATAAATCTGACAACATTGCTATGCTTATCATTTTAATTTTACATGTTTTGACATAAACGAAATAAAAGAGCTAGTCTTAAAAGTTGCGTTTTGTGGATTGATTTAATATAAATTACTGTTAAAATTTAATATTTAATGAAAAAAGTGACAAAATAAGCCTATTAATTGTTTGCATTAGCTAAGAAAAATATTAAAATATGGTTTTAAACGTTGTCAAAGTCGTTGCAAAAGGTAAGCTTTTTCTACGTTTCTTTGAATTATATGTTTTAAAATTAATCGAGATATCCGTGGTTTTGATAATTTTACACGTGAAATTATCAGTGTAATTCGAATCTGATTGGTTGAAAGTCAAAAAATAAAGAGATTTGATTGGTCTATTATAAGTTTGTAAAATAGTCAGTGTAATTTTTGGAACTAGTTTAGTAAAAAAAATCTTCGAGGAATTAGCCCCCCATGATAATGAGGAGAATACAATTCCGACCAAAAATGTAAAACAAGCCCCATTTTCGCTTGGAAAAATGTTCTTCCTTGCCTCCTGTCTTCATTGTACCCCTATAAATATCAAATATACACCATTTTGTGCTTCCACTATTCTCTTAAAACTTTTTTTAAAACTTTTTTCAGCAACCTTAAAAACCCAATATACCAATTTTCACAAAAACTACCCCCCACTCCTCAGGGGGTAAAATTAAAAAAAATATTATGATTCAGTTTTAGCGACCTCAAAACCCCAATATATAAATTTTCAAGAAAACTACCCCCTGTCCCTCAGGAGGTGGAGTAAGATTTTTTTTATTATTCCATCAATCTATTTTCCAATCATCGTACAGAGTGATATTGGTAGACTGACAGATTCGGGCTGCTGGCCCTGTTCAGTACCAAGAGTCAACTCTGAGTAAAGTCTAAAAACGTTTTCTTAATCAGCGTGCAGAGTTGACTCTTGGTACTAAAGAGGGCCAGCAGCCCGAAACTGTCAGTCTACCAATATCACTCTGTACGATGATTGGAAAATAGATTGATGGAATAATAAATTAATATTTTTATAATTTTGTTTAAAGTTAAAAATTTCTGTCCTTAAGATTTTTTTTATTATCAGATTCACTTTCAGCAACCTGAAAAACCCCAATAAAGCAATTTTCACGAAAACTACCCCCCGCCCCTTTGGGGGTGGAGTAAGAATTTTGTTTATAATCAGATTCACTTTCAGAAACCTCAAAAACCCCAATATACCCATTTTCACAAAAACTACCCCCTACCTCTCAGGGGGTGGATTTAGAATTTTTGTATTATCAGATTCACTTTCAGCAACCTCAAAAACCCCAATATACCAGTTTTCACGACAACTAACCCTCACCCCTCAGGGGGTGAAATTAGAAAAAAATTATTATCAGATTCATATTCGCCAACCCCAAAAACCCCTATATATCAATTTTGACGAAAATATTTAAAAATATTTACCCCCTCACCCCCTCGGGGTGGAGTTAGAAAAAATTCATTATCAGATTCAATTTCAGCAACCTCAAAACCCCCTATATAGCAATTTTCAAACTTTTCTAAAAAAAATGTATTTCCCCCTCCTTGCCGTAAGTAAAAAAAAGTTTAAAAAAGTACAGATTTTTTTTATTTTTGGGACCAAAATCCCGGGACCGTGGTTCTGGGATTTTAATTTTTGGTCCCGGGACAAGGTCAGGACTTGCATGCCATAGGGGTGACCTATAGATTTATTCTTTGTTTTAAATTGTGCACAAGAATGGTTAATATGGGCCTCTTGAAGGTACAGTTCCCGACTAAAAAAATAACAAATGCTATTTAAGGTACATTGGGAAGCGTACTCCCCCTGATATCTTCTGAACTTCGATGATTTTATGGATTATTATTAATAATTAATTATTAATTAATAATTTATTAATATTTTTATACAGGATGGTATAAATTATAAGGTTAAGTATGTTACTACATTTTAAAATAAAGGCGCCCAAGGCTCTTAGGCTAAGAGATTAAAAAGGTTCCGAATGAACCCAAAGATTTGTCATTTCGGGGGGTGTAACACCACCCCCCGCCCCAATACCCTCCTTATATCCGGCCCTGCTTCTCTTAAAGATTTCCTCTGAGCCCCATTATAGATTTTGTTGGCGTTTCTTGCATGAGGCTCTTCTATAGTTAAGAGCCTACGCGATGTTTAAAAAAGTGAAAATAGTTTTAAAAAGGGAGGGGGGGGGCTAAGTTACACTGTAGATATATGAAATATTTAATTAACATTTTTATATTTTTTAAATTAAAAAATCTTGTTTTTATATTCTAAGGCTTTTTTAGTCTTATCTGTAAAAAAATACGGAAGCGAAACCACTTTTGTTCTAATTAAAATCTACTGAAAATATTAATTAATAATTATAAAATAGTAAAGAAATTATGATAGATTAAAATTCACCGCAACCTTGGTTATATTTTAAAGATAACACCGACACACAAAAAAAAATTAAGTAGAATGTGCATTTGACCGGACCTACCTACGGGTACGTATTTTGGTCCGCTGAATCCGAATTCGAGGTCAGTTTTACCCCTACACCCTCGAAATTTCGAGAAAACTTCAAAAAACCGTAAAAATGATGAAAATTGGCAGTTTTAATGATAAAAAAATGTTTTGGAATTAAACTAAGCGTGATTTTCATGTATTTCGATCCGCTGAATATGAATCGAAACTTTATTGAGACCACGAGCCATTTTAAATGTGAAAAAATCACACAAAACTCTCGAAAATTCCGAAAAAATATAGTTTTCTTGATAAAAAAAACTTCTTCTGGTCCAATTCAGATAAAATTTTATATCTTTTGATGTCTTCAATTCGCATCTTAATTTTTTTAGTCGAATCACCCTCTAAAGCTGGAAAAATTCGAAAAAATTGTAAAAATGACCATTCATAACAGAAAAAAAATTGATTGAACATGATTTAATGCCTAAAATAAATACTCTATAACGTAGATATATCAAATAACTTAAAATCTGTGAAAAACACAAGACATAATTTTGGAGGGTTTGTGTGATTTTTTTACATTTAAAACGGCTCGTGGTCTCAATAAAGTTTCGATTCATATTCAGCGGATCAAAATACATGAAAATCACGCTTAGTTTAGTTCCAAAAAAAATTTTTATCATTAAAACTGCCGATTTTCATCATTTTTACGGTTTTTCGAAGTTTTCTCGAAATTTCGAGGGTGTAGGGGTCAAACTGACCTCGAATTCGGATTCAGCGGACCAAAATACGTACCCGTAGGTAGGTCCGGTCAAATGCACATTCTACTTAATTTTTTTTGTGTGTCGGTGTAATTAATTTGAATTAATATACAAAAATCCTGACGTGACCCGATAAATATGATTACGACCCAAAATTGACTTAAGGCGTAATCCATTGAGAACCTTCCAATTTTGAATTATTTGGGCGCTCGATAGGTTCCAAATTAATTAATTTTTTTTGTGTTATTAAATCTATATATGTGTACTTCAAAACTAGTTTTATTTTATTTTTACATTGCTTTGGGTAGGCGTGGCCCCCCTCTGAAGTTTGCATTTTATTGATTTTTGCATGTTGCGGAAATTTAAATTTCTCAGTTATGAAATAAGTTAGGGATATGAAACAAAAACAATTTTTTTTAAGCATATAATAGGCTATATTTTTTGTTTGAAAGACTTTTTTCTAATTAAAATCAAAATAGGTGAAAACTGTATCTGAAAATTGGTATAAAATTTAATAAAATGATGATTTTTAAATTTTAATATTTTCGTAGAGGGTTGATTTAAGAGGGTGATTTTTTTTTTGTAAGTAGAGACTTATAAGTACTATACACTGTTAAAGTTTCAAAGAAAAATATTTATATTTTATTTTTTTATAAAAATATTACTTTTACCAAATTATTCAATATTTGAGCCTTAATTTCTCAGGGGTAACTAAATTTAAAAATTTGAAATTTTTACAGGTAAGAGCTCTTTATGTTAGCATTCCATAAAAAAAATCAGAGATGTGTTTTGCCTCAAAGTGAAAATATAATTGAAACAAAATAGGTTAAAGTCCAAATAATATATTATTTTTATTTATGTATATTTATTAATAGTACGTAAAAATATCCTAAAGTTATGTTTTTAATATATTTTTTCTTTTATGTTAATTTTTATTTGCTTTTTTGGCTTTTTGTCATTGTTTGTTTTTGGATTTTTTTTTCTAAAGCTGTGCTGTCTTCTTAACTTTTTGTTTTTTCTTAGCCTCTCGTTATTTTAATTCAAGTTTTTTTTTGCAACTTCTTGTTCTTTGAGTTTTTTCCTATTCTGCAAATTTTTCTTGACCACTTTTTTAACTTTATGTATATTTATTAATAGTACGTAAAAATATCCTAAAGTTATGTTTTTAATATATTTTTTCTTTTATGTTAATTTTTATTTACTTTTTTGGCTTTTTGTCATTGTTTGTTTTTGGATTTTTTTCTAAAGCTGTGCTGTCTTCTTAACTTTTTTTCTTAGCCTCTCGTTATTTTAATTCAGGTTTTTTTTGCAACTTTTTTTTCTTTGAGTTTTTTCCTATTCTGCAAATTTTTCTTGACCACTTTTTTAACTTTTATTAATGACACAATTTAAAATTCTTTAGAGTTTGATGTTTTGTAGCATCTAATTTTTCTTTCCGTAATAGGTATGAAGCGATGGTATTGCCTAGTTTGAGGTATCGAAATGCATTCTTCATATCTTAATTTTAATAAGTCATGAGGCTGTATTTCTTTAGTAGTAACATATATATATATTTAACACCAGGCATGTTTTCTTGGCAGTAATTAAACATATCCTCTGGGGTTAAAATTTGATTTTTTATCGTTCTTTGTAAACTGGACTTCGTTAATGTCCTCTTAGTAGTTCCTCCCAATCCATCACATGCATTCTTGCCATTTGACTTTGCAAAAAAAATCCACTCAGCTTCAATGCCAAAATCATGTTTATGGTTGCATAGATTCAGGAAATTTTGTCTGTTCTTATATTGGCTACTCGCTATTGGGACATTAATTTTAATATCATGTATAACATGCTTTTGGAAAGCATGAACAGCAACAGTATTATGCTCGAGGTGGTCACTTATTATGCATAAACTTCGATGATTTACTTTATTAAGATACAATATAGTCATTACATTTATGTAATGACTATTATAAATATAATTTTTGTCAAATAAGTATATAATCCCATAATATGTAAGATAATAAAATTTAATAAATTTCGATGATATGTTTTTTCATATAATTTTAATTTAAGGCAAAACACATTCTTGATTTTTTTTTATGTATTGCTAACATATGTGTAAAAATTTCAGATTTTTAAATTTAGTTACCCCTGAGATATTGAGGCTCAAATATTGAATAATTTGGTAAAAGTAGTATTTTTGAAGCTTTATAAAAAAATATTACGTAAATATTTTGGTTTGAAATTTTAAGAGTGTATAGTAATTATAGGTCCCTATTTATAAAAAAAAAATCACCCCCTCAATTCAACCCCCTAAGAAAATATTAAAATTTAAAAATCGTCATTTTATTAAATTTTATATCAAATTTCGGATACAATTTTCACCTATTTTAATTTTATTTAGAAAAAAGTCTTTTAAACAAAAAATATAGCCCATTGTATGCCTAAAAAATTAATTTTTGTTTCATATCGCTAGCTCATTTAATAACTGAGAAATTTAAATTTCCCCAACATGCAAAAATTAAAAAAAAAGCAAAGTTTATAGGGTGGCCACCCCCAACTGAAGCAAAATAAAAATATTCTAACATTGGTTTTGAAGTATACATATATAGGGTAAACAACAGGCAAAATAATATTAAATTTGAAAATGGTCGAGCGCCCTATGCTGGACGATATTCAATGGATTACACCTTAAAAGATTGGTCCGATGTCAGATTTTTTTCTGTTGTACTGTGTAATCCGATACAGCCTGTAATATTATGCTCGTATTATACTATCACAAAATTAAATCTGTTGATAACATCAATTTCTATATTCTGCCATATGCATTAATTATGGTATGTACAATGTACATAGCAGTTTGAATGTTAAATTAGGTTATTCTTAAGTACTCGCTATTATACCTACTCTTAGCAGCGCTAGAAGCGAGACTAGAAGAGTATAATATGGCAGTTTCGAATTTTACAAAACCGCTATAATACGCCCTAGTCTAGGACTCCTAGACAAAAAATTCTTTGATACAAATTTGTTTCATGAAAAAAAAAATAGCTTTGAAAATGTATGTCTGCCATCCGTCCGGTGTTACTTTTTTGTGTACACGATAACTCGAGAACAAATTATCCGATAGACTTGAAACTTTCAGGAAGAAATAAGTTCCATGAGAGGAAGATCCCTAGTGTTACAAAAAAAAGTGATAGGGGTTAAATAAAAAAAAAACATAAGAAGATGAAGGAAAAGTCGGATTGCCGTTTTTTTACCCCCACCCCTTAGGGGATGGATTTAGAATTTTTTTATTATCAGATTCACTTTCAGCAACTCAAAAACCCCAATACATCAGTTTTCACGAAAACTAGCCCCCACCCCTCAGGGGGTAAAATTAGAAAAAAATTATCAGATTTATATTCGTCAACCCCAAAAATCCCTATATACCAATTTTGACGAAAATATTGAAAATATTTAAAAATATTTACCTCCTCACTCCCTAGGGGGTGAAGTTAGAAAATTTTCATTATCAGATTCAATTTCAGCAACCTCAAAAACACCTATATAGCAATTTTCAAACTTTTCTAAAAAAAATGTACAGATTTTTTTCATTTTTGGGACCAAAATCCCAGGATCTGGGATTTTTATTTTCGGTCCCGGGACAAGGTCAGGACTTGCATGCCATAGGGGTGACCTATAGATGTATTCTTTGTTTTAAATTGTGCACAAGAATGGTTAATATTGGCCTCTTGAAGGTACAGTTCCCGACTACAAAAAGAACAAATGCTACTTAAGGTACATTGGGACGAGTACTCCCCCTGATACCTTCTGAACTTCGATGATTTTATGGATTATTATTAATAATTAATTATTAATTAATAATTTATTAATATTTTTATACAGGATGGTATAAATTATAAGGTTAAGTATGTTACTGCATTTTAAAATAAAGGCGCCCAAGGCTCTTAGGCTAAGAGATTAAAAAGTTTCCGAATGATTCCAAAGATTTGTCATTTCGGGGGGTGTCACACCACACCCCGCCCCAATACCCCCCTTATATCCGGCCCTGCTTCTCTTATAGATTTCCTCTGAGCCCCATTATAGATTTTGTTGGCGTTTCTTGCATGAGGCTCTTCTATAGTTAAGAGCATACGCAATGTTTAAAAAAGTGAAAATAGTTTTAAAAAGGGAGGGGGGGGGCTAAGTTACACTGTAGATATATGAAATATTTAATTAACATTTTTATATTTTTTAAATTAAAAAATCTTGTTTTTATATTCTAAGGCTTTTTTAGTCTTATCTGTAAAAAAATACGGAAGCGAAACCACTTTTGTTCTAATTAAAATCTACTATATTAATTAATAATTATAAAATAGTAAAGAAATTATGACAGATTAAAATTCACCGCAACTTTAGTTATATTTTAAAGATAATTAATTTGAATTAATATACAAAAAACCTGACGTGACCCGATAAATATGATTACAGATTTGAAATCTACGACCCAAAATTGATCTGTTGATAACATCAATTTCTATATTCTGCCCTATGCATTAATTATGGTATGTACAATGTACATAGCAGTTTGAATGTTAAATTAGGTTATTCTTAAGTACTCGCTATTATACCTACTCTTAACAGCGCTAGAAGCGAGACTAGAAGAGTATAATACGGCAGTTTCGAATTTTACAAAACCGCTAAAAAACGCCCTAGTCTAGGACTCCTAGACAAAAATTTCTTGGATACAGTGACCGCATAATTAGCCTCTTTTTCAAACATCTGTAACTTCGATTGAAATTGATAAAATTTAACGTATAAGGGCTAAAAATTTTTGTCTGGTCATGAACTTGTGCGAAAAGCAAGATTTATTGTTCTAGAAGCTAAACATTCCCTTAAAGCGTTAACTAGGGGTACTTGAATTGAATTTTATTCCAAACTTTCTCACATTTTATTAAACATAACTGACTGGATCCCTTTAACTCGATTTTTCTTGAGACACTTTATGATTTAGTACTTTTTTTAGTGCTTGGGGGTAGTGTAATCCTCCTTGTGGGGGTGGATTTTCATCGAATCCAAGGATGATACCCCTTTACGTGTTTTTATGTTTTATATGACAGAAAAATATTAAAAAAACACATTTTTCTGTGATATAAAACATAAAAAAACCTTGGATTCGATGAAAATCCACCCCCACAAAGAGGGTTAAACTTCCCCCCAATCACCAAAAAAGTAGTAAATCATTAAGTATCTCAAGAAAAATCGAGTTAAAGGGATCCAGTCAGTTATGTGTAACCTGCGGTTTTTGTTTTAGCAAAATAAACACTACATTTTAGCTATAACATATAATTCTTTCTTATATAACTCACATTTTCAAGTCTGACACTTTTATAATTAGTAAGTCCTATAATTTTATCAAATACTGCACTCCATACAAAGTGTTTCTTAACTCTTGTACTCTTCGTTCTACTGTTTTGTCCCTGTTTTGTCCTGTTCACTCTCTATAATGGAGGTTATACGTTTCACATTGTCGACATTGCCTCAAATATTAAATTTAATAACTCCAGTTAGTTAAAACTACCTTTCACACACTATTTTATTGCCAACTATCTTAGTAACATCCTGTATAAGCTATCCATATTATTTTGAACTATGTTTCCAGGATATTTCTAGGTCTGTGTCGATTGTCCCTAAAATATGGAAATCACGGTTATTTTGGGTATCTTATGTCAAGGTATATTTTACTTACGCCTGTATGCTGTATTTATTTTCCATCAGACTAAGTTATTTCGCACTTAATATTGTGTAAAACAATGTTTTTGTCACTGGTGTTTACATTTTGCAATTGCAGGTTAATTGTCAAAATATTCTCTTCTTCTTCCTCTTTTAGTTTATTTTCGAGTCATTCGATCTACCAGATTATGGATTTTGATCACATATTTGGTCATTTAGTTCTTTATTATTGGCACTATTGATCGATTTTAGGGATTTTAGTTTTTCATGACGTAATTTCCGTCACGTGATATTTCAGGAAAAGTCTTCTAGGCGGTTTATCTATTCCTAGACCCAAGCAACATCGTGATACGTATTTTATCTATGGAATTCCGTTCATGTATTTTTAGTTTCAAACCTTATTTATGAATTTACGTATTTCCGTGCCAAAAATAGGGCTTATTAATTTTCCCCGCCTCTTTCAAATAATCCCCTCTCCCCTCCATACCCGATCCTCATGCGGAATACTGAAAAGACTTCCGGGTATCCATTATTCTTTTTGATTCTTCAGAAGCAGACAGTCGAGTTGGTCATAATAGTGTTTTAGCTGATGTTAGCTTATCTTGTGTATCAAGGATTTTACTTTATGACCATTTATAAATCACCGTTTGGTATTTTATCGGACCCGTTCCGGATTTTTCAGACTGATCTGGTAAGTGAAAATTCATTCTCCCGTTTCTCTCTCTCTCTCTCTCTCTCTCATACAAACCCTAATTTTACCTTTTCTTTCCCAGTTACCGAGACGATTATTCCCGTTAAAGAAGTGCTCGCAATTCTAAGGAAGAATTTCACCTTAAAGCCACCCAAAAACTACGTAAGTTCATAACCGCCATTTTGCCGACAATGTGCCGACGTATAATTTTTGTTCTAGGGCTTTTATTTTTATTTCTACTTTCATTTCCATTACTATTTTTATTTTGGAACCCTGTTTCGATCTGCATTTCTATTCCGGATCGAAACATCGAAGCCTTTTGTCGACGTGTGCCGCTGTTATCTCTTGGACTTTGGACCCAGCGTCTGGAGCGATCCGATTCTACTGACGTCACACTTTGCCATCCCGGCGCAGCCATCCCGTCACGCGACACTAGAAAATTAAGATAAGTGCATTGTTTGTGTTTGTCTATTTGGTATCCTCGATTACGGATATTCACAAGATAATAGAAATTTGGTACTCTGATTTATATACATATTTCGCAAATATTATTACTTTTTAAAAACTGGTTAATTACTCTTATTCTGTTAACCATCGTGCACGAAGGTCCTTAAGCCTTGGTAACCCCAAGGGCATATTACTGTATATTTTCTTTTATGTGTATTAAAGTGCGTAACGCTAACAGCGAACTGATTTCCGTAACCGATATTTAAACCAATATAAGCATAAATCCAAAGGTCACTGTTCTTTTATTTTCATACTCGTAGGTTTCGAAAAGGCTGGCATTAGCCTAGAGTCATTCTATTTCTCTAAATATATGCCTGGCGCTCATTAACAACCACCTCGCTCACGACCCACCTCCACTTCGAGCTAGACGGCAACCCTCTGGACTATTTTCTCTGAAAATAGTCTGGACAAAACCGGTTCTAGGTGGGAACCGGCTATAACCGTTTTCCCGGTTATAAATTAATAAAATGTGAGAAAGTTTGGTATAAAATGCAATTCAAGTACCCCTAGTTAACCTTTTGTTTAAGGGGATGTTTAGCTTCTAGAACAATAAATCTTGCTTTTCGCAAAAGTTCATGTCCAGACAAAAATTTTGAGCCCTTATACGTTACATTTTATCAATTCTAATCGAAGTTACACATGTTTAAAAAAGGGGCTAAAAACCTCTTTTTTTGCGGTCACTCTTTGTTTCATGAAAAATTAACTAGCTTTAAAAATGTCTGTCTGTCCATCCGTCCGGTGTCACGTTTTTTGTGTACAAGATAACTCAAGAACAAATTATCCGATAGACTCGAAACTTTCAGAAAGAAATAAGTTCCATGAGAGGAAGATCCCTATTGTTACAAAAAAAAAACAAAAAAATGATAGGGATTAAATAAAAAAAAAATATAAGAAGATGAAGGAAAAATCGGATTGACGTTATTTTTACTTTTATTATAAGGATTAATTTTACTAATTTTGAAGAAAATCCATTTGGTTTGGACCATGAACGTAGAGAATAAGGACTGGTAGTTCGATTTGGTTACGCATTGACTGAAAAGCGCTGGTATCTACGAGTGAAATAGGAAGCCTTCTAGATCGTAATTTTTATTTTTAAATGGTAGTTAGTCGGTGGCTGCTAGATGGCGCCATGCGTAAACAGTGACATTATAAACATATGTTCACAGTGAGTGCCTATTCACAAGCTCACATAAAACATAACAATGCGATGCCGTGATTGGCTTGATGGGCCGCCATGTATCTTGTAAGCCAATCACGGCACCGCATTCTTATGTTTTATGTTCTTATGCAATCTTCTGGATATGCCTTGACGTTTATTTTTAGTGTGTGTTTTTATGAGAACATCTTCTTTGGTTTTTCTAAGGCAAGTTTATTTTTTCGTAAAACGAAAAATAAATTGAAAAAAAAATGTTTTTGAAAAAAATTGTTTTTACCCCATTTTACCCCCTTACCCTAATCCGATTTTTACCAAACACAATCCCAGCCTAGAACTTTGAATAATCAACCTATGGTCCAAATTTGAAGTCTTTAGCCCGAAGCGTTCTTGAGTTATCATGGTCACAAATTTCCCGGACACAGACCGACCGACCGACAGACAGATTTTTTTTTATGGAAATCATATTTTTTGGACTTTTTCGTCCAGAAACGTAAAAAAAAAGCAATCAATTTTTTTCTATTTTTTTTTACTAACGCAAGACTTTCCTTGGTGAAAGTAATACATATTTATGCCACTTTTGGCGAAACCGGAAGTGGTACAAAAAAACTAAATCCGCCATTTTATAGCCAATGTAAACTTTTTTTTTAAATCACCAAAGTTTCGTTTTTATCGAATGAAGATTAACCTTAATTTTAGGGATGGACATAAATAAAACTCGCCTGTTATGGAAGTATACCGGGTGTTACAAGACCAAGGTACACCCCCCTTTTTTCTTTATTTTAAAAGTTAGAGATTTCAAATTTGGGGGGTCTTTTATAGCCATAAAATGTCAACTTTTAACATAATCTGTACATTTCAGCCACTTCCGGTTTAACCGGAAATGATACCAACTTTTAATTTTTAAATGGGACACCCTATATATTTTTACATATTTCAATTCTGCGCTTTATTCTGAATACAATGATACCAAAAAAGTGACATTTCCGATGTCAATGTATTTTTTAATTTAATTTTTAGTTTATATCATACGAAGGCCATGATTACTTAAAATTACTAGAAATGATCTAAGTAATCCTAGAAAAATACATTTACGCTAAAAAAACATTTATAACTCAGTTGCACCATTTTAAAGTTTTCGAAAATGGTTTTTGCTTAAAAACTCAATTTTTTTAAATGGCGCCATATTGGTACACTGGTACCGTCAAAAAGTACCGCCTTTTAGGAATCTACCAATATCCTTTATTTTAATGTAGGATAAATACAACCGTTTTTATAAATTAAAATCAATGATAATTATCATGTTTTTAATTATTGCGTGATTTTAGTTAATAAAGTTGGCTTTGACAAATAAAAAGACAAAAGACTGCTTTCTGCTTTCTGTCAAATTTAGTGTTATTAATTTTTGAACGTTTTTGTAACATACATAATTTTGTTTATTAAAAATGGTACATTATACTAGAGACGAAAAAATTGACATGCTTTTAATTTAAGGGGACTGCAGGAAAAATTCTGTACAAGCACAGTTACTTTGCATTGAAAGATATCTGGAAAGGCAAGCCCCACCGAGAAATTATTTTCAAAGGCTAGAAACAGTACTTAGAAAAGAACCAGACAATAATGAAATGAATGAAAGATTTATAATAAATGAGGACTTTGAAATAAATGTTTGTGCAATGGTAGAGTTAGATAAAACGGTATCCATTAGACAAATTGCACAAGAATTAGATGCGAACCACGTGACGGTATGGAGGGTATTAAAAAAAAACTATAAATCATTTAAATATCAGTTAAATCAACATTTGTACGAAGACGACGATGAGAGAAGAACAGAATATTGTCGATGGATTTTAGAAAATAATATCGCAGATAATAATATTTTTTTGAGCAAAATTTTATTTAGTGATGAGTCAAGGTTTACAAATTTGGGTCTTTTTAATCGAAATAACACCCATTATTGGGCACAAAACAATGAACATTTATTCCATGAAAACAACTTTCAAGACAGATTTGGTTTTAATGTGTGGATTGGAATCATAGGAACAAGAATAATAGGCCCTATAATTTTTGATGGACGATTAAACGCGCGAAGATATTTAGGATTTCTTCAAAATGAAGTTGAAGAGTTTTTGGAAAATTTACCAATAAATCTCAACCTTGATATGTATTTCCAACAGGACGGGGCGCCGCCACACAATGCGGCAATCGTAACAAATTATTTGCATAAAAGATTTGGACAAAATTGGATAGGAACAAATGAACCCATCAGGTGGCCCCCAAGATCACCTGATCTGACTCCATTAGATTTTTTTCTGTGGGGCCACCTTAAAAACTCTATGCCACTCCGCCAACGACCAGAGAAAATCTTGAAATAAGAGTTAGAAGAGCGATAAATGAAATAACACCTCAACAACTTAGTAGGGTAATGCGTAATATGGCAAACAGAAAACAGATGTGCATTAATCAAAACGGTGGACATTTTGAGCACTTAATGTAATTTTTGTTTTAATTTAGGGTATTTTTTAATTTTGTTTCTTGTCCTACTTATTGTTAATAAAGATTATTAAATGTTTTGTAACTTAGTTTTGCACTTGTGCAGATGTGATTGTTTCTTAATTTTTTGTTTTAGTTTTTTTGTATTTTCAAAATAAAAATATGCTTAAATAATATTTAATTTTTTATATTTTTACCCGAACATAACAACGAAGGGAGGGTTGTGTTTTTAACGTATTTGTTTTATGTGCATATGTTTCTTTGTTTGTTCCCCTTGACAGCCTAAACTAATTGACCGATTATTAGAACCATTTTTAATTACAGATTACATAAAAAACCGAAAAAAATCAACAAAATTTAACCTGACAGATAAAAATAAAGGCATCCTGTCTTTTTGGTTATCAAAGCCAGCTTTGTTAACTAACATTACACAATAATCAAAAATATGATTATTATCATTTATTTTAATTTATAAAACCGGCTGTATTTATCCTACATTAAAATAAAGGATATTGGTAGATTCCAAAAGGGCGGTACTTTTTGACTGTACCAGTGTACCAATATGGTGCCATTTAAAAAAATTGAGTTTCTGAGCAAAAACCATTTGCGAAAACTTTAAAATGGTGCAACTGAGTTATAAATGTTTTTTTTAGCGTAAATGTATTTTTCTAGGATTGCTTAGATCATTTCTAGTAATTTTAAATAATCATGGCCTACCTATGATATAAACTAAAAATTAAATTAAAAAATACATTGACATCGAAAATGTCACTTTTTTGGTATCATTGTATTCAGAATAAAGCTCAGAATTGAAATATGTAAAAATATATAGGGTGTCCCATTTAAAAATCAAAAGTTGATATAATTTTCGGTTAAACCGGAAGTGGCTGAAATGTACAGTTTATGTTAAAAGTTGACATTTTATGGCTATAAGAGACCCTCCAAATTTGAAATCTCTAACTTTTAAAATAAAGAAAAAAAGGAGGGTGTTCCTTGGTCTTGTAACACCCGGTATATGGAGAGAAAACGCAATATACTATCCACTGCAAAGAGTATACTGTGGAATGCGGAGCATTACATATCCTCACGGCTTGTTTTCTATGATTCTATGAAACTGGGGTGGATGTCATGTAGGGAGGATGTTTGAAATAAACTTAAAAAGACTTTCATGAGACGCACCCTCAACAATAGAAAGAGAGAGAAAGAGAGAAAGCGAGGAAATAAAAAACCTGGAAAGAACAAAGCCAGACTCGTTGCATGTTTTAATGTAAATATACAATAAGTACAGTGGAGTACAAGGGTTGACTTTTTCAAAAAAATAATAAAAAATCTACCAAAATAAAATTGATAGGTACAGTTAGTAAATACTGAACGTTTTTGCAAATATGGAACCCCACGAGAGTTTAGTAAACCTTCACAGTTTGTTACAGTAATACATAACGTTGTTTTAGTTCTTGTAACTGCAACAACCAGTTAAGATCTAAGGCTTTCGGGTTAGACATAAGGTAAATAAGGTAAATGTCCCAATTATCGTCCACTTATGCACTAAATCAGACTTTGGTAAGCCACAAAAAGTTAGTTTAAAAGAGTATCAAAATTAAAATGGTACTAACTGAATCAACATTGATTGAAATTTACTAAATTATATTTAAAATTAACGTATATATCATCAAAAATATATAAATAATTGCTATTTATAAAAATGTATGATGTCCCAATTATCGTCCACATAATTTTTGGGGTTGGCCCAATTATCGACCTAGATAATGTCCCAATTATCGGTCACAGTGAAACAAGATGATTTTTATATTATATTTATTAATATTTATGATAAAAGTGGACATTTAAAACATGTTTTTAAAATATAGCCTTTACAATATGAAATTTATAATTAGATCCGGAAAAAATTGTCTTTAAGACAATAAATAATAGGTATTAAAAAACCTATTTATTCTGTAATCTTTTATTTCCATATTAAACCGCTGAGGAATTGAGATGTAGGTATTGTGGATATTGTAGATATAGGTAGATATTGGAGTAAATCCAAAGAAATCTTAATCAAACTTGCGACCTTTTAGCTAATTTTCAAGATTTTTAGAGGAAATATTGAGGTAAAAACGCGATAAAATTTAAGGGATTGTTTCCTAAAAGAAATTCAAGGAATACAGCTTTTTTAGCAGATAACCCTTCAGTTTAAACTTATTTTTTTATATTTTTCCCATATGATTTCATAGTATTTGATTTCTTATTATCTATTTTTTCTGGTATCCAGTTTTTTAGTAGCTATTTCTTTTCTTCTATATCTTGCTCGGATTTCTTTTTTCCATCAGTTCAAGTTTTCGGTTCTCTTCTCTTTGGTTTCTTTTTCCTCTTTTTCTTTCAACTCTAATGCCTTTTTATCTTCTTTCCATTAATATGAGGTAATCTTGTCCATTTTTGTTGTTGTTTTACTAATAACCAGAGCCCGAGCACTCATTTAGCTTTAAATCATCTTTTGCATTGAGTTCTTGTAGAGTGAGGACACACGTCTTGCGGTCGCTTATATTCATTTATTTATGCTACGCTCATGAACGAAAGAGCAGCTCTCTTATCCCCGAGGTCTGCTAATAACAGATTATTTATCTTCTTATTCTTTATGCCAAGGAACAATTCAAGAAATTACTTGTGCATTGGAAATGGTAAGAGTTTTTAAGGTTATTTTGATTTTGGTCCTACATTCTTCTTCAGAACTAGATATATATTTACTGAATTTTTTTAATGAATTTTTAAGGTTAATATTTTTACTACTTATAAATGATTATTTTTTTGATGATTTACCATTTTTTTTTTGTTTTATGGACCACCAGAAATTAAATAAACTTATATTGTTAAATGGACCTTGCAATACTGGCCCAGAATATCTATTTCTTGCCTCGAAAAATGCAAGGAGTTTGGACTTTTTTGTTTGTAAATTTTATGTTTTCTGGGGTTTTTTTAATATTTTTGTTCTTACATATGCAAATATTATCCAAAACGGTGTGATTACAGGCGTAAAAAAACTTGCAAGAAGTGGACGATATACGTATACGTGGATTGTCCCAATTAGCGTCCTATATTTGTCCTAGTTATCGTCCACTTTTTGCAAGTTGATTTTTAAGCTTATTTGTGAAAAAATGGTAGGACGATAATTGGTCTTGTTAATCGTCCGCCCGGACGATAATTGGGTAATGATTTATTTTCTTGTCCCAGATATCGTCCGGCTTATTTTTTTTATTAAAACTGAGATTTATCCTAAAATTTTACATAATAAAGTTAATAATGTGCTTTACAAATTACTAAAACCAAATTTTTACTTAAAATGTGTTAAGATAACCCAGATATATCAATTTACTTCAGACCGCTGAACTTATCTGACTGACTAAGAAGTGCATTATAGATAGTATTACAGTTGACATGTGATAGTTTATTCGTTTGTGTAAAATTATACAGAAAAGTAATGCTGCCCTTAAGCTGAGTAAACATAGCCAACATATCAATTATTTTATTAAAAATTGAAAATTAAGTTAATTTGACCCGATTCTCTTATTTTTTTAGAAAATATAAGAAAGTGGACGATAATTGGGACATGGTCGATAATTGGGACATTTACCTTATTTATATAGAAGAGAAAAAGTCGCTTGTAAAACAAGTTTACACTACGATATTTCAGAAACCCTTTAAGCCAGTGACTTGAAATTTGGAACAAAGATTTTTTAAGTAGTAAACAATTTTATTTCCAAATTTCAAGTCTCTGTGAAAAAGATTTCTTGAAATATCTTAGTGTTAAGTTGTTTTGCAAGCGACTTGCATCTATTTCTCTACTATAGAACTAATAGTTTCGGGTTTGGACCGTGTTGATGGATTATTAATATCCATATAGTAATAATCCATCAACACGGTTAAAACCCGAAACTATTAGTTCTATAAACCAGTTAAGGTTTACTAAACAACCGTATTCGGCCCTACGGCTAGCTATACGGCCCTCCTTAGGAGAAACGCGGCAAATCCAGATAGCAATACAGTCGATTTTTACAAAAGCGGTCACAGAAATATCGGCTGTATTGCTATCTGGATTTGCCACGTTCCTCCTAAGGAGGGCAGTATAGCTAAGGACATGTCCACAGGCTCGCATAACAACCTAGTACATAACAATGCGATGCCGTGATTGGCTTGATATGCCGCAATGTATCTTGTAAGCCTATCACGGCAACGCATTCTTATGTTTTATATTCTTATGCAAGCTTCTGGATAGGCCTTAAGCCACTTATACTGTACAAGTTGTAGAGGGGAGCTGAAGTGGCGTCCCTTCTGACTAATATGAAATGTATGACCCATTGCCGCGGAATATTTGACATAAAAAAAAACAAGAAATCTCTAGCGCCGCAAGATAAATTTAACAAATTGGCCTTTTTTTAATTTTCAAACTGTTTTAAAATTTAAAAAATTCTAAAAAGATCAAGCGCCGCAGGCGATTTTTTTTCTAAATATGTACAATTCGTCGCCTTCCTTACAAAGAGGCTTATCTCAAAAAATTTCTAAATTGAGGTAGGCCCTTGGAGGGTATCAAAGCAGTAACCTGCTGCTACCCTGATTAATAATATTATTATTAATCAGTGTAGCAGCAGGTTACTGTTTTGAACCCCACCCAAGGGCCAAAGTCCAAACTCAATTAAGCAATTTTTTGAGATAAGCCCCTTTGGAAGGATATTATCAAAAATCACAAAAAATTACGTAAAACCCTTTGCAAGGGAAGCGACGAATTATTCAAATTCTTTAATTTTATAGCGTTTTTCTGATAACATTTTCTGGTCTGGTAATTACTGGCAAATTCCTGGTATAAAACCATTACTGGAAAGTTTACTGGCAATTGCCTTTAAAGGCTTTTATTACTGGCAAATGCCAGTAATGACTGGCAAATCGGAAACACTGCCCTGATATTACTGGAAAGTTTAATGACAAGCCTTTAACCTCTTCAGGGACATAGACACATATGTGTACAGTTGAAAATAAATTCCGAAAAATGTAATTCACCGAATTTATTAACGCTCAGTGACTATAGCTGTTGCATTTTGCTTTGTTTCCAATCACAAGAAACATACAATGGTCAAGATTCGCACATCTTCAGTTGTTTACTTGTTTTTGCAATAAAAAGCATATTTAACTTTTGCCACTAAATTAATTTAAACAAAAAATTCGTCCCTGAAGAGGTTAAAGGCTTTTATTACTGGCAAATCCCAGTAGTGACTGTCAAATCGGAAACACTGCCCTGACATTACTTAAAAAAAACTGCACTAAGAGCTCTTTACCGTAGTAAATACTAAACGTTTTTGCTTATATGGAACCCCACGAAAGTTTAGTTAACATTCACTGGTTGTTACAATTACCAGAACTATAACAACCTTAAGTATTACTGTAACAATCAGTGAATGTTAACTAAACTTTCGTGGGGTTCCATATAAGCAAAAACGTTTAGTATTTACTACGGTGTGTATACTAAATAGTTACTATTACTATAAAAAAGGTTTTGGCAAAACTCAGAAGCTGAAGGATTTAAAATTGGGTATATATTTATAGGTGCACCACTGGGAAAAGGGTGAAAAATGGGTGGGTTTTTATATTTCAAAGAGTTATTATTATATGTACGTATATATTTTACATATTCATGGAGGTGTGTTTTAGAGTAGGGATAAAATAGGTTGCAATTGTTTTGCCTATTCCATACAGATAAGAGCTAGAAAAGGCGTGTATTAACAAAAAATTATTTTTTTTTTCATGTTTTACGTTTTATTATTTTTTTAATTTTTTTTATTAATTACTTTTAATTTAAGAATTTCAAAAAATATATATAAAAATCTTGCTAAGAAAAAATACCATTTAGTGACCATTCAATTCCAATTCTTGCGTGTCTGGTTAAAATTAAATGGATAATAGCTGCTTCCCTTTTACATAAAACATAAATAAAGGGTAGAATTTGTAATTCGAGAAAGTGCGTGGGTTCTTTTATTTTTTAACATAAGTAGGTACCGGTTTTTGTTAGAGTCAATGCACATTCAGAGGCTTGCATAACAAGCATAATACATAAGAATGAGATAACGTGATTGGCTTTCAAGATACATGACGGCACATCAAGCCAATCACGGCATCGCATTCTTATGTATTATGCTTGTTATGCGAACCTGTGGATGTGCCCTTACTAACATTTTAAAAATGTATTTTGTACTGGTACTTTGACAACAACTTATTTCAACATAAACGTGTAAATACACTAACAAAAAAAGTGGAAAAAAAAATATTTTAACGCTCTTTTTCATACAATACTAAAATTTGGACATTTAATATCTGATTTTTTTATAAAAAACTTAACAATTTCCTTATGATTCTGTAGAACACTCGGTAGAACACTGATAAAGGGTTAATGCTTTAAAGCATTTAAATTTAAATTTTTATTTCGAACTTGTTTTATTGCCAGAAGTTTTCAATCTAAATCTAAATTTAAACTAAAATAAAAATAAATGCACTAAGCATATTATGGCTGAACTCTTAACCCTTCGGTGCTCGCGCCTTTCAAGATTACACGATTACTCGCGCTGCGGCTTTCACACCGCATTTAAGGATTACTATTTAAAAGCTCTAATTTTAACAAAATTTGAAAAACTTAATCAAAACTTCCACTAATAGTGTTCTGTAAAGAGTTTTATTGAATTTAAAAAGATATAAAATACAGAAATATATTTATCAAACTAATCATACATTAAAACAATGTTTAACTAAGCAACTATGCTTTTTACATACAATAAGATTGACAAACAAACCTCATTATCAACTTAAAAGACAAAATACTTGCGGCCTAAGACGAAGTAGGTGGTGATGCGTATTTCAGTAAACAAATACCCCCCTCCACTGGTCTATTTGTTTATTGGAACCACAGAGTAACAGAAAAGACATCACGTGAGTTCGATGTCTCCACTTCTCCTCTCATAAGCCAAGAGGGGAAAGTGTGGTTATGTTCTCATTTTTTTGGTTTTTACAATACAGAAAACAGTGAAATCACGTATCAAAGGTAAGTAAATCCCCACCACTATAAGCCAAAATTTTCCCGCTCTTGACCCGTTTTATTCTTAATAGAAGGAATGGCAATAGCGAATCCCCACCACGGTGGTAACCTTTGAACCTTAGAGGAAGGAAGGGACATAGATAAAGAATTAGAGAGAAAATTATTGGCCCAACATGTTATGCATAAGAGTCTTATAATAAGAGACCCTGGGTCTGGCTTCTCATTGGTCGATTTACCTATATAGTAATAGTACGCCACGTTATCTATCTTACCTCTCCAAACTCTACCCCCTAATAGGTAGAAAGAGCCCCCTATCCATTAAAAACAAACTTCTTCTTTACAACCAAACCCTAAAGCCGGTACTTCTCTACGGAGCCCCAGCCTGGAACAAAATCACCCTTAATAAAGCGCTCTCAGCAAAACTTCAGGCCTTCCAAAACAAGGCACTCAGAATATGCCAATTTAGATCACCCAAACCCCCTCATTTCAAACTTTCTAGACTACGATCACGAAATACACTACACCCACAAAAAGATCAAAAACGTCCTCAAACAGTAATGGTACCCACAAATACAGGACAGATGCATTCCCAGCATCAGTGAGCTAGTCTCACTCCTCCCGCACATCCCTCCTTTCCTTATCCCATCCCTCCCCATCCCTCTTCCACCCCCTCCCCCAACGCCAAATTATGACAGATGCTACTCGCATCAGTGAGCAAGACTCACTCCCCCTCCAAATTATGACAGATGCATCTCGCCTCAGTGAGCAAAGACTCACTGCCCCAACTATCCATTTAAACTAATTATTTTTCAAATCAATGAGCCATAGGCTGCGCCTGTCTCTTAAAGACCCTTTAAAAAAAATTATCTATCTTACTCCAACATCGGAAGCGCGCTGGATGTTGGGCCCAGAATATCTCAATGTATTAGGTATACGGATGCCAACTCTGTCTCCCTTCTTTCCTCTAAGCTTTAAACCATTCTTAGAATAAAGCTGGAAGTAAAAAAATCCGGCTAGTTGTCGAAAACGCGAGCACCGAAGGGTTCAGCTGCAGCAAATAAATGCAGTCAAATAGGAGTTAAAGTAAAATAGAATGCATTTAACGGTATTTTATATTTGTTAATACAATAGGTCATAAAGCGAAATTTGCAATTTGCAAAAAGTACATCTCGAGGAAAGCAATCAAAATTCAACTGTTTATTGCTCTTTTGCGTCTTATATTCCAGGGGTCGGCAAAATCGGACCGATATTATCGGTAGCCAGGTGCTCTATTGTTGGCCATTCGCAAAAATATTTCGCATACGCAGTTGCTATGAAACAACCAATCACATATTAGTTTCAGATTAATCCCTGAAGATGTATCTAGCAGTAAGAGACGAAACGTCGGAAAGTGAAAATCCATCAACACGTTCTAAACCCGAAAGTGAAAATTCTTTATATCTTAGTGGCCGTGAAAGCTTGAAATCTAAAACACAAATTAGCTATCCTAGCAACAGCGTATGCGAATATTTTTGCGATTGGTCATTAATAGTCCACCAGTGTCGGACTAGGAACATGATGGACTACCGGGCAAAGGGTGAGGATGTTCATATTTAAAAAAAAAAATGTGGGCAAAGGCTCGGACTGGAAACAAAAAAGGAATGGATTTTAGGAATAAAAGTGCAATGGCGACTTCTCCCGTTAGATTAGACAGGGACAAAAGTTCTACCCAAAAAGGATAGAAGACATACATACACTCCCACTTCCACCCAACCAAACAAATTCTGTATTTGTTCTTTGTTGAACAAATACAATATTTACTTGGCCGAGCGAAAAGTGTAACTATATTATTTATTTTAAAGAAATTACTGGCGCCATCTAAATTTTAGTAGAATTATCTAATTCTACAGATTCACATTAGCTATGTTCGTTCGTGCGGCTCAGTGCTAGACTTTCCGGCCAACCAAATAAATACTGTATTTTTTGTTTGAAAAACAAATACAGTATTTATTTGGTTGGCTGGAAAGTGTAGCACAAATGAGATAGAGATAGGGTAGACGTCTTTTGTTTCATAATTCTAGTTGTAGAGAGCTCCATTCAAACTTCTGTTTCAATTATTGTGGACAGTATCTTTAAAAAGCATGTCAGTTTCTAGTATAGATGTTAGAGCGCTCAGGTTTATTTTTTATTTATTAAATCAATTCTATACAAAAATACATTTTATCTAATACATACAGGTAATAAGACAATTACCAGCTTTATTTTAAATAGATAAACTCAATAATAACCCCCGCGTGGCTTTTACTTTATTGAGTGGATAATTATTTATTTTACCCACTCAACTGTCACTTGTCAAATTATTTTCTATTAAATATCATTAAAATTTTTAATAAAAATATGAATTCCTAAGCTATTTATTGGATAAAACCTTGTATGGCACTCATGGGTAAACCGATATTGCCCTCTCGAAAATTAACCTGCTTGGCTGACGCCTCGCAGGTTAATTTTCTCATGGGCAATATCTTACTTTACCCACTAGTACCATAAATAACTATTTTTAAGTAATAAAAACGTGTCTTGCGTATTGAGCAACAGCGTATGCGAATATTTTTGCAATTGGTAATAAAAACGTGTCTTGCGTATTGTTGGTGATGAAAAACAACAACTAAGTTTGGCTTTACGTGGCCAGATTTTGTATTTTGAGGTGGCCTACCGGACATTTGTTCATGCGGCCCTTTGGCCGGATATTTGGCACGTATAAATTTTAAACGTTTTCCTTTTGTGCCTAGATTTTTGAATACCGGAAAAAAATTTATTGCTAGGAAGGAAAAAATCTGATATGAAGCCCTTTCGTATTACTTACCAAAGTTGCGGTTATGGTTATGTTTGGTAATTAGTATTATTACTGACTACTAAACATAACCTATTTGTTTATTGTTTTGTCAGAATGTTTCTTAATGTCACAGACTAACCCGTTTATTTAAAATTCTACTGATTCATTAAAAATACCTATCTACATTAAACAAATTCAAACTCTAGGTTTTCTATGACAAACTTATAAACAAAACAAAAAAAAAAGATTTTGGAAAAGAGATATAATAACCGAAACGCTCTTAAATCACGGTAACAGATTTTACTACCAATTGGTTCAACCGCACGTAACCACAGCATTCCGAAATCAAACGGTAAAAACCAAACGTATGACTAAAACGTTGGTAACTAAAAAGAAAGGCCTTATGGATAAGACAGCTAAATAAACGGTTCCACAACCAAAGTTCCAGATCTAACAACAAGATTTCTGGATGTATGAAAACTAAAAATAAGTCAAGAACTGGGTGCTCCCAATTTTGGGGGTATAGACCCACCAAATAATGTATGGCCAAAGGGTAAGTTTAGAAACAAAAGAATTAAAAGCCTTTTGTTAGAATACAGTGTTCTGGGTCTGGGACTTTTCCGTGAAAGTTTAAGATAATATTTTCTTGTAAAAGGTTGCAGACCCCTTTAGAGTCTATAAAGATATACCGTATTTAAAGTAGGTAATCATCTTTATCATCATCAGGTAGCGAAGTGGTTATAAAAATCACGGCACTTACGCCTTTGATCTTTTGTACATGCGGCAGTCATGCTTTTATGTATAGGTTGGTAACATGACAAACAATTAAAAACTGAAGCAATATATTTTAAGCTAAAAGTCCAAACATACTGGTTTCATTTTTGCAACCAAATATAAAGTTAATAACGTAGTAAAGGGAAAGTAGGAAAGAGTTATATAAAACGGACAGTATATCCTTTGATACCCATTTTTGAAATTTTTATCGCGTGGTGGAACGTTAAGATATTAAACAATAAAAAAAATTGAATACTGCATGACATTTTTTGCGGGTATCGCCGTTAGCTAAGTTAAAAATATTTCTAACCTAAAGACCACTTTACACGGAGCAATTTATACGCAAGTTTGATGCTATGCAAGTTTGCTGCCAGATATAGCATGAGGACAATTGGACATTGATTTGACTTTTCACGGAGCAAGTTGTACGCAAGTTTGGTGCTATATATTGCAAGGTAAACAGTTCTGCCAACCAGACAATTTTGACGTGTCTCTACGTTTGTTAACAAAAACATAACCTAGCATTTGCTTTTTTAAGGAAGTTTTTTAGTTATACATGTTAATAATAATTATTATTAACATGTGCAGTTGCTACTATATTAGTAAAATGAAATCGATTTGGAAACTTTTTTTCCAGGTTGGTACCACGAAAATAACCATAAAACTTGCGTGAAAATCGCCGAAAAATAGAACATCTTCTAAATAATTTGATGACACGAAAATGGCCTCAAACTTGCCTGAAGGCATGCGCAGTGACTGAATCATTCATCAAACTTGAACACAAATTGCTTCGTGTAAAGTGGCTTTAATAAGAAAATGAAAAATCGAGAGATGTGCCTTGGCCAAATTAGTATCTCGAGAGTTGGAAATGTCATTTTCTCATGAGGTTAGAACAATTTTTTATTCAGAATCATAAAAATAAAATATTATGATAATAATTACATTTAAAAAGATGTTTGGTTATGCAGGGTGATCAATAACTTGCATGCCAAAATCTAAGAGGTGATTCTGCATCCAAAAATATCAAAAAAAGTTCCTATAAAGGTTGGTCCGCAAATGAGCCCTAAGAGGTCTACTGCCCTTTAAATAAATTTGTAATAAAAATAGTGTTTTTAATTAATTACTCTGGTACCCTTTAAGCTAGAGCGACGAGCTTTTGCATATATACTAGTATTAATAGGGGCAATCAGTTTATGTTAATTTATTTTTTTGAATTTATCCAGAGGCGTCCCTAGACGGAAAAATGTATTAGGCTCAACACATTTTTGTTCCAAACTTTTTTATGTGTACTTATTTTGGATTTTTTGTTAAGAATATGTATTCATTGAGTAAAAATACACTGTAGGAGCATCCGTTTAAAAAAAAATGCAATTAAGAGGAAGTAACATTTTGTGCCACCAAAAACGTTACTTTTTAAAACTCCTTTAATATTAAATTTAGGTGTTTTGGTGAAGAATACTTTTTTGCTCAGTTTTAAATGAAGAATCACCCTGCAGCATTAAAATTTTATTGATGCTTTTTTTGTTCCCCATTCAATATGCCATCTTCGTAAGGCCGTCGATCCCTTAGGGCTCATTTCCGGACCAACCTTTATATAAACTTTTTTTGATATTTTTGGATGTAGAATCACCTCTTAAATTTTGGCATGGCAATTATTGATCACCCTGTATAACATATGTTGGTCTCAATGACAAGCATAGCGCGTCATCTATGAGGTAAATCCATAGCCCTTGGTTAGAAAAAGGGAAACTTGTTTAAAAGTAAATAAAAAATATAAAAGTAATTATATACTTTGCAACTTTTTATAATACACAAAAAGGACATTTTACTGTATGTGAATGACAAAAACTTTTCCCCCAACTAATTACATCGGCACTTAGTGCTACTAAGAGTGCCGATGTATTAAAATCTTCGCCGAAAAGTCAAAATCTTTGACCATGCTTTTTTCACGTTTCTCGACGTTTTAGACCATTCTGTGTCGAAATCAGTAAAAAAATGTTTGCGTCCGTCTCTCTGTCTGGGTGTAAACTCTCTAACTCCATTTCTACATGAGATATCGACTTGCGGTTTTTTGCATATTGTTTCTTATCGTATTTCGAAGAACTGATTAGATTTTGGGGGTAAACGATTGAGGGTAAGGGGGTAAAAATAGGGTAAAACTCCTATTTTTAGCGTTTTTTGTTTATAATTCAGGTAATTATTATTGTATTTGGTTAATTTAGCACTTATATAAAAGATAATTTTAAATTGATCAAAAAATGTTATAAACAACGTTTTCCTAAAACGCATTGTATTCGAGATATTGACGTTTAAAGCAGTAAAAGGTTTTTTTAGCATATCTCACATATTTATAACCCGATTTCCAAAAATTATATTTTGAATAAAAGCTCTTTTTAAGCCCTATAAAAAATTTTATATACAGTTTTTTGCTAGAATATAATGTTTTAAAGATACAGAATTTAAAATAAAACAAAACATCTAGTTTGAAATTTGCAAACTAGATGGCTCTAGTGTACAATAGTGCCGATGTTTTGACAGGGTGCTTGCAACGTTTCATCTAGTTGTATATTTAAATTAATGTCATATTGATTCAGATATACATATCTGGATCAAAACCGTGACCCGCTTAATCTAATATGTCCCAAATAGGAAATCCGATATTGCTCTTCAGTTACATACTGAAAGTACAAGGGGGAGAACGCTACTAAGAACCAAAAACTTGCAATCCAATAAGCCGATTTAAAATTTAATATGCATGAAACTTCTTATTTACAAGAACCTTCGTCATTGATACTTATACAGGGCGATTTTGTTAACCTAAAACTTTAAAATATCTCGAATAATATGCATTTTAGAAAAAAAAATGTGACAAAAGTTGTTTATTTCAATGGGGGAACATATATTTTTCTACTGCTATTTAATTCTCATTAAAAAAATAAAAATCTTTTGTTAAAAACTTTTTTTGATTGGATTTTTAGTGGCCAAGATAACACAGCCACACAAAATTAAAAAAGTTGGATCTTCAACGGACTCGACTAAACTGCAAATTCAATAAAACCTGCAGTGTCTCAGTTGCGAATGTGTGACTCAGTTGCGAATGTGTGGTAAAAGGCGAAGATCATACCAGTTCGGGTGCGACTCGCGTAATTTCGTCGAAGCTTCGCAAAGGCGGACCCATTATATGAAAGCAGCAGAGGTATGAGTCACTGCAGCTTTTATTGAATTTCCAGTATAGTCAATTCCTATGAATTTTGAGCTGCTGAATCCGAATCTGAGGTCGGAATTTGAAAGTTAGCTCCCATTTTCAACAATTACGGTTTTTAAAATTTTAGTATTTAATTTTTCGCCAACGAACCGTGAAAAAAGAAAAAAGTTTGGGAGAAAAAACTGATAAGGCCCTCCCGTTTGCACACCCCTGGTTAAAATAAGTACACGAAAATAACATACGAAGATGGGTCTTATTAATATCAGTTCACGTGCAAAACCTTGTTGCTATATCTCAAAGGGCTCCCGAGTTATTAAATAAAAACCTAATTTTTAACCACTTTCAAAGGGGCTTAGCTCCCTTACGACGCATTTTTAGACATATGTTTATAGGAACTTTTTGTCATATTTTCTGACATAGTATATCTAAACCCCTTAAAATGTCGGACCCTATTTCAAATATACCCTGTATATGAAAAAACGTTTAGTATTTACTACGGTAACGAATGCGCCTTGAGTATAACATAAAAACACTGAAAAATCCCTAAGTAGCTATCATCTGCCAGCGTGGCGGTTTTTTGATGAAAAAGGTGTAGTGGTACCAAAATTAAAAATGTTTTAACGTGATTTGTTGCTTATTCCAAAGCGAGGGGCATGTCACAGAGGCGGTATTTCGTTCCTTCAAGAGGCTATATCAGGCGATATCGAGGCGATATCGGGCGATCTCGAGGCCATATCGGGCGATCTAGAGGCGATATAGGCGATATTGATTAAAGTAAAAGGCGATATTTGGTCCCGCAAATGACGTGTCACATGCTCTCTCGTTCCAAACACTTTAAAGACGAAGCACGTACTTTACTTTCCCGAATTAATTTTTTTACCGCTGCACCACGAGCGGGCCCACGGCGACCTAAAAAATGTAAAATGTAATCACTCTTATTTTTTTCTTAGAAATTGTTTTGGGGACAAAAGTCCAAACGAAAAAATCCTTAGTTTTAAATAGGTTCGTAACCTTTTTTAATTAAGAATAGTTAACGGTAAATATTTGGGTGGGGCAAAAAAACAAATTATTAAAATTTGCAACCCTAACTTTATTTTCCAATGCCTTTTTTGCCACTTCTAGTAACATATTGGGATTTTTTATTAACTAGAGCCATAAACTACATTAAGTGGTACCCGTTTCAAGCAAAAACCTTATTCGGAAAAAATTAGGGTTAGGCCCTTATGTTAGTTGCACTCTTCATATACAGGATGATCAGTAACTGCCATATCAAAATTTAAGAAATAAATATGAAAAAAAGTTTCTCTAAAGGTTGGTGCGGAAGAGAGCTACGACCCTTCGAAGATGACATATTGAATGGGGAACAAAAAACAGCAACAATAAAATTTTAATGCTGCAGGGTGATTCTTTATTTAAAACTGAGCAAAAAAGTATTTTTCACCAAAACACCTAAATTTAATATTAAAGGAGTAATAGCCTTTTAAAAAGTAACGTTTTTGGTGGCACAGTGTTACTTCCTCTTAATTGCATTTTTTTTAAACGGTTGCTCCTACAGTGTTACACTATAGGACATGTTTTATGTGTTTTTACTCAAGAAATACTTATTTTTAGAAAAAAATCAAAAAAAGTATACATAAAAAATTTTGGGGCAAAGATTTGTAAAGCCTAATACATTTTTCCGTCTAGGGACGCCTCTGGATAAATTCAAAAAAATAAATGTACATAAACTTATTAATACTAGTATACATACAAAAGCTCGTCGCTCTAGCTTAAAGGGTTTCAGAGTTATTAATTAAAAACCTTATTTTTATTACAATTTTAAAGGGCCGTAGCCTCCCTTAGGGCTCATTTGCGGACCAACCTCGATATTGGAAAGACCAAAACTTAAGACAGGCCAAAATATTCATAAAATATGAACCTAAACGAACAAGAAAGTTACTCGATCTCAGCAAGGTGGACCTAAAGACCTGTACAGGGCTGTTAACCGGACACTGCCCGTTAAGATATCATTTTAAAAAAATGGGAAAATCTGAAATCGACATTTGCCGTCTATGCTCAGAAGCACCAGAAACGGCCGAACACATTATGTGCTTCTGCGATGCCATTGCTCGCAAAAGGCTACAATATCTAGAACAGGTATACCCAAGACCTGCAGATATATCCCAAGTAGCCCCCAAAAAACTCTTGGGCTTCTTTGAAAGCCTAAAGTTTGATGTGGACTAAATTGCAAAGGGGATTCACAATAGATCTCATTGGTCGCAGTGATTTGAAAGGCAGTACCATGCCTCACAACCCCACTTATATTGTATTCTATTGTATTGTAACCTTTACAGGGACTTTTTTTGATATTTTTGAATGCAGAATCACCTCTTAAATTTTGGCATGGCAGTTATTGATCACCCTGTATGTTACATACCTATGATAATGAATCATAAAATATCTAAATATGAAGTCACTTCTTTCATAATATCTATTTATGAAGATCGTAAATCTGCCTACCTACTTACTCATATAGTAATATTATAAATTTATATGGTGATAACAAAATTTACAAAATAGGTATTCTATTTTGTTAATGTTTATCACCATAAAGAGAAATTTTTCTGTAATAAATAAAAAAGTAAATAAAAAAAGTGTAGGAGTTTAAAAATAGTATATTGTTTTACTAAGAGGAATAGTGAAGCTTTTTTTTACAAATCTGTAGAATTTGCGGACGACGCGAAGCGGAGTCCGGAAACTACAGACGAGTAAAAAAAGCACTTTTCCTCGGAGTGAAACATACTATTTTTTCTTCATCCTATGTATATTTTTTTTAAATATTAATTTTTGAATTTAATTTATTCAGTAATAAAGTATGTTTTTTTATTAAAATAGGCCGGTAAAACCCTTACGTACTAAACCTAAACCTTCCTTAGCTCATTTTAAACTTTTTTCGTAGGCTAAATCGTACACTTTTCGCGATTTCAATGGTAACTTGTCTAATGTAGCATTTGCAATTTCGGAGAGATTTGTAGGTGTATAAACCATATATTCTTCTATAATCATTTTTAATCAATTTCACACAAGGTTTTTGCGCAGAATCTCGAGTCAACCACCTGTTTACATAATAAACAAACAAGTTTGAAGTATGGCTGTCGTCAAAGTCAAAGAGTGCTGCCGCCAGTGGTGGTTTTACTAACTAACTTTTTTTTACGGCGTACAACAATGAACTTATTTTTTTACTGTAAAAAAATAGATCACTTCTAACTAGTGTGTTCAGTTATAAAAATATGAACATTTTAGTACGCTTGAAGAAAAACAATATTCATATACAGGTTGATCAATAACTTGCATGCCAAAATTTAAGAGGTAATTCTCCATCCAAAAATATCAAAAAAAGTTCCTATAAAGGTTGGTCCGCAAATAAGCCCTAAGGGAGCTACGCCTCTTTAAAATTGTAATAAAAATAAGGTTTTTAATTAATAACTCTGGTACCCTTTAAGCTAGATTGACGAGATTTTGAATTTATACTAGTATTAATAAGGGCAATAAGTTTATGTTAATTAATTTTTTTGAATTTATCCAGGGCGTGCCTAGACGGAAAGTACTATATCAAGCACACTTAGTAGTGATAGATGAAATCAATAGAAATTAATACAAACAAAACCGTAACTAGACAGAAATAGCTATTTTCATAACAAGTGCGGAAAAGCCTCTTTACGCACTCGATTGCTCCGCGTAGCGGAGTTCAGGCAAGCAATCGAGTGCGGAAAAGCCTCTTTACACATGCGTTAGGAACAATACTTTTCCTACGAGCAGGGTTAAAATAAAATATACTTTTGTATGTTATCAAATTAATCGAAATAAATCTTATTCTTATACACGGAAAGAAATTAGTGGGCTCTGCGCTATACATTATAAGATATTTGGTAACAGTGGCAAATTATAGTGATTTAGGCTATAGATTATAAGGGACACAATAACTAATAATGTTAAAAATAAATTGGAAACGATTATATATATTACAGACACGATTATATTTATTACAGGCACTATTATAAATTTACAGAAATTTTATTATCTTATCAAAATTATTAGCACGGACAATAATTAAATCTATTTAAGCTATAAATGCCATACTATTTGTTATATTTTATTATTCACTAAACAATTAAAGTATTTCATATAAATTTTTACACTGACTGCCATAATTGTAAGAGAAAGCCTTGTATTTATATAATAAGCGATTATAATTTGCTTGGTATGTGTGTTATAGCGCTCCTAGCTATAATTTTTCTTTTCGTGTAATTTTTCAACAAGAAAATCAATTAACAGGTAAGAAATTCAAACATTTTTATAATATTATGAATAAATATAACAAGAATAACACTACACAAGTAATAAATTAAACAATATTTATGCGTGCGGAAAAGGCTTTCTTTCCACACGTATATGCGTGTGGAAAGAGTGATCTTTCCGCACGCTCGTAAGAAAAAACGTTTTACTGCTAAAGGACACGAAGTGTCCGACCCTTACCTAACGGGGACACCTAGACACAAGACTATTCTTAATTTTATAGTGATTCCATAAAAAAATGATTTTTTTTCACAACATACGACCACACACAGAAAAATTCACTCACCTCTAATAACTATTGTCGTGTAGTAAAATTTTTAAAATTGTCATTTCTTTGTCCATTTTGATAACTTTAAGGTGGATTATCTTAAAAACGGTACGTAGAAAAAATGTTTTCGTAACAGATTTGGGTCCAGCATAAAAGGATATGAAATGAAACATTAAAAGCAACGTTCACAAAAAACATTGTTAACTAGTGTTACTTATTTATAGTGATAAATGTAATATACTGTTAAAGTCCAGTTAAAGTCCAGTTTTAAATTGCAAAAAATTCAAACGGGCTGATATTTTAAAGGGGTGCTAGTTTTTTATCGGGTGATTTGCGTGGGTGTCCGCCATCTTGAATTTTAAGGTTGAGTGCGGTTATCTCGGTAAATATGCATTTTACGATAAAAATGCATATTACGATAAAAATGTATATTACCAATTTTGTTAAGGAGGAAATTTGCAACAATTTTCGTTTTGATCTTTTTTTATTATATTAATAAAATTCAAAAATGGCGAGGTTAGGGGTAAAATTGTTTTTTTTTTCGATTTTTATAAACAAAATTATCTCTTTCTCTCTTAAAATTCTCTAATTTTCATATATTTTGAATTTTCATAGGTATTTTGAACATTTCAAGCGTGGCGCAACTCTACTTTTAGCATCCTCTGTAACCGTACCAAAATAAACATTCTTAATATATGAAAATTAAAGAGAATTTCAAGAGGTGCAAGTTTGGTCATAACCACTTTTATCCTCCAATAAATAATTTGGCTGAAAAAAAAACAATTTCACCCCCAACCTGGCCATTTTTAAATAACTTAATTGTTATTAATATAATAAAAAAATTATCCAAATAAAAATTATTTTAAATTTCCTCCTTAACAAAACTGGTAATATGCATATTTAGCGAGATAACCGCAACCAACCCTAAAATTCAAGATAGCGGACACCCCTTACGCAAATCACCAGAAAAACTAATAGGAGTTTCTCGTTACCATCCACTACTACCCTTTAAAATATCAGCACCTGTGCATTTATTGCAGTTTCAACATAGGAATTAGATAGATAGATACTTTAAATAAATACAATAAATACAATAAACTAAACTAAACTAAACTTTATTGTCTACGGCTATATACAAAGTATAGATGGACATTGTCAAAATACATTTTAAAAGTATAAAATAAATACACATTTAAAAAAAATAAATAAAGTACAAATACACGTTAAAAAACAAATTAAAACACTAATACAAGTCATACAAATTCTTTAAAATCATAAAAACATTTTTCTATTAAATATTGCTTTAATAACTTTTTAAAAGATATAAATGTTTTAGCACAAAGGATATTTTGAGGAAGTTTGTTATAAATTTTAATCCCTGAGAAATAAGGTGATTTTTGATATAATGCTAAATTATGTTTTGGTATTGCTAACTGTAGACCATTTCTAGAGTAGTCATGATAAGAGCGATTAAAGAGGGACTTGTTTAATCTTACATATTTAGAGAGTATAAATGTATATAGCAGGAAAAGTTAGTATACGCTTGTATTCTTTCCCAATTTGTAGCTCTACCCCATGCCATGATGTTATATGACAAATGTGAATAAATTAAAGAATAATATACATTTAACAGCTGTTCCTCTGACAAAGTATGCTTGAGAGTAGATATTGCAAAATTTGCACCATTTATCTTACCAGCAACATGGTTTAGTTGTTCCTCCCAAGTTAAAAGGGGATCGAGGAATGTGCCTAAGAATTTAACCTTATCCGATAATTACCCATTACCCATTACCTAAAAATTCACGTGGTAAATTACGTCGTGCTGAAAAAAACATGCACTCTGTTTTATCGACATTAAGAATTAAAGAATTTTTTGTACACCAATTTTTAAAGTCTTCAATAATATGTTTCTCGTCATTTGACTGGACTAGTATTAAACTCGGTCCAGCATCATCATATTTCCTCCTGAATATCATCCAAATTCGATTCTCGGATAAATGGACACAAATTGGATTACTTTATCCTATTCAGATTCTAATGGAGAAACACGGGTACTGAAGAATTCAAATAACTCAATTTCGGACGACAAATTTAACAATGACGCCAAATTTAATAGTAAATTGCCGCTGCCGTCAAAACTATACATTTTCTAGCAGTTTATTTTTACAGGAAAGGAATTTAAAAACCGCAGAAAAGGAAAACTCGAAAAAAAAATTACCGAATCTTGTAAATCTCTCTTCAAAAATACTGAAACCCTCTGCATAAATCATACAGAAACAGAAATCTCAGATGTATTGTATTGTATTGTAATTGTATTGTAATGGTTTATTGTCGTTCTAGGACCTATTTTATAGGTATTTTACACTATATTTGACAGTTATAACACAATAAATTTTGATGGATACTCTCCGTGTACACATTTTTTAAGATTGGTAATAAAAAAACTAAGGACATTTTTTCTATTATAATTTTTGTCATAGTCCGTTGGTCTGTTCAAACTCTAAAAATTAAATTTAATTTGGGGTATTTCCACACTGAAAAAAAAGTTTATTTGGTTGGATATGGACAAATAAATATTTGGTGTTGTCAGATAAATTTTATTTGGGTCAAATAAATATAAATAAAAAAAAAACATTAAAAATTACAAACAAGAAAGGAAATCGCAAACATAGCAGAAAAATGTTTATATAAATAAATGTTATATATTAGTTTTAGCGTAACCAAGATGACTAGAAAAGGTAAAATTTTTTTACAAAAAATATCGTACATAAAAGTTATATATTACTCTTTTCTACCATTTTTATTACAGAATCCCATAATTTTAAAAATTCCTCCATATTAGCTTTGCCTAATATATCCGATTGTTACGGGTGGGACACTTATATCTCGTGGGACAACAATTACAAGGGGTATCCCCTTTAATATAAATGCTTATTAAAAAATTAAACTAAAATTTGTTTTACTTCCACATTATCCATATGTGAAAGTTTAAATTGGACTTTTTACATTAAATTTTTAGACGAAAAATTTCGAAAATCTGCAAAAAAAAACCTGCAGTAAAGTTTTTTTTAAGGTATATTTATTTTAAATTTGCGGCTAAATAATCCAAAAAGTCCGATTTACACTGAAGCATGTGGCTTGTTTTGAATGTCAACATAACCAAAATTTATAATTTTTGTTTACTTACTTTGTTTTTATGATGTTTTGATGTAAAAAAAGAGAATTGATAAAGCTGTTGATAAAAACACTTTTGTATTCCTGTAGAAACAAAATTTGATTATAAAATCGCTTTTATTCCAATAATTTAGAGGAATAAACCATTGTTTTGTTCTCGTTAATGGCACGTCAACGTTTTTTGGTTGTGTTAATTTGGCCTAGTCATTTCGCTTACGACGCATGCGTATCTTACGTTGCTATGGTAATTTCGAGATTGTTCACAAGCGGGAAGGTTTAAAATAACTATAGCTTAAAAAAATAAACTTTTTTTTTTAGTTGACTTCGTCCCCAAATAAGCCAAAGCAATATTGCCAAATTTTACATTTTTAATTAAATTTATTAAAATTCTTTTTTAACAATGTAAACTAGTTTTAATTGATAAACAAATTCGGTATTTTTTATCGTTTTGAACTTAAATATGTATATTTATTTTTAATGTGGCCCAAAATACCCCCTCAGACAACACCCGTAAAGCATTGAATATCGAGTGTTCTAAATAGCTATCTATAATAAAAGAAGCTGTCTAATATCTCCGTCAAAGAATTTAATTCTTTTTTCCTGTGAACAGAAACACTTATCGAGGTCCTTATTAACTCCTCGAGTTTGTTTCTAACGCTTCGTTGGATCGTAAATAAAAGACACTCTGAAGATAGTCGATAATTGTCAGTAGAGCGGTTGATATTTAATGGACCGGGTCAAAAACAACTTTTTTATACGGATTTTACTGAAGGTATTTTAGTATTCGATATCGAGCCAGAAATATTGTCACCATTTTACCATTTTTTGTGTTTTTGAGACCATTTTTTTTCAACGGCCTATAATCTATATCACCAATTTTTAATTTTTTTTCAGTTCCCCTTCATTCGTCAAAAATTTAACTTCAGGAACGACTTATTTGTGTGAATTTGTGTTTTAGATTTAAAGGATGACTCACAATGGGAGTAATAATCTATGAAAGTGAGAAAAATTTGGCATTTATTTTATCCAATAGTAACATAATTAATAATATAATAAAAATAAGGGGACCAACCAGAAAACAATATATCTTTTTTCTATTTTGCGTCTCTTATAAGCTCATAATCACACGCATTTTGCGTGTTCTTATAGGCCCATAAGAGGTCTCTACTTTTTTTCTTTTGGGTTGGCAACAGAAAAAAGTCTATCTCTTGACGTTTGCCGTGCAATTGTGACCGTCTCGTCGGTTTAAAGTTTAATTTTCTACAAAATTTTGTGTTTAGGTTATGTTTTACCGTGTTAAAATTGTGGCTTGGTTACTTGCAGTGGAAAAGAGAAGAAATGACTATAAAATATATCAAAATAATATTCGTTCTTAGAATTTTAAACATGGCGAAAACTGTAATGCCAATTCGAAACAAAAATCCCTCAATCAGTCATCAATTTAAATGTAAGTTTTTTTTTTAATTTTAGAGCAAAATAGAAAAAATTGTATAAAGCACTCGTTTCATAACACGGTTTTAGCGCACTAGTACCTTAGAAAACTCACCGCAAGCGGCTCGTTTTCTAAACTTGTACTCGTGCGCTAAAAACGTATGTTATGAAACTAGTACTTTAATATACTATATCATGTTTTCTTATATTTAAAACTAAGTGACAAAGAAAATTAAGACTCAGAAGATTTGAAGGATGACTCCCAACGGGAGTAATATTCTATAAAAGTGAGCAAACATTATTTTTATCAAATAATAATATAATATATTAAAAATAAGCAACAAAAAAAATAATAAATCTTTATCATCTTTTCAAACTTAAAGCAAAACCGCTGATTTTTTTTTTGTTAATAAAGTCCAATAATTATAACTTTTAAAATTTAATTTAATTAATTAATTTAAGTCCACATACTTAAAAAAGGCTTTTTCTCTCCAGTCTGATAGTCATTTTGTTATTCTATCAAAAGCAACAAAATGTAATCTCAGAAAATGTCGGACGGAAGTGCTTCATTAAGAGCATAACTAAATAACATAATGTTTTATTTTAGTTGTCCTATTTGTCAAATTTATAGTGTGATTTATCAGTAGTGTTACAAAATTCCGAGACCGCAGGTCGAGGAATTTTGATGAAAAATGCACGAAAACAATTTCCTTAAGCAATTTTTTAATACAGTAAAAAAATTATCGATAATTCAACATGCACGAATGGTATTTTAAAAGACTATTTCACAAACAATATATCGACACTCCCATGCAACAAGGATGTAACTCAAGTTAGACCCATTTTGAGTTATACTCATAGGTAAACGCCTTGAAAAAAGACACACATGGTGGTACTACTCAGATTTCTCCATAGGCCCAAAATTTACCTAAACACACTAAAGTAAAAAATTCTAATTTTGAATATTATCAGAAACAAGCAATAAATAAACAATAAATACTTATACAGTTAAATAGAAAATGTTATAAGCTTTTAAATAATGTATCGCATGGCTTCCTTCTCCACTTTAATCATTTCCCCACCCTTAAATAAGAAAAAAAATATTTTAGAAATTTAGCTGTCGTGAAAAATGACAATATATGAGTTACGGCTTTGTTGCTTGGGGGTATCGATATAGGCCAATCAAAACCTTGCATTTTTAGTTTCTTGACCAATCAGATCAAAATGAATCTGATAATGGTCACTATGGAAACAAGAAACTGACAGTTACTGACATCTTAATAAATGTTATATTTTTGCAAAATGTGTTTTTAATTTGTGAAGCTTACCTTCAGTTGATTTGTTTTTATTGATAAGCAATATAAATGCCTATTTTATTAACAAGACATCCTAGGTATAAACCCTAATTAATTTCAAATAATATATTATATTTTATGCACTTTCCATCTTAAAAGCTTTAAATCACTTATATTCATAAATTTTAATTTATTTAATTGAATCTTGGTACTAAAAACAGGCCACTAAAAACTAATTTAAACACTTATTTATTAAAAATATATTTGCAGTAAAGAATTACGGAAATCAAAACATCAAATGACTTCGCTGGTACCAGTACAGCGTTGCCAAGGTTTATTATAAACCGATAGGAAACTGTTTTTTTACGGGTGGAAACCTCCGTTATTTTTTTCTTTTCAATTGAAAACTAAACTTTTTAAACAAAAACAGCAATGATCTTTATTTAAATGCTAATATATGTGATAACAACTATTTTATTGGAATAATCTCGAGCATTCGCGAACAAGTGAACATCGTGGATTTAAAAAGAGCGGCAAATTTGAGATTTAAATTTTTAATTATAGTTGTAAAGTAATATTGTTGTTTAGTTCTTAAATTTTTAATTTAAATATGAAACAACATAAAATATTTTAAAATTATATACTTATTTTGTTTGTGAAATAGTCAAAGTAATTTTCCAATATTTTCCAATAATTCAATTTAAGATTAGCTTCGTTGCATTTATTTAACCCTTTCAGTGCCAAATTTTACTGAATAAAAACATATTTCTACTTTTAAATTAATAGCCATTGTTTTGTAACAATTTTTCTTGAAAAAATACTTTTTTATTTTATTTTTTTCAGTTTTTATAATTAATGTTATATGCAGCGCCCTCTGGTTAGAACCATTACTTCCATTATCATGGTAAATTAAGAATTTTTAAATTATTTAAAATCTGTTTTTGTATTTTAAAGCCTCAAATTGAGTAATTTTGATGAACAATGAACAAATCCACTGACAAGTTTAAAAATACATTGTGGTGTAAAAAAATATTGAGGATATGAAGTTTTCTTTAAATAAGTTAAATAAAATAAAAATGCTATAAAAGTTCCTCTTACTAAAGTTTATTTTTTAAAGGTATAGTTATTTTAAATTTGCCGCTAAATACTCCACAAAGTCCGATTTACACTGAAGCATGTGGCTTGTTTTGAATGTCAACATAAACAAAATTTATAATTTTTGTTTACTTTCTTTGTTTTTATGATGCTTTGATGTAAAAAAAGAGAATTGATAAAGCTGTTGCTAAAAACACTTTTGTATTCCTGTAGAAACAAAATTTGCTTATAAAATCGCTTTTATTTCAATAATTTAGAGGAATAAACCATTGTTTTGTTCTCGTTAATGGCACGTCAACGTTTTACGGTTGTGTAAATTGGGCCTAGTCATTTCGCCTACGACGCGTCGCGACGCATGCGTATCTAACATTGCTATGGTAATTTCGAGATTGTTTACAAGCGGGAAGGTTTAAAATAACTATACATTAAAAAAATAAACTTTAGGGTCAATCCATTTAAAGTCAACCAATATAATATATTATGCTGCTCGACCATTTTCAAATCGGTTTAATTTTTAATGATAACTTACCTTATATGTTGGTACTTTAAAAACACCAATACTTTTTCCAAAATAACTCTCATTTGGTTTTGACAGCATTTTTGGTCCAAAAATAACCTCTAAAATCTAGTAAAAATAGTGTCAAATTAATGTTTTCAAAATTTAATAACATGGAAGGGAGGCAATTGGGGGGTCTGTTTTTTTATACAAACTTCCACCCATAAATACTATAACGCCTCTAAGTTTGAGATTCATAGCTTACTTTGTAATTTTTTTATAGACCTTTAAGTATTGGGTTTTATTAAAAATGACCCATATTTCATTTTCTACATTGGGACGGGGAATTTTTCTAAATATTTTACAGGTTTGGACTTATATGTGACACCGATACACCGATAACCGGAAATTAAATTACCGGATATCGGTACAGGAATATTAAAAGAATAAAAATTGAATTTTTGCTTTAAGTTAACGCCTTTAACTTGCAAACTACAAATTTTGCCCAATTTCATAATTTCATTATTTTAAAATAATATTTTTAAAACTTGATTTCAGGATAAAACTTTAATATTACGTTGTCCTCGTAAAGTTAAAAGGTAAATTTAGAGATTTTTTTAAAATTACTATACAAAAATAAGTTCAAGAAATTTAAGGGGTGTCCAGACGCCTGTCTAGACGGACTTTAATATTAAATTTAGGTATTTTGGTGAAGAATACTTAGTTTTAAATAAAGAATCGTCCTGCAGCATTAAAATTTTATTGGTGTTTTTTTTTTGTTCCCGATTCAATATGACCATCTTCGAAAGGACGCAGCTCCATTAGGACTCATTTCCGGACCAACCTTTATAGGAACTTTTTTTCATATTTTTTAACCTCTTAAATTTCTCGAACTTATTTCTAAATAACCCTGTATTTTAAAACTTAATTTTAGGATAAAAATTTAATATTACGTAGTCCCTAAATTATATTAATTTTACAGTTTAATCTTAACAATACTCTTTAATTTTACCCCAATTTTTTACACTGTGTAGCTAATCTTTTAGGGGAGTATCAAGTGCACTAGGTTCTTAGTAACTTTGTTTGTATCGCCGCATTCGATCCTGAACAAAAGACACTCTTTAAGATAGTGGATAATTGTCACGATCCTTAAAATAAAGAGCCACGATTGAACAGTTTTTTTCTTCTCCGTTTTTGTTCGGTAGCAATTAAAGAAAATAGATAATTGATAGCAGAATACTGTCAGTATTATCCGAAGAATATAGGTGGCAACTTCCAAAATGGTAATTTTTAGAAAACCTCGTAGAAAACAAGTAAAATCGACTAAACGTCATTTAGTTTATAAACATCATAAATTATGTCAAACTGTAGGTTTAGTTTTGAATCATATGCCTATTTGGGCTCCTCTCCAATATTGGTGAGTTTCCATGATACCGCGTCAACCAACCAACCAACCAACCAACCAACTAGTAATAAGTACCGTGCGATTATAAAGTGCCGAACACTTTTTAATGCAAAACTAGCATTAGCGATGAGTAAAATGCAAGAAAGCTGTGTGCGTTTTACTGGCCACCGAGCTGTTGTACGTAGCAATCACATGGGCTTGTCGCGCACAACTCTAACAGAGGCGTGGCTTCAAACGAAGAGTATTTTCTTTTCAAACTGTTCGGCACTTTATAATCGCACTGTATATAAACCTTAAATTCTGGTGCAAAATGTATTTTTTTTTTGCTTTTTCATGAGCTTTAGCTAACAAGGCGTTGGTATCTTAAGACTTAAATCTAGTGTCCCTAGCTTTATCACCATTTATCATTTCGTCCATTCTAAATAATTAACAAAAAATTTCATGGCACACTATACTGTTATACAGAGCGGTCCAAAAGTCACCCCCCCCCCCCTCTTAACTTTTGAACCAGTTGAGATATCGACTTTAAATTTGGAACTTTTAAATAAGACAACTTAAACTATCTTTTAGCATATATTTAATACTTTCAGCTCTTAAAATGTGGGCAGGGGCATGGGGGCACATTTTTTTAAATGGAAAGGGGGTCGTGTAATACATCATTTTAAAGCTTATAAAATTCGCCAATTAACTCCATATTTTTAAATTAAAAAAAAAATTGGGTTTAAAATGGGGTTGAAAATGGGTATTAATGTCAAAATTCCTTTAAAAAAAACAAATAATTTTTTAAAAATGCCTAATTTCATCATAAAAAAATGTTAATTATACTTTTAAACTAATTTTAGTTGACATAAATAAAAATTTATAAAAAAAAACTTAAAAAATCGAATGTTTTAACACAAATTTAAAAATGTTAGTTTAAATAGAGAATTTTATAAGGTTTAAAATGATGTATCACACGACCCCCCTTTCCATTAAAAAAAGTCCCCCCATGCCCCCCTGCCCACATTTTAAGAGCTGAAAATATCAAATATATTCTAAAAGATAGTTTAAGTTGTCTTATTGAAAAGTTTTAAATTTGAAGTCGATATCTCAACTCGTTCAAAAGTTAAAGGGGGGGGGGTGACTTTTGGACCGCACTGTATAGTAGAGACATGGATATATCTTGTATACAGATAAAACGATGTTTTCTTTATTGTCATATCAACTCATTTGAGCAAAGTAAAAAACATCACCAAATTTTTGTATCCTTCGACCAGAAATCCAATACTTGTGGTGCACCAAAAGTTACGGTTGCCGCTTATAGTTTTCGGGCTGCAGAAAACTTCTTACTGGAAATGAAACAATGTATGTATTTGATGATATCTTTGCTATGAAATACCTGGCCTTACAGCAATCAGTTATGAGAGGGCCGTAAATTAGTTGGCAAAGGCCAAGAGGAATAATATTATGATTAATAGAAAACGTTTTGTTTAATTTTAGAAATAATAATTATACAGTTACTGTAAACCAAGAGGAAAATTAGCAATAATAAACAACTGGATAAATTTTAGCTTGGATTCTTAAGTTAATCTTTAAATAAAATTAGCTTTAAATAGAGCCTAGAGATATGGGAGGCATAGCGTATGCATAGCAAGTCTACTATCGTGAGTTCGATTCTCACTGGCGCCGATTTGCCTTTTTCAGTTAATTAATAATTGAAATTTGGCGAAGGCGATAAGTGAAACGGACACTCCCTAGAAACATGTAATGCAAACATGTAAAAGTCCCTTCATTTTGGCTTACTTTGTTCTTGATCTGTTTTTTTAGAACAAGACCAAGCGAACTGACCCAATGATTAAAAGTTCCGTACCTGTCAGGTCATCTCACTTGAAAGTCCGCCGTCAGCCAAAAATGGTCATCAGGAAAAATTTTCGTTATAAATAATTCGATTTTCTGCCAAATTAAAACTTTTTTCATCGTATATATTCGTTTTAAATGTATTTTTAAAAATCTGCCTACCGTATGTTATTAAATTAACGTCGCTTACCAGCGGATTTTTCTCTATGTACTTCGGATTCTTGGGTTCATGACTTTGCTCGTGATGGCAGTAAATTTATTGTTGACCTATAGGGTTGTTGTAGGACTGATTGCCTTGTGGCTTGTAGTCAGGAGTAGTTCTGCAAAGTAGTACTTAAACAAAAACGGTAATTTTTACCTTACGTCAGCAAAGCGAAAGGGCTATTTAAAATTTTTGTTTATTAACACGTTAACTGCCATGTGTATGAAAAAAGTATGCTTCAGGAGAACGCTTGACATGGGTTTCTTATAGCGGGATGGTTCACCTAGCGTAAAATTAACAGGGCTAAAAACTGGAATTTTTAATAAAAAAATGTCCAGAGGAGAATTTTAAAGGAAAACAAATATTTAAAATTTATCGAAAAAGTGTCGTGGACTGTTGGTCCCTTTTCCGAAAGTACCCGTGGTAGTTAACATGTTAAACCTATCGAGGATGACGCGTGTGAAGTTAGCGGCCAGACTTGGCGGCCATTATTTCCGAACATAGCCGAATGTAATAGACCTAATTTCAAAGACAGTATAATGTATAAATTATATCTTTTGTTGTAAATGAGCGTACATAACCAAGTAATACTATATATACAGGGCGACATTTGTCTCGTGGACCGCAGAAAACAATAAATTTATTTTTTTGGTGCTTTTGTCGAAATCTATACATTGTATCTAAACCAAATTTTTATGTAAAATAGCCCACTGACCCACTACCAAAATGGTACTATATACAGGGCGACAGTTGCCGTGTGAACCGCAGAAAATAATAAATTTGGGTTTTTGGCTGCTGGCGATTTCATCGAAATCTATGCATTGTATCTAAACTAAAGTGTTATGTAAAATAGCCTACAGGCCCACTATTAAAATGGTACTATATACAGGGCAACAGTTGCCGTCGGGTCCCCAGAAAATAATAAATGTGTTTTTTTGGCCGCTGGCGATTTTATCGAAATCTATGCATTGTATCCAAACTAAATTTTTATGTAAAATAGCCCACTGCCCCACTACCAAAATGATACTATATACAGGGCAACAGTTGCCGTCTGGACTGCAGAAAATAATAAATTTGGTTTTTTGGCTGCTGGCGATTTTATCGAAATCTATGCATTGTATCCAAACTAAATTTTTATGTAAAATAGTCCACTGGCCCACTACCAAAATGATACTATATACAGGGCAACAGTTGCCGTCTGGACTGCAGAAAATAATAAATTTGGTTTTTTGGCTGCTGGCGATTTTATCGAAATCTATGCATTGTATCTAAACTAAATTTTTATGTAAAATAGCCCACTGGCCCACTACCAAAATGATACTATATACAGGGCAACAGTTGCCGTCTGGACCGCAGAAAATAATAAATTTGGTTTTTTGGTTGCTGGCGATTTTATCGAAATCTATGCATTGTATCTAAACTAAATTTTTATGTAAAATAGCCCACTGGCCCACTACCAAAATGATACTATATACAGGGCAACAGTTGCCGTCTGGACTGCAGAAAATAATAAATTTGGTTTTTTGGCTGCTGGCGATTTTATCGAAATCTATGCATTGTATCTAAACTAAATTTTTATGTAAAATAGCCCACTGGCCCACTACCAAAATGATACTATATACAGGGCAACAGTTGCCGTCTGGACCGCAGAAAATAATAAATTTGGTTTTTTGGTTGCTGGCGATTTTATCGAAATCTATGCATTGTATCTAAACTAAATTTTTATGTAAAATAGCCCACTGGCCCACTACCAAAATGATACTATATACAGGGCAACAGTTGCCGTCTGGAGTGCAGAAAATAATAAATTTGGTTTTTTGGCTGCTGGCGATTTTATCGAAATCTATGCATTGTATCTAAACTAAATTTTTATGTAAAATAGCCCACTGGCCCACTACCAAAATGATACTATATACAGGGCAACAGTTGCCGTCTGGACTGCAGAAAATAAAAATTTTGGTTTTTTGGCTGCTGGCGATTTTATCGAAATCTATGCATTGTATCCAAACTAAATTTTTATGTAAAATAGCCCACTGGCCCACTACCAAATTGGTCCTATATACAGGGCAACAGTTGCCGTCTGGACCGCAGAAAATAATAAATTTGGTTTTTTGGTTGCTGGCGATTTTATCGAAATCTATGCATTGTATCTAAACCAAATTTTTATGTAAAATAGCCCACTGACCCACTACCAAAATGGTACTATATACAGGGCGACAGTTGCCGTGTCAACCGCAGAAAATAATAAATTTGGGTTTTTGGCTGCTGGCGATTTCATCGAAATCTATGCATTGTATCTAAACTAAATTGTTATGTAAAATAGCCTACAGGCCCACTATTAAAATGGTACTATATACAGGGCAACAGTTGCCGTCGGGTCCCCAGAAAATAATAAATGTGTTTTTTTGGCCGCTGGCGATTTTATCGAAATCTATGCATTGTATCTAAACTAAATTTTTATGTAAAATAGCCCACTGGCCCACTACCAAAATGATACTATATACAGGGCAACAGTTGCCGTCTGGACTGCAGAAAATAATAAATTTGGTTTTTTGGCTGCTGGCGATTTTATCGAAATCTATGCATTGTATCTAAACTAAATTTTTATGTAAAATAGCCCACTGGCCCACTACCAAAATGATACTATATACAGGGCAACAGTTGCCGTCTGGACTGCAGAAAATAAAAATTTTGGTTTTTTGGCTGCTGGCGATTTTATCGAAATCTATGCATTGTATCCAAACTAAATTTTTATGTAAAATAGCCCACTGGCCCACTACCAAATTGGTCCTATATACAGGGCAACAGTTGCCGTCTGGACCGCAGAAAATAATAAATTTGGTTTTTTGGTTGCTGGCAATTTTATCGAAATCTATGCATTGTATCTAAACCAAATTTTTATGTAAAATAGCCCACTGACCCACTACCAAAATGGTACTATATACAGGGCGACAGTTGCCGTGTGAACCGCAGAAAATAATAAATTTGGTTTTTTGGCTGCTGGCGATTTTATCGAAATCTATGCATTGTATCCAAACTAAATTTTTATGTAAAATAGCCCACTGACCCACTACCAAATTGGTCCTATATACAGGGCAACAGTTGCCGTCTGGACCGCAGAAAATAATAAATTTGGTTTTTTGGTTGCTGGCGATTTTATCGAAATCTATGCATTGTATCTAAACCAAATTTTTATGTAAAATAGCCCACTGACCCACTACCAAAATGGTACTATATACAGGGCGACAGTTGCCGTGTCAACCGCAGAAAATAATAAATTTGGGTTTTTGGCTGCTGGCGATTTCATCGAAATCTATGCATTGTATCTAAACTAAATTGTTATGTAAAATAGCCTACAGGCCCACTATTAAAATGGTACTATATACAGGGCAACAGTTGCCGTCGGGTCCCCAGAAAATAATAAATGTGTTTTTTTGGCCGCTGGCGATTTTATCGAAATCTATGCATTGTATCTAAACTAAATTTTTATGTAAAATAGCCCACTGGCCCACTACCAAAATGATACTATATACAAGGCAACAGTTGCCGTCTGGACTGCAGAAAATAATAAATTTGGTTTTTTGGCTGCTGGCGATTTTATCGAAATCTATGCATTGTATCTAAACTAAATTTTTATGTAAAATAGCCCACTGGCCCACTACCAAAATGATACTATATACAGGGCAACAGTTGTCGTCTGGACCGCAGAAAATAATAAATTTGGTTTTTTGGTTGCTGGCGATTTTATCGAAATCTATGCATTGTATCCAAACTAAATTTTTATGTAAAATAGCCCACTGGCCCACCACCAAAATGATACTATATACAGGGAACAGTTGCCGTCGGGTCCCCAGAAAATAATAAATGTGTTTTTTTGGCCGCTGGCGATTTTATCGAAATCTATGCATTGTATCCAAACTAAATTTTTATGTAAAATAGCCCACTGGCCCACCACCAAAATGATACTATATACAGGGCAACAGTTGCCGTCTGGACTGCAGAAAATAAAATTTTTGGTTTTTTGGCTGCTGGCGATTTTATCGAAATCTATGCATTGTATCCAAACTAAATTTTTATGTAAAATAGCCCACTGGCCCACTACCAAAATGATACTATATACAGGGCAACAGTTGCCGTCTGGACTGCAGAAAATAATAAATTTGGTTTTTTGGCTGCTGGCGATTTTATCGAAATCTATGCATTGTATCTAAACTAAATTTATATGTAAAATAGCCCACTGGCCCACTACCAAAATGATACTATATACAGGGCAACAGTTGCCGTCTGGACTGCAGAAAATAAAAATTTTGGTTTTTTGGCTGCTGGCGATTTTATCGAAATCTATGCATTGTATCCAAACTAAATTTTTATGTAAAATAGCCCACTGGCCCACTACCAAATTGGTCCTATATACAGGGCAACAGTTGCCGTCTGGACCGCAGAAAATAATAAATTTGGTTTTTTGGTTGCTGGCGATTTTATCGAAATCTATGCATTGTATCTAAACCAAATTTTTATGTAAAATAGCCCACTGACCCACTACCAAAATGGTACTATATACAGGGCGACAGTTGCCGTGTGAACCGCAGAAAATAATAAATTTGGGTTTTTGGCTGCTGGCGATTTCATCGAAATCTATGCATTGTATCTAAACTAAAGTGTTATGTAAAATAGCCTACAGGCCCACTATTAAAATGGTACTATATACAGGGCAACAGTTGCCGTCGGGTCCCCAGAAAATAATAAATGTGTTTTTTTGGCCGCTGGCGATTTTATCGAAATCTATGCATTGTATCCAAACTAAATTTTTATGTAAAATAGCCCACTGCCCCACTACCAAAATGATACTATATACAGGGCAACAGTTGCCGTCTGGACTGCAGAAAATAATAAATTTGGTTTTTTGGCTGCTGGCGATTTTATCGAAATCTATGCATTGTATCCAAACTAAATTTTTATGTAAAATAGTCCACTGGCCCACTACCAAAATGATACTATATACAGGGCAACAGTTGCCGTCTGGACTGCAGAAAATAATAAATTTGGTTTTTTGGCTGCTGGCGATTTTATCGAAATCTATGCATTGTATCTAAACTAAATTTTTATGTAAAATAGCCCACTGGCCCACTACCAAAATGATACTATATACAGGGCAACAGTTGCCGTCTGGACCGCAGAAAATAATAAATTTGGTTTTTTGGTTGCTGGCGATTTTATCGAAATCTATGCATTGTATCTAAACTAAATTTTTATGTAAAATAGCCCACTGGCCCACTACCAAAATGATACTATATACAGGGCAACAGTTGCCGTCTGGACTGCAGAAAATAATAAATTTGGTTTTTTGGCTGCTGGCGATTTTATCGAAATCTATGCATTGTATCTAAACTAAATTTTTATGTAAAATAGCCCCTGGCCCACTATCAAAATGATACTATATACAGGGCAACAGTTGCCGTCTGGACTGCAGAAAATAAAAATATTGGTTTTTTGGCTGCTGGCGATTTTATCGAAATCTATGCATTGTATCCAAACTAAATTTTTATGTAAAATAGCCCACTGGCCCACTACCAAATTGGTCCTATATACAGGGCAACAGTTGCCGTCTGGACCGCAGAAAATAATAAATTTGGTTTTTTGGTTGCTGGCGATTTTATCGAAATCTATGCATTGTATCTAAACCAAATTTTTATGTAAAATAGCCCACTGACCCACTACCAAAATGGTACTATATACAGGGCGACAGTTGCCGTGTGAACCGCAGAAAATAATAAATTTGGTTTTTTGGCTGCTGGCGATTTTATCGAAATCTATGCATTGTATCCAAACTAAATTTTTATGTAAAATAGCCCACTGGCCCACTACCAAATTGGTCCTATATACAGGGCAACAGTTGCCGTCTGGACCGCAGAAAATAATAAATTTGGTTTTTTGGTTGCTGGCGATTTTATCGAAATCTATGCATTGTATCTAAACCAAATTTTTATGTAAAATAGCCCACTGACCCACTACCAAAATGGTACTATACACAGGGCGACAGTTGCCGTGTCAACCGCAGAAAATAATAAATTTGGGTTTTTGGCTGCTGGCGATTTCATCGAAATCTATGCATTGTATCTAAACTAAATTGTTATGTAAAATAGCCTACAGGCCCACTATTAAAATGGTACTATATACAGGGCAACAGTTGCCGTCGGGTCCCCAGAAAATAATAAATTTGGTTTTTTGGCTGCTGGCGATTTTATCGAAATCTATGCATTGTATCTAAACTAAATTTTTATGTAAAATAGCCCACTGGCCCACTACCAAAATGATACTATATACAGGGCAACAGTTGCCGTCTGGACTGCAGAAAATAAAAATTTTGGTTTTTTGGCTGCTGGCGATTTTATCGAAATCTATGCATTGTATCCAAACTAAATTTTTATGTAAAATAGCCCACTGGCCCACTACCAAATTGGTCCTATATACAGGGCAACAGTTGCCGTCTGGACCGCAGAAAATAATAAATTTGGTTTTTTGGTTGCTGGCGATTTTATCGAAATCTATGCATTGTATCTAAACCAAATTTTTATGTAAAATAGCCCACTGACCCACTACCAAAATGGTACTATATACAGGGCGACAGTTGCCGTGTGAACCGCAGAAAATAATAAATTTGGTTTTTTGGCTGCTGGCGATTTTATCGAAATCTATGCATTGTATCCAAACTAAATTTTTATGTAAAATAGCCCACTGGCCCACTACCAAATTGGTCCTATATACAGGGCAACAGTTGCCGTCTGGACCGCAGAAAATAATAAATTTGGTTTTTTGGTTGCTGGCGATTTTATCGAAATCTATGCATTGTATCTAAACCAAATTTTTATGTAAAATAGCCCACTGACCCACTACCAAAATGGTACTATATACAGGGCGACAGTTGCCGTGTCAACCGCAGAAAATAATAAATTTGGGTTTTTGGCTGCTGGCGATTTCATCGAAATCTATGCATTGTATCTAAACTAAATTGTTATGTAAAATAGCCTACAGGCCCACTATTAAAATGGTACTATATACAGGGCAACAGTTGCCGTCGGGTCCCCAGAAAATAATAAATGTGTTTTTTTGGCCGCTGGCGATTTTATCGAAATCTATGCATTGTATCTAAACTAAATTTTTATGTAAAATAGCCCACTGGCCCACTACCAAATTGGTCCTATATACAGGGCAACAGTTGCCGTCTGGACCGCAGAAAATAATAAATATGGTTTTTTGGTTGCTGGCGATTTTATCGAAATCTATGCATTGTATCTAAACCAAATTTTTATGTAAAATAGCCCACTGACCCACTACCAAAATGGTACTATATACAGGGCGACAGTTGCCGTGTGAACCGCAGAAAATAATAAATTTGGTTTTTTGGCTGCTGGCGATTTTATCGAAATCTATGCATTGTATCCAAACTAAATTTTTATGTAAAATAGCCCACTGGCCCACTACCAAATTGGTCCTATATACAGGGCAACAGTTGCCGTCTGGACCGCAGAAAATAATAAATTTGGTTTTTTGGTTGCTGGCGATTTTATCGAAATCTATGCATTGTATCTAAACCAAATTTTTATGTAAAATAGCCCACTGACCCACTACCAAAATGGTACTATATACAGGGCGACAGTTGCCGTGTCAACCGCAGAAAATAATAAATTTGGGTTTTTGGCTGCTGGCGATTTCATCGAAATCTATGCATTGTATCTAAACTAAATTGTTATGTAAAATAGCCTACAGGCCCACTATTAAAATGGTACTATATACAGGGCAACAGTTGCCGTCGGGTCCCCAGAAAATAATAAATGTGTTTTTTTGGCCGCTGGCGATTTTATCGAAATCTATGCATTGTATCTAAACTAAATTTTTATGTAAAATAGCCCACTGGCCCACTACCAAAATGATACTATATACAGGGCAACAGTTGCCGTCTGGACTGCAGAAAATAATAAATTTGGTTTTTTGGCTGCTGGCGATTTTATCGAAATCTATGCATTGTATCCAAACTAAATTTTTATGTAAAATAGCCCACTGGCCCACCACCAAAATGATACTATATACAGGGAACAGTTGCCGTCGGGTCCCCAGAAAATAATAAATGTGTTTTTTTGGCCGCTGGCGATTTTATCGAAATCTATGCATTGTATCCAAACTAAATTTTTATGTAAAATAGCCCACTGGCCCACCACCAAAATGATACTATATACAGGGCAACGGTTGCCGTCTGGACTGCAGAAAATAAAATTTTTGGTTTTTTGGCTGCTGGCGATTTTATCGAAATCTATGC
>OY294051.1:9124252-9344975 GCA_958510825.1 Brachypterus glaber
AGTCCAGGACTTGTGTGGGCTAGTAGTAAAGGGAACCACTGACTTTCGAACCAGTTTTTATAGGGAGTGTCCGCTTCACTTACGCCTTTGCCAAATTTCAGTTATTAATTAAAAAGGCAAATCGGCGCCAGTGAGAATCGAACTACCGCTAGTTGGCTAGTAAACTTGTCATGTACAGACGCGGTAGACCACTACACCAATTCTCCCATTATTTAATTAGTCGCTCGTTTATTTTTTCTGCTATAAACAAGTGTCGGACTTTTGGTATTCATTTACCGGGAGCTCCAGAAAATTAGAAATTTATAGAATATAGATGTTTGTAAACAGATATTTTAAATTGGTGTATCCCAAAAACGTACAATAACAGCATCAAAATGGTGGCCCAGTTAGTGAAATATGGTTAAGAGTAGGGGTGACCGGGGCTAGTTGTCGCAGGGGTAAGTTGTCGAAGTGCTTATATCTCAAAAAGTAAAATAGTTTTCTACGCCAAACCTAGATTAACCTCTACATTACAAAAGTGCCATTTATCATTTGTAAACTTAAAAGCAATAAGTTAAAAGAGCACCGAGATAATCCAAAAAATGTCAAATTTAAAGCGTCCAGTAATTCTTTTGTGGGAAATATTTTTTCTTATTGTGAGTGATTTAAAATATTAAGATAAAAAAATTGTATGTATATTAATAGTTTAAGGTGTATGTTATTTCTTGATATTGTCATTTAGAAGGGGTTTATTCATTAATTAAAAAGTACTTGATACATAACGTAAAATTGACCACTGGGGCTAGTTGTCGCATTTGGTTTGGGGCTAGTTGTGGCAGAGATGTTCAAGTTTCCTTTTCCGAATTTTTTTATTCAAAACTGTGTTAAAAAGTGAAACTTTGTAGGAAAGCAAATAAAATCGTTTATTAAAATAAATTAAATTTAAAAAAATCGAAAAAATATTATTTTGTTATTGACGATTTTGGCACAAGAGTGAAAAGTAAGAAAGGAAAGAAAAGTAAGAAAAGTAAGAAAGAAAAAGTAAGTGAACAATTTTAGGATGGCACATGACTTATTTTTATTTTATTTATTTTATAAATGACTTTATATTTCTTCAAAAAAATATAATTTAAGTGCCGCGACAACGTGGTAAAAATAACATTTTAGATTATATTTTAAATTACATTAAGGTTAGATATTTGTTTTTTTGTTTTTTAAGTAAAAAACTATTTTTTTTTCATTTTTACACAGCTATGTGTATAGTAGATCTAAAGTTTCCTAGGGAACTTATGACCTACTCCTTAATTTGACAGTCATTGATAATAAATACCCCGTTGTGTGTAAAGATTTTGTACTTGTTTTTGTGTTTAATAAGCTGTTTTATGTATTCTTTAATAATTTTGCATATTATGCACATTTTTTGTTGCACTGTGATAAAATCCAAATATAATATTATTAGGGAATTTTCTTTTTGGGTTGGTATTGAAGACCTAAATTTATGTTGCCTAACGTATTGGACTGCTGTCCATTCCAGCGTTGCTTACGTTACATCTTACGCCTATTTTATCTTTTAAATGTATAAAGTCAATTGCATTAAAAGACATAATGTTTAAATACAAGTATAATAAGTTTAATTTGTGATAATTTTCTAATTAATAATAATCTGTATTTTATTTAAAGCCAGTCATGCCACGATTTGCTGGAATAACCCTATATAATTCTTAAAGATACAGACAAAAAAAACAGGTACGGAATCCTCATTGCGCTAGTATACTCGCAATGGAGCTCTCTACAACTAGAATTATAAAACAAAAGACGTCTACCCCATCTCTATCTCATTTGTGCTACACTTTCCAGCCAACTAAATAAATACTGTATTTGTTTTTCATACACCAAATAAAGAATTTATTTGGTTGGCCGGAAAGTGTAGCACTGAGCGGCACAAACGAACATAGCTAATGTGAATCTGTAGAATAAGATAATTCTACTACAATTTAGATGGCCAGTAATTTCTTTAATAAAATTAATATAGTTACACTTTTCGCCCGGCCAAGTAAATATTGTATTTGTTCAACAAAGAACAAATACAGAATTTGTTTGATTGGGTGGAAGTGGGAGTGTATGTATGTATCCTTTTTGGGTAGAACTTTTGCCCCTGTCTAATCTAACGGGAGAAATCTCCATTGACCAACATCTTCATATATTTTTTGCATTTCATGCCATCGCGATGCACTTGTATTTATTTATTTTATTTATTTGGCTCTTACAGGGACCTTTAATAATAATACTTTAATAATAATACTCTTCTAGCGAAGAGTTAAACAAATAAAGCATTTCAATGCACTGAAAAGATATACTTTAACACCTAACAGCTTGGTCAGTAAAACGTGCTTAAAACTTCCATAAATGGATTATTTTCCTTGTTTGTTAATTATTTTTGTACACGTCTGTTAAATTAAAATAGTTACTTACCTATATTTATAGCAAGATAACTTTAAAGTTATTTAGCCCCCGCCACTTAGGTACTAAAAAAAATATTCGTTATCAGAAAATATAATTTTTATTCGCTTGTATCCCAAATCGACATTTTTCGGTTAGAAATGTTAGGTTAAAAGTGACACTTTTGTTAAGAGTTTTTTTTTTGTTTTATTTTGGCGGGCTGCAGTACTTTTGCGATCCTTTATGGAAAATTGTCAGATAATTGACATAACCAAATTAAAACTAATTTTACTTATTATTTTTAGTTTTTTTTTTGTTAAAAATATGCGAGGGGTTTATTTATTAAAAAAAAAGTGTACAAGGATTGTGAGGAACATAGGATTGTGGAAGATTGTCAAAAAGATTGTAAAAGATTGTACAAAATTTTAATGAAGATTGTTAAGGATTGTGGGAAGATTTCAGATGATTGTGGAAGATATTAGATGATTTTGGAAGCTCGTGGAGAATTTTAAATGATTTTAGATAAAGGAATTGTCAAGGATTGTAGAAGATTGTTGGATAGGTGTACAAGGATTGTCCAATAAATAAACCCCTCGAAAATATGTTTACAAGCATAAAAAATAGCGTATGATACACGGACGAGAAATAAATCTTGGACTTACGTGGTTGTGAATCTCGGCTCACACCTCGATTCACAATCTCTGCATGAGAAACATTATTTCTCGTCCTTGGATCATAATATATTATTTCGAACAATTGCACAGGACTACAAAAAAAAAAAAAGTTAGTTTTTAAGAAGCCAGACTAATTTTTTTCTACGTACTTTTGGGCGCTGAAAACGAATATGGCAATTAAAAAAAGTGTTGACCCTCAAAATCTTGAGATATAGCGCACAAAGTTTTTTTTATATGCATTCGAGACAAAAAAAAATCCGCTAGAATTCATCAAAAAAACTTTTATGGAAATATTGTTAAATAAAAATGATTTATGCCATTACTTGCAGATCTTAAATATTTACCCTAGTTAATTTTTTACAGGGCCTCAAATTCCAAATATGGCACTTTTTTCGTGTTTTTTTCGATATATTTCATTAAAAATTTTATATAAATAATACAGATACAGCCAAAAATTTATTTATTTTTTTTTATCTCCAGTGGTGGAGAGTCTGGGGGGTTTAACATTGCACATGTTAAAAGAAATATAATAAAATTGTATGATACCCTTAACCAGACTGTTTTTCTCCAGTTTTTTTTTAACTATTTAAACAAATTTGACAATAAAAGATCTCGCTGATCCCTAATTTGTTTCAAAACCACACACACAGTGGCAAAATTTTATCATAAACCAACTAACTCGTGTGAAGTTTAATGTCATTTGAAATGACTTATTTCATTCAGGTTCCCTACTTCAGGTGGAATTTGCTTGTTTGTCCTGAATGAGCAAAAGGCGAGGCCTGGAAGTTTGTGGGACTTTATTTTTTGTAGTATGTATTTCCAAATAAAAAAATAACATGTATACCGGGTGAGTTTCAGTCCATGCACACCCCCTAAAATGAATTTGTTTTTAATACTATTAAAGCAATTTTTTTTATATTTTTTAACAACGGCTAAAAAATGGCGTACAATTTTTTTTTGCACCTCCAGTTTCTAAATTGACTTAATTTCAGGAAAAAAAACAGAAGTGAAAGGATAAAAAGCACCAAAAAGTTAGGAGCGTCCAAGGGAGTATATTTCTAATTATTAAACAAATTAAAGTTGTTTGTACAGGAGTTGTCATTTGAAAAAAAAATAAGTTATGAAGGAAAACCCGTTTTAAAAAATTTAAAATACATTAAAAATACCAAATTTTGGTTTTTACATAAAATTTGCATTTTTCCCTTATTAAGCAAATAAATTAGATTTTATTTACAAAAAAATTAATCTTGTATAAGGACAAAAAAAATTAATTTTAAAGAAAATTATAAAAATATTAATTTATTATTCCATCAATCTATTTTCTAATCATCGTACAGAGTAATATTGGTAGACTGACAGTTTCGGGCTGCAGGCCCTCTTCAGTACCAAGAGTCCACTCTGCACGCTGATTAAGAAAACCTTTTTAGACTTTATTCGCTAATGAAATATAGCCATTAGATTGATGTAGAGTTGTGCGCCATCTATGACTAGATGTAGACAACTACTTATACCTCTCCTAGTGTGGAGACTTTGAATGGTAGCAAGTTGAAGAGTTGTGTGTCTCTTGGTACTGAAGAGGGCAAGCACATAGTACCACTAACGTGTGGTTAGACGTAGAATTAACAAGGACTTTTTTTTATTTTAAATAAAATTATAAAAATATTAATTTATTATTCCATCAATCCATTTTCTAATCATCGTACATAGTGATATTGGTAGACTGGCAGTTTCGGGCTGCTGGCCCTCTTCAGTACCAAGAGACACGAAGTCTTCAACTTGCTACTACTTAAAGTCTCCAGACTAGGAGATGTATAAGTAGTTGTATAGATCTAGTCATAGATGGCGCACAAGTCTACATCAATCTAATGACTATATTCCTTTAGCGAATAAAGTCTAAAAAGGTTTTCTTAATCAGCGTACAGAGTTGACTCTTGGTACTGAAGAGGGCCAGCAGCCCGAAACTGTCAGTCTACCAAAATCACTGTACGATGATTAGAAAATAGATTGATGAAATAATAAATTAATCTTGTATGTTAACAAAAAAAATAATAAAAAAACGTCCTAAAATAAATAAAAAAAATAAAACAATGATTTTTTTTTAATGTAAATTTTTTTTCTGGATCCAAAAATGCAAAAATATACAAGGGGTGTCATTTAAAAAAATAATTTAACTTAGTTTCCGACGAAACCGGAAGTGCAAAAAAATAATTTTGTATGCCACTTTATAGCCATTGTGGAGAAATATAAGGTATAAAAAAATTGCTTTGATCGGATGGAAAACAACCCAATTTCAAGGGATGTCCATGGACTGAAACTCACCCGGTATACAGATATAATCATGCGAAGAACGGACGCCACGGCAACCGGGTATGACATCGTTATCAATATTCTCGAATATTTTAAACTCAATAAAATTTTATTGATTAAATAAAGTGGTGTCTAGATTTAATAATAAAAATTAAATTTAATGTAAATCATAAAATCTAAGTGGGATAACGAGTTTAAAATGCTTTTGGCAAATTGTCCCATTCGAAAATACGAGCAAGAAACATGAAAATCGTTTTTCATCGCACTTAACTAAGTGGAAAACTAGTCAAATTAATTATTTTAATGTAGAAAATTTCGCGATAAATATAATAATTTTACTGGGAAAGGTCAAGATCCTTGACTCAAGATATATTTTAAATTTTATTTATAGACGGAAATTTGAATAATTTACTTTATTATACTATTCACAGCGCCTGAACTAGAATAGTGTAATACGGTAGTTTCGAATTTCCCAAAATCGGCAAAAACGTGCTAGACAAAAAATTCTTGGATACAAATTTGTTTCATGAAAAAATAAGAAACTTTGAAAATGTCGGTCTGTCCGTCCTTCCGATGTCACGTTTTTTGTAGACACGATAACTCAAAAACGAATAATCCGATCGACTTAAGATAAGATATATTTATTTCCACAGACTTTTACAAGTATCGGATATTGAAATTTTCAGAAAAAATCAAGTTATATGAAGGGAAGATCCCTATTGTTTTTGAAAGTAAACCCCCAAAAATAAAAAAGTTATGGGGGGTTAACTTTTTTTTAAAATAAAAAACTATAATTTTTATTAAAAAAAATCAAATTTTTTTCGCGTTTTGCAAAAAGAAAATACCTAAAAAAAATAAAATAATTCCAATTTTTTTTTACTTTTTTTTTTGATTTTTTTTATTTTTTTTTTGTTTTTCGTTTTCGCAAAAAGGAACTAAACAAATTGAAAATTTTTTTGTTTAAAAAAAATGTTTTTTTTTTTATTTTAATCGTCTTTCGCAAAAAGAAAAAAAAAATCAAGTTAAAAAAAAATAAAATTTCAATTTTTTTTGAGTATTTGGGAAAATGCAATTACAATGTTACCATTTACTGTGAATAGTATATAAAGGAATGCATAGCATTACATATCTTCACGGCTTGTTTACTTCGTAAGTCTGCGTAAGTGGGATATTTGTGGTTAACACATTGAACCCTGATATACAAAAAATTTTCCTGAACTTTGAACCGTGTATATTTATGTTTTAATATTTTTAAACTTTTATGCACCTGCTAAACCAAGGCGTCCTTCGTTAAACACCCTTTTAGACAAATAGTCCCAGCAACGAAGTAAAAAAATCACCGTTTGCACCAAAAAAATATAGTTTAGACCTTTCTGATGAACGTACCAAAAGTCCCCAACAATTAAAAGTGAGCTCGCGCCGCCATCTTAAGTTTACCTTAGGGTAAACTTGGATTTTTTGCAATAACTTCTAAACGTTCCCTTTTTTAAAAAATGTCATTATAAAAAAGAAAGCTTATAAAAATCTCTACAAGAAACTTGTATAATTTTTTTTTCTGAGGTTTTGAGGAAATAGTCAAAAATTGTGCAATCTTGATTTAGGTACACTTTACGAATTTTTTGCAAATATCTTCTAAATGGTCATTATTACTATAAAAAAGCTTATAAAATTTTCTGAAAAATACTTTTCTTTCCCATTTTAAAAATTTCCAAAATTTTGGAAATTCGTAAATTTTTTTTGACTTATTTTTGCGGTTTATGAATTTTTATGTTCTTTTTTGTAATAACTTAAAAAAAAATGACCGTTTAGAAGTAATGAGCAAATAATCCAAAAGTATACCTTAAAATCAAGATGGCGGCGCGAGCTCACCTTTAATTGTTGGGGACTTTTAGTACGTTCATCAGGAAGTTCTCGACTACATCACCAATTTTCACGACTATTGGACTTTTATAATGAGCCTTTTGGGCTGTAGAGCAAAAATAATTATTTAAATAGAAACAAAATAAATAGGACTAAAAAGTATAAAATAGTTTTTCATAGCCCCATACAAATTCGTGATTGTGAATTTTCAACAAATGGTCAACATTTTGAACAAGTATTGCATTTATTTGTCAATAAAACAAAGCCCTAAATGAGCAAAAAGTGATTTAATTAATGCCCTCCTAAACATTTTTTGTAAAATAATACCAAATGATTTTTTTGCTCTACAGCCCAAACTGCTCATTTGCAGACATATGTTTACTAAACAAAAATTTTTTTTTTTGATGTCCTCTACCACCCTTTAAAGTTTATCGGTATGTTTTCGGGACACCCTGTATAACCCGACTAAGATGCCTACTGGGTCATATATGTCCCACTTTTTTTTGTTTTCTATGTAAAATATTTGTTACATAACGACAAAAACCCTTTGTGGTCGCCAATGACCAGTCTACAACTCAAAAAAGTTGATACAAAAAGAAATAAAAATTGGGTCTCAAAGGGTTAAGTATTTGAAAAGTTAAGAACTTAAGAAGGTAATTGTAAAATTAATTACAAAATCTCAAAGCTTACAGAAAGAGTAGTTTTTACTTTTTGATTAATTAAATTATTTAAAGAAGAAACTCGAAAGAATAAATTGTAAATTAATTTAAAATTTTCCTTCCTATTTTAATTATATTAAAAATATTTTTAATAAAATGTCATAACATGGTTTTTCAAAAACCTAATTACTATAGAATAGTATTTGTATAATAATTAATTAGTATAGCGCTAACTTGAAGATAATAAAAAGTCATCAACCGCCTATTATTATATGTAATGCGTCGTATTCCATAGTATACTTTTGACGGTGGATAGTACCGTCAAGTGGGGTGACTTCGGACGATGTGGGTGACTTCGGACACTTTTTCGCAAAACCCTCTAAACCAAAGCACGTGTGCACAAGTTGTGTGGTTTAATTCCACAACTTGTGCACACAACCCCATAACTTGTGCACTCGTGCTTTGGTTCAGAGGGCTTTGCGAAAAAGTGTCCGTAGTCACCCAGACCTCCTAAGTCCCCCCACATGACGGTACACACTGTAGAAAATGGGGGCAAAATAGAAGAGTTTTATTAAGATTATAAAATTTATGATTTAAACCGAATCTTTTTTAAAGGAAATTTAACTGAATCTTTAAATTTAGGTACCCTTTAAATTTACAGTTTAGCATAAAATTACAGCAACATTTAAAATATTTAAAATTTTCTTTTAAAATACCGATCGCCGGTAATTAAATTGCAGGAAACTGCAGTGAAGTTGGCCATTTTGTTATTTTCCAAATCTTCACAATTTTTTCGGCTTTTTTATGTGGACTGGAGTGCTTTTCTGTATGCGGAACTGATAATGCATTTTTATCGTAAGATGCATATTTAACGAGACAACCGCACTCAACCTTAAAATTCAAGATAGCGGAAACCCCTTACGCAAATCGGCCGGTGAAAAACTAACAGTTTAAACTATCAGCCCGTGTTCATTTATTGCAATTTAACATAGGAATTTCTCGTTATTTGACTGGCCTATATTATATTTCTCGTTATTTGACTGGACTATAAGTTATAATGGTTTTGAATTTAACAGTAGTAAGTACCTTCATTTTGTCATTTTGTCTTTGACTTTGACTAGAAAAAACGGATTCCTTGAACCACCTCATTTTTTAAAACAACTTTGGGGTGTAAGGCCTTTAAAATTCAAAAAAAAGTCAGATCTGGACACCCTACTTAGATTCACAATCATTGGTCGCAGTGATTTTTAAGGCTCCATGTTGCCTCACAACCCCACTTGTATAGAACCGAGGGGTTTATTTATTGAAAAAAAGTGCACAAGGATTGTGAGGATCAAAGGACTGTGAAAAATTGTCAACGATGGTCAAAAAGATTGTGAAACATTGTATAAAATTTTAATGAAGGTTTTTAAAGATTTCAGATGATTTTGGAAGATTCTAGATGATTGTGGAGGATTCTGGAGGATTGTAGATGATTGTGAAATAAGTAATTGTCAAGGATTGTAAAGGATTGTTGGATAGGTGTACAAGGATTGTCAATTAAATAAACCACTCGTACAAAACTTACCCGTTCAAAGGGTATCTGCGGCTAATTATCAATAAAAATAAGTTTATTATACAGTCGCAGCGTGTTCTTTGTAAGAGACGGATGTGGCCGCTTAGGCGGATTTACTCCTGCATCAGCCTGCTATCGTAGATATGCACAGGACTTGATTTATTTTATTTTATGTTGTTTCTTGAAAATATTACTTTAATAGTAAAGTTTTAAGTGAATCATGAATATTTATGTTTTTTTTGTGATGTTAAATTTTAACGTGGAACTGTTGAACGTGTAAAGTCAATTTTTTTATAAATTTTAAAGATAATTTTTTTATAAGTTGGCGTCTGCGCAAACATCACCACAGAATGAGACGGTTTTGCGTAGGCCGAAAATTATATTAGATTGAGCTGGCACACTATCCTATGGAAAATGCCACTATTGGAATTGGAACATAAAATTACAGCAACATTTAAAATATTTACAATTTTCTTTTAAAATTCTGGTACCGATCGCCGGTAATTAAATTGCAGGAAACTGAAGTGAAGTGCCTTTTTGTTATTTTTTTTCTAAATTTTCCAAGTCTTCACAATTTTTTCGGCTTTTTTATGTGGACTGGAGTGCTTTTCTGTATGCGGAACTGATAATGCATTTTTATCGTAAGATGCATATTTAGCGAGATAACCGCACTCACCCTTAAAATTCAAGATAACGGACACCCCTTACGAAAAACACCCGGTGAAAAACTAACAGTTTAAAATATCAGCCCGTGTACATTTATTCAATTTAACGTAGGAATTTCTGGACTATATTATATTTCTCGTTATTTGACTGGACTATAAGTTGAATTTAACAGTAGTAAGTACCTACATTTTGTCATTTTGTCTTTGACTTATAGTTCGTAGCAAATGTCCCTAATTGTATAAAATGCCTAAAAGGTGTGCTTATATGTTTTTATTTGTTAATAGGTCCGAAGACAAACGTTACTAAATAGTTAAAAAAACTCGATTGGTTTTATTAACCTTATTCCCAAGAAGATCTCTATACTATACTACAGGGTAAAAACGCATCTAAGGTTATAATGTTTCTTGTTTTAATGTGTAACCCATTTAAATAAGATACTAAAACTTTTTTAACTTAACAAAGACCCATACGCACTTTTAAGTGCGTAACTGTATGCATTCAGCTTCAAATTCGTAAAAATTTTCGCCTGCTCTAGAGTTTTCTTGCATTTAAACTTTAAATAGTACCACCTTAAAAATTTAAATAGACTATAAAATTTCTAAAAAAAATCGCCTGCCTGCGGCGCTATAGCTTTTTGCTCCCCCAGAACGATAAGGGCACAAAGCGAAGCAAATATGCAGGCTCTTTTCCAAGTGGACCCTGCGCCTGCGGCGCTAGAGTTTTCTTGCATTTAAACTTTAAATAGTAATACTTCTAAAATTTAAATAGGCTATAAAATTTATAAAAAAAATCGCTATAGCTTTTATACGTTCATTTTTATTGGAGTTTATAAAACCTAAGCTTGAAATTTGTCAATATTTTCGTCTACGGCGCTAGAACTTATACCACTGTTTTCAAATTTAAATAGACCAGCACAGTTGTAGAAAATTTTTACCTGCGGTGCTAGGACTTTATTATTTTTATTTATTTGAATTTTTAAAATCTGAGTTACTACATTAAATTAAAAAAAGGCCGGAAATTAACAGAAGTAAAAAAAAAACATGAAAAAATTTTCTCCTGGGGCGCAATTTTCATTCTTTTCGAGAATTAGGAAAAAAATGTTTTGCCCCCCCCCCCCCAAAAAAAAAAAACCTGGATACGCCCTTGATTTCATTTGTTCAAAAGTTGTATTTACCCTTCAACGGCGCGCCGTCAAAAAAACCGTCGCTGGATGAAGTGACCCTAGACCAATAGATATTTCGTTTTTGAGTTATCTTGTCGTCTTGAGACTGCGAAGAGTAAAATAATTAACTCAGTTTATTTAAAAGTTTTTAACAAGTTGGTATATTTTTTAATTAATTAGGTACTCTGATAATGGTTAACTCGATGGTTAACGAGTAAACAAGTTAAACCATGTTACGACAAAAGTTAGTTTATTGTATAAAGTTTTAAACAGATTAGAGTTAATTCATTAAATCTAATGTTTGGGATTACTTGGAAGCATTGCTTACAATTATATTCTAAATAGTGCTGCCAAAAAAATACTTTCCCCTTAGTTCCTACATAAAAAAATGTTTTTTTTTTCAAAAAAAAATACTGCTGCCATCAAAATAATACTTTCCCCTATATCTCTAGGTTCATTAAAATCAAAAACAAAAAATAAAACAAAAATTAAAAAAAAAAATCAAAAAAAAAAAAAAATAGGTATTTATATTAAGTTTTTCAAAAAAAAAATCAATAAAAGTTTATTTTTTCGTAAAAACTTTCTTTTATGGTAAAACGAAAAATAATTTGAAAAAAAAAATGTGTTTTTTAAAAAAATTGTTTTTGCCCCAGGGGGTAACCTTACCCAAACCCGATTTTTACGAAAAACAATCCCAGTCTAGAACTTTGGATAATCAATCTGTGGTCCAAATTTGAAGTCTTTAGCCCGAAGCGTTCTTGAGTTATCGTGGTCCCAAATTTCCCGGACACAGACCGACCGACAGACAGATTTTTTTTGATGGAAATCATATTTTTTGGATATAAAACGTCCAGAAACGTAAAAAAAGCATTAAATTTTTTTCGAAATTTTTTTACTAACGCAAGACTTTCCTTGGGGGAATTCAAGTATATTTTTGTGGAGGATTAGTAATTCTGGATTACAGAGAGACAAACAGAAACCGACAAACATCATTCTAGTAATCGTCTTGGACCTCCAAATGGATTATACTGCGTCAATACAAGATATATTTTAAAAGCTCATCACCCAACCCGGGGACCCCCAAAAATCCGGGCCCCTCAAAACATTTATTTTATCTCCTGAAGACAAAATCCGGGCCCCCTCAGAAACCCCGGGCCCAGGGGAAAACACCCCCGCCTCCCCTCGACGGCTTGGAAAAAGATACGTTTTTCCAGATTTTTTTAGAGCCTAAAAAATGAATAAAAATGGGTTTTGAACAGGATAGTGATCTAGGATAAATAGGGAAGGACTTTACTTTTTACCTTGAAAAGTCAAAATTTTAATGTTTATGGAGCCACCTCATTTTTTAAAACAACTTTGGGGTGTAAGGCCTTTAAAATTAAAAAAAAAAGTCAGATCTGGACACCCTACTTAGATTCACAATCATTGGTCGCAGTGATTTTTAAGGCTCCATGTTGCCTCACAACCCCACTTGTATAGAACCGAGGGGTTTATTTATTGAAAAACAGTGCACAAGGATTGTGAGGATCAAAGGACTGTGAAAAATTCTCAACGATGGTCAAAAAGATTGTGAAACATTGTATAAAATTTTAATGAAGATTTTTAAAGATTTCAGATGATTTTGGAAGATTCTAGATGATTGTGGAGGATTCTGGAGGATTGTAGAAGATTGTGAAATAAGTAATTGTCAAGGATTGTAAAAGATTGTTGGATAGGTGTACAAGGATTGTCAATTAAATAAACCACTCGTACAAAACTTACCCGTTCAAAGGGTATCTGCGGCTAATTATCAATAAAAATAAGTTTATTATACAGTCGCAGCGTGTTCTTTGTAAGAGACGGATGTGGCCGCTTAGGCGGATTCACTCCTGCATCAGCCTGCTATCGTAGATATGCACAGGACTTGATTTATTTTATTTTATGTTGTTTCTTGAAAATATTACTTTAAAAGTAAAGTTTTAAGTGAATCGTGAATATTTATGTTTTTTTTTGTGATGTTAAATTTTAACGTGGAACTGTTGAACGTGTAAAGACAATTTTTTTATAAATTTTAAAGATAATTTTTTTATAAGTTGGCGTCTGCGCAAACATCACCACAGAGTGAGACGGTTTTGCGTAGGCCGAAAATTATATTAGATTGAGCTGGCAAAAATGCCATTATTGAAATTGGAAGTTTATTATAGTTCAATAATAAAATCATAAAAACAAAAAAGTTTTTTTATTCTTTCTTGAATATTATGACTAATCTCATTTTACCAGATGTGCATATTTAAAGTTACTGAAATTTAATACTTTGTGTACTTTTCCCAGCTGTTTTCAGCTTATCCCTTATAGTTTTACGCTATGTTTACATCTGTCGGATTGTAGTTTATCTTTAAAAACTAAATAAAGGACAAAATTATTCTATAATTATTGTACTATTCATAGCGCCTGTGCTAGAATAGTATTTACGGTAGTTTTGAATTTTCCAAAATTTTCAAAAATCATCCTAGACAAAAAATTCTTGGATATAGTTTTATGAAAAAATAAGAAACTTTGTTTTTTGGCTAAAATCTAAAAAGTTCGATGTCACGATTTTTGTTAACACGCTGAAAGAAAATTCCGATTAACGTAACTTTTTCAGGAAAAATTACTTTTTAATAAAAGTAATTTTTCCTTACCTTTATATAATATAAGGATCAATTCTACCAATTTTAAAAGTAATATCCCTTAAAACAAAAAGTTATAGGGGGTTAAGACTGACTGACTGACTGACTGACGGACGCGACCGGACGGACGGACGGATGTACATTAAAAAAAAGTTGCTTATTTTTTAATGAAAAAAAAATTATATCCAAGAATTTTTTGTCTAGGATGATTTTTGAAATTTTTTGAAAATTAGAAACTACCGTATAATATTATTCTAGCGCAGGCGCTGTAATTAATATAATAATTGTGTTTATGTTTACCAGAGGGACTAAATATTTAGTTGGCCAACTAATTGAAGTTATTGAAGATGTTTAGTCGAGTGTTTAGTCCTTTGATGTCAATTTAGGTGTAAACGTAGCCGGTAATATCGTAGTTCTAGGTCTGCTAAGAAAATTACTTTTATCCAATACATACAGATAATAAGACAATTACCAGCTTTATTTTAAATAGATAAACTCAATAATAACCCCCGCGTGGCTTTTACTTTATTGAGTGGATAATTATTTATTTTACCCACTCAACTGTCACTTGTCAAATTATTTTCTTGTAAATGTCATTAAAATTTTTAATAAAAATATGAATTCCTAAGCTATTAATTGGATAAAACCTCATGGGCACTCATGGGTAAACCGATATTGCCCTATCGAAAATTAACCTGCTTGGCTGACGCCTCACAGGTTAATTTTCTCATGGTTTACTTTACCCACTAGTACCATAAATAATTATTTCTTCAATCGTAATAAAATGTTCATATTTTATAACTGAACACAATAGTAAGAAGTGATCTATTTTTTATAGTAAAAAAATGAGTTCATTGTTGTACGCCGTAAAAAAAAAGTTAGTTAGCAAAACCACCACTGGCGGCAGCACTCTTTGACTTTGATGACAGCCATACTTCAAACTTGTTTGTTTATTCTGTAAACAGGTGGTTGACTCGAGATTTTATGCAAAAACCTTGTGTGATATTGATTAAAAATATATGGTATACCTACAAATCTCTCCGAAATTGCAAATGCTACATTAGACAAGTTACCATAGAAATCGCAAAAAGTGTACGATTTAACCTACGAAAAAAAATTAAAATGAGCTAAGGAAGGTTTAAGTTTATTTCGAAAGGGTTTTATTGACCTATTTTAATAAATGAAAAAATATACTTTATTACTGAATAAATTAAATGCAAAAATTAATATTTAAAAATATATATATATAGGATGCTTGAAAAAAAATAGTACGTTTCACTCAGAGGAAAAGTGCTTTTTTTACTCGTCTGTAGTTTCCGGACTCCGCTTCGCGTCGTCCGTAAACTCTACAGACTAGTAAAAAAAAGCTTCACTTTTCCTCTTAGTAAAACAATATACTATAATAGTATAATAATAATTATCAGTTCCTTAGAGAAGTCAACTATTAAAAATGAGTTATCTGATGTAGTGTAACATGCCGACACCGACTTTGCCACATTTTAGATATACACGGATGTATCCGGATGATAAGGACCGAAACAATAAAATAGGTTTGTACAATACCCAATTTTACACACCCTTAAAACTCACCCATAGATAGATATCACTTAGCCAGCTTAAATCCCAAATATACAAATATTCAATTGTGGGAATTGTAAACATCTGGTAATTTCCCTTTCTTGACTGTTATAACATGTTACTAGTAACTACCTACTTTTATTGATTGGGACCTTTTGTCACGATAGACATATTGGCTTACAAAGTAAGGGGACATGCATAAATTACCTACATTAATTTTACAGCATGATGATCAATGCCAAAAGTATGGATTACGAAGTAAATTGATCATCCCTACATAAAAATTTAAAAAATATAATACCTATATTATTCCACTTGGTAATTAACATGACTTTACTTATATTAAAGTCATCTTGCTGGTCATCAAAAAAGAACCAAAGTAAACCACATAAATTATAATTATTTAAATTGTAAAATATGTGGGACTTCTAATTGACAATAAACTATAATGGAAATTACATAATCGAACTTTCAAATAAACTAAATAAATACTATCCCCGTCGACACAAGTGAATGCTTTATGAGCAAACATACCGTAATTTCACACAACTATAGTCCAGCCACATAACTATAGTCCAAGGCCCCCACGGTTCGGGGGGTATTTATTTTTAAATGTTTACAATTTCTTATGAAAGTTGGTGTATATGGGATATATGTACAGGAACACGTTTTTAAAGTTTTTTTTTTAAATACGCTGCTCATGGAATATAGGTGTGAAGCGGGTCCATAGTTGTGTGATTCTGGACTATTGTTGTGTGAAATTACGGTATTATGATTTCTCATAAAGCATATTATGCATATGACATCTTTCTGAACATTGTGGATAAAGAATGGTCGCAATATGTATATATGTACCTAATTTTTGAAAAATATCTCTACCCAATTATGAAGCTGAAGTTTGCAACGTTTTTTTGCAACGAATATTCAAATAGTATATTAAAGTACTAGTTTCATAACATAGCATAACATAGCACTAGTGCTTTAGAAAATTCGCCGCAAGCGGCTTGTTTTCTAAACTTAACTCTTTCTGAACATTGTGGATAAAGAATGGTCGCAATATGTATGTACCTAATTTTTGAAAAATATCTCTACCCAATTATGAAGCTGAAGTTTGCAACGTTTTTTTGCAACGAAAATTCAAATAGTATATTAAAGTACTAGTTTCATAACATAGCATAACATAGCACTAGTGCTTTAGAAAACTCGCCGCAAGCGGCTTGTTTTCTAAACTTGTACTCGTGCGCTAAAAACGTGTTAAGGAATAAGTGCTTTAATATACTATTTGAATTTTAATTGCAAAAAAAAACGTTACAAACTTCAGCTTCATACCCAATTTACCTAAAAATATGTACAAATATGTACTTAGTTATGCTGATTTACACAAAGTCCTAAGAAAGTAAATTACTCCTATTAAAAGTAATTAAAAATTAGACTTTTGGAATATATTTGTTAACACAGCATTTAAAGTGATGATATGCATACTTTTCAACAGGCCGTGTTAAAATTGACGTAAACATTTTAATATATTCAATTTTCTTGAATCAAAATTTTAATTAGATCCATATTTTTTAATTCGATTGGATTTTTATGTACTTTTATGTACCAACTGATGATGTACACTTGAATCCAAAAAATAGCAAGATTGAAAATTTATTGTATAAATTAAATTAATTTTTATCACGTATCCTGTGATGAGAACTATTGAATAAAATATAGTTCCTGTCTTGAAACATCACTTAATCTGTAGAAACCGACACTAAAAAATCACAGTGAGTGCACACTTGTCGCTGCAAGTTTGTTTATGTTTGGTATTTTTAGTGTAAAATGACTGGAAATTGAACAATAGTCAAAACTGAATAAAATTATCATATTCATAGTCTTAAAAAAAAAATGTCTACTTGCAGCAGTGGTCCTTATGATAGATTACCATTTTTTGATATTTTTGAGTTTTTTAATTAATATTTTTTGACGTTTTGAACTCTTTTTCGGGTTTAAAAATATAGTTTCAATAAAATAAATATTTATTTTTAACGAATTCATGTATCCGTCCGCAAAGGGTTAATGGGAGAAATAATGTGCAAAAATAAATCGACTCAGGGAAGTCTAAAGATGCAGAAAAGAAATTGAAAAACAAATAAATTAAATAAAAAAAAAATAATCCTTGGATATTTAATATTGCTAATAACGAGATTATAACCAAGTAATAACAAGCCGTGAAGATATGTAATGCTTTGCATTCCACTGTATACTCTTCTCAGTTGATACAGCATTGTGCTTTCCTTCGATATACAAAGGGCCACCCATTTCAAATAACATGTTTCTCGGTAATGGCGTTTAAAAGTTGACAAAATATGACCTTGAACTGTCATTTGACAGGTCAATCGATTTGTCTTGTAGGGCACCGATACCAAATGTTATGTTTCTAGGTAAGGCGTTTCAACCACAGACCACGAACTGTCATTTTATTTTAATAATGGATTTTTTAAAATTGGTATGAATATTTTTCTACGACTGCTTTAGAATGTAAGCAAATACACACACTTTTCAAACACAGAATGAATCCATTCTAGCTCTAGATATTCCGTATGAAGTGCTAGAACAAGCACATCTACTGCCATCTCTTCTTTATAAAGGTAGAGAAAACTGTAGCAAAATTAGCAAAAATATATATGTTTTACCATGAAATATTGAATAATTTAATGCAATTTAAAGTTTTGCGTTAAAATTACATAAAGTTTATTAGTTTTTTTTTAATACTTGACCAGTTTTTTTATCAATTTCGTTTAAAAAATTAAAACTGCTCCATCTATTGTTAAATATTTAAACCTTATATCTGTCACAACAATCTGACACAACCTTCAATTTGTGCATCATAATTTGTAAATATGTGCTAAAATAAAATAAAAATCTTTTTTAAGTACTGATTTGATAATATTATTAAATAACGTTAATTGCTATATTTAAAAATATGTTTTGTTGCATTTACAATGTCAAGTCACAAAAAACATTGTTTTTAACCTTGTACGCAGTTAAAAGCCATACAGTGTTTCATATTTGCAGTCGAAGAAAAAGTATAGTCTACAACACGTATGGAATAGTCATTCCGCACTCGCGAACCGTCATACTCGCCTGCTTGCTCGTATGACAAACTTTCCGCTCGCGCGGAATATTGTCTATTCCATACTAGTTATAGAATATACTATTCTTTTAATTATTGTGATGTTTTCTGAAATTTTGGAGTTTATCGGATATTTCCTTCCCGTTTTTATTATTTTTCGAAAAGTTGAACCCCCTATAACTTTTTTATTTTTATAGGGATATTTTTTTTTACATTGGGGTTCTTCTCCTCGCAGAACTATATTTTTCCTAAAAATTTCATATAGATCAGATATTTCGTTCTAGTGTTAACGTGCGCACAAATAACGTGACACCCGGACGGACGGACAGGCATACAGACAGACAAACGGTTTTTAATAAAGCTGTTCAGATACAAAAAAAAACTATTTTATCCAATACATACAGATAATAAGACAATTACCAGCTTTATTTTAAATAGATAAACTCAATAACCCCCGCGTGGCTTTTACTTTATTGAGTGGATAATTATTTATTTTACCCACTCAACTGTCACTTGTCAAATTATTTTCTTGTAAATGTCATTAAAATTTTTAATAAAAATATGAATTTCTAAGCTATTTATTGAATAAAACTTTGTATGGCACTCATGGGTAAACCGATATTGCCCCCTCGAAAATTAACCTGCTTGGCTGACGCTGACGCTGACGTTAATTTTCTCATGGGCAATATTTTACTTTACCCACTAGTACCATAAATAACAATTTTTACATGATTTTTGTAGAAATGTTTCTAGTTGAGTTTTGTCCGCGAAACCGTCAACATGTCTGCGGCGCGATTTAATTCGTTTAACGGAGTTGAATCCCAGCCTGACTATTTTATGTTAGAATGGGTTTCTTAAGAAAATATTAATACTACGAAACCGTTCTTCATATTTAAATTGATTTTACAATTGAATATTTGATGTTTATGTTGTATTTTTGTGGATGAACCTGGATTAGCGTTATCCACGTTTTTTTTTTGGAGGTTATGTTAAGAAGAAATTATATTTATTTGAAACGATTAGAGACTCATTTCAAGTCTCTAAGACTTGAACCTGGTCAAAAAGAACGAGAGTTCCAGACCATTAGGCCTTTTGGGTCACTTTAATTTATTTTTTGATGAAGAAGAACGAGTATTTGAAAACCATCTACGATACTCTTCAAGCACTGCGTGCTGTGAGGAGTATAATAACAGCACAAAACATTAGAAAGATACTTCCCAGTTCAGATCTAGTAGTTCATGAACTTTTAATCCAATTTCCTAACGACATAAACAAATACATAATTCTGCCAAGTGAAAAATAACCGGGATTTTAATTAGAAGAGATTAACTCATTGAAATCATTAGGCTGGAAAAAAAATTGTTAATTTTATATTAAAAGCAAAAAGCAGTCTATTTAATTTTGCATCTATTTGCCTATTTTTTATTTTCATGCTGTTTTTTTGATATACATATATTTTCCTGTATATTTAAAATATGTTCATTACTTTTTTGTGTATTTTTTTAATGGTACTTTTCTTTTAATATTTACTGAAAATTTATATTCGATCGAAATAGTAAAAGTTTTCAAAAAGGTGGTAAACATTTTCTTTTTATTTCCCAACATATTTCATGTTTCCAAAATTGTTAATTTTAAATCAAAAAATTGAACAACTAAAAAATATTTGTGCTCATATTTCAGAGATTTTTGTATGACTTTCCGAGATTCTCGACATAAAGATTTTTGAGCTTTTCGATAAGATTTCTGAGGATTCTGAAAAATCTTCGAAATCTTGTCAAAAATTACCGAGGGTTTCGAGATTTCTGAAAGATATTTGAAAGACCTTTCAAAAATTTGTATGAAATAGTAACTTAGGTACTCCTCGTTTTAAATTTTTTAACCACCCGAGTTCACCCCTAGGGGTGAACTTATTATGTCACTCCTCTGATTCATAAAAATTCCAGATTTTTCAAAAAAAATTCCTATAGCTTTTTATATAGCTTTTTACTGATTATTAAATTTCCTGATATTTTGATGCTTTTTTCAGAATACCGAACTAAATAATATTGGTAAACTGCAGTTTCGCGCTTCTGGCGCTTGTCAGTACCAAGAGTCATCCCTGTATTTATTAAGTCTAATAGATAGATGTAAATTTTGGCGCCCTATATTGTTGCTTGTACATAATTTGCTAGTAGAGGCGTAGTCGAGGGCATCAATTTTAATACATTTTAGAGATAAATTAACTAAAAATGCAAGGCTTTCCAAAATTTTGAAAATTTTTAAAATGGGAAAAAAAATAAAATTTGGAAAATAAAAAATACATTGAAAAAAAAACATAGGGAATTTAATGAAAAAGAAAACATTTTTCTATCTCGGCATTATCCACAAATTTTTGAACGAGTTTTAAACTGTTTAAATTAAGCATAATTATAATTTTGTTAGGTCGGTTTTAATTTTATATAATTAAATATAAGGGGACCAATTCAATTTGTGTGTATTTAATTAAGTAGATCGGGTTAAATGTGCGGGTACGTTTGTAAACATAAACAAAATTGGTGATGAAAATGAGACAAAGCACCAAACGAGATTTTGGTTTGGACTATATTGATCCAAAAGCGGCGGTGATATTTTAAAGTTACCCCTTCCCAAGGTTGATCAGTTAATATATGTTAGTGTAATAGTATGTGAAGATATATGATGCTTCGCATTGATTAGTATACTCTTCACAGTTGACAATAGATTGCGTACTTTCCAAAATATAATTGCTTTGATCCAAGGGCGTAGATCTTTTTCTTCTATGGGGGTGGGTAATACCCAGGGCCGGCCTTTCAAGCCTCAAATTTGGCGCCCCTATCAAAAGAAAAAATACCCTAAAATAAAGCATTGTGCGCCTACAAAAAAAAATTGCCCCCCAAAAAATGCCATCAAGAAAAACTGCTTTGTCCCTGACGGTTTCTACCAAACGTGGCGTCCCTACAAAAAAAAAGACGGCGCCCAAAAAAATACCCTTAGACAAAAGCTTTGTCCCTGACGGTTTCTACCAAACTTGGCGCCCAAAAAAATACCAACATGAAAAAAACTGTGTCCCTGACGGTTTCTACCAAACTTGGCGTCCTGCAAACAAAATTGGCGCCCCTATGGGGATGGTAATTACCCCCATTATCCCCCCCCCTCATCTACGCCCTTGCTTTGATCTCGTGCACGTACTTAATATTTACTTCGGCACTCAGTACTACTAAGAGTGCCGATGTATTGAAATCTTCGCCGAAAAGTCAAAATCTTTTACCATGTTTTTTTTCACATTTCTCGGCGTTTTAGACCTGGGTCGAAATCAGTGAAAATTTTTTTTTGTCCGTCTGTCTGTCTGTAAACTCGATAACTCCATTCCTAAATAAGATATCGACAAGCGGTTTTTTGCATACTGTTTCTTATCGTATTTCGAAGAGCTGATTAGATTTTGGGGGTAAACGATTGAGGGTAAGAATGGGGTAAAACTCCTATTTTTAGCGTTTTTTGGTTATAATTAAGGCAATTATTATTGTATTTTATTAATTTAGCACTTATATAAAAGACAGTTTTAAATTGGTCAAAAAATGTTAAACTATTTTTGCCTAAAATGCATTGTTTTCGAGATATTGGCGTTTAAATCAGTAAAACGTTTTTTTAGCCTATCTCACTTATTTATAACCCGATTTCAAAAAAATATATTTTAAATGAAAGCTGTTTTAAAGCTATATACAGTTTTTTGCTAGAATATAACGTTTTGGAGATACAGACTTCCAAACTTTATAATAAATTATGCAGGTGTATTAATGGTTGCCTATTCACGTGATCACACAACTTTCCTTTTCATAACGTTTCAAGTTAGTTGCAACTGTTCAAGCTGGTTTTTGAATAGATTTTTACATAATAATTACACCAATCGGACTTATCCTTCAGCTAGTTTCGATTTTTTTAAAATTTAACCCCCTATACCTTGTTCGTTTTCTGGGGATTATTTTCAAAACACCTCTCATACACTTAATTTTTCCTGAAAATTTTGAGTCGATCGGTTAATTCGTTCTTAAGTTATTGTACTTGGAAAAAACGAGACATTGGGCGGATGGACAGCCAGACGGACATTTTTAAAGTTACTTATTTTTGCATGAAACAAAAAGTGATCGCAAAATTAGCCTCTTATTCAAACATCTGTAACTTCGATTGGAATTGATAAAATGTAACGTATAAGTGCTCAAAATTTTTTTCTGCTCATGAACTTGTACAAAAAGCAAGATTTATTGTTCTAGAAGCTAAACATCCCCTTAAACAAAGGGTTAACTAGGGGTACTTGAATTGAATTTTATACCAAACTTTCTCACATTTTATTAAACATAACTGGCTGGATCTTGTGTTTTTTTAAATATTTTGAATTTTTTAAACCCTTTAAAAAATATTTTTCTGTAATATAAAACATAAAAAACACGTAAAGGGGTATCACCCTTGGATTTAATGAAAATCTACCCCCAAAGAGGGTTAACTACCCCCCAAGCAGCAAAAAAAGTAGTAAATCATTGTATCTCAAGAAAAATCGACTTAAAGGGAAAAAAGACTGTTCAATGTTGTCCATAATTTCCCAAAGATCGTCCATGATTGTCTACTAGACAATGTCTAGTGATTGCCATGAATTCACATACAATCATAAACAATCATTGTAAACTGTTTTCTTCGGAAAGTACGCCCACCGGGTGGTTTCGGTCAAATTATGTATCACTCTGTATTATTTTAATAACGACTTCATTCATAATTTCATCTGTAGAATTTCTAAGCTCATCTACTTCCTGGAAATCCCCCTTTTAAGAAACAGACCTGGTGCACTTAAAAGTTGTTACATGTGCTTTGAATACTAATCTCTAACAGAGCAAAGACAGACCGTTCTTAGAGCCAAACACTGAAAAAAGAGGTACATTTGTGGCAAAAAAAATATTTTTTTGCCATTTCTCTCTTGGGCCAAATTAAATTAATAAAGAAAATTATTTTAGTAAAAAAAAACAGTGGCGTGGCTAATCAGAGTCTAAGTAAATAGGCAAAGATAAAAAATTAATTTTCTTTGAGGGGTTTGGTTGTTACATCGGCCGAAAAGTCAAAATCTTTGACCACGTTTTTTTCACATTTCTCGACGTTTTAGACCAAAGTCGAAATCAGTAAAAAAAAAATTTGCGTCTGTCTGTCTGTCTGGGTGTAAACTCTCTAACTCCATTTCTACATGAGATATCGACTTGCGGTTTTTTGCATATTGTTACTTATCGTATTCCGAAGAGCTGATTAGATTTTGGGGGTAAAAAGTCCAAACGATTGGGGGTAAGGGGGTAAAAATAGGGTAAAAGTCCTATTTTTAGCGTTTTTTCTTTATAATTAAGGCAATTATTATTGTATTTGGTTAATTTAGCACTTATATAAAAGATAATTTTAAATTGGTCAAAAAATGTTATAAACAACGTTTTCCTAAAACGCATTGTTTTCGAGCTATTGGCGTTTAAAGCAGTAAAAGGTTTTTTTAGCATATCTCACATATTTATAACCCGATTTCAAAAAAATATATTTTAAATAAAAGCTCTTTTTAAGCCCTATAAAAAATGTTATATACAGTTTTTTGCTAGAATATAATGTTTTAAAGATACAGAATTTAAAAACACCTAGTTTGAAATTTGGAAACTAGATGGCTCTAGTGTACAAATTTTAAGCTTCCATTCATTTGTTTTTAAAATCAATAAAAAATTGTAATTAATAAGTGCAACTTGCATCCAAGTAAAAACATATTTTTATTATTAATTTTAATTATATATTAAGTGTACAAGAAAAGCTAAAGTTTAATATAAATATTATACAAGTTAGTTTGTGCAGTGAGGAGTAGTAGTAAAATTGTAATTATGTTATGCTACCCTGTTCTAATAGCATGTTATTAGTTTTCTCAATAGTGCCGATGTTGTGACAGGGTGCTTGCAACGTTTCATCTAGTTTATTTATTAAAAAAAAATGTTTATGGATTGTAGTCCAGTCAAATAATAAATGTAAATTGCAATAAATGTAGACGGGCTGATATTTTAAAGGGTAGTAGTGGATGGTAACAGAACACTCCTAATAGTTTTTTACCGGGTGGTTTGCATAAGGGGTGTCCACTATCTTGAATTTTAGGGTTGAGTTGCTTAATATACATCTTACGATAAAAAACGCATATAACCAATTTAGTTAAGAAGGAAATTTCCAACAATTTTTGTTTTGAGGTGAACTTGTTCTTTTTTCAGCCAAATTATTCATCGGACGATAAAGCAAATTTGTAGCTCTTGAAATTCTCTATAAGTTTCATACAGGGTGTTCCGTGAGGAAAGGGAAATATTTAAAGGATGTGTTCTAGAGGTCAAAATAGGAAAAAAAGTTCCCATAAATATATGTCCAAAACCGACTCGTAAGGGAGTTACGCACTTTCAAAGGGGTACCAAAATTTCGATTTTTTATTAATAACTTAGGAACCCTTTGTGTTATATCATCGAGATTTAGCGTGTGATCTGTGCTTTATAAGACCTATCAGCCAATGGTATTTGCATGAAGTTAATTTAACCAAAAAGTTTTATACTTGTATGTGCAAAAATCGCTTTTAAAGGTAACATGACCCTTTAAAATTTTTGGAAACCATAACTCCCTTAGCATTGATTTTTGGAATTACGTATACAAAAACTTTTTTCTTAGTTTTTGGTGTACAGAAACCCCATGCCATTGAAATTTTGGTTTTTAACATTTTAGTGTTTATTTTTTGGTTTTCGAAAGGTGCAATTTTGCCTTTAATTGTATTTTTATCGAAAACGGTTAATCCTATGGTATTACAACAACAGTACCTTTTTTATGTGTATTTATCTTAGTAATACTATTCTAAATATAAACCCACAAAAAAGTTAAGCAGAAAAAAGTTTGGGGCATAAAAGTGATAAGACACCCCATTACGGACGCCCCTGGTTAGATTAACTACATGCAAATGCCCTTGGCTGATAGGCCTTATAAAGCATACATCATTTGCTAAAACTCGATGCTATAATACAAAGGGTTCCTAAGTTATTAATAAAAAATCGAAATTTTTGGTACTCCTTTGAAGGGGCGTAGCTCCCTTACGAGTCGTTTTTGGACATATGTTTATGGGAACTTTTTTTCTTATTTTGACCTCTAGAATACACCATTAAAATATTTCCTTTTCCTCGCGGAACACCCTGTATATTATAAATTTTCATAGGACCGGTTACAGAGGGCGCGACTCGACTTTCAGCGCTCACTATAACCGTAACAAAATACTTATGAAAATGCATAATTTATAGAACTTATAGAGAATTTTAAGAGCTACAAGTTTGCTCATAACCCCCTTTTTCCTCTGATGAATAATTTGGCCGAACAATCGAAAAACAATTTCACCCCCAACATGGCAATTTTTGAATATTTATAACTCGATTGTTATAATATACTACAAAAATGATCCAAACAATAATTGTTGGAAAAATTATCCTTAACAAAATTGGTTATATGCAGTTTTATCGTAAGATGCATAATTAGCGAGATAACCGCACTCATCCCTAAAATTTAAAATAGCGGACATTCCTTACGCAAATCACCAGGGTATCTATTCTCGGAATCGAGAGAACGTGAACAATTTTCGTAGGAAGGGAACTGATCATATCATATAAAAGTTCCCCAAAGTAAAAAAATGCTATTCTTGAACATTAGTGAGCGTGATGGGATCTCTGCAGCCGGCTGCAGCGTTGCCAAGTATTTTAGCGGATTTTAACCAATCAGATTATGCGAAACGAGTTTGCGTGCGCAGGCTGTAATTATTTTCATTATTTGTAAACAAGTTTCTGTGGTTTGAATAATTTTTATAATTAATATCTAAAAATTAATGTGTATGAAATGAGAATAAAAACAGAAAAAGATCTGCGCCCACCAGCAGCCAACAAAAAAAAAATACTTTAAAATTTTATTCAGGACAACCCCCTTGTCAATAGTGGGCTGCTTAACCCTGAATTCACTATAATTTTTTTGTTGGAAAGTTGGAAAGGGTCGGCCCTAGCCAACACTTCCCGTTATTCGTTCTTCATTTGATCTTCCGCATCTTGCAGATCTCCCAAAAGGGCAACAGCCCCCACAATTTCCAAATCGTCCATCGTTATATTATTATTATTATTATAATATTATACATATATATGTATAATAATGTATAATAATTTATAAATATAAAAAATCTTTTATTAATTACGATTAACTATTATAAAACAAAACGGTATTTAAATTAACAACACAAAACCAAAGCAAAAATAGGGTTATGTTCGAATGCGCGCGACTAACTTATATGTCAAAATTTCCGTGAACGACCGCTTCTCACGATCCCGAGTAGTAGAAGTAAAGTTCTTCAATTTTCGTGCGAAGTGAAGTTTCGAGAGAAAGAATATGCAACCCACACTACCTTTCTCCCGGGAATGCGTTCTCTCGAGCCCGAGAATACATACCCAGGTGGAAAACAGGGGTGTTCTGTTACTATCCACTACTACCCTTTAAAATATCAGAATCAAAGAATTGTGGAAGATTGTCAATAAGATTGTACAAAATTTTAATGGCGATTGTTAAAGATTGTGGGAAGATTTCAGATGATTGCGGAAGATTGTAGATGTACATTGTACAATCCTTAGATTATTGTGGAAAAAGGAATTGCCAAGCATGGTAGAAGATTGTTGGATAGGTGTACATTGTACACTGTACAAGAATTGTCCAATAAATAAACCCCTTGCTTTCCTTTAAATTTTTGAAAATACGAACACCCTTTCTACTGAAAAAAAAATCCCCGACACTCAAACGCTCCCTGCCCACATTTTATAAGCTAAAAATATTAAATTATAAATTTGGAAGACGTAAATAAGACCCTTATAATAGGTTAAGCGCCAGCCAGAGGGTCGTATCACTAACATAATAATAACATACGATACCGTGATTGCCTTGTTGTGCCGTCATGTACCTTGTGCGCCTCTGGCTACACTCAGAAAATGTCATTGTAATTTTAATACTAAATTTTATTTTTAAATACATATTTGTTATTTATATCGCCAGCATTGGTATTTAGTACTTTACTTGTGATATAAAATACTGCAATGTGTGTATTGTATACAAAATGTTGTCATACTAACATAGAGACCGTGCTGGTACATTTGAATTCCCACGCAACATGTGTTTGGACTTTTATTAATACTAGCATGTTATAGTAAAAATTACTGTAACATTTGGTAAAGCTTATCACACTTATAGTATGGTATATTTTGAGTTGTTGTTAAGTTGTATTACTGATCTAGTTTAAAGTATGTTACAGTATTTAGAAAAATTAACAATCGGTAAATAATACCAAAATTTTGATTAGTAATAATATAAAGATTGCAACCGCACACAATTACACACTGATAAAATAATCGATACTTTTTTTATTTTTCTCTGTATTATTACTAATCAAAATTTTGGTATTATTTACAGATTATTATTTTACTAAATACTGTAACAAACTTTAAACTAGATCAATAACCCAACAACTACAATTTAAAGTATACCAAACTATAACTGTGATATAATTTACCAAATGTTACAGTATTAATAAACACATGTGCGTGGGGATGCAAATGTACCAGCACTGTCTATGTTAGTATGACAACATTTTGTATACAATACACACATTGCAGTATTTACTATCACAAGTAAAGTATTAAATACCCGTTTCGAACACCCCTGGTAAAATAAGCACATAAAAATAACATATGAAGATTGGCCTTATTAAGATTAGTTCATATGACAAGCCTCGTTGCTCTAACACAAAGGGTTTCTAAGTTATTAAACAAAAATTGAATTTTTAGAACCCCTTTTGAAAGGGCGTATCTCCCTTACGAGTTGTTTTAGGACATATGTTTATGGGAACTATTTCGCCTATTTTTGCATTTCCTATACGCCCTATACTTTTGGCACACGTATTCATTAATACCCTGTATAATTTTTAGGATACATTTCTCCATTGTGATTTAGGTACCAGTGCGATTAAATCGTACAAAGAAGGGAAAACACAGCTAGTTTTATTTTCCTAAAATAGAACCTTAGTTCTACACGATTCTTTATATTTAAATCGTTTCTTTGGATCCCTATATTTATAAATTTGAATTTTATCGACGTAGGAATAACAACATGCGTATTATAACTACTAAATGAAAAATAAAGTTTAGTGCCTTATAAACGGCTAACCGAGGCAAACTATTTAAATCTATAAAAAAATTTATCTACTACGGAATTTTCAAAATCAATGAGAAAATCCCTACCAAAATGACAAAACGCTTTTTTGCGATCATCAGTGAGCATATCGATGGTCTAGCGTACAGGTATATAGGGAAACCTTATGTACTTAGCACCTTTGTACGCTAGACCATCGATATATTGGTATGGTGGCTTTTGCACAGATTGTTGAAAATTAAAAATGCTTATTAAAAATAAGCATGTCTGTATTGGGAGCGTACAAATTGGTGGCGCCATCTAATGTTGCACAAAAAGTAATACATAAGATTAACTATACTATCCACTTTGAAGGGTAAGTATAGTCTGGAATGCGAAGCATTGGGCATATAATATACGGCTTATTTTAGTAATGATTTTGAGGGTGTGCACACGGGAAACAGAACCAATAAATTTTAGGAATACCACGTTCTGTTTCATGTTACTTTGTTGCATGTGTCGCGGCATGCCGGTTTAATTTAATTAAAAACAGAAGTTAATTCATTATTAACGAGTCGTTAATTAACAATTTAACACGATTAGCTTGTACCTAAATCTATGCGTCTAGCGTTCATTTGTTTTTATATCGCTATTCCTTTTTGACGTTTATAAATAGAAAAGTAAGCGAAAAAAACAAAGGAAGGGCGGATATATAGATTTGGAACCAGGTGTACTGATTTTAAAAACAAAATATCTTCATTTTATAGGTTACATTTAGGTACACTATCCAAAACAGGTACATTGACCCTATAATTTTTATTCAAAATTTGTTAAATGGATTTAAAGGGAAACAACGTTACGTTAAAATCAATATTGAAGTTCTACGCATTTTTGCGTGAATAAGAAAACAAAACGCTTTAGAAACTGGGTTAATTTATATATTTTTTGTACGAATTAAGAAAGAATAAGCAAGAAAATAGGGAATGAATTTATTCTTAGTGAACAGCAGTAAATGTTTTATGTAAATAAACACTGTAGATTACTTAAATTTTAACTGCTTAAACATAAGCAGTATTTGCATGCATGATTATGTAGTACACAAATATTTTAAATATAAGCCCCATAATATGGGGCTCATATATTATATTATTTATCTTTTTATTTTCTATCCTAGTAGGTTTAGTGATTCATTTCGCAATTGTTTTAGGAATTTGTTTTTATAGGTACCTATTCAATGTTTGCACATGAAATATACAGTTTTACATGACGTAATAGATAAAAAACACTTTTTTGTCATCAACTTCATTCATTACTTGTAAATAATATTTCTATAATTACCTTAAAATGAAGAAATTATCCAAAATATCTACAGTTTAGCAACATACACCCACTCACTACCGAATCTTACACAAAACTATTTTGTTTTCTTTTTTGTCCACTGAATTTTGCAGATGGCAGCACCTGACAAAACCTATGCCTGAGGGTATGCAACACTTTATACATGCGTGTGAGGCGGTAAATTTAAAGCTGTAATTTCGATGTTTTATTATATTGAAGTGTGATCTATTTAAAATTCTGTAAACCTTTTGTGTTAAACTGAAAGTATTATCTTAATAAACGGCAATAGTATATTAAAATACTAGTTCCATAAGACTCCATATTAAAGCACGCATCCAAATAAAAAAAATCGGCCATAAGACATTCCCGGCCTTGCAACATTTTTTGAGAACGCTTTGGGCTAAAGCTATTAATTGTTATTATTTTTTCTTTTTCAAAAAGATTTTTTTTAACAAAAAATTAAATTAATGATCACATACTGTGACACATCCTGCGACCAAATACCTGCATGCATACCAAATTTTAAGTCCCCTTTAACTACTCTTGAGTTGGGAAAATTATGGAGTTCATTACCTACCTTTTTTTAGTCATTAAGTTTTTGCCATTGTGTAAAAAATTGGGAAATTTATATTGGATAAAAAGTTGGGAAAATCAAAGTCTTGATTAAAGAGTTAGGAAAATCGCAGAATTGAGTAAGAAGATGGAAAAAAACTCAATTTTAGTTGGGAATTTTTGGTTTCTGGGCAGCAGTGACTGCTGAAATTCTGCAGTAAAAAAGCTTTTCAATTTTTCCCCATTTGCCCCCAGGTAGCAAGGGATGTTATATTACAAGAAATTAACATCACTTTTGGGTGTATTTTTAAACTAAATCATAACATCACATAATATTGAAAAATAACATGTATTTAACATCACATTTGCAACGTAACACGCGAGACATGTCCAAACCTAGCGAAATGTGAATATATCGCATGTCACATATTAACGTGGCTTTCACGTGAATGTCATGTTATTTTGCTTCTCACCGACGTTCGAAGCAAAAAAATCGATATAAGATGATGTTGATAGAGTAAATTATTATAAGGAAATTGTATACACATTATACGATTTCCAATGGATAGGGGGCTCTGCTGGGCTTCCCAAGACCACGGACATGGATTAAGGGAAAATTATCTCCGCTTAATCTGCAATTTCGTATTTAGAATCTATCTGTTTCAATCTGTGATTGTTTCAATTACTGATTGATTTTAAATCCGATTTATTTTATAGGGTTATAGCGTTTTTAATGGTTTTAATTTAGAAAAAGCTAATATCCTAAAATATTTAAATATTAAAGTACCAGTAACGGCATTTATAAGATATTAGATATAACAGGAATGTGGATTTATGATGTCACAAACACGTTATTTTCGGGATGTCATTGTGTGATGTTATTAGGGGCGGACTTAGGACATCCCCACCATGCTACATTCTTGTTAAATGAGACTACAATCTTAACATCACATGTCACATATTAACGTGACTTTCACGTGAATGTCATGTTATTTTGCTACCTGGGCCCCCTTGTCGTACCTCAATGTTCACCAAAAACAATCCCGAGCGAGAACTTTTGGTAACATACCTGTATGTCAAATTTCAAGTCTCTAGCTTAAAGCGTTCTTAAGTTATCGTGCACACAAGATTTGCCGGACAGACCGATTGAGCGACAATTTTTTTTTGCTCGAAATGGTTTATAGCGACATCAAACGTAAACATATGAAAAAAAAATTGTTTTTTTTTTGCACAAACACAAGGTTTTCTCAATTTATTTTTAAGTTAACTTGAACATTTTTAAAATGGAAAAGCAAAATGTTCAAACGATAACTCAAAAACGCTTTGCAAGCATCGAAATTTGAGATACAGACCTCAAATTTGGAATATAGGTTCCTTACCCAGTAAAATATAATCATAAGTCTAATACCGGGTGTCCCAAATTTTACTTTTCGGCCAATATCTTCGTTATTTTTAAAGATAGAAACTTAATTAAAAAAAACCCCTCATTAACTCACCCCCCTGGAACCACCTCAAACTTTTTTTTTCAAAAAGAAACTGCATAGTTTTTTTAGTGATTTTGAAAGCACTGTAAATTTTGAATTTAACGGTGTATTACACTTTGTATTTACCCTAAGGGGAAGTAGCCTAAAATGAAAAAAATACAAAATTTTTTTAGAAAAAATTAAAAATATATATTTTTTTTTACTTAAAAGGTGTTATGAAAAAAAAAAAAGAAAAAAGTTATTTTTTTTTTCAAAAAAGCTTTCTTTGAAAATATTTAAAAAAAAAAATTATTTTTTTATTTTTTCCAAAAAAAAAATATTTGTTTATTTTAGGCTGCTTCCCCTTAGGATAAATATAGTGTTGTACACCGTTAAATTCAGAATTTACAGTGCCCTCAGAATTACTAAAAAAACTATGCGGGTGCTATTTGAAAAAAAAAGTTTGGGGTGGTTCCAAGAGGGTGAGATGATAAGGGGTGTGTTGGTGTGGGTTTTAAAAGTATTTCTGATTCCATTTAATATGTTTTTTTTTAATTAGGTTTCTATCTTTTAAAATAACGGAGATATTGTCCGGGATATAAAATTTGGAACACCCGGTATATATAATTTAGATTATCTAAAAACTTGGGATCTCATCAGTAAGGTAAGGTTCCAAGAGAACGTTCAAGTATTACGTAACGCGAAATTTGGTCATTTTCGACCCCCCCCCCATGTAACGCGACGTAACATTTTCGAGAACCCCCAAGGAATACGTCTCTTTAGGCCTAGATCATTGTTAAATCCAATAAACATTTTATAAGTTTATAATTTTTTAGTGTTACGTAACATTTTTCCTGACACCCCCCCCCCTCTGTAACGCGGGTAACGTTTTCGAGACCCCCACCCTAGCGCGTTGCGTAATACTTGAACGCTCCCCAATAGCCAACATATGTTTCAAATTAGGAAGGAATATTAAAAAAGTCAAGTTTATATTATAAATAAGTTTATTGTCTGAAAATCGATTTCCACAATAAAATATGTAATGGTACAAGAAAAAAGTACGGAAAATCATCTAAATTCAATACATAGTATATATACAATTACCTAAAACATTGGATATTGTACTAAAAGTAATGTTTAAGTATCAACCAAAAATTATACAAACAAAATACAATTGAAAAATTTATAAAAATCTAATGTTATGAATAAAATAGCCTAGATTTACATTCTAATGTAAACATTAACTCTTTGTAAATGTTTCTTAATATAACGTCAACAAAAAAATAAAGTGGCATATGGTAGATTTGTTGTTTGAGTTTAAAAAAGGACAAAAAAGTTGAAAAATGTTAATAAGCTCCAGGCTTTAAGTTGTAGATAAAATTATGTGTGTTACTAAAGCTTAATTTCGCAGTCTCTCAAATATCAACAAACCCAAGATATGCATTTTTTCTGTTGAATTTTTTTAGTTTAATTAGATGTTTTTTTACTTGGCCATTTCCTTCATCCTGTTAAGGGCACTTCCGGCTTTGAACCAGCCGATCTGCAAGGCGTTCAATGAGTGATTGAGCATAATTTTATCGACCTTACCGTCGGCTTGTTTAACATGGCACTCTACTTGTTTTCCCGGTGTCAAACTGGCTAACCCTTTAAGGCTTATCTTACTAGTTGGGGTAACTTTATCGTAATCACTGGCATTGGCAAAGGTCAAAGGTAAGACACCTTGTTTTTTGAGGTTGGTTTCGTGGATACGGGCGAAAGATTTGACTATGATGGCTCTGCCTCCTAAATGTCTGGGTTCTAACGCAGCATGTTCTCTGGATGAACCTAACAACAAAAATTTTAATTACAATTACACAGCTCTACGAAATAAAACACATTTTAAGGTGCATGGGTTCTGTCAACGGATTCTGAATCTACATAATGCCTAGTTACTAGCCTAATAACTAAAAGTTTTATACTACACACTGTTTGAACTTTTTGTTTGAACCCAATCTGGTGAAAATCGACATATTAATTAAGAGTTTTGACAGATTACACAATATTTTTATACAGCAACACGCTTTCAATGTTTTTTTTTAATAATACGATGTTCATGGACTATACTGCCCTACTACCCTAAAAAGCAGCAACTCAAAATTTAATAAAACTGAGATAATGGCAAAAACAGTAAATTGTCTTAGCCACACCTTTGTGTTATAGCTAGAATCGAGATATAAATTTAGGTGTAAAGTACCTTTATTATAACACAAGTTTCGCAATTATTAATTATTTATTTAAATAGAAAATGGCACTTACTGCTTTTTAGCTTAGTGCAGCATGTGACAAGATAAAGAGGGAACAACCCAAAAATATAAAAAAATATATTTTTAAATTTCCTTTTAAAAATTAATTTTATTTTCCCTTTGGGTCCAAGGAAAGTGTTCCGTTAGTAAAAAAAAAATAAATATTTTTATTGCTTTTTTCAGGTTTCACGACGTTTTATATCCAAAAAAGACGATTTCCCTAAAATAAAATTCTGTCTGTCGGTCTGTCTGTTTGTCAGGAAACTGGATAACGCTTTGAGCTAAAGACTTAAAATTTAGATCATAGGATTATTATCCAAACTTCTAGGCTGAGATTGTTTTTGGTAACAATCAGTGTGGGGTAAGGGGTTAAAATAAGGTTAAAACGAGTTTAAAAAAAAAATATTTTTTTTTATATTTCTCTTGTTTTTGAAGAAAAAAAATTTGCATTTTTTCTGAAAAACTTGATTTTTTTCTTATTTTTTTGATTTTTTTTTCTAATTTTTTTCGTTTACCATAAATATTGTTTTAATGAACCAAGACTTACAGGGAAAAGTATTATTGGAAGTGTTTTTTTTTTGGTTATTTCCGGAAAACCTAGCGTCATACATATCAACTATAATAATGAAAAAAAAAAACTTTTATTAATGCTTTACATCCTCAAAACGTTAAACTCAAAAACGCTTTGAGCTAAAGTTGTTGCCTGGGATTGTTTTTCCTAAAAGTTAAGGTGGGACAAGTTAGTTATTTTACGGGTGGCTACGCCCGTTACGGAAAAATCATCTTTTTGCGTTTTCGGATTTGGAATGTCATGAAACGCAGAGAAAATGTAAAAAGTGGATATTAAAAAATATTGGTCTGTCTATCCTTATGTTTTTTTTGTACAACGCAATATTCAATTAAAAAAATGTTGTTTGCGTCAATATTGCGTGAAATATGTTTAACATTGGAGTGGAGGCAGCAAATGAAAAAAAACTAATATTTTTGATGATAACTTGCTTGTTATTAACCGTAAGGCAAAAATTCTGAAATGCAAATTAATTAAAAACCAAGTATTGACAGTGACAATTAAAACTGTCCAATTCAAAAGGTAAGCTGTTTTTTCCGCTGTTGCCAAAACCGAACATAAGCAGCGTTGTCGATAAGCATGGGAGCCATAGCGTAGTGGCTAGCGCGTATGCATAGCAAGTCTACTATCGTGAGTTCGATTCACACTGGCGCCGATTTGCCTTTTTCAGTTAATTAATAATTGAAATTTGGCGAAGGCGATAAGTGAAACGGACACTCCCTAGAAACTGGTTCGAAAGTCAGTATAAGCCGGTGGTTCCCTCTACTACTAGCCCACACAAGTCCTGGACTTAGGGGATGCTTAATTAAGTAGAATAGTACGAGGTTAAACAAACATGTATGTATTATTATTATGTATTTAAAAGTCCTAAAATGTAAGGATAAAATATTTTAAGAGGACAATTTACAAGAACAAAAGTTCAAATTATTTGACAGTATATTTTTAACTGTGGTACGTTTTAGTGCATCAGTCCAAGAATGCTTGATTCTGTCACCAGCACTGTCATAATATAAAGGATCTTTATACAAGCACTATTAGGATGGGACTTATTTTTTTTATTTTCATTCTGGTGTATCTGGTACATCCTGAAAATATGAGGGTGATCAAACTTCTCTAAGGGTCCCAGTTAGACCCCTAAAATCGTGAAATTACGCAAAAATCGTTGAAAATGGGCTGTACTTTCTGTATCAGTCCAAACGATATTGCCAAAATAGAATAGACCTATTTATAATATAATTTAACAAAAACAAAATGAGCTAAGCGCCAAACAAGAGCACCCAAAAAGGCCTCTTATTTGGCGCTTAGCGCGTTTTGTTTTTGTCAAATTATTCATATTATTAATGTGCATTAAATAAAATTAAGTCCAGATTCACATATTTTTTAAACGCTTTTCTAGCGTTTCTCACATTTGTGGTGGAAATTCGTCAAATTTAGTGTTTTAGGGGAAACCAAGGCGGATTTTCGGCACCTGATAGAATCTTTTGATTATTTTGAAATTTTGTACACTCAAAAGGAACATATTAAGATTTCAAGGCTTTAAAATTTTCCACTAATACAAAAAAGTCCATTTTCAACGATTTTTTACAATTTTTGGGTAATTTCACGATTTTAGGGGTCCAATTGGGATCCTTAGATAAGTTTGATCACCCTAATATTTTCAGGATGTTCTAAATACACCAGAATAAAAATAAATAAAAAATAAGGTCCACCCTAGAAACAGCTACTAGTAAGCCTCCACAAAAAAATCTGTCTGTCTATGAGACCCGGCGCTCAGACTTTACGATTAAAAAGTTATTGCTTCTGTCACATCACTTAGAAGGGCAATATTGTCGGAACTAATCCAGAAATTAAGAAAAAAAAACTGGAGAAAAAATATCACCTTTACACAAATAGAAGAGGGTAGAAGTTAAGTAAGTTAAAACATATGAGAAAATTAAATACACGGGAGATTAAAAAAAGGAACCGAATGGCTATGGTCTGACCTATTATTCTTACCTTCACCGTAGTTTTCGTCTCCGATGGCCACCCATCTTACGCCATTAGATTTGTAGTGACGAGCTACATCTGGTACCGCTCCCCATTCGCCAGTTAGTTGATTTTTGATTTTGTTCATTTCGTTGTTTTCGAAGTTTGTAGCCCTGAAAAATAAGGATAGGAGCATACAGAATTATTTTTTTTTTTTTAAATAGCATTTTTTTATTGAGATCAGCTCTGTTTTTAATTTTTTAATAATATTTTATGTTAAATTTTATTTCTAAAGGCTTTTGGACAGTAACGTTGGTAGACAGACAAAACTAATGTCCTTCGGGGTATCAGACGGACAGTCAGACGGACATTTAAAAAAAAAGTTGCTTATTTTTTATGAAACAAATCCATATCCAAGAATTTTTTTTTCTAGGATGATTTTTGAAAATTTTGGAAAATTCGAAACTACCGTATAATACTATTCTAGCGCAGGCGCTGTGGATAGTATAATAATAGGTTTAGAATGACAATAAACCATTCATTTTTAATAAACAGACGCGGAGTTTGTTATTTTGATACATCTTTACACTAATTTAAAATGCGCGGTTTATGTCAGACGCGAAAATATATTTTGCGCGGTTTTCGCAGCGCGGTTTTTATACGCGAAAAACGTAGGTTACCCAAAGACTTACCCAATAAACATGTTGTTGGAAATATTATCCAAATGTCCACGGTACTTCAACCATGGCCCGGCCGCTGAAATGTGATCGGTCGTGCACTTTCCCTTGACCTTGATCAAGACGGTCATGTCATCCAAGTCCTTGCCGTCCCATTTGTCGAAGGGTTCCAAAAGTTGGAGGCGGTTCGATTTGGGGTCGACGTCGACTTTGACGGTGGAACCGTCTTCTTGGGGTTTCATGTAGGTGTCCTGACCGGGGTCGAATCCTTTGGCGGGGAGTTCGTCTCCGAAGGGCGAGCTCAGTTTGAATTTCTTACCGTCTTTTGCTATAGAACAAAGACATTTATTGACCATTTAGATAAAGGTTTGGACATGTTCCTCATCATAAATGGGCTATAGTAGAATCCCTGGTGGAAAATAACGCAGGGGTCCCACTAGCACTCTAGCACTCTAGGCGAAAATTTTTACAAATTTCAAGCTTAAATCTTTAAAAGTTGAATTTAAATAAAAAGTGACGACTAAAAACATTTTAAATTTAATATTGTTTAACTATTTTCCAGAGGCGTTCCGAGCTTTTTGTTTTGTTGTGGAGGAGCGTAAAGTAAAAATTGCTGACATTTTTTTTTCTCAAGAAAATTTTTTTACACCAAAATTTCACGGTTAAATCTTACAACTCGAATTAAAAAAAAAATTGACGACTAAAAACATGATCGTTAGCCCTTCATTAACCAAATTAGCGCCGCAGGCGTTTTTTACGAATTTTGTTAACTTCTGAAGTTTTTTTTTTAATTTAATATTTTTTAACTTTTTACTAAAGACTCTTTACAGTCTTATATTAAAGAAAAAATGTTAAAGCCCTAGCACCGCAGGCGAAAATATTTACCAATTTGATAGTCTATTTTAATTTTAAAACAGTGCACTGCACTACCAGCCTATGGCAGTTTAACACTGCGCGATTGTTATCCTTATTTAATAATTTTTATGCTATGAAAACAAATGTCGAGACTTTGCAAGAGTTTTTATAAACAATCAGAAACACCAGAAAAGACAAAAAAAAAATATCTTCCAGGTCCCTCAAAAGTAAAAAAATATGATTATTATTTTACAAAGATTTATGACTTTTATGACAGTGATTTAATTTTATGACGATTTTAGGACAAACTGGGTCATTTTATGATTTTATGACAAGTGGGAGCCCTGATAACGTTAGAACGACTTGACTTAATTTTAGATTAAGGGGTTATATATATGATTTTTTTATGTATGTAATCACAACTTTATCTGAACGACCTAAATAGTAGTTAAATTAAGAAATTCTTGATCCTTACTCATATTGGAGTTGATTTAAATAAACCATAGAAAAAATTGTTATCTCTCCAAAATATAAATTTATTGTCTATTAAACAAACATTACAGCGACAATTGTTTCGACTTTTTTAACATAAAGTCATTTTCAAGCTACAAATAATAAAAAATTAGGTTGAAAATGGTACAATTCCTTTTAGAAAAACTTACTTTTTTAAATTTATAAACAAATTAACTTGAGTACACATTATTAGAAATGTCATACTGACCTTAACAATATTATTTTTATAAAATCTTCAAAAATTAAACAAAAAGAAAACTACAATAAGTTAAAATAAAATAAATTAATGAAATCTAAAATTTAAAATTGAATAAAAATCTGGGACATCTATCATAAAGTAATCCAAACTATATTTGAAACATTCTAAAGGAATTATCTTTAAACTGCAAAAAAGTAGTTGAACATAAAAAAAAAAAAAAAGGAAAGATTAATCTATATTCAACTTGGTAATTGGAATAAAATTGGAGAGGTGGCAGCAAATTCATACCTAAAACTTAAAAAAAAAAAACAAAAAGGGACAAAATTTTTTTGGAAACATTATTAAACAAAAATATTTATTCCAAAGATTAATGCTCTGTAAGGGGACAGACAACAATCTCCGGTCTAACATTTAAAACATTATTGTAAACATAAATATTCAAAAAATCTATTTGTTCATTAAATAACCTATCCCTATGAAACTTTTTGTTGTACAAAATGGCAAATTGTTCTAGCAGATCTGTAACTCTATCGTTCCTAGAAATATGCAAAACACTTACTTCATTTTCATAGTCATGGTTGTTGCACAACACATGGTTGGCAAAGTTGGACTTATAGTTCAGACCTGCTAGATCAATATTATTTGCACGTAGTAAACGAAAGTGTTCGTTGGTTCTTATGCAGATTTTTCGATAACTACGGCCTATGTAAAAGCTATCACAGGAACAGGTCAGTTTATAAACGCCGCTCCTTTCCAAAGGATTAATTTTGTCCTTTTTATGGGATAATAGGAGGTTGAGGTTAGAGGGGGCTGAACTATAAGTCCAACTTTGCCAACCATGTGTTGTGCAACAACCATGACTATGAAAATGAAGTAAGTGTTTTGCATATTTCTAGGAACGATAGAGTTACAGATCTGCTAGAACAATTTGCCATTTTGTACAACAAAAAGTTTCATAGGGATAGGTTAGTTAATGAACAAATAGATTTTTTGAATATTTATGTTTACAATAATGTTTTAAATGTTAGACCGGAGATTGTTGCCTGTCCCCTTACAGAGCATTAATCTTTGGAATAAATATTTTTGTTTAATAATTTTTCCAAAAATTTTGTCCCTTTTTGGTTTGTTTTTGAGTTTTAGGTATGAATTTGCTGCCACCTCTCCAATTTTATTCCAATTACCAAGTTGAATATAAATTAATCTTTCCTTTTTTTTTTTATGTTCAACTACTTTTTTGCAGTTTAAAGATAATTCCTTTAGAATGTTTCAAATATAGTTTGGATTACTTTATGATAGATGTCCCAGATTTTTATTCAATTTTAAATTTTAGATTTCATTAATTTATTTTATTTTAACTTATTGTAGTTTTCTTTTTGTTTAATTTTTGAAGATTTTATAAAAATAATATTGTTAAGGTCAGTATGACATTTCTAATAATGTGTACTCAAGTTAATTTGTTTATAAATTTAAAAAAGTAAGTTTTTCTAAAAGGAATTGTACCATTTTCAACCTAATTTTTTATTATTTGTAGCTTGAAAATGACTTTATGTTAAAAAAGTCGAAACAATTGTCGCTGTAATGTTTGTTTAATAGACAATAAATTTATATTTTGGAGAGATAACAAATTTTTTCTATGGTTTAAATAGTAGTTATATGTTTTATGCGTTTGTATATTTTTATTGGAATATTCGGAAAATTGTGGAAACCATGGCCCTTGCCCCGAAATTATCCAATTTTTTTAGCGGGAGATTTCAATGTTGATATTTTGGAAGAAGGCAACGAAACTTTAAAATTACTATCAATAATAAACTCTTATGGGCTTAAACCGTCGACCAAGGAGGTAACAAGGATATCAAAAACTACAGAAAAATGCATAGATAATATTTATACGGATGTTGAACAATTTACATCTTGCATAATAAATGAACACTTGTCAGACCACTTTGGTCAAAAAATAACATTTCTAGCTGAAAGTGAATGCAAGCAGACATACAAAAGATTTATAAATGAAGAAAATAAAAATAAGTTTCAGAAAAATTTGAGCGAACAAACATGGGAGTCATTATATGCATGTAAGCAGGAAAACGTAAATGAGCAATGGAAAAGTTTTATGAATACCATAGTCCCCATATTTAACCAGTCATTTCCCAAAAAACTCACAAAAATTAATAATTCAGGAAAAAAATGTTGTCTGCAGAATAAAGAAATCCAGGACTGCAAAAAACACTTGGATTACTTATATGTCAAAAGTACAGTCGATGTTCAATATAAGGAAGACTATAAAAAAGCAAAAAAAGAGTATGATGACCTTCTAATAAAAACGAAAAAAAAATAATTATACGAATAAAATCAAAAATGCGGAAAACAAAACAAAAGCAGTGTGGGAAGTAGTTAAAAACATCACCGGTGGAAAACAAAAATCCAGTGAAGTGCAAATAAAAGGTGATCCGAGTGAGGTAGCAAACAAAATAAACCAACAAATAAAAAGTGCTCCTATGAACCTAGTCAAAAATTTAAATAGTGAGAATTACATCTGTGATATTAAAAATAGTGAAAAATCCATGTTTGTTAGTGACGTTACAGAATTAGAAATTGTGAATATAATAAGAAACTTAAAAAACAAAAACACGAGTGGTTATGATGAAATTTCAAATGCCCTTATAAAACATTGCGTATTGGAGCTTAGTAACCCTATATCATACATTGTAAATAACTCACTTAAATACGGAATTTTCCCTGAACAATTAAAAACAGCGATTGTTCGTCCAGTGTATAAAAAAGGAGATCCCGAACTTATAGAAAACTATAGACCAATAAGTTTGCTGCCGTCAATGTCTAAAATATTTAAAACAGCAATGTGCAATCGATTGATGAAATATTTCATGAATAACAATTTGCTTAGTAATTCGCAGCATGGGTACATTAAAGGCAGGTCGATTGAGACAGCGGTTTACTCGTTTAGCCAGAAAATTTATGATTGTTTTGAGAAGCACCTTCTGGCTTTTGCATTTTTTGTGGATTTTTCAAAAGCTTTCGAAACTCTAGACCACAAGATTTTACTGAACAAAATGGAAAAGTATGGAGTTAGAGGCACAGCACTTAGTTGGTTTCAGTCATACTTATCTAGACGCTGTCAAAGAGTCTCATTAAAGAAAGATGGAGTTGATCATGTCTCACATCTGATTGAAATGACACTAGGCATACCACAAGGGAGCATTATGTGCCCAATACTCTTTATTATTAAATTAAATCTAATTTAGCCGAATGTAATTGGAATTTAAATTCATCGGATGTTAATATTCTTTTTGATAATATTTTAAGCAATTGTTCAACTGTTATAGATAGTGTCTCTCCAATTCAAAATTTCTTATTTAAAAGTAGCCTTCCTTGGTACGATAATGAAGTTTTTAATAAAAGTATTGAAAGAGATAGTGCCTATAAATTTTTTAAAAATAGTGTAAATCCTATTCGTCAAACCTTATGGGAAGACTATAAAAAAGTTAGAAATGAAGTTGTCAGTTTATTAAAACGAAAGAAATATGAATATTATTACAATAAAATTGACAGAAATAAATCTAATCCACAGCTCATGTGGAAAACACTTAAAAATATAATTAATACTAGAGATAAAACTGCAGTAAAGTGTGTTCATTTTGAAAATATTAATGGCATGAAAATCTTTTCGGACGAAATGGAAATAGCCAATGAATTTAATAAATATTTTATTGAGAGTATTCAGGAAATTGTAGACTCTATAGATAACAGTGAAGATTGGAAGGACACTAACTATAACTTATATCAAGAAATTAGTGAATTTAAATTATTGACTTTGGGAGATCTTTCGAAAATTTTATCTAAGTTTGACAATAAATGTAATACTACTGAAGTTTTGAATTCAAAGATGCTCAAACAAGTTTTTGAATCTGTAGGTGAAGTTATTTTAAATTTTGTAAATGTATCTTTGGAAACAGGTAACTTTAATGAAGTGCTTAAAACTAGTACTATTATACCAATTCCTAAAGTTGCTAATACAAATAAAGCCTTTGAATTTAGACCGATTAACAATTTACCCCCTATAGAAAAACTATTAGAACTGTCAGTCTATGAACAGTTAATTGATTTTATTGAGAAAAATGAAATATTATTTGTTAACCAATCAGGTTTTCGTCGTGGACATTCTTGTGAAACTGCTCTGCAGCTTTGCCTAACTAAGTTTAAAAGTGAAGTAGACAGTGGTAAATTTGTTATAGCTATATTTTTAGATCTTAAACGTGCTTTTGAAACAATCGATAGAAAAATATTGATTAAAAAGTTAAAAAGGTATGGAATAAGGGGTAAGGTGTTAAAATGGCTAATTGATTACTTAAATGGTAGATCTCAAAGAGTTAGAGTGGGTGATTCAACATCAAGTAAGCGTAGTAACAATTTTGGTGTTCCACAAGGCAGTGTCCTTGGCCCATTGTTATTTTTGCTTTATATTAATGACATAAGTTTATTTTGTGAACTTTGTGAGTTTATTAATCTATTTGCGGATGATGCTTTGTTTGTTTGCAGTGGTTTTAGCTTAGATGAAGCGTTAAGAAAAATGAATCTAATTTTAGAAAAATTGTATACTTACCTAAGACTAAATAAATTGAAGTTAAATGTTGAAAAAACTAAAGCTATGATCATTACTACAAAATATAAGTACAGTAACATAAATTTAAAAAATATTAACTTACTTATAAATAATGAAAAAATTGAAATTGTCAGTGAAATAAAATATCTAGGTTTTAAAATAGATAACGTTCTTTCTTTTAACAGTCATTTTAACTATATTTTTAATAAAATCTCCAAAAAACTATACTTTTTCTCTAGAATCGCTAATGATCTTTCTACTGAGACTAAAATAACTGTATATAGGTCGATAATTCAGCCGCATTTTGATTATTGTTCCTCAGTTTTACATCAGTTCAATTTAAATAAGTTGTCCCAATTGCAAAAGTTGCAAAATAGGGGCATGAGAATAATTTTAAAGTGTAATAGATTGACGCCTATTTTGACTATGCTTTCCACTTTAAAATGGCTCTCTGTATCTAACAGAATTTTTTATTCTACTATGATTTTAATTTTTAAAATTACTAAAGGTGTTACTCCTGGTTATTTTTCAGATTTTATTACGTTTCGGTTTGATCTACATCATCATAATACCAGAAATAACAGGAATATTTACATACCTAGAGTAAATTTTAATAGCACTAGAAATTCTTTATTTATTAGAGGCATTGAACAATTTAATAAATTACCGAATAGTATTAAAGCATGTACAACCATAGCTGCATTTAAAAGAGGACTTTCTGCACATATTTACTCTGTAATGTAACTTTGTTTTTTCTTTTATTATTATTTTGTTGGTTTCGCTATTATTTTATATGTTTATTTTTGTTATTAATACTATTGTTATTGTATATCTTTTATTAAGTATTTAGTAAGAATAGTACGTATTATTATAATTATTTTTTTGTATATTAGGATGTATCCTATTTAATAAAGATTTGTTATTATATTATCTATGTCAATGAGATGTGTGATATGATCGGCAAAGTTCAAAATGGTGTTAGTGTAAATTTTGCAGACGACACAAACTTCTTGGTCTACGGTAAAACACTGGAAGAAGTCGTGAACAATTTAGTTAGTGTAATTGAAGAGCTAGAAACTTGGTGTGCGAAAAATAAATTAATCATTAATAAAGATAAAACTATTTATATGAATTTTAATATGATACAAAGTAGAAACAAAATAGATACAATTAAAATTAACAATGAAACAATTAACTTATCTGAGCAAACCAGGTTTTTGGGTCTTCAAATTGATACCCACCTAAATTGGAAGGGACATGTATCTGCGCTTTTACCCAAGCTAAATAGGGCTTTATATAGCATCAGACGCATAAAACCCTATGTGGATATAGACACCTTAAAATCTGTTTACTTTGCAAACTTTAATTCTTTGCTAAGGTTTGGAATTATTTTCTGGGGTCAATGTCCACTATTTGGCGAAGTATTTGTTTCACAAAAAAGGTCGATAAAAACTTTACTTGGTATGAAAATTCAGGATTCATGTAGAGGCGTATTTAAACAGAACAATATTCCTACACTAGCAGCAATCTATATATATGAGGTTTTAGTCTTTATGTTTCAAAACAATACACAAAAAAATCTAGGCAAAACGCACAACTATCCTACAAGATGTGAAGACCTTTACTACCCAAAGCATAGGCTTGCCACATATGAAAAAAGTAATTTTTACGCGGGTATTAAATATTTCAATTATCTTCCGAATGAAATTAAGGCAATTAAAGGTATAACACTATTCAAAACAAAGTTAAAAAAATACTTAATTAATATTGAACCATATAGCATAAAGGAGTTCTTAGATTATAAGGTTTCTTAGATTTAGTTAAATAAAAATTGACACCATTTCTTTAAAAGATATGGTATTTTAAAGATTCTTTAACATATTGTATTCCTTTTTCACGAAATAAAGCAGTATTATTATTATTATTATTATTATTATTATTATTATTATTATTATTATTAACGCCTTTTTTGCGATGACCACGATTTCTCGAAAACCGATTTACCAATCAATTTAAAATTTTTAGGTGTTGTTTCTAGTTATAATAGCTAGTTTGTGAACGAAGGAGTTTTTATTTAAACGAAAATTTCTACTTTTTTCCGGCGGGAAAACTCAATTTTGGGAACACTGAAAATCGATTTTTTGGGAAAATCGCCATTTTCTTAAAAATATTTGCGGAACCCTTCGTCCACGAACTGTCCATTGTAATTAGGAACAGCACCTAAAAATTTCAGATTGATCGATCAATTGTGTTAGAAGAAAAAAAGGGACAGGGGCCATGGTTTCCCGATTTCCCACGATTTCTCGTGCTTTCCACAATTTTCCGAATGTTCCAATAAAAAAAAATCACAAACACATAAAAACATACACTATTTAACCTTTTCAGGGACATAGGCACATATGTGTACGTTTAAAAATAAATTCGGCAAAATGAAATTCACCGAATTCCTTATTGCTCAGTGTCTATAGGTGTTGCCATTTGCTATGTTCCAATCACAAACGACATCCAATGGCCAAGATTCGCATATATTCAGTTGTTTACTTGTTTTGACAATAAAAATCATTTTTAACTTTTGCTACTAAATTAATTTAAACAAAAAAATCGTCCCTGAAGAGGTTTATATTTTGTATGTCGTTCGAATAAAGTTGTGATTAAATACTTGAAAAAAATCAACAAAAACCCTTAATTTAACGTTAGGCAGCTAACGTTAGGAATCTCAACGTTAGAAATCAGGACATTTATAGTTAAATTTCTACATGCGATACTCTGTATAATAAAAGACTTTGTGTTAACAACACTTTGTGTTGTAAAATACCTACTATACTGGAAATTCAATAAAACCTGCAGTGACTCATACCTCTGCTGCTTTCGTATAGGAGGTCCGCCTTTGCGAAGCTTCGACGAAATTACGTGAGTCACACCCGAACTGGTATGATCTTCGCCTTTTACCACACATTCGCAACAGAGTCACTGTAGGTTTTATTCAAATTCCAGTATAGTGTAGGTCCCAAAATAAGTATAAACAAATAAATAAATAAATAGAATAGAGATGTTATGTATCCATGCACCGAGAAGAGATATGCAGAGATTTTATACTGAGAGGTAGAAGAAAAAACAAACTGTCTGTAGTGTTATAGACTGATTTTTCGCATTAACTTCATCTCGTTAATAACGCAAAAAATTAATTTTTCTACTACCTAATTAAGTGCTAGCTTACATATTATCTACCGTTGTCAAGGCTTGTTTACCTTGGCAGCCAATAAAATCACTATACTCATTTCTTACTGACCGTTATCAAGCATTGTTTATTGACGACGGTCAATAATGATAAAATTTAAGACAACTACTAACTTTTTTCAACTTATATGTCAAACTGACAGCTATGTCAAAATATTTTTTAAACTATATTTTTAACTAATATTTGGAGTTACTAGCTTTAGGTAGTAGAAAAAATACTATATGTACCACGTATGCGAACTGTCTTAAGTATTCTGGACTGATTTTTTGCCTCGACTCCGTCTCAGCAAAAAAAATGCAGTCTCGAACACTAAAAACTTAGTTCGCATACTAGGTATATAATATACTATTGTACAGTATGTGCATAATTATTATGTATTATACATATTCAATCGACTGTATCTAACGGCACTTTTTGTATAATAAACCTGGACAAAAAGTTTAATTTTTCGTCTTCTATCATAAACAACTAAGATCTTACCTGTCAGTTCATCTGTAAGTGGGTTAAAGTCCAAACGTCCGGCAATACTTAAAGCTGTCACCAGCTCAGGTGAGGTGACGAAAGCGTGGGTGGCGGGGTTGGCGTCATTTCTTCCGGTGAAATTACGGTTGTACGACGTGACGATGGTGTTTTTGTCACCTTTTTTGATGTCTTGACGGTCCCATTGGCCGATGCATGGACCGCAGGCGTTAGCGAGGACCTGACCACCAGATTAAATATTAAAATAGGGGTGGGTTATATTAAGGACCCTAAATAAAGTGACATTAAACGTGTGAGGTTTAATTAGACCCTGTGTTATAAATATTCTATATTTTATTACAAAGTGGCCGATCTCGAAAATGTTCGAAAATTAGTTTTTTGCATAATTATATTCGTCTATTATGCACAAAAAACTCATTTTCGAACATTTTCAAGATCGGCCCCTACGTGATGAATGAAAAGCTACAACCATTACATTCTCAGATTTATTTGATTACCCTCAAATTGCGCAAAAAAATTGTTTAAACTTAAAAAGGTTTCGAGAAAAATGGTATCGTTTTTTTTTTTAAGCTAACAACAGACTTAAATTGCAACTTTATTTTGCTACATCTCGCAAACGGGGCTATCTTTTTTGAGTAAAAACTTTTTACTAAAAAAAAAACCTATTTAAAACTGTTAATTAACATCCAATAAAAAGATTTTCAAGATACAAACCAAAGTCACAAAGACACAGGGGAGGGGTTCAAAGACTGTCTAAATTGCGGTGACATAATAGTTGAACAGCCCCAAATAACAGAATGAGCACTTTTCGAAATTAGTTCATTTTGCTAGACTATTTTATCTGGCCAAAGTTTATTTTTTTAATATCATCAGGGTTATTATGATTTAAAATCCCACCAAACTTTTTATACACGGTGTATTTGAAAATGTTAAATAGGGTTCGAAATTTGAAGGGGTGATTCTACGTCAGAAAATATGATGAAAAGTTTCTATAAACATATGTCTAAAAATGCGTCGTAATGGAGCTACGCCACTTTGAAAATGGCTAAAAAATTCGGTTTTTATTTAATAACTCAGAAACCCTTTAAGATTTATCAAAGAGGTTTTGCACGTGAGCTAATCTTAATAAGGGCCATCTTCGTATGTTATTTTCATGTACTTATTTTAACCAGGGCGTGCGAAACGGGGGGGGGGGGGGGGGTTATAAATTTTTTGTCCCAAACTTTTTTCTATGTAACTTTTTTGTAATTTTATTTTTGGTATATGATTTCTCAGGTCAAAATACATAAAAAAAGGTACTCTCGCATTTTTACGAGACCAAAATCAAAATTTCTTTAGCCACTTTCAAAGGGGCGTAGCTCCCTTACAACGCATTTTTAGACATACCAACATCTCGTCGCATATAACTGACATCTGTTTTACGATTAACATGCCGGTTGACTACACTGTGCACGCGAAAAAAAATCACTTTTCTGCTTGCTGTCATGGTAACGAGCAGAAAAGTAAAATACTAAGAAATAGGTTATTATTTTGAAGTCTGAAAACTTCATTTGTTTTTGTAGAAATGTTAACTTTTCTATTAGATCGTAGAAAATAGTATATTACATAACTAGTGTGGAAAGTGACATATTTCACGCGAGTGGGAAGGTTTTTATGAACGAGCCGCTGGGCGAGTGAGGAAACCCCACGAGTGTATGAAATACACTTTCCAACGAGTTATGTACACTATTTTTCCTACGATTCCGAAAATATATGAAGTTTCTTATTTTAAAATTTTCTAATTTTTATTAATTTTTAAGAAAAGCAACGCACAAAATAATTATAAAGATCATACAAATTTATATATGTAGGTATGTCAAACAGGAAATATGATTTTCATTTAGCTTTAGTTTTCTTGGTTTTATGTTTAATGGGTTGCCTATTCCTAAATAAATGCAAACTTGAGTTTACTTATTAAATTAGATTTCTTTGGTTATGCTGCCATATAAGACAGTCAAATTGTACTGTTTTACATTTTATAAGAAAAATACTGTGTATTTTGATGTTTTTTATGTAATGTAACTAAATAAAAAATTAAGTATTAAGATCTAGACTGTCTAGACAGTAATGGTCAAAATAGTAACGCTATAACTATAGTTTCTATTTTTGACATGAAAAACAGAAATATTTGAATTAAAACACTTAAAACATATAAAAGGCTGCGGTGAAAGGTGGAAAATGATTTATAAAACAAGGTGACTAAAATTCGTAGAATCTACGAGGTAAATATCTAAATAAAATTAGGCAAACCTCCATACATAAATATCACACGAGTGTGATATAAAAATATCAAACTAATGCGATATGAGGCATTTTCTAAAGAACAAAAGAGTGTGCTAAATGTTATTTTCATAAGGGATCGTAGGAAAACAGTATTTTTTGTCATACTACTAACTACTATTAATGAAAGTAATTAATACAAAAACTTACAGTGCCTCCAAAATCTGTCAAAACAGTGGAAATGCCATCACGTTCAATGGTGGCTCTAATCTGTTCCGATCCGGGGGTAACATTGAACGGAATTTTCGATTTTAAACCATGGTTCATGGCCTCCTTTGCGATGCTAGCGCACCTACCCATATCTTCATACGAACTGTTTGTGCAAGAACCAATCAATCCCACTTTGATTTCATTTGGCCAACCATTTTTCTTGGCGTTGGCACCTAGTTTACTAATTGGCGAGGCTAAATCAGGGGTGAATGGTCCGTTGACGTGGGGTTCAAGGGTGTCCAAGTTAATTTCGATTACTTGATCGTATTTGCAGCCTTCGTCGGGGTTCAAAAGGACCTTTTGCACTTTGTCGGCTTCGGAGGCGATGTCTCCACGCTTTGTGGCTTGTAGATAATCGCTCATACGTTTGTTATAGGGGAAGATGGAGGTGGTAGCACCGATTTCAGCGCCCATATTGCAAATTGTTGCCATACCTGATAATATAAAAAAATACTGCTGGTAACAAAATAATACCCCTATTTTTTTGAAAAAAAAAAAAATACAATTAAAAAAATGTTTCAATTTTTTCAATGTTTTAAAATGTTTTTTGCCCTGGGGCTCTTACGTCACCCCGATTTAAGGAACCTACTTTCGTTCCAAAGCGTTCTTGAGCTACCATGGTCAAAAAAAAATATCTCCGGACGGACAGATAGACAGACAGGTAAAAAGCCAATAACAGTTTTTTACTAACGCAAGACTTTCCTCGGAAAAAGTAATTATTAATGGTTTATTAATATAGAATACATCACATTTTGTGGCGAGTCGGTAATGTTAATTAACGAGCATAACGAATCAGAAAACCTCAAACCCAATCCCGAAAACTGTATGACCTATAAGCATTTTTCAAATAAAAATACTTTTGAAAAGTCCAAACAATATTTAATTCTATAAACATTATGACCTTTTGGAAATCTAAAGGTTATACATGTTTTTTACATACAGTGCGGTCCAAAAGTCACCCCCCCCCCTTTTGAACGAGTCGAGATATCGACTTCAAATTTAGAACTCTTAAATAAGACAACTTAAACTATCTTTTAGCATATATTTGATATTTTCAGCTCTTAAAATGTGGGCAGGGGGCATGGGGGGACATTTTTTTTAAATGGAAAGGGGGGTCGTGTGATACATCATTTTAAAGCTTATAAAATTCTCTATTTAAACTAACATTTTTAAATTTTTTAAAAAAGTTTTTAATTTTTCAATTTTTTGTGCTAAAACATTCGATTTTTAAGTTTTTTTTTTATAAATTTTTATTTATGTCAATTAAATTTAGTTTAAAAGTATAATTAACATTTTTTTATGATGAAATTAGGCATTTTTAAAAAATTATTTGTTTTTTTTTAGAGGAATTTTGACATTAATACCCATTTTCAACCCCATTTTATACCCAATTTTTTTTTTTTAATTTAAAAATATGGAGTTAAATGGAGAATTTTATATGCTTTAAAATGATGTATTACACGACCCCCCTTTCCATTTAAAAAAATGTGCCCCCATGCCCCGCTGCCCACATTTTAAGAGCTGAAAGTATTAAATATATGCTAAAAGTCGATATCTCAACTGGTTCAAAAGTTAAGAGGGGGGGGGTGACTTTTGTACCGCTCTGTATATCAAGAAAATTAAAAAAAGTATGTAACCTAACAGATATGTTTTCCAAATTTGGTGATAAGCTTTAATATCAAGGGGGACCCCTTTTAACCAAAGCAATTTTTTTCACCCCCGCTCTCGAGGATGGAATGGGGTGTTTTTTTTAGATTTGGATTCAGCATAAAAAGTTACATAATTCACCAAAAAAGTTTGTTTTCACCTGTCAAATTAGGCTGTTAAATTCACAGTAAATGGTATATTGCACTTTCCAAATACTTTTAAAATATAAAAAAAAAATAACAAAAAAAATTACATTTTTTTAAAAGAGCATTTTTGAAAAACAAAAAATTAATAAAACAAAGTTTTTTTTTCAAAAAAAGTTTTCAAAAAAATTACGTTAATCGGAATTTTCTTTCAGCATTTTTCGATTTTTTAAAAAGTTTAACCCCCATAACTTTTTTGTTTTTGGGGGGATTACTTTCAAAAACAATAGGGATCTTCTCCTTATTGAACATTTATATTATTCCTAAAAATTTCAATACGATGGGATTATACGTTCTTGAGTTATCGTGTCCACAAAAATCGTGAAACCAGACAGACAGACGGACAGACATTTGAAAAAAAAAGTTGCTTATTTTTTCATGAAACAAATTTATATCCAAGACTTTTTGTCTAGGGTGATTTTTGAAATTTTTTGAAAATTCGAAACTACCGTATATTATTCTAGCGCTGGCGCTGTGAATAATATAATAAAGATAGTTTTGAAAAAAAGGGGTCCCTCTTGATAATAAAGCTTATTAGCAAATTCAAAAAATCTTTTACGGTTTTTGAGATATCTACTTCTAATAAATTGTTAGAAGTAGATATCTCCGGTATAAAAAGTCCACACGGTATAAAAAAAAAACAAAAAAAACAGTTTTACAACTTTTCAGTGCCCTTTTAAATTCCTGACTTTTGTCTGACTAAGATCAACCTTGTAAAATAAAATAACATACCAGTACAGGAAATCGAGTCTACTCCAGGTCCAAAATATTCAACGATAGCTCCAGTACCTCCTTTCACAGTCAAAATATCAGCAACTTTCAAAATAATATCTTTTGGTGACGTCCAACCTCCCAATTTACCAGTCAGTTTAACACCAATCACCTTCGGGCATTTTAACTCCCAGGGGATATCTGCCATCACATCTACTGCATCAGCGCCACCGACACCGATGCACAGACCTCCCAAACCACCTCCGTTGGGAGTGTGGGAGTCGGTACCAATCATCAAAAGTCCAGGGAACGCGTAGTTTTCCAGGATGATTTGATGGATAATTCCAGAGCCTGGTTTCCAGAAACCCACTCCATACTTATTACCGGCACTTGCCAAAAAGTTGTACACCTCTTTATTAAGGTCTTTAGCTCTTGCTAAATCTTTTTCCCCGCCTACTTGGGCTTCAATAAGATGGTCACAATGGATGGTCGATGGTACAGCTACTCTTTTCAATCCGGAAGAAATGAATTGCAACATTGCCATTTGGGCGGTAGCATCTTGCATGGCAACGCGGTCGGGTCTCAGTCTGAGGTAGGAGGTACCTCTTTCAATATCCTGTGTTAAGAATAAAAACATAAACCAAACTCAAAGATTTTGAAATTTAAATACAATATTGAGAAAATTTTGAATTTAGTTCCATAGTATATTCAACTTCATTGAAGTTCCCACCAATAATTGACATTTAAATTCCAGGTTTTGTCCAGGTTTCCCAGGTAAAAATTATTAAAATTCCAGGTATAGTAAAATAGATTTAGTATATAATATTATTATTAAAGAAAAAAAAAATCTGAAAAAAAATTTTTCTCAACAAAAATTGTTTTTTGAGAATTTGTTTTTCAAAATTTATTTTTATTTTTTTTTCTTTTTTCAATAACTAACATTTTTTAATGACAAAAATATGGATAATTAACAAAAACAATCATCTTCAGAAACGACCATAGGATGTTTCGTTCAGTGGCAAGCCTATTTAGCTTTCCAACAGTATCAATAGTTTTTGTCAAGTCACAAACATGGGTGTAGCCAGATATTTTTGCAATATTGGTAAGCAAGTTTAGCTCTGCAATCAATTTTGAAAAGAACTTTCTAGGTCACGCACTTTTACGTTAAAATTTGAAAAACAATTTATTAAAAAAAAAAACTTTTTGACAGAGGAAATCGGGAAATCTCAAGTTTTCGTAATTTCCCAGACAAACAGAACTTGCAGACATGTAAATAATTTTATAAAATCTATTAATTAAAATAATTTTATTACTTTATTGATATTACAATTATTGTAATATCACATTATCATTTTTACAGTAGGATGCATTTTTCAGAACCAGCAATTTCTAAGAATTTTAAAAGCAACTTATTTTATAAAACTGTAAAGGGGGTAGGTGAAACGCCCTGCGGCGCTGAACATGATGTTTAGCGCCGCAGGCGAAAATTTTTAGAAGTCTTGTTATTGCGTTTCCCAGACAACTTAGAATTTGACATGAAATAATTTTATAGAATCTACATGTATAAAATTGTCACATAATCACACAATTGCCAATAAAATTTAGTGCCGCTGGCAATTTTTTTTTACAGTTCACAGTTTTTCAGAGAAGAAACTCTTAAAAATTCGAAAAGCAGATTATTTTATAAAACTTCAAATGGGCAAAGGAAAACCTCTCAAAACATAACCTTTAAAATTAAGCGCCGCAGGCGAAAGTTTTTAGAAATCCTAATTTTTTACATATTTCCAGACACCTCAGAATTTGAAATGCAAATATTTTTATAATATCTATTAATTAAAATCACATAATCACATTATTGGTAATAAAGTTAGCCCCTTAGGCGATTTTTTTTTCAGTTTTTGAATTCGAAAGGCAAATTATTTTTATAAAACTACACATAAGTAAGTGAAACATCTCAAAACATAAGTTATTATGCTTAGCGCCGCAGGCGAAAATTTTTAGAAATCTTTTTGCATTTCTCAAACACCTCAAAATTTGACATGTAAATAATTAAAAAAAAATCTATTAATTAAAATATTATTATCACATAATTGCTAATCAAGTTTATGGCCGCAGGCGAAAATGTTAAGAGTTAACAGTTTCCCGGATAAGCAAATTGTTTTATAAGACTTTAAATGGGTTGGGTAAACCTATTAAAATACAACTTATTATGTTTAACGCCGCAGCCGAAAATCTTTAGAAATATTGATGCTTCACATTTTACAGTTTAATGGATCATATTATTTTGTAAAATATATTAACAAAAATCCATACAATATGATATCAAAATAAAGGCATTTTAATGAGAAATAAGATGACATAATAAAAAATATACCATTCCATTAAAAAAAAGTCAGATGTTACCCACCCTAAGATGACCATCCTGTATATTTTAAAATATTTTTAAAATGTGCCTTTTTAAAACCATACAACTTCTTCCATTAAAGTTTGGATACTTTACTATATATCGACCGACTCGGCTTCGTTGAGACACCCTGTATATATCTTTTTCTAACTCGATTATCTCAAAGCGTCTAGCCTAAACGAAAAAGTCTGGGTCACCCTGTATATGCCAAAATAAAAATTAAATATAAACATAAATACGTGATAATTTTATATACTTTAAGGTGCTGTTGCCAAACAGAGGATAAAAATATTTTTAAATTAATTTTCGTCAAAACATTTTTTGATTTGTTTATTTATAACCAGCATATCATTGTGATAAAGTCGAGTCAGTGGTTATTAGGAAATATTTACTATAAACAAAAAGACATTTTTAAAAAATAGGAAATCGTTTCCTTTGATACCAGTGTAGTTAGTGTTGCCGCCTAAAGCGATAGTTATTGCCGATAAAGACCACTCGTATCGCAACTACGATGCGATAATTCAAAAATTATCGTCTCGCACAAACAATAACGAGAGGCCTCTCGTTATCGCCCAAAGGTATTACCTCTCGCGATAACGATACTTATCGTTCCAGCGTAAAAGTTGAATATTTCAGCCTTCTAGTATTAGTTAAATGAATTTGACTCAAATGTCACATTTAAATTAAAATATGTCAATTATATACTAATTTTCGTTAGCTTTTTCTCTCTTCCACTTTTTGCTGGGAGCGAAGCAGGTGCGTTTCTACAAACACGCAAAACGGAGGCTCTTAAAACAGAAGTTCGAGAGGGTTTCACGATGAGCGGGGTGTATCGGTAAAAAGGTGAGACGTGCGAAAAACGACTGAGCGGGGTCTCATAACGATTTGAGAATGTTTTCTGTATTTAAAAAGCATTTCAAAACGACCCTTATATTGCTCCATTTCGATTTTTCGGCGGCTGAAAATGCGAGAATGAGATGAAGAGAAAGGCGGGACTTAAAAATATTCTGCACCGTCGCCGAGTTTTCTTAATAACTTTTAAACGAAACGTCGGAGAGGAGGGGTTGGGGGGGGGCCCCCCGGCCGGAGGCCGGGGGGTTCCCCTAGATTTTTAAATTTCCGATCCGCCTGTCCAGGTCCCGAGTCCCTAGGATTTATATTAAACGAGATAAATATTTTTTAAGTTCAAAATTTGTCCAAAAAGTAAGGCTAGAATTTCGACCTATCAGAAAGCTCGCAGAGAAATTTGCAAATTGTCAGGCGATTTTCTGAGATTTCATTTAACGATACCTTCATTTTCAAATAGGTAGAACTGGCCCAAAATTTCCAATTTCGGGGGGTTTTTTGCACAAAATCGCTTCCTCATTTATCGATCTACATGTGCGTTCTAAAATTTCCCGGGACAAATCCCTTTTATTCCCGGCAACTGTGAAAATGTAAAAAAATGCACGTGAGGAGCAACGTACTGATATCTGGGGTTGACAAACGATGCTACCTTCAAATTAGGCTCTAGGCGGGATTTTCCACCAGAAATCGAAACTACACGACAAGACGAAGAGATTGATGTGTCACAAGTCTGGGTTCGATAAACAATAAGGGCGTAAGCGACATAGCATCATTTTGTCTGAGCTGCAAGGAGAAGGCCATTTCAGGGTACACCTTTTGATGCTATCGTTAATAACTTTTTGAAAACATAATTTTTCCGTATGAAACCTATACCAAATTAACCAGAATACTTCAACGGTTCCATTTTATACCCGATACCCCAGTTCTGAACTAAAATTAAGGTGCTGGGGGTGCCAAAAGAACCGGGTGAAGCGGTCTAAAATTGAGAAAATTACAACATAAAAATCATGTTAGCCAGGCTCTACGTTCGAAAACCCGCGATCCTGTTGAACTGCTACCGGGTGGCTCTTTTTCGGTGAAAGATATATATATACAGGCTGGCTATTTCTAAGAGGAATCACATTTTTTTTTTCACTTTTTAACGACAAGGCCTATCGACTTGAAACTTCAAATATAAGCTAATTGGACCTTTTTGGACAGGTTTGACGTAAAAAAGTACTAGCTTTGAAGTCCAAAAAAAAATTTTATTTTTTTTTGTTTCTTTAATAACTTTTCACTGAATTGACATAGAGACTTGAAATTTGAAATATAAGCTTAGGGTGACTATTCAAACATGACACATACATAAAATTACCAAAAAATACTAGCCTTGAAGTCCAAAACAGGCATTTCATGATTTTCGTTTGTTTTTCTAATAACTTTTGACGGGATTGACTTAGACAGTTGAAATTTGGTATGTAGGGACATAATGACAATTGAAAATCGACGAAACCAAAAAACAAAATGGCCGACCTGTCAAAGTGACATTTTTCGAACGCAGAGTCGTAGAAACTTGAAATTCGGTGTGCAGGGGTATAATGAGAAACAAAAATCGACAAAACCAACAAACAAGATGGCCGACCTGTCAAAGTGACATTTTTCGAACGCAGAGTCGTAGAAGCTTGAAATTTGGTATGTAGGGACACAATGACTAACAAAAATCAACAAAACCAAAAAACAAGATGGCCGATCTATATATTGCCATAACTTTTGAACGGGAGGTCGTAGCAACTTGAAATTTGGTATGCAAGTACTTGATAACAATAAAAAACCGACAAAACAATAAAAATTACATATACGCGTTATTAAGAAATTATTTTTAAGTGCAAAAAAAAATAAAAAAAAATAAAAAAAAATTTAAAAAATTTAAAAAAAATTTTAAAAAAAATATAAAGTTAAAAAAAAATATTCTGAAAGTGAACCAAGTGAAAACACGGATTTACTAGTCAAACATTACTAAAATGCATATATCTTCGTAAAAGGATATTTTGCTGCATATATGTGACGATTATAAAAGGCTTTTATCTTTTAAAATCTTAACGCAGGCAGAAATTGCTTCAACATTATCCTATTTTTATAGCAGATTTAAAAACGTATAAACGTATAAAAATATGAACAAATGGCAGTTGCACTAAGTACATAAATAGGCTTATAGTAAGTACGGTAGTATCTGACTAATACGAGGGGTAATTAATAATATAATAATAATAATAATAATAATAATAAACTTTATTCATAAATTAAAATGAAATATTCACAGGAAATACACATTTTGAACATGAACATTTGTCATAAAGAAAAAAAAGTATAGAAATATAAAGTACCTACACAAGTAAAGAGCAAACACAAGTAAAATACAAGTAGAATACAAGTAAAATAAATAATTTAAAAAAAATAAACAGAATAATTTAAATTACATTAAAATAGTGAAAATACTCTAAAAATAGTAGTTTATCCCGTGTAATCACTTAACTGATACGGTTCTAATTCAACCAAAAGCTGAAAAACTTTTCTTTTAAAGGTGGTAAAGTTTTGAGTTGACTTAATATTATCAGGAAGTTTATTGAACATAGATATTGCAGAATAAAAGCTTCCTTTTTCAAAAATAGTTAATCTATGTCTAGGGATAATATAGTTGAAGTTTCTGCTACTTACTGTTGTCATGCTATTAAAAAGCTGGCAAAAAGGAGGCAAAAAGACCAATCAATTTTAATAGTCTTTATATATTTTGCTTTCCCATTTTTACTTTCTCCTAAAGATAGTATTGTGAGAAAAAAAAGCAAACATTTTTTTACCTAAATCATCTTATTTTTTTCTGAAACGTCGAGAAAAATCAAAATGAGAAAGTAAAATTGGGAAAGCAAAATATATAAAGACTATTAAAATTGATTTTAAGAACTCAAATCTTACTAAGAGCAGCTCTGACCTTTTTGCCTTCTTTTAAATTACCCCTTGTATTAGTCAGATACTACCGTACTTACTATAAGCCTAGGAACTTAGTGCAACTGCCAGTTAATATTTTTATATCTGCTATAAAAATAGGATAATGTTGAAACAATTTCTGCCTGAGATAAGATTTTAAAAGATAAAAGACTTTTATAATGGGCTAATGTATGCTGCATAAGGTCTATTAAAGAATATATTTGCATTTTAAAAATTATTAAATTCAAAAATTAAATAATGACGGTTGTGTCAAATATTTTTATCTGAATTTAGGTGGCTTCAACATTCGACTGTACGATAGTTATCGCTCTTACTTCGGTCTCGTTAGGGGCGAGAGTACTCTCGTTATCGTTACAACGATACGATATTTTTCCACCTCTCGCTATCGTTTTGTTCAACGATAACGAGACGATAGGCCTTAGGCGGCAACACTAAGTGTAGTACTCGGAAAAAAATTGTTTGTTCAGAACTTTTGAGAAGAGCATCACACCCCCAAACGTTTTGGGTCCCTGCACTATGGCCCAGATGATCAGATTTTTGTCAAATAAACATAAAAATTGGTATTTGGGGTGTTGCAACACCGCTAAAATCGAATCCACATATGAAGAGTGAAATTAACATAAGGGCCTAACCCTCATTTTTTGCGAAATACGGTTTTTGCTTGAAATCACTCTAGTTAATACAACATCCTAATATGTTACTAGAAATGGCAAAAAAAATCATTGGAAAATAAGGTTAGGGGTGCAAATTTAAATAATTTGTTTTTTTGCCCCACCCAAATATTTACCGTTAACTATTCTTTATTAAAAAAGGCTTATGAACCTATTTAAAACTATAAAAGACAAGATTTTATAAAAAAAACATCTTATAATAAACCTTTGGGTAAGACTTTTTTTAATAATTTGCTTTTTTCCCCACCCAAATATTTAGTTAACTATTCTTTATTAAGAAAGGCTTATGAACCTATTTAAGAAATGTGTTTTTTTTCTTAAAAATTGGATAAGAAACAGCAAGTATATATATACTTATAAGTTAGTTAATTAACTAAATATAAAATTTAAATATAGCAAAACTGACAATTTAAGCAAAAAATCTTAAGTCAAAAATAGTAAGATGTGACCTCGGATGTGACATTGCAAAAAAAAGCTATGCATTCTGCATTTATTAAAAATGTAACAAATATTGCGTCTTAGGCGATTTTTTTTGCAAAACTATTAAACATAGCATAAGATTTATAAAATTAAATTTACAATTAAAAAAAAAATCAAATTTCTCTGACTTTTTATAAAAATTTGACACTTTCCCTGGACTTTAGAAAAAATGGCCAAATTCCCTGACTTCCAGATTTCAATTTCCATTTCCCTGACTGGTGGGAACCCTGTATAAACTGTTCAGAACTGCTTCTGGCCAATAGAGGTTTAATATTTGGACATGAAATAACCAGTAAACGGTAGTCCAGAACGGATTATAATGTATCCTGAATAACACTAAGTGTAAGTGTAGGCCTTATATCCTGGGCACTGTTCCCATCTGTAACAACGTGAACTTATTCCTCATGAGGAATATTTTTCTCAAGGGGGTAAATCTAACCTCCGATTTGAATTTAGATAATAAATCTGCTTATTATTATTATTACTAGCAGAACTATTCGTTGGTATTATATATTATTATATTATAGGAAAGAGAAATATTTAAAGGTCAAAATAAGAAAAAAGGTTTCTTTACTCTATAACATATATCCAAAACCAAATGGAAAGGGAGCTATAGGGTTTCAAAAATTGTATTTTTATGTAATAACTAATGAACCCTTTGTGTTATAGCAACAAGGTTTTGCATGTGAACTATCCTTAATAAGGCCTATCAGCAAATGGAATTTGCATGTAGGGACACTCAAAATGGGGGTCTTATCACTTAAAATTATTTATTAAAAATAATTAATGCCAGTTCAATTACTGATATTGACATAACATTGACATAACCTAGATATCAAGTTTTACAATTTAAATAAAACACAGTATACCTTATATTTATTTGTTATTTAAAATTATATATGTTAATATTTGAAATAGCATTAAAAATAAATTGTTCAAGTGCAAAGAAAACCCTACCAATGTCAAAAAAGTCAAAATCTAACCTAACTATTTTTTATATGATTATGTAATCAAATTCTGCACTTTGCATTTAAAACGATTTTTCAAAAAAAAAAAGTTGTTTTTGTTAAGTCCAGAACTTATCTATCAATGTTTTGAGTAATTTAAATTAAAAATAAGATCAAAAGGTCATAAATTATCATAAAAACTAAAATATCCGCATATTTCTCAATATTGCAGGAAAATAATAATTTAAGTTAAATATTTAACTTACCTGAGATTGGGGTTCATCGATATGTGAATATAAAACCTTTTCAGACAGAGTTAGAGGTCTGTTTAACCTCTTTTTAACTACTGATAAAGTTTCAGCGAGTTCATTGTAAGGCAAACAATCTTGGTCAAGTCTGCTCATAGCTGTTTTGATTGAAGCCGCAGCTAAAGGGCTTACGGAAAAACATCTTAGTTGTATTTCGTTTAGCAAAACGCTAAAGGTTTTGCTACCCTAAAAGCAAAAAAATCATATCGAACATACATGCTGATGAAAATTTTTAAATAGGTACATTTTTTTAAGATATCTTGATAATATTACATAATAAGGAGTACTTGTTTAAGTTATTTCTCGTGACCTGTTAATTACCATGCCGGCAAATTAAAACAGAACAAGAAAAGCTAAAATGGAGGTAAAAATGAGGTTATATAACTAGGTTAATATTTACCTGGCGATGCAAAACTCGCGTACAGTACGCCATGGTTGCAAAAATCCTTAAACTAGCGCAAATTTAATAATTGTAGCTTAGAGGTACTACAACGTGAAACGTTTCTTTACTTTGATCTTCTTTGGACGTCAGTTGAGTGTTTTTAAGATGTGCGCACGCAACTGAGAATTCTAGGCCACTTAAACCGATGTTGATTTGTATAATCTAAATTTAAATATAAAAAGGTTTTTAATAAAAATCCACTGTTATCTTAAATTTCTTATGAAAACATGTTGTTATTAACTCGTGCTTCTGACCAAGAACTCAAATCTCTATCGAAAAAATACCTACTTTTAAAATGGAATTTTTTCATACCTTTGCATTATTTTTATTCTTTATCAATTCTTACGGTAAATAATTTACCAAAAAGCAGCAAAGTGGTAAAATTTTAATTATTTTTGACAATTTCTTTAACAATTTGTCAAAGTTTTGACAAGAACTCAGTAATGCAAATTTTTATTCGTAATTAACGTATCTTGAATAATTATTTTGCATTTTTAATAAAAACTAATGATTAAAATAACGATGATACGTCAATTTTTAAAATAATTTATAAATTATTTTAAAAATTGATTTAGATAGGCAGTACTTTATACAACATCTTGTATAACGGGCTGCATACATGTGGTGCTTACAACCCACAATAAATACTGCTGTATTGTTACTCCCCCCCAAATTATGACAGATGCAACTCGCATCAGTGAGCATAGACTCACTGCCCCAACTTTCAATTCAGATTAAATATTTTTTTAGATAAATGAGCCATAGGCTGCGCCTGTCTCTTAAAGACCCAAACAAACTATTGATGATGCTGTATTGTAAGTTGTCTAAACTAGATATTATACTTTTATTATTTTCTTCTTTTTGCTGGGGCTTTTTAATAAAAATTGATGATCACAATGATAACGATATTATATCAACTTTTAAAGCAATATCGCCGATTTCATTTTTTTTTAAACTGACTTTGGTAGGCCGCAATTTATACAATAGTTTATAAAACAAAATGCATGTGCTGCTTACAACCCACAATACATTCTGCTGTATTGTAAATTGTCTAAATCCGATACTATATATTTTTATAAAATATTGTGGGGCTCTTGTTTTCTTAAATACGTTTTTGCTTTGAGAGGGTGCTCACAGATCAGGAAAAATAGGGACATCAGGGAAAAATTAGGGAATTAAATCAACTGTAAAAAATCACGGAAATTGAAAACAGCTACTGCTCTACATAATAATTTATTATGTAGAGCAGTGGCTTGTTTTAGTAGTAATTTATTATTAATAAATTACTACTAAAACAAGCCGTGAAGATATGTAATGCTAGCATTGCTACGCATTCCATTATATACTATTCACAGTTAATGGTAAATTGCTAGGCTTGCCATACGTCCATATTTAGTACGGAGAGTCCGTATTTTTGATGCTCTGTCCGTACTGAAATTTATGTCCGTAGAATGTCCGTATTCAAACGTTTGTCCGTATTTTGTCCGTACTTTAGACATAAAACAAACGTAAATTAAAGAATTTAAGCAAATTTAATTAAAATTAACAAAAAAAATAGCCTGCGGCGCTTTTTCCTAGGCTTCTGTTTTTATTTAAGAAAAAGGTACAAAATCACCTTGAAAGTTTTTAAATTATGTGGAATGCAGTAGAATTTTTTTTAATACCTTGGGCATTGACTCTGGAACCGCCCTCGACAAAATACCATAAAACCTTTGTTATACGAAAACAGGGCCGTAAAAAAAGGAGGGAGCGCCCCACCAGAACGAGAAGTAAGCGGCGGCAAAATAAGCTAAACGGTCATTCTTTAAAGCATAGGAGCCGACTTGTGGGGCCAGGGACCATGCCCCCTAGGCCATAACAAGGGGGGGGGGCGGCTCCCCTTTGGAATATTGTCTATACTAATATTATAAAAACTTCACAATTTTTAAATATAAATATTTTCATTTTTTTTAAATTTTTTAAAACTTTCTAATTTTTAAATATTTTTGTTTTACTTCAAAAATTTTTGCCCCCCCCTGAAATTTTCTATGCTATGCTTAAAGGTATATATTTTATTTCCACAGAGTTTTTGTAAAAGAGTCCAAACTCAATTTTAAATAATAAAATTTAATTTTTAAATTCAAATAGACCATTAAATTTGATTTTTTTCCTGCTGCGCTATTCTTTTTTTTTAACTAAGATTGTAAAACTTTAGTTTTACAAATCGGCCCTATGTCACCAGACTAATCAAATTTTACTTTTAACTATACAAAAAAATATTTGTCCGTATTTTCAACAAAAAAAAATATGGCAAGCCATTTTCCCAAAATTTGAAAAAATTTAAATTTAAAAAAAAAATAAAAATAGATTAAAAAAATTTTCAACAATTCTTTTTTTTATTTTCTTTTCGCAAAAAACGAAAAAATTATTTAGAAATTTTTTTTTTCAATTTTTTTTTTAACAATTAAAAAAAGAGATCGTTTTTTAAAAAACAAAAAAAAATACAAGAAAAAAATGTTATTCGAAATGTCCAAACATTTAAATAGAAGTTTTTTGCACAAGCCGACTTACCCAAGAAGCAATATCCACAAATAAAAAAAATAGTTTTCTTTTTAAGAAAAACAAAAACCAAAATTGGCGATTGGATCCTGGGGTTGTGGGTTCGAGCCCCACATAGGGAAGTATAACTTGTGTCTGTCTGTCATTGTCACTATTGTCCTGTTGTTTGGGTCTGGGATTTCTGTATTTGTATATGGTCTTATTAATGTCTTTTTTGGTATAACCGTTCATGGTCCTTAAACTAACCAAAGCCTTGACCATGAACGGTTATACCAAAAAAGACATTAATAAGACCATATACAAATACAGAAATCCCAGACCCAAACAACAGGACAATAGTGACAATGACAGACAGACACAAGTTATACTTCCCTATGTAAGCGGTATCACGGATAAAATAGGTAAACTTTTGAAGAAGTCAAATATTAAGCCTATATTTCGGTCCAACCAAAAATTAGGTCAATGTTTGACTTCAACAAAAGACAAAATACCCCTGAGTTCAGAAGGCGTATATAAAATACCCTGCTCCTGTGGTACGGTTTACATAGGTGAAACTAAGAGAAAAATTTCTACAAGACTTCAAGAGCATGAGCGCAATATAAGAAAGAAACAAATTTCCTTATCGGCAGTAGCCGAACATGTACATGAAACAGGTCATAAAATCAATTTGTCTGAAACAAAACAAATATTAACAGAAAACAGAAAAATGCCAAGGAAGATACGGGAATCGATAGAAATCATCAAGCATCCTAACAATATCAATCGGGACACTGGTTACCACTTACCTGCAATATGGAAGTCTTTGATAGGAAAAACCTCGTCACTGGTGAATAACCACAACTCGTCATAAATAGTGACACAAGTTGATTCGAAACTTAGTTTTAGATTAATCCCTGAAGATGTCTCTAGTAGTAAGAGACGAAACGTCGGAAAGTGAAAATCCATTAACACGGTCTAAACCCGAAAGTGAAAGTTCTTTATATCTTAATGGCCGTGAAAGCTTAAAATCTAAAAAAGTAAAACAAACAAACAAACAACCAAATTGGCGATTTTGGGAAATTAGAAACTACCGTATAATTTTATTTTTTATTTATTTATTTTATTTATTTTATTTATTTTATTTATTTTATTTATTTTATTTATTTTATTTATTTTATTTATTTTATTTATTTTATTTATTTTATTTATTTTATTTATTTTATTTATTTTATTTATTTTATTTATTTTATTTATTTTATTTATTTTATTTATTTTATTTATTTTATTTATTTTATTTATTTTATTTATTTTAATTATTTTATTTATTTTATTTATTTTATTTATTTTATTTATTTTATTTATTTTATTTATTTTATTTATTTTATTTATTTTATTTATTTTATTTATTTTATTTATTTTATTTATTTTATTTATTTTATTTATTTTATTTATTTTATTTATTTTATTTATTTTATTTATTTTATTTATTTTATTTATTTTATTTATTTTATTTATTTTATTTATTTTATTTATTTTATTTATTTTATTTATTTTATTTATTTTATTTATTTTATTTATTTTATTTATTTTATTTATTTTATTTATTTTATTTATTTTATTTATTTTATTTATTTTATTTATTTTATTTATTTTATTTATTTTATTTATTTTATTTATTTTATTTATTTTATTTATTTTATTTATTTTATTTATTTTATTTATTTTATTTATTTTATTTATTTTATTTATTTTATTTATTTTATTTATTTTATTTATTTTATTTATTTTATTTATTTTATTTATTTTATTTATTTTATTTATTTTATTTATTTTATTTATTTTATTTATTTTATTTATTTTATTTATTTTATTTATTTTATTTATTTTATTTATTTTATTTATTTTATTTATTTTATTTATTTTATTTATTTTATTTATTTTATTTATTTTATTTATTTTATTTATTTTATTTATTTTATTTATTTTATTTATTTTATTTATTTTATTTATTTTATTTATTTTATTTATTTTATTTATTTTATTTATTTTATTTATTTTATTTATTTTATTTATTTTATTTATTTTATTTATTTTATTTATTTTATTTATTTTATTTATTTTATTTATTTTATTTATTTTATTTATTTTATTTATTTTGTTTATTTTGTTTATTTTATTTATTTTATTTATTTTATTTATTTTATTTATTTTATTTATTTTATTTATTTTATTTATTTTATTTATTTTATTTATTTTATTTATTTTATTTATTTTATTTATTTTATTTATTTTATTTATTTTATTTATTTTATTTATTTTATTTATTTTATTTATTTTATTTATTTTATTTATTTATTGCAGCAATAATACAGAGTCATGGAGAGCCCCAAATAAGCTATTGCTTGTGGCTGGGGCTTTCCATTAATTTTGAAACAAAAATAGTTATTTATGGTACTAGTGGGTAAAGTAAGATATTGCCTATGAGAAAAATTAACCTGCGAGGCGTCAGCCAAGCAGGTTAATTTTCGAGTGCCATACAAGTGCCATACAAGGTTTTATCCAATAAATAGCTTAGGAATTTATATTTTTATTAAAAATTTTAATGACATTTACAAGAAAATAATTTGACAAGGGACAGTTGAGTGGGTAAAATAAATAAGTATCCACTCAATAAAGTAAAAGCCACGCGGGGGTTATTATTGACTTTATCTATTTAAAATAAAGCTGGTAATTGTCTTATTATCTGTATGTGTTGGATAAAATAATATATTGATTTCTTCTGCCAGATTTTCTATTTTCTTACATCACGGCCATCAATTATTATACTATTCTAGCGCTTGTGTCCTAGACAAAAATTCTTGAATATAAATTAGTTTCATGAAAAAATAAGAAAATATTATGGGGGTTAAACAGAGGGATACCGCATAGGAATTCAGGTGATTTTTTTTTAATTTTTTTTTTAAATTAAAATTATCAAATTGAACAATTTTGATTTTTTTTTATTTTTAAATTTTTTTTTTCTCGGAGGAACCCAAATAGAAAAGTCGTGAAGATACCTACCTTAGGTAGGTAGGCTACCTACCTATGTAATCCGTGTAAAAACGGTCCTGACAAATCTTATCAAAATCCTATGGGATTTTAATGTCTAATAGTTTTCGTAGGATATGATGGCACCGAGAATGCTATTTTCGTAAGATTTCAAAGGAATGGTTTGGACTTATTTCAAAGTGACGAAAACGCTACCAAAGTTTATCAAGTTAATGGGATATTTTCTAAAATTTTCTACTTTATTGATGCCATCAATTTGATGGGATTGATTTTATCAATTTGATGGGATTTTCGTTTCGTTTTTTGACAGGTCTCAGGTCTCAAAAAGTCTCAAAACTTTTTTGTGTTTGTGGGGATTACTTTCAAAACCAATCGGGATCTACCCCTTGTAGAACCTGATTTAAATCGGCATTTATTATCCGTGTCTGAATTATACTGCAGTGACTCATTTGCGAAAATGTGCTAAAAAGTGAGGATCATACCAGTTCGGGTGCGGTTCGCGTAATCCCGTCTGAGGGGAATCCCTTATACGAGAGCAGTAAAATACGTTTTAGGTATGAGTCACTGCAGTCTAATTCAGTCACGGATAATAGTACTACTAAGAGTGCCAATGTATTGAAATCTTCGCGGAAAAGTTAAAATCTATGACCATGTTATTTCACATTTCTCGACGTTTTAAACAATTCTGTCGAACATTTTTTTTTGCGTCCGTCTGTCTGTCTGTCTGTCTTGATAACTCCATTTCTAAAAAAGATATCGACAATCGGTTTTTTGCATATTGTTTCTTATCATATTTCGAAGAGCTAATTAGATTTTGGGGGTAAACGATTGGGGGTAAGGGGGTAAGAATGGGGAAAAACTCCTATTTTTAGTGTTTTTTAATTATAATTAAGTTAATTATTATTGTATTTTATTAATTTAGCACTTATATAAAAGATTTTTTTAAATTGCTCAAAAAATGTTATAAACAATTTTTTCCTAAAATACATTGTTTTCGAGATATTAGCGTTTAAAGCAGTAAAATGTTTTTTGGCATAACTCTCTTATTTATAAACCGATTTAAAAAACTATATTTCAAATAAAAGCCCTTTTTAAGCCCTAAAAAAATATTGTACACAGTTTTTGCTAGACTATAACGTTTTGGCGATACAAACTTTCAAACTTTAATAAATTATGCAACGCACAGGTGTATTAATGGTTGCCTATTCAGATAACTTCCTGTTTCATAACGTTTCAAATTAGTGCCTAGTGCCGATGTTTTGACAAGGTGCTTGCAACTGTTCAGCTGGTTTTCTTAAAAATTTCAAGTCGATCGGATTATTCGTTCTTGAGTTATCGTCTTCACAAAAACCGTGACATCTGACGGATGGACGGACATTTGAAAAAAAACTAGGTTGCTTATTTTTTCATGAAACAAATTTATATCCAAGAATTTGTTGTCTAGGACTATTTTTGATTATTTTTTACATCCAAAAATATGAAAAATGTTTCTATAAAGGTTGGTCCGGAAATGAGCCCTAAGGGAGCTACGGTCTTTCGAAGATGACATATTAAATGGGGAGCAAGAAAAAGCAATAATAAAATTCTAATGCTGCAGGGTGATTCTTAATTTAAAACTGAACAAAAAAGTATTCCACACCAAAACACCTAAATTTAATATTAAAGGAGTAATAGCTTTTTAAAAAGTAACGTTTTTGGTGGCACAAAATGTTACTTTCTCTTAATTGCATTTTTTTTTGAAAAGGTTGCTCGTACAGTATTACACTATATGATATTTTTTATGTATTTTTACTTAAGAAATCTGTATTTATTACAAAAAAACCAAAAAACATACACATAAAAAGTTTGGGGCAAAAATGTGTTAAGCCTCACATATTTTGTCTGTCTAGGCAGGCCTCTAAATAAATTCAAAAAAATAAATTAACATAAACTTATTGCCCTTATTAATACTAGTATACATGCAAAAGTTCGCCACTGTAGCTTAAAGGGTATCAGAATTATTAATTAAAAACCTTATTTTTATTACAATTTTAAAGGGCCGTAGCTCCCTTAGGGCTCATTTCCGGACGAACCTTTATAGGAACTTTTTTGTTGATATTTTTGGATCTAGAATCCCATGTTTTGGCATACCAGTTATTGATCACCCTGTATATTATTCTAGCGCATGCGTTGTCAATAATATAATAATCGTACTGGCTTTTGACTAGTGTTGCCGCCTAAGGCCTATCGTCTCGTTATCGTTGAACAGAACGATAGCGAGAGGTGGAAAAATATCGTATCGTTGTAACGAAAACGAGAGGCCTCTTTCACGTAACGAGACCGAAGCGAGAGCAGTAAGTATCTTACAGTCAGAGACTGTCTCAGACAGTCGAATGTTGAAGCCACCTAAAATCAGATAAAAATATTTGACACAAACGTTATTATTTAATTTTTGAATTTAATGTTTTTTTTATGAAAATATATTCTTTAATATGCATTATGCAGCATACATTAGCCCATTATAAAAGGCTTTTATCTTTTAAAATCGTATTGAAGGCAGAAATTACTTCAACATTATCCTTTTTTTTTATAGGAGATATAAAAATATGAACTCCTGAGAAAGTAAAAATGGGAAAGCAAAATATATAAATACTATTAAAATTGATTTTTAGCACTCAAATCCTACTAACAGCAGCTCTGGCCTTTTTGCCTTCTTTTAAATTACCCCTCGTATTAGTCAGATACTACCGTACTTACTATAAGCCTAATTAGGTACTTAGTGCATCTGCCAGGAGTTCATATTTTAAAAATAAGACAATGTTGAAGCAATTGCTCCTTGCGATATGATTTAAAAAGCCTTTTATAATGGTAACATATATACAGCAAAATATCCTTTTATGGAGATATATGCATTTTAGTAATTTTTGACATATTCTTTTAAAATATGACATTTGAGTCAAATTATAAACTAATATTAGAAGGCTGAAATATTCAAATTTTACGCTGAAACGATAAGTATCGTTATCGTGAGAGGTAGGCGATAACGAGAGGCCTCTCATTTGTGCGAGACGATAATTTTTGAAATATCGCATCGTAGTTGCGATAAGAGAGGTATTTATTGGTGATAACTATTGCTTTAGGTGGCAACACTACTTTTGACAAGGATTATCCCATATAAAATTCATTAAAATAATATTGTGTAGGCGTTAACGTTAACTTTGCTTGATTTAATTTAACATGTCTAAAAAACTGGGTCGAATGTAAATCAATTACTATTTTTTAAGTCTACAAATTGCAAACAAAAATTTAGATGTTGTAGATATTTTATATTTTAATCTACATATCATACATGTAATACTAACTTTTTTGCCACACGTAACATTACTTAGATTTATTAAATCCAGGGCATTGGTATAAGGTCATAATTTATTAATTTTTTTAAATAGTTCAGTAGACGCACATTGGGGCAAATTGAATTTCTAGAAGAACAACATTCCAACAACTTTAGTATTAACCGAGGGACTGACCGCGTCTGAAATTTGTACAAAAGAGTTCCTTTTATTGAGCTTGCCACCCTAATGGAGCTCTCTACAACTAGAATTATGTAACAAAAGACGTCTACCCTATCTCTATCTCATTTGTGCTAGACTTTCCAGCCAACCAAATAAATACTGTATTTGTTTTTCATACAACAAATACAGTATTTATTTGGTTGGCCGGAAAGTGTAGCACTGAGTGGTACGAACGAACATAGCTAATGTGAATCTGTAGAATAAGATAATTCTACTAAAATTTAGATGGCGCCAGTAATTTCTTTAATAAAAATTAAATTGTTACACTTTTCGCCCGGCCAAGTAAATATTGTATTTGTCCAACAAATAACAAATACAGAATTTGTTTGGTTGGGTGGAAGTGGGAGTGTATGTATGTCTTCTATCCTTTTTGGGTAGAACTTTTGTCCCTGTCTAATCTAACGGGAGAAATCCCCATTAACAAAAATAAACCCAATGAATACTAGAGCCTGTGCTCTTAATAGCTTACTAAGCAGAATTGAATCGCAATTTAACTATTTGTTATTTTAAGATATTATAAACATAAGGTTCTATACAGTTGTTTTATACTTTATACTTTACTTCTTCACGTATAGTCAAAGTGAAATAAAGCGTCTAAAATCTACAAGGGTGTTTTATTTCTCCCCATATCCAATACCTTTTTGCAAAGAGTTCCTCAGAGTTCCTCTGAGTTCCTTCGGAGTTCCTCGGAGTTTTTCGCAGTTCCTCGGAGTTCCTCCAGAGTTCCTCCGAGTTCCTTGGGAGTTCCTCCGAGTTCCTCCTGTGTTTCTTAAGAGTTCCTCTCTGGAAGAGGTAATTTTTGGCAAATAAGCCATAGAAATTACCGCTATACAAGCGCTACTGCCAATAAAATAGTGGTTTCCAAAAAGAGCCTTTTATTTGTGCAAAACATTTCATTCGTATTTTTGTGTTTTTTATGTCAATATAAATCAATTTTGAGCAAAAACAAATTGTCGGTCTATCGGTCGGTTGATCTGTCGGTCGTTCTGCCAGGCAAATCTTGTAGGCACAGGGCCGTAACCAGAAAAAAATCTAAGGGGGCTCAGCCCCCAGGGAGGCACCTCAAAAAAGGCTTTGTCCCTGACGTCCAAACATCTAAGTAATGTTTCTACCAAACATGGCGCCCTTGCAAAAAAGAATTGGGGCCCAAAGGTAGGTGACTTAAAAAATACCAGGGGGGCTCACCCGAGCTATATGCCAATATTTATAATGTGGATGTTTTGATAAGGTGTTTGTAACGGCTCATCTAGTTTAAAAATAAAAACGTTAATGCGCATGGGTAATAAATAATAATTGTTTCTGACTTCTTAAGAGTTCCTTCGGAGTTCCCCCGGAGTTCCACGGAGTTCCTCAGAGTTCCTCGGAGTTCGTCGGAGTTCCTCCGGAGTTCCTCCAGAGTTCTTCAGAGTTCCTCCAGAGTTCTTTTGGCTTGTACAAAAGATTTCCTCGCGGTCAGCTCCTCGGTATTAACTTAAAATAATCTTTTGATAACAAAAAAAAAAAATAATTTAAAAAATCTAAATCTAAACCTAAACCTAAATCTAAATCAATCTAAATCAATTTTTAAGGGGTTATAATTTGTAAATTTTAAAGAAAAAAATTAAAAAAAATTAAAACCAGCTTAAATAAGCTGTTGATAATGTAAAAAATAATTGTAAAAATCTAAAGCATAAGGGGATAAATTTTGGGGGTAAAATATTGTAAATTTCAATAAAAAATATAAAAAAAAATATATTTTTAATTTTCACCACAAATTCTACGACCACAAAAACCCCTATATACCGATTTTAAGTCGGCATGGTTCATAAATGCCGAAATTCGCCATTTTAGCGCCGCCATATTGAATTTTTAAATTGTCGTCAAAAATTCATAATCTACGACCTCGTCTACGACTATTGGCGCCGTCATTTTAATTTTTTTTATTTTGACCAACATTTTTTAATTTACACAGAAAAACCCCAGATAACGATTTTGGTTCGAATATGCCATTAATGATACAAATCGTCCGCCATATTGCCGCCGCCATTTTTATTTTTTATTTTGACCAAAATTTTGTAATCTACAACCCCAGAAACCCCCTGATACCGATTTTGGTTCGAATCGGCCAGAAATGACACAAGACATCCGCCATATTGGCGCCGCCATTTTGATTTTTTTAAATTTTGAACAAAATTTTGGAATCTTTGACCCCGAAAACCCCTTGATACCAATTTTGGGCCGATGTGAAAGCATAACTTGAAAATCTACATGTTGACGCCAATACAGGGCGGGGCAGTGAAACGGCACGATTTAAATAAATCGCAAAAAAAGTAGACTTATTTAAAAAAGTTGTTTTATTCTACATAAATTAGGTCTACGTAAGTGGAAATTATTACTTTACATAAAAAATAATCAATATTTGAATATGGTGATGGACCATGACATAACATGTCACTCAGATGACATAAGCTTCACGCGTACGATCATCCTGTTTGTTTTTTCACGGTATACCGTCTTTTTTCTTTGTTGTGCTTGCAGTGGCTTCAAAGTTTCTAACCCAAAGGGTCATAGCTTTACGACATGGCACGGGTAAATTAAACTCACGACGAGCACTAACAAAACTGTCGGAGTTCTTGTAATATGCCTTTACAGCAAACGCGCATTGCGCACTGGACCAACGCCAAGGTCAAGTCCCCCACTCTTATAACCCCCCACCAAGCTTGCCAGCCACATCTAAAATTGTGCCGTTTCACTGTCCCATCCTGTAAATTTATACCGTAGGGTCCAAAACCCCCCTCTTAACTTTTGAACGATTTGAGATATCGGCTTCAAATTTGGAGAAATTAAATAAGAAAACCCAAATATCTTTTAGCATATTTTTTATATATTCAGCTTTTAAAATGTGGGCAGGGGGAATGAGGGGGATTTTTTTAATGAAAAGGGAGGCCGTGCTATAAATCATTTTAAAACATAAAATTCTCTATTTCACCATATAGGTACTTTTTTATTTTTTTTACATTTTTTTGTGGGTTTAAAATAGGATTGAAAATAAGGTTGAAAAAGGGTATTTTGGTCAAAATTTCTTTAAAACAATCAAACAATTTTTGAAAAACTAATTATTTTATGTTGCAAAAACGTAAATTATACTTTTAAACTAATTTTAATTAATATAAATAAAAATTTACAAAAAAAAACTCAAAATGTTCACTTTTAGCAACAAAAAAAAAATGAAAAATTAAAATCTTAAAAAATAAAAAAAAATTAAATAAATAAATAGTTAAATAAATAAATAAATAGTTAAATAGATAATTTTATAAGCTTTAAGATGGTGTATCATGCGATCTCCCTTTCCATTAAAAAAAAATCCCTCCCCATGCCCCCCTGCCCACATTTTAAGAGCTGAAAATATTAAATATATGCGAAAAAATAGTGTGGGTTGTCTTATTTAAGTGGTCCAAATTTGATGTGGATATCTCAACTCGTTCAAAAGTTAAAAGGGGGGGGGGTGACTTTTGGACCGCACGGTATAAAAGTACAGAGTGGGGCAGTGAAACGACACAATTTTAGATGTGGCTGGCGAGCTTGGTTTTTGGACTTTTAACCTTACTTAAGATTTTTAAATGTAACTGTATCTATACAATTTTTTATGTCTATATATTTAAATTTTTTGTAAAATTAACGTGTAAACAGTCTGTTCCCTGACAAGGCCCGCCCTGATGATGCTTCACAAGGGAGAAGCGAAAGCACTTGGCTGATTTTTATCTTTATTTATTATACCGAAATACAATAGGGGAAGTCGGGGTTAACTGGGCCGCTTTTTTTCATATCGAGTTTTTGAAAAACCTGTAAACAATTTTCAAATATTTTCTATAGCAAAAGGTAGATTAATACTATAGTTAGAACATATTAATACTTAAGACAAATATTATTTATATAAAAAAAGTTAATAACGATAAACCAGTTAACCCCGCTGGACCAGTTATGGCAGGGTTAACTGGACCACTACTCAGGGTTAACTGGTCCACTAACAAAAATGTATTGTATTGTAATTATTGTGAATAAAAACGATTTGAAATCAAATAAAATTTAATTCTAACATTAAAATAGACAACAAAATATGTTAAATATTAGATATATCTGAGGGTTAACTGGTCCGGGGTTAACTGGACATGGCCCAGTTAACCCCGAACTAATTAATATTGACATAAGTAGTCCAGTAACTGTTAACCCCTAACCAGTTAACCCTGAGTGACACCACTAAATAAAATCATAAAATTTTATTACTTAGTAAGATATTAGAAGACGGAAATTATGCAAAATAATTAATAAAATACTCAGTATATTAGGTAAAATATTAGTCTAGATCCTCCTATTAATAAAAAAGTATTAATTAAAAAATAAAAGTTAAGGTAAATACCCACTTTTCATCGAAAAAAATTAACTTTCTTTACTACAACTTACACGTGGACAATACGGTCCGTCATAATACTTTAAACAATACTACTAACTAAATATCACTAGAATTTGCCCTAAGGCAAAAATACTAATAAAAAAAGTTGATAAAATCCAGGTGGACCAGTTAACCATGTGGCCCAGTTAACCCTGACTTCCCCTATCTACACTTTTTTATTAAATATATACGGTATACACGTCTAATCCACACAAAATCAATTGTTTTGTTTAAAAGTGTGTCACTGTTACAAAAATTAAAAATTAGAGGTGTGATCTATATACCTAGACATGCGTACCTACTACGTATCTATCTAAACAATAACTCAAAATTTACAACTGTTACATAAGGTAGTAGTTTTGCAATTGGTAATCGCCAATTGATTTAAGTTAACAATGTGGGTGGGTATTATAAACTGTACCTAATAGTATATTACACACCGAGTACGCGAACTTATTTTTTAGTGCACGGGAGTGCTTTATTAACGAGGTGCAGCCGAGTAAAAAAAGCACTCGATATGCACTGAAATGGTTTGCGTCGAGGTATACTATTTTTGCTAAGACCTAACACCTAAACATAAAAAAAAACGCAAACATTAGCTTAAAATTATTTTGTCAATTTTAGGTTATGTATTTGACGTTTACTGATTTTCTGATATGTAAAATCAGCTGATCGTTACTTCCCAACCGTTGTCATAGGCAACGGGCGGGAAATAGGCGCCAACTACTAACTAGGTCGTAAGAAAAAAATGTTTCCGATGCGAACAACTGGCCATCGGTACCATAATTGTAAAAGAAATAGTAAAATTCAAATTTTATATTATAATTAGGGGAGAGTTGGCCAAAACGGGATAGCTAACGATATTTGGTCTGAAATTCTGTAATTATGCTATTGATGTCTACTATGTTTTAACTGTAACTTCCCCATTGACCCATTTCTATGTTTAGGTATAGTTATTGCTGAATATCTTGACGATAACATAGGAAAGTCATATTGAAGAAAAAAACGTAAAGTATCCCGTTTTGCCCACCTGGTCGGGTAAAATGGGATGGTGTTTGAATGTAAATAAAAAAGATACTAAAATGAGATATATTCATTAAATTTAAAAATGAAACATTGCATTAGACTTATATCTTTAATAAAAATACAAATTAACATCAACACCGACAAAAATCGCACGAGTATGGCTCACCATCATTCTCTACCCCGGCGCAAGCTTCGTGAGCCCAAAGTCGACAGTCCTGGCACATTATCCATCCGTCGTCCGTCTTCGATTTAGAATACAGTTCTGTACAATAAATGCAACTTTCGTCGTTGTTCTCTTCTTCTTCTTCTGAACTGCTGTCTAGTATCCAGTTTTACCCGACCGCTTAGTATCCCATTTTGCCAGACGGTACATGTCCAAATATTTTTCAGAGTTTTCCCAACAAAAAAAAATAGATGACATATTCACAAATGCCACAAAATATAGTCAATTAATTACAGAATCATTAAAAATACTTACCGTTAATTAATTGCTGGTTGAAACTGAAAAATTCTTGCTTAGTCACTAACGAAAACAAATAGCACAACCTCACTTTTTGAAGTTTCACTTGTCACTCACCACAGATCAAAAATTTATCAAAAGGTTCACCTGCTACACTTAAAGAAACCTCATTTATATCGATTAACACTACCAGTCGTCAGATGGCATTGCTTATTTTGAAATTTTGGCCGGTATCCCGTTTTATCCGACTATCCCGTTTTGGCCAACTCTCACTGACATTCAAATAAAATAAATTAACTGGTCTTTACTAGACAAATAAGTCAGGACTAGGACTAACTTTTAAGTAATTTGATTGGACTTTTTAACCTAACTTTCTTAGAACAAATGCATTTAGTATGAAAATTTATTTTTCTGACAAAAAAAATATACATATTTTTCAAAGGATATCACTTATTTTTGATTGAATGAAAAGTCCGCCCGAGTTAACTCGGGTAAGCTGAAAACAGCCAACCTTTTGACAAAAAGGTCAGCCATACTGGTCCGCCATTTTCTAAAAATAAATGTTACCCAAATATTCGTAATCAGCGCCCTCGAAAATCCCGGTATACAATTTTTTGGAATTTTGTCCACGTTTTGGGAATTTAGCCCCATATGGCACCCTAGTATACATTCTTCTTCTTCAAAATTGATTGGTCTTATACCTAGTATACATAGTTTATTTACTTATGTAATAGTGAAGAAGAATCAACTTCATGGTTGAATGAGAGTCAGTCATGCTTATAGATTTTATGGTCAAGTGCAATCATACGCACCTAAAATTAATAATTTAAATTCAGATTACTTCTATATCGAGAAAATTTATTGACATAGGTCAGAATAGTAATTATATACCAAGGTAGAGAAGACATTTTTTATAGCCGAGCATATTAAATCCCGAGGGATTTTTAGAGTGCGGGGCTATAACAGTCTCCTCTACCGTAGTTTATATATTAGCTTTTTCACTACTAGCACTATTTAACTATTTTTATTCAGATAATAAAATAAATTATCAACAGAAATGATATTTCTTGAAATTTTCATAAATATCAAGTAGTTTGATCAACGACGTTTGCTCAATAAAATACCTTAAACTGACGTTTAAAAATTAAGTTTTTTATGGTATGAAAGAGAAAACTAGGATTTAGCCAAAGAAAATTAACCCACAAGGCTGGAGGTGGAGTGGGTTAATTTTAGAGAGGAAGTATTATAATATGAGATCCTATGACAGGATTTTATAGAAAATTTCTTGCCATTACTCCCTCCACATATCTGCTCTTGTGAAAGAAAATTTCCCAAAGACATAGAATAGTATATTCTATAACTAGTATGGAATAGACAATACTCCGTGCGAGCGAAAAGTTTGTCATACGAGCCGGCAGGCGAGTATGACGGTCCCGCGAGCGCGGAATGACTATTCCATACGTATTGTAGACTATACTTTTTCTTCGACTGCAAATATGAAACACTGTATGGCTTTAAACTGCGGACAAGTTTAAAAACAATTTTTTTTGTGACTCGACATTCTAAATGAAACAAAATATATATTTTAAATAAAGCAATTAATGTTATTTAATAATTTTATCAAATCAGTACTTAAAAAAGTTTTTATTTAATTTTAGCACAAATTTACAAATTATAATGCAAAAATTGAAGTTTATGTCAGATTGATGTGACAGATATCAGGTTTTAATATTTAACAATAGATGGAGCAGTTTTAATTTTTTAAACTAAATCGATAAAAAACTGGTCAAATATCAAGAAAAACTAATAAACTTAATGTAATTTTAACGCAAAACTTTAAATTGCATTAAATTATTCAATATTTCATGGTAAAATATATATATATTTTTGTAATTTTGCTACAGTTTTCTTTACTTTTTTAAACAAGAGATGGCACTACGTGTGCTCATTCTAACACTTGATACGGAATATTCATACCGTATCTAGAGTAAGAATGGATTCATTCTGTGTTTGAAAAGTGTGTATATTTGCTTACATTTTAAAGCAGTCGTAGAAAAAATCCATACTAATCCGATGATGTACATCAAAAATTAGCAGGCTAACTAAGTATAGTCGCTATAGCGATTGAACAGTACTGTTCAGTTTACATTATTCCAAAAAAAAACTTTTTAAAGTCATCAATATTTAATCAATACATAGAATTTAAAAGTTTTTTTAGTGGAAGAAAACAATATATGGCGCCACCTATAGCCTCAGCATTAAACTGATTTCCCAGCCACGTACAATTTTGATGATTTGACCAAAAACTGACGTCTTGTCGACGTCTGATAGGCGTCGTATATATGACGTCGATAGTACGTCGGGGACGTCATCTGGTTTGCTGGGGCCTACTTAAGTTGACATGATAACTCAAGAAAAAATTATCCGATCGACTCGAAATTTTCAGGAAAAATCATGTTCTGTGAGTGAAAGATCCCTATTTTTTTTTTAAGTAATTCCTACAAAAACAAAAAAAGTTTGGGGGTTAAACTTTTAAAAAAATCGAAAAAAATTAGAATAAAAAGTCTGATTAATCTATTTTTTTTGGAAAAAATACTTTTATTTTAAGGAACAATCTGCATAATTAAAGAAAATATATGTTTCAGTGTAACCGGCTGCCATCCGAAAGGTCTCAGGTTTGGATGCCCATCCTCGGACTTTTTTTTAACTTTTATATTTATTATGCGTTTTAGTTAAACCATTTTAATTTGCGTAAAATAAGTAGGTATTTGGAAAAATGATCCACTGTGAATAATTTAATTTTTAAATGCGTGCTAAATGCTTGCTAAATGTTGGTTGTTTAAGCTGAAATTTAGCACAAATTTAAATATATGCATTTTGCACGTGTACCAATGGTACACTGTACCATATATATTTCATTAATCAAAATCTTGCCTTTTAAAAATATATGTAATTTTATTTCTTTTTCAATTTTCAACTCAAACCCTAATTTATTATTTTTTTTTTGAGCTAAAATTTTGCACACAATATAATTTTTATATTTTTCAGGGCAGTAAGGGGCGGGTTCCCCGAGAAAAGAAAATTTTTTAAAATCATGTTTTTTTTTATTATATAAAATAAAATAAAAAATACAGGGTGTCTTAGCTAAGACAGATCAATCGTTTTTTGGCGTTATTATTTAAGCTATCGAAATAAAATTGATGTCCGTCAATGTACATCCAAAAATCTATGTGTTCTTTAACATGTTTTTTACTAGTTTTTTTTTCTAAGACGCAATATTTTTAACTACCGATTTAAATACTATTTTTTTCAAATTATTATAATATTAAACTATTCGTCAATTTATTTACATAGGCTAGGCAAATCATAATAATATTAAATTATTTTTTAATTAATTTCTCTATAAAACTATGATTTTATTTAATATTTTTGTTTTATCAAAAACTGAGTTTCACTTATTTTGATTGTAGTTAAGGGTTGAACGAATTAAACATTAAAATTATAAATGTCATATAAATTGTCAAAATTAAACAACTAAACATTAAACAATTATAATGTATGGCTAACGGAAAAGTACGTACTGGTACTGGTACCAAAAGAGGCTTAAATGATTTTTTTTTCACTACTAGTTTTGGAACATACCATTATTTATCATGTTTTCAGAATGTGAAATCAATTTTCTTCACCTATAGCAATAATAATTTTTTCTGTTCTAGGAGTAAATTTAATAAAAAAATTGATTTTTGTCACTTTAGATGTTTCAGATCTTTGTGCAATTTTTACTAATTAAACCCAAGAAAACAGATTTAAATAACTTTTTATTTATTGAATATAATTAATTATAATTATTAACAATTAATACAATCAATAATTAGCTAAATATAATGAAAAAAATTAAAAACCAACTAAATTTTTAAACGTTATTTCAAAGTCTTTATTTGAGCAAATGTCATTGATCAAGGTTACTGGATTTTCATAAAAATTTCCAGAAATATATGTTCTGTTAATATCTTATTTTATTATTTGAATAAAATTAGTTAAATAGTGCTAGAAGTAAAACAACTAATATTAAACTACGGTAGAGAAGACTATTATAGCATCGCACTCTTAAATCCCTCGCTTCTACGCAGCTCGGGATTTAATACGCTAGGCTATAAAAAATGTCTTCTCTACCTTGGTATATAATTACTATTATTCAGATTAAAGTGTTAAAAAATACAGTAGTTTCATTTAGGAAACAGTTTGGGTCTTTGAAACCCTTAACCACTGATGTTCATAAAAAATTTATTGTGATTTTAATAAAATAATATATTAGGATTATTTCAAATGAAATTATTTATTATTTGAAATATTATTCGATCAATGTACAAAAAATAAAAATATTTTTTATATTTTAGTATTTAAATTAAAATTTCCTATAAAAATTGTATCAAATAAGCTATATCTCGAAAACAAAAGCTAATAGAAAATTTTTGTTTATGTACACTTATAGCTATTTGGGTGTACATTGACTGACATAAATTTATTCCAATAGCTTTAATAATAACTTCAAAAAACGATTGATCTATTTTAGCTGGGACACCCGGTATACAGTATGGAATATAAAGCACTATACACATTTACGGATTGTTTCAAGCCATTATTCATAAAGTTACTTTCGGATAAATGCAGTTAACATTAAGTAAGATACATTATCGTCATTCCAAATCAAATTGTGTATTACGAAATAGGTGCAAGCGCCTCATACGATCGCGGCCATTCTTTTCGATTACACAGGCCCACAAAAAAATTGTCTGTGCTGGGGTTGAGAGCCACCTATTCTTATGTATTTTGAGATGCTAAACATGAATCTGTCATAAAAAAGGCACTTTATGGACTCATTTTTTTGCTACACTGAAATTTCAGATGAGACTTTCACAATTTTAGACAGTTTTTTCAGTACAGCAAAAGAATGCGCACATGAGTTGCCTTTTTTATGGCAGATTCGTGTTCAGCATCCCAAAATACATAAGAATAGGAGGGTCTCGACCCCAATAAAGAGTTTTTTACAAAAAAAGCTAACTGTTTTAAAGAAAATAGCTAATTAATATTAGGCACTTTATGCCCAGCCAGCCTTTATAGAAACTTTTTTCATAGTTTTGGGTGTAGAATCACCTATTAAATTTTGGCATGCCAGTTATGAGCACCCTGTATATTAATATTATATCATATTATGATATCGACCGGCATTGTTCTATATCAATTTACCACATGTTCTTCTCCTAGTACAAAACTTAAAAAGCTGTAAAAATTTGTTTAGTCCCCCTAAAATTTTAGTTCAAGCTAATTAGACGAAAAAACGACGAATAGAAGAAATAGTTTATAAAGTTTGGAAATTTTGGTTGTGGACTCCCAGTATGAATCCAAATACACATCCGAAGAGTTTTCCCCCACCCTCCCCCGATGGGAGCTTCATCCCCTTTTAGTAAAAAAAACACCCCCAAACGTGACCTCATGACGCTTTTCTGCATTTTTCTCGTAAACCGTTACTCCGACGAGAAAATGTTAAAGGACTTATTATATTCTCCATTCAATTTTGCATAAAATTTGTGCTATAAAGTCTTTGTGTATCTCCCACCCAACGCTCAAAAATGACATTGGAAAATAAGCATATTTCTCAGCGCGAAGACAAAAACACTATCCCAAAAAATTAAATTTTTGAAGCATACTAAGAAGAAGACTTTTTTTTCGACATGGGCTTTCTTAAAGCATTTTTTCCTAGTTCTGAATCTTTTTTCAGATTTGGGCTACAATTTTTATATACAGGGTGTTTTAGAAAAAAAACACCTTTTTTAAATGATTTTATGAATATTTTTAAATCAAATTCCTGTCACTTATAAAAAAAGGATGTGCTTTAAAGACTTTGAAAGATTTTCTTAATTATCGACCACCATTTTTTTACAGTAAAAAAAAATTTTTTGCTGTCAAATTTTCAAAAAAAAGGATTTTGTTTAAAAACAAAATACAGTTAGATAAATGCAGAATGTTTTAATTCCCATTACATTTAAATGATGCATCTTTTTAAAATTTGACAACAAAATTTTTTTTCACTAAAAAAATTGGAGGTCGATATTTAAAAAAATCTTTCAACGTCTTAAAAGCACATCCTTTTTTATAGGTGACCCGAATTTGATTAAAAAATATTCATAAAAGCAAATTCCAGTCATTTAAAAATGTGTTTATTTTTTCTAAAACACTCTGTATACAAAAACTGTGGGGTCCTAGCCCAAATCTGAAAAAATATTCAGAATCTGGAGAAAAAATGCTTTAAGCTAAGTTATGTCAGAAAAAAGTGTGCTTCTCGGTATGCTTCAAAAATTTCATTTTGTGGGATAATGTTTTTGTCTTCGAGCTGAGAAATATGCTTATTTTCCAACGTCATTTATAAGCGTTGCGTGGGAAATACACATAAACTTTAAACAATAAATTCTATGCAGAATTTAATGGAAAATATAATAAGTCCTTTAATATTTTCTTGTAGGAGTAACGGTTCACGAGAAAAATGCAGAAAAGCGTCATGAGGTCACGTTTGGGGTGAGGACTCTTTGGATCTGTATTTCTCTCCTACTGGGAGTTCACAACCAAAATTTCAAAACTTTATAAATTATTTCTTCTAAAAAGTCTAATTTGCTTCAACTATTTTACTAAAAGTCCAGTTTGTTGTCAAGACTTTTCCAAAATCAGCCTGATTGATTGGCCTATTTGGGTTATAGTCTAGTTTAATAATTATTGTGCGATTATTTACAATTTTAGGTCCGGTCTGAACTGTTTAGGCCAAGGACCTCACGTTTACTCACTCGATTTTTTAAAGACAACTTAATAGTGTTTGCTATGCGAATGTTCTGGTTTCAAAATGCGACAAATTATAATATTTATATAATATTATGCAGTAGGTTAGTCCTAATAGATTTTTTTGGACGCTCCCTAATTTTTTTCCAAATTGTCTAAAAAGGATACAGTGCGATTGTAAAGTGCCGAACAGTTTGAAAAGAAAATACTCTTCATTTGACAAGCCCATGTGATTGCTACGTACAACAGCTCGGTGGCCAGTAAAACGCACACAGCTTTCTTCCATTTTGCTCATCGCTAATGCCAGTTTTGCATTAAAAAGTGTTCGGCACTTTATAATGGCACGGTATGTTATAATACTATTCACAGCGCCTGTGCTAGAATAGTATTATACGGTGGTTTCGAATTTCCAAAAATCCCCAAAAAACGTCATAGACAAAAAATTCTTGGATACAAATGTGTTTCAGGAAAAAATAAAAAACTTTGAAAATGTCCGTCTGATGTCACGCTTTTTGTAACTAATCCAAAATTGTTATTAAAAGTTATGAACATGATCCGGCGATAATCTGGTTATGAGTGAGTTAAAAATACACACTGAAACATAAATAATAACTAATTTTTATTTATTTTTTTTAATAAATTGTTTTTTTTTTAGATTTTACAGTTTTATTTTCGGTATATTAGGGTGGGCTATTACAATAGATTTTTTCGAGCCTAAAGAAGGGGGCACAAAATGTATTTTTAAGGGTACAAAACGATATCTGTTAAATTTTTGATACACTACGATTTATGCATAATTACGCTCTGTGGTGTAAAACGGGCAGCGTCCCTTACTATCTTGCACAACTGGACGGAGTACAGCGTATAATACTATTCTAGCGCTACGTACTATGGATAGTATATTAAAATATATTAAATTAAATGTTAAATTTTCTTTAATTAAACATACTAGACTAGATCTAGATACAATGTATTTGTACACTCAGAAAATGCCATTGTAATTTTAATACTAAATTTTATTTGTAAATACATATTTGTTATTTATATCACCACCATTGGTATTTAATACTTTACTTGTAATATTAAATACTGCAATGTGTGTATTGTATACAAAATGTCATACTAACATAGAGACCGTGCTGGTACATTTGAATCCCCAAGCAATATTAATACTAGCATGTTATAGTAAAAATTACTGTAACATTTGGTAAAGCATATCACACTTATAATATGGTATACTTTGAGTTGCTGTTAAGTTGTATTACTGGTCTAGTTTAAAGTATATTTTGATTAGTAATAATATAAAGATTGCAATCACACACAATTACACACTGACAAAATAATCTATACTTTTTTTACTTTCCTCTGGGCTTTTCTCTGTATTATTACTAATCAAAATTTTGGTATTATTTACCGATTATTATTTTACTAAATACTGTAACATAATTTAAACTAGATCAATAACACAACAACTACAACTTAAAGTAAACTAAACTATAACTCTGATATAATTTACCAAATATTACAGTATTAATAAACACATGTTGCGTGGGGATCCAAATGTACCAGCACGTTCTCTATGTTAGTATGACAACATATTGTATACAATACATACCTTGTAGTATTTAATATCACAAGTAAAGTATTAAATACCAATAGTGGCGATATAAATAAAAAATATGTATTAGAAAATAACATTCAGTATTAAAAATACAACGAAATTTTCTGAGTGTATTATAATAACCTAATATAGGGTACGATTAGAAAATTATTACAATAAAATTTAAAAATTAAACACAAAAAGTTCTATTTATTAATTATAATTATTTTTGCACCAGATCGCCTTTGTACGCTAATTCAATAAAGCTATTGTTATTAACAAAATTGGCAAACCGTTTTGTTTAACCTTATGGAGACACCTCCCAGCTTTCAATAATTTTCAACTTTATTGATTAAATTAGATCAATTTTTTCAGGAGAAATGTGACCATGAGATTCAGGGCCTTGGAAAGCAGTAAAAAAATATTAAAATAGTATATTAAAGTACTAGTTTCATAACATACTTTATTACTTTACTTTAGAAAACTCGCCGCAAGCGGCTCGTTTTCTAAACTTGTACTCGTGCTCTAAAAACGTGTGCTTTATACAATTTTTTCTATTTTGCTCTAAAATTTTAAAAAATTTACATTTAAATTGATGACTGATTTAGGGATTTTTGTTTCGAGTTGGCATTACAGTTTTCGCCATGTTTAAAATTCTAAGAACAAATGATATTTTGATATATTTTATAGCCATGTCTTCTCTTTTTCACTGCAAGTACCAAGCCACAATTTTAACACGGTTAAAAATAACCTAAACACAAAATTTTGTAAAAAAATTAAACTTTAAAGCGACGGCGACATTTGCACGGAAAACGTCAAGCGATAGGTTTTTGTCTGTTGCCAACCCAAAAGAAAAAAAAGTATAGACCTCTTATGGGCCTATAAGAACAAGCAAAATGCGTGTGATTATGAGCTTATAAGAGTAGCAAAATAGAAAAAAAAAATATTTATAATTATAGTCGAGGTATTCATTCACAAAAATTAAAATTTTAAATAATAATTTTTAAAGTAAAAGTAAAAGTCAAAGAGAGAACATACACATAGTTATCATTTAAAAATTCTTGTGAAATTCTTGTAAAATAGTGAAAAGTCTAACGCCGCGGCGCACCGCAGACAATTTTTTTACAATTTTGATGGTGTTTTTATTTTAAATGTTATGGTGTTACAATGTGATAAAAATGCAAGAAAGTTCTATCGCCACAGGCAAACAATTTTACGAATTCCAGGCTTGAGTTTTACAAATTCGAATAAATAAAAACGTAAAAAGCCTAGCACTACATGCGAAAAAAAATTAAAAATTTGATAGTTTCTATTAATTTTAAAACTGTACTAAAAATTAAAGTTCTACAAAAATGCAAGAAAACTCGAGCGCCACAGGCATAATTTTTTACAATTTTTACGTTTAAGTTTTACCGTCTGAAAAAAAAACGAAAGGAATCTATAGCGCTATTTTTTTTTTCAAATTTAAAGGCCTGTTTATTATGAACTAAAAGACTGTCGACAGCGGACCTCCTTTGACCCCGGACTCTGGTGAAGCTTCCCCCACCCTCCCCCTGAATCCGGCCCTGATTGTAGGTTTAAGACCGCCAGAAACTTGTTCGACTTAACCTGTGCCTTTGATATAATTAGGGCCACTTGCAGCAACGGTGAAACTGGGCTTATAATTATATAGACTAAACTGAGTTTAAGTTAAAAATTCTGCGTTTTGATTGGTCGATCGTCAATTTAATCCAAGTTTAAAGCTAAACCATCGTTGGTGCAAGTTGCCTTTAATCACACATTATTAAGAAAATTATATTCATACATGATTCATGCCACATGAAACTAAAGGCTTTTAAATATTACATCGGCACTTAGTGCTACTAAGTGCCGTTGTATTGAAATCTTCGCCGAAAAGTCAAAATCTTTGACCTCGTTTTTTTCACATTTCTCGACGTTTAAGACCATTCTGAGTCGAAATCAGTAAAAAAAAATTTTGCGTCCGTCTGTCTGTGTCTGTCTGGGTGTAAACTCTAACTCCATTTCTACATGAGATATCGACTTGCGGTTTTTTGCATATTGTTTCTTATCGTATTCCCAAGAGCTGATTAGATTTTGGGGGTAAACGATTGGGGGTAAGGGGGTAAAAATAGGGTAAAACTTCTATTTTTAGCGTTTTTTGTTTATAATTAAGGCAATTATTACTGGATTTGGTTAATTTAGCTCTTATATAAAAGATAATTTTAAATTGGTCAAAAAATGTTATAAACAAGGTTTTCCTAAAACGCATTGTTTTCGAGATATTGGCGTTTAAAGCAGTAAAAGGTTTTTTTAGCATATCTCACATATTTATAAGCTGATTTCAAAAAAATATATTTTAAATAAAAGCTCTTTTTAAGCCCTATAAAAAATGTTATATAAAGTTTTTTGCTAGAATATAATGTTTTAAAGATACAGAATTTAAAATCAAACAAAACACCTAGTTTGAAATTGGCAAACTAGATTGCTCTAGTGTACAATAGTGCCGATGTTTTGACAGAGTGCTTGCAACGTTTCATCTAGTTTAATAATAGCAATTTAAAGTATCAAATTAGAACATATTAAAATTAATTAGAAGTAATATATTTAATGAATTAGCATAAATACTTTAGTCTTAGCTTAAAGCTATTACCTACTTAATTTTATTTCAATATATTTTTATATATATATTATACATATAAATATACATTTTATAAAGGTTGTAAAAATGTTTTTAATGGAAACATTGAAATGTTTTAATGTAATAAATCACTTTTAAATACTGTTTGTTCTAAATTTAATAATTAGAATTTATTTACATAATATCTAGATCATTTTCATAAAATTGTGAAAAGAATTAATTTATTCAAATTGATCAATAATTATTTAATTTAATTTAATCTCATTTAATTAATATGTAAAATTAAAATAGGCATTTAAATATTTAAATTTTTTATTAAAATAAAAGTTTATTTTTATTATTAAAATGGGATCATTGAGTTCTCGGCTGGGATCATTGTTAAATACGTTTTACTGTACAAGTAAAGCAAAACCGTGATACTATTAATATGTTTTAAGCCTCCATTTAAGAGACATAGTTTTCTTTACTTGCATATTTCTTAATATCGTAAGCGTCAAATAAATTTAAAGTTCTGGGCTGGGATTATCACATGAGGAACTCTAGAGGAACTCAGAGGAACTCTGGAGGAACTCCGAAGGAAGTCAGAGGAACTCTTTGCAAAAAGGAATTCTTTTGTACAAGCCAAAGGAACTCAGGAGGAACTCTAGAGGAACTCCGAGGAACCCTGGAGGAACTTCGAGGAACTCTGGAGGAACTCCGAAGGAAGTCAGAGGAACTCTTTGTACAAATTTCAGACGCGGTCAGAAACAATTATTATTTATTACCCATGCGGATTAACGTTTTTATTTTCAAACTAGATGAGCCGTTACAAACACCTTATCAAAACATCTTACCCTTGGGCGCCAATTTTTTTTGTAGGGGCGCCAAGTTTGGTAAAAACCCTCAGGGATAAAGCTGATTTTTTTCCTGAAAGGTATTTTGGGGTGCCAATTTTTGTTTTGAAAGGGCGCCAAGTTTGGTAGAAACTGTCAGGGACAAAGCTTTTTTTCTTGAAGGTAAATTGGGGGCGCCATTTTTTATTTTAAGGGGCGCCAAGTTTGGTAGTAACCGTTAGGGACACAAAGCTTTTCTTATGAAGGTATTTATTTGGGCTCCAACTTTTTTTTTTTAGGGGCGCCAAGTTTGGTTGAAACGGTCAGGGACAAAGCTTTTTTTGAGGGTGCCTTATTGGCAGTAGTGCTGGCACAGCGGTAATTTCTACGGCTTATTTGCCAAAAATTACCCCTTCCAGAGAGGAACTTTTAAGAAAAACAGGAGGAACTCCGGAGGAACTCCGAGGTACTCCGAAGGAACTCTAAGGAACTCTTTGCAAAAAGGAACACTTTTGTACAAATTTCAGACGCGGTCAGCCCCTCGTTAATATCGTAACCGTCACATATTAATGTTATCACGGTTTTGCGTTACTTGTACAGTAGAACGTATTTAACAATTATCCCATCCGAAAACTCAATAATCCCAGCCGAGAAATTTAAATTTGTGTGACGCTTACGATATCAACAACGATCTCATCTGAGAACTCAATGCGAGCTTCAAATATTTTGGGACACGTTTTCGGAACCCCCCCCCGTCTTAAACATATTAATGTTAAAACACCCCCTAAAAACATGTTTTTATATTATAGTAATTTAGGCAATGACAACACCTCGGAAAAGATCCATGGGGGGTTAGAATTTTTATTTTTTTTCCTTTTCAAAATAAAATTTTACAATCAAAATTTGGCGCCCACCTTGGCGGCCCTACCAAAACAAAACATTACCCTCACAAAAAAAAGGTTTGTCCCTGAGCTTTTCTACAAAATTTGGCTCCCCTACCAAATCAAAAGAAAAACACTAAAAAAAAGCTTTGTCCCCGAGCGTTTCTACAAAATTTGCCACCCCTACCAAAACAAAAAACTCCCCCCGAAAAAGCTTTTTCCTAAGCGTTTCTAGCAAACTAAAATTGGCACCACTACCAAATACCAAAACAAAAAAGAAAACACCCTCCGAAAAAATAGCTTTGTCCCTGAGCGTTTCTACAAAATTTGGCGCCCCTACCCAAACAAAAAAACACCCGCTATTATTTTAATTTAATTATTTTAAATAACAAAAAAATATAACAAATATAACAAATTCTTGGGGTGGTAAATACTCCCTCTACCCCCCATATCTACGTGCCTGTTTATTATAACCAAAGCGTTTCAAACGAGCTTTAAAATTATAAATACCCTTTTAAAGTACTTTAGTTATGCAGTGCGTGTTAAAAGCCATTCCCCCCTTAACTTTTAAAATATTAAAGTATTCTTTAACAAAACACCTAAATTTAATATTAAAGGAGCCTTTTAAAAAGTAACATTTTTAGTGGCACAAAATGTTACTTCCCCTTAATTGATTTTTTTTAAACGGTTGCTCCTACAGTGTTACACTATATGAAATTTTTTATTTATTTTTACTTAAGGAATCTATATTTATTACAAAAAATTCAAAAAAACTACACCTAAAAAAGTTTGGGGCAAAAATGTGTTAAGCCTCACATATTTTGTTCGTCTAGGCACGCCTCTGGATAAATTCAAAAAAATTAATTATTACAAACTTATTGCCCTTATTCAACTAGTATACATGCAAGAGCTCTTCGGTCTAGCTTAAAGGGTACAAGAGTGATTATTTAAAAACCTTATTTTTATTACAATTTTAAAGAGCCGTAGTTCCCTTAGGACTCATTTCCGGACCAATCTTTATAGGAAAATATTTTTTATCCAATACATACAGATAATAAGACAATTACCAGCTTTATTTTAAATAGATAAACTCAATATAAACCCCCGCGTGGCTTTTACTTTATTGGGTGGATTATTATTTATTTTACCCACTCAACTGTCACTTGTCAAATTATTTTTTTGTAAATGTCATTAAAATTTTTAATAAAAATATGAATTTCTAAGCTATTTATTGGATAAAACCTTGTATGGCACTCATGGGTATACCGATATTGTCCTCTTGTACTTTACTTTACCCACTAGTACCATAAATAACTATTAAAGTAGAATCATCTCAAAAATTTTTCGAACTTATTTCTGAATAACCCTGTATAGTCAAATGCAAACCATTACATATCTTCACGGCTTTTTTCTTTGTTTTCGTTCTACCTGCAGCAAGCTCTCACTAAATAATATACTTATAATTAAAAGGTGGGTACCGTCCAGTATAAGGAAATGTAACTTAATGAAATACAATGTAATATATATAAGATCGGTCCATTTACGAAAAAGTGAAATGAAAACAAATTAAAACTAGTCATGAAGATATGGTATGCTTCGCATAATATACTCTCCACAGTGGATATTACGTTCTATGATTTAGAGAAAGGGATAAGTCTTCAATGGAGCTCTCTACAACTAGAATTATGAAACAAAAGACGTCTACCCTATCTCTATCTCATTTGTGCTACATTTTCCAGCCAACCAAATAAATAGTGTATTTGTTTTTTATACAACAAATACAGTATTTATTTGGTTGGCCGGAAAGTGTAGCACTGAGCGGCACGAACGAACATAGCTAATGTAAATCTGTAAAATAAGATAATTCTACTAAAATTTAGATGGCGCCAGTAATTTCTTTAATAAAAATAATATAGTTACACTTTTCGCCCTGCCAAGTAAATATTGTATTTGTTCAACAAAGAACAAATACAGAATTTGTTTGGTTGGGTGGAAGTGGGAGTGTATGTCTTCTATCCTTTTTGGGTAGAACTTTTGTCCCTGTCTAATCTAACATAGGCTTTTTATATCCATATCCATCCATCCTATTTTTTGCGCGAAATTTAAATTGCCATTTTAGGATTGAATATATTACCAACTGTAACAAAAGTCCCTAGAAATTACTAATTTTAACGGTTTTACGATTTAAAAATAGAGTTAGGTAATCCGTTAACCTCGTTTAATTTTTAGCATCAAGTGTTTTAGTAGTTATTTATTTATTTGCTGTCTTAGATATGCTCTGGATTCGATTTTATATTTTTATAGATTGTATGGATGATATGCAGTAAAATAACTAACATGTGATTATACTGGAGTAAGAAGGGAATTTTATGTTTTTTAATCATTTATAATGCTGATAAATTTTGATTTGGAAGCAACTAACACGTGAAGAAGTTTTTATACGTACCGAATTTTTTTATATACTAGCGCATGCGCAAATATAATTACAAATTAGAAAAAAACAGAGGTCTTACAGAAGACTGGAAATGAAATATAATCAAAACGGGAGTGGACATGGTTGCAAGCCAGACAAGAACCACTCTTGGTGAATTGAGTAAGTAAGAGGGATCTGGCTAATTATCTCACTGAGAAAAGGCCAAAAAAAGAAGAAGAAGAAGAAGAAGAAGAAAAAGAAGAAGAAGAAGAAGAAGAAGAAGAAGAAGAAGAAGAAGAAGAAGAAGAAGAAAAAGAAGAAAAATAGAGTTAGAAATGGCGCATGTGACAGAGATAGCATTATTATTGTTGGCAAAGTTCATGGGCGGATTTAGGGGGGGGGGCATCCCTATAACCTTTTTTTTTATAAACGGATTTTTTAAAAATTGTTATGAATTTATTTATTCATTTATGAATTTATATCAAACAAACGAATGCTTTCTAAATAATGAGAATTTTATTTTTTTTTTTTGAAATCGCAAGTTATATCCCTAGTAACATTGAACTTGGACAAGTTTCTTGATCAGAGTACTTGACAAAGTTCTTTGTAAAGAATTGGACAACTCTTGAGCAAGAGAATTAATCAAGATTCTGTATCCAGACTTGGGCAAGACTCTGGAAGCTGAGCGTTTAGCCATACTTTGTCAATTCTGTTCGTCAAGTCTGTAGCAAGCAATTTGACAAGCAATTTGACAAGATTCTTGGTCAAGAATCTTGACCTACTCTAACAAGTACGATTTGATCATGATAGAGATCGCTTTTCGATTTCTTGTCAATTTTTCTTGCTATATTCTTGCTCAAGAATCTAACAAGCACTGACATTTTAGGTTATAGATCTGAAAAAAATTAGTTCGGCGCGCAGCGGCGGTATAAATCAAAATACGGAAAAAGTGACATTGTCCCTTTTAGCACCAACAAACAGATATATTTTTAAAGTTTTTTTTTTAATCAATATTATTTAACCCAAGCCTTTTCCTCTAATAAACTTAATTTTTTCTAAAAAATTTATATCAATTGGATATTCCGTTCTTGAGTTATCTTGCGTCCAAAAACGGGACAAGCAGACGGACGAGCGGACGGACGGACAGACAACTACACGGATTTTTGTTCAGAATTTACCTTTATTTAATTTTTTATGGAGTGATAAATAACACAGCCACACAAAAAGAAAAACAAGGTCCGGATTTTTTTAGGAGACCATTTTGATCTTATGTATTTGGCGAGGGTATTTTTGGAGAAAATGGATGAAAAATGCACGATATTTTTACAAAAAATGCACGATATTTGTAATGCAGAATAATGCAAAGTAATGCACACATTCTTGCAGACAAAAAAAAAATTTTCCGACAAAATTTTTGATGACTAAAAAAACTGACGGTTTTTACCAAAACTAATGCAAAATAATACAAAATAGAAAATAATGCAGATAATGCGGAATAATGCACAATAATGCAGAATAATGCACGTAATGCAGAATAATGCAAAGTAATGCAGGTACTATAGATGTAATGCACAGTAATGCAAATAATGTACGTAATTTACAGATAATGCACTTTTGTACATCGAATGCAGCAGTGATAGACCCCTCGGAATTTGGAGGCCCGAATTTGAGGTCAAAATAGCATCTTCAGGTGCAACCGGAAGTGGCACAAGCATGAAAATATTTTAAGTCGATTGGCCATATTCAAAAACCCCAAAGTAGCAAAATATCAGATTTTTAAAATTATTGGTTCTTCATAAACTTTTAATAGGCCACTTCCATGAATAACCTTGTATATCTTGTAAATGTTATTTTATACACGGCCGTGATTAATGGGCCTATTAATCACGGGTCTGTAGAAATAAACCGTTTTATAATTTAAAACGACCGTGGATAAAGTATAAAATTCCACTCGCGTATAATAGATATTAATTATTTGGGTGATTAGGTCACACTCATTGATTAATTGCATCTATTATACGCTCATTGAATAATATACTATTACACAATATAACGGGTAAATTTTTGAAATGGCCATAAATATACTGTAAAAATTACAGTATACAGGGTGATCAGTAACTGCCATGCCAAAATTTAAGAGGTGATATTACATCCAAAAAGTTTCTATAAAAGGTGGTCGGGAAATGGGCCCTAAGGGAGCTACGGCCCTTTGAAGATGACATACCGAATGGGGAACAAATAAGAGCATCAATAAAATTTTAATGCTGCAGGGTGATTCTTTATTTAAAATTGAGCAAAAAAGTATTCTTCACCAAAACCACTAAATTTAATATTAAAGGAGTAATGGCCTTTTAAAAGTAACGTTTTTGGTGGCACAAAATGTTACTTCCTTTTAATTGCATTTTTTTTTTTGAAAACGGTTGCTCCTACAGTGTTCCACTATATGACAACTTTTATGTACTTTTACTTAAGAAATCTAATTTTTTTTCCAAAAAATCCAAAAACAATACACATAAAAAAGTTTGGAGGAAAAATGTGTTAAGCCTGACATATTTTGTCCGTTCAAAAAAACAAATTAACATAAACTTATTGCCCTTATTAATACTAGTATACATTCAAGAGCTAGTCAACCAGAGTTATTAATTAAAAACCTTATTTTTATTACAATTTTAAAGAGCCGTTGTTCCCTTAGGACTCATTTCCTGACCAACCTTTATAGGAACTTTTTTTAATGTTTTTGAATGTAGAATCACCTCTTAAATTTTGGCATGCCAGTTATTGATCACCCTGTATATACATGTATATAGTACGTTTTTACTAGTGTATATAGTTCGTTTTCAGTATTCTGCTCGTCTAAAATATAAAAGTTTATAAACGCTTTTGCGTTTTAGATTTTTTCATAAATATCTGTAATCTAAAATAATTTTGGAGGATTTTGTAAAGTTAAAAACCATCGTATACTTAATACTTTTCTAGCACAAGAGCTGTAAAGAGTTTAATTCGAATATGAAAGCTAAAATACTTATACAATAATTGTTATGTAACAAATTATCGGAGAGGTCCTGCCTAAAATTGTCCAGTTGACAGAAAGTTTATGCCTACATTCCAAGATACTTATTTCAATTAATTAAACTATTATTAATTGACATAACTATATATAGTAGACTACTATTAGATAATATTTAAGATCTTTGTAAGATTCACGATTCTTTTAATAAAAGGTTAATGGAATATTTAGGCAGGAGTTATTTTAAGCTTTTTCCCCACTGCACACGGTTCACCTGGGCGATTTAAAAAAAAAAAAATTCCTGGACCCCTACATTTTTTGGACTAAAACATAACTGATGACATCAGAAGAAGAATACACTTTTTTAGACAGATAAAAAAACGTTTTTTTGAGTAATAAGGTGTGACAAAAAATCGCGATTTTTAAAATCAAAAACGCTCTCTGGCTTAAAAGTTGCTCCTTAGTAAAAAACAGTGGCCAATCAAAAATGAGCCAAATCGATAAATGTTTAGAGGTAGCTGAAAGCACTCAAACTTAAAAAAAAATCGGTACCTGTTTTTCGGATAAAAACTGATGCCGATAAAAATTGAGGAAATTATGGAGGGTTTCTTTGGTAATATTTAGAACCAATACTAAATGTAAGAACTAAAAAAAATTATATCCCCCCCTCCCCTTAAGTTAGAACATGAAAAAATCGCCAATTATTTGAAGATTTCGCGAAAATTTAATTTTTGCAAGTTTTTAAAAGTGCATAAAAAATAGTTTTAAATAAAAAATCTGCAAAATTTTATATTAGTATATAAGCATATATACATGTTAATCTACATGATTATACAGAAAACATAATTTTTTTCCTCAAGTTGAGTAAAAAAAATTAATTTCAATTAGAAACCGGGTGGATTTTCTGTTTTTTGCCTAAAACTTTTTTCGGTGTACTTTTTTTTTGATTTTTTGGTTGGAATATTTTTTATGTAAAAATACACAAAAAAGTTTCTGTGGTTTAACATCGCAGGTTTAACCGTTTTAAAGATAAATGCATTTAAAAGTAAATTTTTACGCATGAAGAACCAAAAATAAAAAAATTAAAAAATATAAAGCAAAAAACAAATATTTTAGTAATGAGGGGTTATTTAAAATTTAAAACATAGAAAAAGTTTATATGCACCTTGGTCAAAAAATCATTCCTAAGGAAGTCATGTCTTTTTAAATATGCCCATTTTCAATAAATTTTCGCAAAATCTTCAAATAATTGGCGATTTTTTTGTTCTTACTTAAGGGAAGGGGAAATATATTTTTTTAGTTTTCTCTCAATTAGTATTGTTTCTAAATATTACCAAAGAAACCCTCCAAAATTTCCTTAATTTTATATAGGTAAAGTACCTACCTTGATACGATTTTTTCTTTTAATTTTTTTATTCTTAATCTAATTGTGATATTACCCTGCAACCGGTAGCAAGACTTAGTAAATTTATTGAGGATTCTTATAAAGTGCATATTAAAAAAAAAAAAACGTTATGAGACAAAATTATATTGGGATTAGTTAAGAATTGTAAACCGTATCAAAGCTGAACCTGTTGCCAAGCCCTGATACAGCAGGTGCCGTACGTAGATACGATATATTTTAAGGTAGAAAATAAAATAATTATAATCGCAAAAAAATACTTTATTAAAATAATATTAAGTTTATATAATAATATTGTATTATTATTTTTTTACTTCTAAAGTACGTTGTATTTTATAAGATTTTGCTTGAATGTGTACAACATGCCTGTACGCTTCGTACCACCTTCGTTACTTAAAAATAGTATTTTCACTATATCTTCAAAGTTAATGCTAGCTTCATCCTTAATTTTAGGGAAAACAAACGTATAAGTTCCTTGTTTACGTCGTAGAAAACTTACACGAAATTCAGTTTCAGAATAACATTCTAAAACTTTGGCAGCATAATATATTACACGGCTTTTCTTTTCAAATTTTATCAAAACAAATGATTCATCTGTTACATCTAGTGAATTAAATTGATCCTCCAATTCAATTTCAAAATCTGAGTCATTAGTAAATTCATCAAGAAGATCTCCGTCACATGAACTAATCTCTGATTTAAAACTTTCGTTGGATTCGCTGCTAGAGACAATATCATCCATTTTTGGTCTTTTGGTTTTCTTTTCACTATTTAGTTTTTTTTTTATAGATTTATTTTCTCTTAGCAATTTTTGTGCTTCTTTGTATCTTTTGGCTTGTGCAATTTCTTCTATTCTATTTTTTTCAGGCGTATCTGTATATATTCTTGATTTACCTGGTTTTCTACCCCTTGAGGAAGACTTCCTTGCTGCAGCTTTTGGATAAGGCCTAATATCTTCTGGTGAAATAAATAGTGCTTCTTGATGTTCAAAAGAAGATGAAATATTTCTTTTTGGGGGTGTCGTCTCAAAAGAAATAGAAGGAAAGTTTTGGTCACGTCCTGATGAGGTAGAAGGCAAGTTTTGGTCACGTCCTGATGGTGTAGAAGGCAAGTTTTGATCAGGCTTTGGTAATATGGTAGGTAATTCTTGCTTGGATAATATAGATGGCAAGGTTCTGTCAAGTTCTGATGACGTAGAAGGCAAATTTTGTCCGTTCTCTAATCTAATGGTTGAAACAGCAGGTTTTAAAGTTGGATTCTCTTTTAATTGGTTATTGGGATTAACGTTTTCTCGGTTGTATGGCCAAATTCCTGGGTTCTTAAAACCAGAACATATATTTTGAGCAGTAAAGGACTGATGAAAAGGAAGTTTTGTAAGATTTGCCAAATCATATATTGTAATTGTTTTTCCTGGGTTGGTTAACTGCCAGCAGTCAAAAGCAGTTTTGCACTTTTCTTTAAATGAAGAAAATACTCCCACATCCAGGTGCTGCATTTTATGTGACGTATGAGGATGCAATGACAAAAACACAATTCCATTGTCCCTTTGATAATTAATGGCATCGATAGAGATATGTGATTCATGGTTATCCATTATTAATAGAATGGGGTTATCCTTAGAACAACGAGTATGTGTTTTTATGTGTTTTAAAACATCCATAAATAGTTCAGCATTAATCCATCCACTTTTTGAGGCTAGCCCTAAACTACCCTCTGGAGCTCCAATAAGAAAAAAATTGTTATATTTTGCCCTAGGAAATATATAAACACGTGGTATAAAAGTACCTATGGCAGATATAGTAGTCCCAATTGTAACCAACTGTCCCCTTTCTGCTGAAACAGTCTGTCCCACTTGTTTCTGCTTTTTGTCAGCTAAGACCTTCGGTGGATCTAATACAGTTGTAACACCTGTCTCGAAAAAATTATAAATTTGATCGGGTTTGAATTTATATTTTTTCAATATACTTTCATAATTATCAAAAAATAAATTCACAGTATGCTTATTAAAGCCAATTAATATTTCTAGCTGTAATGTGTCATGCGATGATGTTTTTATAAAATTATCTTCCTTAGCTCCTAAGTTGAGCTCTGGCCCTGATAAACTACCGCCATATTTTTTAAAACATACCTGTCCCACACTTGCTTATCCAGTTTCACTATTGTTTAACTTTTCATTGTCAAAAGGTTGCTTTCCTGATATTTGGAAAGTGTCCTATATAACTCCCATTCACAAATCAGGTGATAAGAGTGATATTACCAATTATCGTCCTATCTGTGGTCTTTCAGCTTTAGCCAAAACTTTTGAACAATTAGTAACAGAATATATTACTCCATTAATTCGTAATTTAATCAATTCTAAACAACATGGGTTTTCCAAAGGGAAATCGACTGTTACTAACTTGCTAATTTACTCTAATTATATATTAACTGCATTAGAGCTAGGTATTCAAGTAGATTCGATCTACACAGACTTTAAAAAAGCCTTTGATAGGGTCGATATCGGTCTGTTACTCTTAAAACTTAAAAGATATGGTATAACAGGGCCACTTTTTAATTGGTTAAAAAGTTATTTAACAGATCGCAAACAAATTGTAGTTATTCTTGGATTTTGTTCGCATTTTATTGATGTTACTTCTGGTGTGCCTCAAGGGTCTCACTTAGGTCCCATAATTTTTCTACTTTTTATCAACGATATCATGGCATGTGTTGAAGATTGCGAAATACTTTTGTTTGCCGATGATATGAAGATTTTTAGAAAAGTATCATCGACCATTGATTATTTAATTTTACAATCAAATCTGGATCGTATTTCTAGGTGGTGTGATGAGAACTTTTTAGAGCTTAATATTAGTAAGTGCAAAGTTATATCTTTTTCTAAAAGGCTAACTTCGTATGAATTTAATTACGTTATTAATAATGATGAGCTTGAGAGAGTTTTCAGTATCATTGACTTGGGTGTGTTATTTGATAACAAATTAACTTTTGTCCCTCATATAGAAAATATAGTTAATAGAGCCCTTAGAATGTGTGGTTTTGTAATTAGGCAATGCCAAGACTTTACAGATGTACCTGCCATGTTATTACTTTTTAATTCTTTGTCACGGAGTATTCTTGAATATGCAGCAATTATTTGGTCCCCCTCTCAACAATGTTATAAAAACTTGATTGAAAAAGTTCAAAAAAAGTTTATCAAATTCTTGCTGTATAAACTTAAAATACCTAATGAAATTAACTATAATCATAAATTAACTTTGTTGGGAATAGAGTCACTTGAATCTCGCCGAACAAATATTGACAAAATATTTATGTTTAAGTTATTTAATTACCTAATTGATTGTCCGGATATTTTAAAACTTTTTTCCTTACGTGTTCCTGGAGTAAGCACGCGTTGTACATCTTTATTACATGTTCCGTTTACTAGAACTAATTACGGTCACTTTAGTAGTGTACCTAGATTGGCCAGAAATATAAATTCTTGTTATATTGACATTTTTTGCACGAGCCTATTTTCTTTTAAAAGACTTCTTAGAACAAACAACTAATTAATTAAGATTCCTATTTTATTTAGATTATATTCTAACGATACGTTTTATATTTGTAATGTTTCTTTTTATTGTACTACTTGGATGTATATCTGTTTGTACTAAATAAATAAATAAATAAATAAATAAATAAATGCTCTTGCTGCGCTTGTCTTTTCCGGGATACGAAGGCTTAAAGCGGGGTGTCTTCTCCGAAATGATTTTAGCCACGATGTGCTGGCCATTTTCTTCTCGTCCCAATTTGAATCGTATTTGCAGTCTGAAATTGCTTTGGCATACTCATAAGCAAGTCTTTTAGTTGCTTTTAGTGATAAACCGTGCAACATCTTGGAACATGTACTAATGTAATTTTCTAAAGCTTTTTCCTGGTCAATAGTAAAAATTTGTTTGCTTGTATACTTGTTTTCAAACTTTCGTTTATTTTCTCCTGATTTACGCCACTTTTCAACTCTGTGTTGTAAGGTTGCCTTTTTAAAACCGTATTTAATGGCGGTTTTTCCTATTGTCATTTTATTTGAAATTACCTCATCAATTGCTAGTGCCATTCTTCTTTCGTCTATAATAGTCTCATTTTTTTTTACTCGCTTTTTCGGCGACATTTTTCTATAATAAACAATTCGTATGTTATAATATGATAAGGGAGTGAACCTTGATACGTATCAAAGTTCGTACTTTTGCATCGTATCAAGGTACGGCACATAACAACATTAAATATTTTGCGCTACAAGAAATGAATTATAGCCAAATATTAATATTTTAAATGCCTATATTATAAAATGGTATATAAACTTACCTAAGAGTTAAATCCCAGTTTAAAAGTAACTAATATTTACGTTAAAACCAAAAATTTTAAGAGCATAAAAAATGCGGGTTCGCCCACTAAAAACCTTTTCTCGACTGTTCTGAGCATGACTTAGCGCATTGAATCGCAATTTTTTCCGAGGGGCAAAAGTGCGTTTAGAGACATCTTTTGGATTAAATAGGAACTTATAGCTTTAATAATTACAGAAATATTGCGATCGTATCAAGGTAAGACCCGTATCAAGGTTGGTACTTTTCCCCTACAATCGCTTTTTATCCGAAAAACAGGTACCGATATTTTTCAAAGTTTGAGTGCTTTGAGCTACCTCTAAACATTAATCGATTTGGCTAATTTTTGAGTGGCCACAGTTTTTTACTAAGGAGCAACTTTTGAGCCAGAGAGCGTATTCGATTTCGCAAATCGGAATTTTTTGACACACTCTATTACTCAAAAAAACGTTTTTTTATCTTTCTAAAAAAGTGTATCTTTTACGATTTTCTTTCAAATGGAAATTGATTTCTTATGTCATCAGGTATGTTTTAGTCCAAAAAATGTAGGGGTCCACGAAATTTTTATTTAAAATCGCCCAGGTGAACCGTGTGCACGATTCACCAACATTTTACCAATGTATTTATATATATATATATATATGTATGTATGATGTATTTTCATAGGTATGTTTGTACTGTTGTATCTACACTTAGGTAGCTGCTAGTTCTAACTTGTAATTTTTTTTATTTCTTATATCGAATTTAATCTAAGTCATTGGGAAATAAATGTTAAATGACTTTTTGACAAAAGAAATGCACCGCAGTTAAAATTTTTGAGTTTTTTAAGTTCAAATACAAAAATTTCTTGATTTTTGATCAATGATGATTTAACGAACACAGATCTACAACTTTTTTATTTTTTATCGGAGTGTAAAAATTAACCGGGGGAATTTTTTTGCACTTTTCAAGGTCAAAAGCTTTAAACTGTAAAATAAGAAATTCTAGATGAATTTTGTTCAGATAGGCAACTAACAATAGAAACAATGCCTAGCCTGAAAACAGTTTTGCGATTTTCAAGATGCAAAAATTTAAAATCTTTGAAAAAGGGCCAAAACATATGAAAATACATCTCGGGCAATAAGATTTTAAAATTATGTCACTATATTTGTAAAATTTTGGATGTACTTATTGCTCAAATCCAAATTTCCCACTGCACATTTGCATTTTTCACTGCACATTTTGTGTCCAGCTGCATGTTAAAATAACCCTTGGATATCTATTCTGGTTTCGAGCGGATTTTTTGCCTGATATTTCGATGAATGAGCGGAGCTACACGGTCTAGGCCAATCAATTCATCAGAAGAACTACTGTACAGTTGGCTTTTTCAAACTCACAGAAATGAGAATAGCTACCCTCTATTTGGGTAACGAGTTTCCAACAGGATGCAGTGCTAGAACCCGCATAGCACAAAACAGTTCTAAGAATATTGTTAAAATAAATATTGGGAATGTTGTATGATTCTTAGAATATGCGATGTTTTACGTAGAACGTTCTTAGAAGGTTTTAAGACATTCAATATTCAATGGATACCATTTTAATCATGCGAAAGCTTCTATGATCATTATAAAAAAAATCTTGCAGAATATGCCCAGCATCTTCTTATAACTTGCAAAACTATCTAACCTAATTTATGATCTGTCAAATCTAAAGTAGTCAATATCCAGAATAGTGACAATGTCTTAAACTATATAACATTCAAGAATATTAACAATTGCATGCATTAACTTGTTTTTATTCAGGTACATATATTCTATGCTTACAATACAATCTTACATAGTTTACAAACACTAGACTTAATAAAATCACCAATCACTAGATTTGGGTCTATATATATATCGAAAACAATTAAATGTATGTTTTTTTATCGGCTACTGTAGAATTACAACTTCAACATGTCAAAAATGTATTGCAGAACAGCGGCAAATTAAAATAAACCTTCTACCAGAACATTCTTAAAATATGCATAGCATAATTTCTAAGAACATTCTTAACAGAAATTTCTTAGAATATTAATTCGAAGAATGATATGAGAAAATTATAAGGATATGTCATGCATATGCATAGATTATGCATTTTAAGCGTGAGTTTTAAGCATAATCATAGCATATCTAAAAGTTTATTCTAAGAATATTCGCAATAGAATTATTAGAGAATATTCTTAGATCATCGGTGGGAATTTTTTAATTTAGAATTACCCTACGGGGTAATTCTGATGTTCACCATAAGTGTTTAAAAAATAAGTTTTATTATTATTAAGGCAAATTTTATAAACTGAAAAGTAATCTCTCTCTCTCTCTCTCTCTCTCTCTCTCTCTCTCTCTCTCTTTTGAATATAAAAATACATAATATATAATAACAATTCCCTAATTTAAAAATGGTTCTCCCTGACCCCCTCCCCCCAAGTCAGAGGGTAAGATACAGGTCATTACTTTTTATTCGAAAGCTTTTTCTCCTCGATAAATCAAATTGACTTATTTTTTCAGAATTTTTAAATTTTTGAGATAATCAGGATAAGCCTTAAAAAAGTCAACCGGTTTGTAGGACCTAGCCTTTTTAAAACTGGATAGAAATCTGTATCTATTTTTAAAGGTAGAAGTTCCTGCGGCGATTTAATTAAAATTTGGAAGAATTTGTGTGGGCTTTTTAAAATTTATTCATGATAATCACTTGCTGTTCTGGTTACAAAAATGCAAATCATTTTGTTTATTATGATACAAAGTAACGTAAATTATATTAAGTAATAGGTTATATAACCCTTTAGGGGGCACGAGGTAGAGCGTTATGTTAGGCGAATTTTAACAATTGCGTTTTATTAAAATGCATATTTTTAGAACAAAACAGCTTTTATTTTATTAAATATTTTGTACTTTATTTTTTTTGACATTTCTTGCTGTTGATAAGTTAAATATTAAATATACTATATTTTCTCACGCTAATATAGAGACCGTGCTGGTACATTTGAATCCCCACGCAACATGTGTTTGGACTTTTTTATTTTATTAATACTAGCATGTTATAGCAAAAATTACTGTAACATTTGGTAAAGCATTTCACACTTATAGTATGGTATACTTTGAATTGTTGTTAAGTTGTATTACTGATCTAAAGTATGTTACAGTATTCAGAAAAATTAACAATAATAAAAATAATACCAAAATTTAGTTAGTTATTAGTAATAATATAAAGATTGCAACCACACAAAATTACACACTGATAAAATAATTAATCCTTTTTTTACTTTTCTCTGTATTATTACTAATCAAAATTTTGGTATTATTTACCGATTGTTATTTTACCAAATACTGTAACATATTTTAAACCAGATCAATAACACAACAACTGCAACTTAAAGTATACCAAACTATAACCTTGATTTACCAAATGTTACAGAATTAATAAACACATGTTACGTGGGGATCCAAATGTACCAGCACGGTCTCTATGTTAGTATGACAACATTTTGTATACAATACACACATTGCAGTATTTAATATTACAAGTAAAGTGTAAAAAAAAAATAAAAAAAATAAATAAACAGGTTTTAAAAAAAGATTTTGAATTTTCACGAAAAATGTATGTTAAATCACTAGTACTATAATGTTAAGCAAACTAGGACAAAAATAATAGTTTTCTTATGTAAACAAAAAACAAATAAAAAATTGGGAAAAATTAAAAATACGAATATTACTCTCAGCTAAAACCCAGAAGGTAAACCGCTGAAACCAAATTATACACCTGAATTTCTTCTAGGAGGTAATCCCTTAATATTTCCCCGTAATTAATTTTAAGATTATCTAAAAAAATTGAAAATTTCCTAAAAGTGCTCCCAACTTTGATAAATATGAGATTTCCTCGGATTTTCTCATAAAATTGCCTCCAAGATTTCAGCTGAATTCTTCAGCGGTTTACCCCTTGGCTAAAAATCAAGTTTGCTTACAAGTAATATTTTTTTTTAAAGGTTGTACCTACCCATCGGTAGGTACACCCCGGTATTCAACCATGTCGGTTATAGCCTATTTATACGTAGTCAATCAAGTAGTAATTAAGTAATTTTTAAAAACACCACTACACATCCATGCCCCAGGCAGGATTCTAACCCGTGACATCTGCATTACAAAGCGAACGCGCTTCGCCTTAGACCACAGAGGCCTGCTACAAGTAATATTAATTATTCAACTGAGTTAGGCATAGATTATATAAATTGGTCAATTAAGATCATGGCAATAGCAATAATAATTATTTAGTGTTAATGACAGCAAATGAAAAAAAGTAGTTTCTAATTTATAACCAAAAAAAGATTAATGTAAACTGTTTTATAGTTTAAAATTAAGTTATATTGTTTTAATCTTTTAATTACAATAACAAAGATCTCTTGATTACGGCATACAGTAATCTTTGTGTCTTTTTGTAGTAGGTTCAACTGTTTTAGCCTTAAACCCAAAAGCTCAGATTTTTCTTTACATAATCCCAAGTCTCGCACCAAACTATCCAGGTCATCTTGCTCTAACAAATGAATTTCATTATAGTCAAATGGCAAATTTTGAGATGTCGCAGTCATATACTCCCCCATTTCAATATCTTAGATTCTTCATTTACATTTTCGTTTATTTCAATATCTTGTTCTTCCATTTCAATATCTTGCTTCAAAACATTTGTGTTACTAACATTTTCTTTTAATTTTGGCAGCGTTACAGATTTTACATTAGGATAAACAACGTTACTTTTGCCTTTCCAATTTGGCCCACGTCCAATCTTGGTTAAACAAAAATAGCAATCTTCGTGGTGGTTATAAGGTTTATGCCACAATGCAGCAGTTAAAAACTGAACTGAACTCTTCGTGCAAATACCCGTAGTATGACTTTTTTGTTAATTCTGAAATTGGACGTAAATGTTTATAGTTTTCATAACTTCCAAAACATAGCAGAACTTTTCCGTAGAATTTAAACAAGGCATAATGACATTAAGGCATTAAATAATGAATATACAAGTTATGTTAACATTATATATTTTAATTTAACTAATGGTGGGGTTAAAAAAATATCTAAATTACCGGGATTAAAATAAATGAATTATAATTCATTTATTTTAATTCCGGTAATCCCGGTAATTATAATTATTATTAATTACCTGAAATAAAGTTTGTAAGATTAGGCTAGTTAACATAAACGAACTAACTAAATTTAATTACCTGAAATAAAGTATTAAATATTTTTATATACCTGTTAGAAATAATTTTTCTAACACAAATAAATACGGCTCCATATTTAGTTTTAAGGCATATGTACTGTTACGACACGCTCGAGAGTGCTCCTACCATATTGGTGTTAAACTTTCCGACACGAAGCACTGAGAATTAATGTAGTGTAAAATAATGGATGTCGACATTTAAAAAAATCTTTTAAAGTCTTAAAAACACATCCTTTTTTTATAAGTGGCCCGAATTTGATTAAAAAATATTCATAAAAGCAAATTCTACAGACATTTAAAAAAATCTTGTTTTGTTTTCTAAAACACCCTGTATATAAAAACTGTGCGATGGTAGCCCAAATCTGAAAACAGATTTGAAATCAGAAGAAAAAATGCTTCAAGATAAGATATGTCAGAAAAAAAGTAAATTTTCTCTGTGGGACAGTGTTATGATAAAAGGAAATATACATTATTTATAACACTCAATACTCAAAAATTTGCCGACACCATTTTAGTTGCGTTTTTCTCGATTAGCTCGTTATTTTTTAACATAAAAAAATGAAGGTCAATTTTTTATTAATAGGGCTCTATGTGAAAAGAAGCGGATTTTTGTGAGGTTTGTAAAAATAAAGTTTCCTAGGGAACTTATGACCTACTCCTTAATTTGACAGCTGTAGTAATCTGTTTGACAGTCATTGATAATACCCCGTTGTGTGTGAAAATTTTGTACTTGTTTTTGTGTTTCATAAGCTGTTTTATGTATTCTTTAATAATTTTGCATATATAGCACATTTTTTGTTGCACTGTGATAAAATCCAAATATAATATTTTTAGGGAATTTTCTTTTTGGGTTGGTATTGAAAACCTAAATTTATGTTGCCTAACGTATTGGACAAGGCCTGCCAACCGGTGAAAGAATAAATTGCTTGAGCTGGCCAATTATCAGTAGAAAAGGCCAAAAACACATATTGGAATTGGTATTGGAGTATTGGACTGCTGTCCATTGTCGATAGTCTCGACTTTCATGTCCCTGCAACTATTTTAACCAGCTCTCTGGCCCAGTAAAACTAAGTTTTCCCAGCAGTCATTTTTCGCGTTTTTAAGATACAAGCAAAAATGTGTGTGTCAATATAGGAGAATTTTTATACTTGATGCAATAATTTTTATACTTGATGCAATAATTTTTATAGTTGATAATAATAATTTGCTAATCTACATATAAGTATAATTAATACTCGGAACAAGATTGTATCTAGAATTGTTTAAAGTATAGTTATATTCTTGATTTCAATACTAGTTAAGTCTTGAACAAAATATAACTTTTGTCAGTGTACAAGAATTAGATTTTTTCTGAAAAGAAGTATAAATAGAGTTGCGGAATAGGAAAACTAGCATAGTGCTGATTCAAGATTAATAATCTTCAATCCAGTTTAGCTTTTTTTCCGTGCAATTTCCCTAAAAGTATCGAATTAGACATTACATTCCCAGTGTCACGCAGTCTTTCGCTCGAGTTTACGTTGATTTGAGGGCTGGAGTACCGTACTCCAAGTACCTCGGGATTGCCATACCCGTTAGGGTGGAACATTACATACATAAATTTTTGTTTAACCTCGTACTATTATACTTAATTAAGCATCCCCTAAGTCCAGGACTTGTGTGGGCTAGTAGTAGAGGGAACCACCGGCTTTAATTGACTTTCGAACCCTATAGGTGATTTTTTTTGTTGAAAATTTTAAATTCTAATAGTAGAGAAAAGTTGCTATTTGGGACCAATAAAATTTTATTTCGATCAAACAATATCTTTATCTGCCCCAAGAGTCAAATATATTTTATAATAATTAGTCATAAAATATCGTTTATTTGTTGTTTTATACTGTTTAACGTCGTTTTTCGCTGCTATGGCCTAATTGACGGGACCGCCATCTTTACGTGCCCTCCGAAGCACGGTCCTCAACAGAACTTGCATCCACCCTGAAATGTGTTTACAGTTTTACCTGCAACCCACATTACAGTTAGTCATTGTAGTACATCTACCGACTGTTTACACCACTAAACATCCATGCTCTATGTGGGGCTCGAACCCACAACCCCGGGATCAGTAATCAAATGAGCTAACCATTGCGCCACCGGGGTCGGCAACTGTTATTTTGTCTTTTTTAGGTTCATTCTTGTTTGACGTTATAAAATTTTGCGTTTTTTCCATTAAGTTATGTATTTGTGTCAACTTAACTTTATTTGACCATCATCTTTAAGCGTTCAGTAATTTATGAACAAACCGCTTTATTAGGACTTTTATGTGCTAGTATTATGGATTATTAGGAAAAATATTCGGGAAAAGTTGGGAAAATCTAAGAAAATAGCTTAGCAGGATTTTAAAGATAAACTTAAATTTCAGCAATATTTTCTGATAAATATGAGGGGCTTGGTTCTCAAGGGGCGGATGTCATATGTTTGGCAAAATTTAGATTTAGTGGATTTAGAATTTAAATTTATTAGCTTTCCTTTTTTTTTTGTGACAACCGCCCTTTGAGAATCAAACCGCCCATTTTCGTTAGGTCACAGAAACCGGTACCGTGCTAGTCACAGCAAATTTTTAAACAAGGTTTTCCTACCACATCAAAAAGGGTTAAATTTATTTATACCATATTTTGTTACTAAATTTTATAAAATGTCTCTTGGGGCAGATGAAGATATTGATTGATAGAAGTGAAATTTTGCTGGCTTATTATTGGTCGCAAGGGCCAACTTTTCTTCACTATTAGAATTTAAAATTTTCAAAAACATAATTTCATTCCAACCTAATACCCGTACTTGTTTCTAATAAGTCCCTGAGTTACTGCCCTCGATGCTTTTGGTCAAAAAGTTTTGGTAACAGGTAACAGGTATAGTATATTTTACAACTAGTATAAAACAGACAATTTTTCAAGCGAGCGGAGTTTGGCATATGAGCTGTTAGGCGAGGATGATGGTTTCGCGTGGATGACGGTGCCGCGAACGCGGAATGACATAAGTATTACAGACTATACTTTTTCTTCCACTGTATATAAAACAAATTAAATGGCTTTAAACTGTGGAGTAGGTTGAAGAATATGCAGAAATGCAAAATTTAAGTTTATGTCAGATTGTTGTGAGTCATGATATGGTTTAAATAATCAAAAAAAGATGGCTCATTTTATTTTTTTAATTTAAGATGATTAAAAGGCATGCCAAGTTTTAAGAATAAGTAATAAACTTTATGCAATTTTAACGCAAAACTTTAAATTGCATTAGATTATTTAATATTTCATGGTAAAATATATTTTGTTTATTAGACAAGAGATAGCACCACATGTTCTATAATGCTAACACTTGATATTGTATAGTCATGTCGTATCTAGAACTAGAATGGATTCATTCTATGTTTGAAAAGTGTTTATATTTTCCTATATTGTAAAACAATCGTGGAAAAAAGAAATTCGTTATTAAAATCCAGAAATCCACTAGATTTAATCTAAATTATATTTTTTTATTATAAATGGTCCTTTATCATATATACCCAATTTATAATTTAAAAAGTAGTGTCTTCTTGAACCAATTGATTACCTACTGTTGATCTTGGCCTAAATCAGACAGTAGTTGAACCTGATACACTATAGGCAACTTGCGAGGTAAAAAGAAAAATGTTCCATTTTTACGTTTTCTCAGTATTTAGAGAAATTTTAAATACTGTTTATAAATATCAAAATATATAAATAAATTTTATATTATACAGTGCGCGTGAAAAGTATGGATCACTTTGAATGGTAGTTAAGTTGAGTACCCAAGAATGAACGAAGTAAAAGATTTGAAGGGGATAGGGGAATCTCAACGCCCGTGACCCTCATTGGCCGTGTTCAAATTAGATGGGCAAAGGTTTGTTTTGCAGACTGCAAAAGCGACTATCACCGAAACGACTCCTATTCCTACTACTGCACGCGTTAAGATTCCCCTATCCCCTTCAAATATTTTGCTTCGTACATTCTTGGCCACTCAACTTACCTATCATTTAACGTATTTCGTACTTTTCACGCGCGCTGTATAACATGTTAAGTATGAAGAAACAGTGTAAAAAATATGGGTAAAGTTAAGATTAAATTGTAAAACTGTTATGATTTAAATCTTATTTTTACTGTTTTAGAGACAATTTAACGAAATTAAAAGGAATCAAGCCGTGAAGATATGTAATGCTACGCATTTCATTATATATTATTTACAGTAAATGGTATATTGCATTTCCCAAATACTTAAAAAAATAATAATTTTCAAAAAAATTAAAAAAAATAAAAAAAAAGTTTTCCATAAAACTTATATTGAGATAAGTGCGCACCACAGTGCGCAAAAGTGCGTAAAGTTTGTGCCTACTATAAAAATTGTATTTCTTATTGCCAAATAAATATTTTAAATTCATAATATTTTCCCTAGTAAGTTGTAATTTTTTTTCTGGCCTGAAAAGAAGTACCTACTTTTCTGAAATTAACCCATATACTTTTTGGATAACTGTTGCCAAAAAAACGATCTGTTATTGGTGCAGATTTAAGAAATATGATAAACAGTTCAGAATTATGTAGTAAATTAGAATTAGGTAAACAGTACATTTCTGAAAAAAAAAATGTTTGAAACATTTTCGTCCTCCCGTCGCAAATTATTCAGCGACTGTTCTTAATTACTTGTTATACGACATTATAATTGACCAAAATTCTTTTTATTTTAAGAATAATGTCAATTAAGTGTATTTCAAATATTACTATAAAGGGTTCACTAATGAATTACGTTGATGCTAGGCAATCTCAATAATATGTTTTACTTATGAAAATATTTGGTCAACCATCAGATGTGGTTTTGAAAAAATATATCAAGAAAATCTAAAATATATAATTATAAATTATTTGTCGATATACCAAACCATGTTTCAACATAATCAAGTAAAAATATGACAGAAAATATGCAGATAATTAGCAACAAGTAGAAAATGTCAGCATGTGGAAGATTCACAAAAGTTGTAATATTTATAGTACCACATGTAAGTAAATGATAATGAAGCCTTTTATATAATATTTATCATGTAGTTCTTTAATTAATAGTATAATAAATTTAAAACGACTAATTAAGTTAATATTTACGTAAAGTAAAAAATAACCTTAATATACGTAAAAAAATCTGTCATAAAATTAAATCTTTAAAATCGTTTTTCTCCGAAACTGGTCATTTCATTTGGCTGCAATTTTCCTAATTTATTTTTTACCTCCAAAATTACAATATATTAAAATTTGAGGCAGTTTGACTGAGGCCCAAGAACCCCCCTATATGTGTGCCAGGTTCAAAGAACCTGGTTTAATGGTTTATATCAATTATTTTAGTAGTATAACACTCAAGTATCACCAATACTTCATTTTACTTTTTTTTGTCTCTGCGTATAATTATAATCGATAATCAAATATTAACGAAATTATTTGCAAAAAAGATGCGAATATGGCGCTTTTTAAGAATAATAGCGTTAATAATACAACAACATATTGTTATATATGCGCCAACTACAAATTGTACTATATCATAGTACTAACTAGGACATAAGATAACATTTGTTGTTGTATTTATAACAATTGTATGTTGTTTACATCTTAGTTCTACAACTAGATATTGTATCGTATAACATATTTATGCTATGGCATATTACAAAATATGGTTGGCGCCTATATTACAACAACATTTTTATCAGTGTATATTAAATAATTGTGATTAAAATTCTTCAAGAACATAAAAGATCAATTCTTACTTCTAAGTTCTACTTCTATGCAAAGCTCATAAATTCTAATTTCCATTATATAATAGTTTTCGATTAAACACTTCTAAACAACTAACAATTTTCAAAGCCCAATTCATTGTCCAAATGTTTTTAGTGGAAATATTAAAACTGATACGTATAAGCCCTTTAAATATTTTTACACAATATTTTTTATTATCGCCAAAAGTCTAACAGTGTAATTATTATATTTTATTAAAATCGGTCGGAATAAAATCCGAAAATATTTTAAAGCGTTCAACTAAAAATATTTATAAGTATCCAAAATCGCGTTATTATTTCTAACACTGAAATTATAAGTCTCAAAAATGTTTAAAGTTGAAGAAAGAAAATATTAGAAATATTTTCAATCAAAGAATAATTCTAAGGTGGTTGCAGCTATTATGGCCATGTATTTATTATGGCCAATTTGCCATATTTCAAAAAGTAAGAATGAAAAATTTTTTATTACAGTATTTTAAGTTAGTGTTTCTAACAAGATTCCTAGGGAAAGCGCTAGATCGCGCCACTAGTTATGGTTTAAATTCTGCAACGATTTTAGTGATTTTCTTTTCGTTGGTAAACGATTATATAGAAATTTTAATATTTTGAAAATTCAAAACATTTGATTACGGTAAGTACTTTAAATTTTATTTATATTTTATTACAGTAAACGTCCTATCTAACAGTTGATCTAGCGGTTGAATCACGTGGAGTAAGCAGTTAAACGCATCATGGAAAAAGTTAAATTTGGAAAAAGGTTAGGGTTACCTATTTTTTGCAGATAGTGTAACTAAGCGCCCTCTTTTGAACGGTATCAAAAACGATAATTCGTCCAAAAGAGGAGGTTAACACTTTAAGTCGACGATATGAGTACAGGCAAAATTTTCATATATAGCCAGACAAATTAGCGCTTATATATGGTAAAATATAACTGAATCCTTTATTTAAAAAATATCACGTACAGAAACTTTGAAAAAAAAGAAACAAAATTAGTTTAAAGTATATAAAGAAAAATTTTGAACTCCAAACTAAATATAACTAATATTGTATCTTTTCTTCCAAAAGTTTATGTAAATTTCCTTTTGATTTGAAATAAAAGATTTAATTGAGGCCAACAAAAGTAATCATAAATAAAATAAGTGATCAGTGATATTTCACATTTTTTTATGATCGTCATATGACAACCGTAATTTTACACGATAAATGTTTTTTTATTCGATTGATTCTAAAAGCGACACTTTTAGTTTATGTTTTACGGGCGAAAAGTTGAACTTTGTGGCCCTAGGGCCAAAAGATTTTTTTCGCCAGCTAACTAAAACTTGTTATTTTTAAGCTTTTTAAAAGAAGATGCTTTACCTTTACTGTAATATTTATAAAGAAATATGACCTTTTGGTCACTTTTGGTCTTGAACTAACTGTTCTTTTTGACCAGATACAGTTATTATAATCATATCATACAAAATATAAATTTCTTTTACAACATAACCTCAAAATATATGTAAACCAATTAATCTGTATTCATACACTAAAATAAATTACAAACACAAAATTTCAATTGTAAAATCAATTTCAATATTTATAATATTCATAGAACGGGTTCAGTTCAGTATTATTTTTTCATAACAGACACATTTTAACAGTAATTAATCAAAACACCAACTATAGCTTTTTTAATCTGAAAATGAAACTACACGCAAAAGAAACGATTCAATTGTGTGATTGGATAGCAATTTGTCATGGATAACTAGATAAGTAATAAGACATTAAAAATAAATATTTTTTGAAATTTAAAATTAAGTATATTTTAATAATTTATAATAATTAGTAACAATCGAATAAAAAATACTGTATAATACACGGGCAAAAAGTTAAATTTCGATTTCGTAGGTTTATTACCCTCGTGCCCTTGTATTATAAATAACTATTGTACATCGTAAAAACAATAATCGTCAGCATAAAATATCTTAATTGTTTGAAAATGGTAATATTCTTAAATAAAGATAATTTCTCATGCTTGTTAATATATTAGCACGTCTATGTTTTAATGCAGTCTTTAAAAAAGCACAATACTACCTACATACCTTAAACCACTTATTAAAATGATAATAGGTGTTACCTCGGGTGTTACATAGAATACTGGTAGGTACCTACATTCTAAGAGGATGGAACTAAAGAAGCGTATCATAATTTGATAGGCGTAACGTGTATCTATTTTTCAGTAATTTATTAATATCAAATAATCTTACAATATTATCAAGACATAACTGTTCCTTAATATTGTTATTATACATGTATTATTCACAGCGCCTGTGCTAGAATAATATTATCTGTAGTTTCAAATTTTTAAATTATTTTAAATATCGTCCTAGACAAAAAATTCTTGGATATAAATTTGTTTCATAAAAAAAATAAGAAACTTTTTTTTTATGTTCGTCTATCCATCCGTCTGATGTCACGATTTTTGTTAACACAATAACTCAAGAACGAATAATCCGATAGACTTTTCACGAGGGGAAGATCCCTATTGTTTTTAAAAGTAATTCCACAAAAAACAAAAAAGTTATGGGGGTTAAACTTTAAAAAAAAATCGAAAAAAGCTAAAAAAAAATCCGATTAATGTAACTTTTTCAGCAAAAATTACTTTTATTATAAGGATCAATCCTACCAACTTTAAACGTAATCCCCCCAAAAACAAAAAAGTTATGGGGGGTAAAACTTTTAAAAAAAATATTTTTTTTTTCGCAAAAAGAAAATTTAAACAAAAATTTTGAAAAATTATTCGTTTTTCCGGTTTTTTTTTTAATATATATTTTTTTATTTTTCGTTTTTCAAAAAAATACTTAAAAATTAAATTTAATTTTGTTTTTTATTTATTTTTTATTTTATTATTTTATTATTTTTTAAGTATGTATTTGGGAAAATGCACTATACCATTTACTGTGAATAATATACATGGATTATACATGTATATTATTATTAATTATAATAATGGAATGCGTAGCATTACATATCTTCGCGGCTTGTTATAACTTAAACTTACCAAATGTTTATTTAATGACGTTTTCTTTGCAGACCACCGTAATTCTATAACACCGTTTACACTCTAAAAATTATTTTGTTAAATTACTAACAATATCGTTGGTTATTTAATGCCAAACACAAAATTTCAATTGTAAAATCAATTTCAATATTTATAATATTCATAGAACGGGTTCAGAAGTATTATTTTTTCATAACAGACAAATTTTAACAGTAATTAATCAAAACACCAACTATAGCTTTTTTAATCTGAAAATGAAACTACACGCAAAAGAAACGATTCAATTGTGTGATTGGATAGCAATTTGTCATGGATAACTAGATAAGTAATAAGACATTAAAAATAAATATTTTTTGCAATTTAAAATTAAGTATATTTTAATAATTTATAATAATTAGTAACAATCGAATAAAAAATACTGTATAATACACGGGCAAAAAGTTAAATTTTTATTTCGTAGGTTTATTACCCTCGTGCCGGCTCTATCGGCCGGCCCTCGGCTTCTAAAAACCTACTCAATCGAAAAATTTAACTTTTCGCCCTTGTATTATAAATAACTATTGTACATCGTAAAAACAATAATCGTCAGCATAAAATATCTTAATTGTTTGAAAATGGTAATATTCTTAAATAAAGTTAATTTCTCATGCTTGTTAATATATTAGCACGTCTATGTTTTAATGCAGTCTTATAAAAAAGCACAATACTACCTACATACCTTAAACCACTTATTAAAATGATAATAGGTGTTACCTCGGGTGTTACATAGAATACTGGTAGGTACCTACATTCTAAGAGGATGGAACTAAAGAAGCGTATCATAATTTGATAGGCGTAACGTGTATCTATTTTTCAGTAATTTATTAATATCAAATAATCTTACAATATTATCAAGACATAACTGTTCCTTAATATTGTTATTATACATGTATTATTCACAGCGCCTGTGCTAGAATAATATTATCTGTAGTTTCAAATTTTTAAATTATTTTAAATATCGTCCTAGACAAAAAATTCTTGGATATAAATTTGTTTCATAAAAAAAATAAGAAACTTTTTTTTTATGTTCGTCTGTCCATCCGTCTGATGTCACGATTTTTGTTAACACAATAACTCAAGAACGAATAATCCGATAGACTTTTCACGAGGGGAAGATCCCTATTGTTTTTAAAAGTAATCACACAAAAAACAAAAAAGTTATGGGGGTTAAACTTTAAAAAAAAATCGAAAAAAGCTAAAAAAAAATCCGATTAATGTAACTTTTTCAGCAAAAATTACTTTTATTATAAGGATCAATCCTACCAACTTTAAACGTAATCCCCCCAAAAACAAAAAAGTTATGGGGGGTAAAACTTTTAAAAAAAATATATTTTTTTTCGCAAAAAGAAAATTTAAACAAAAATTTTGAAAAATTATTCGTTTTTCCGGTTTTTTTTTTAATATATATTTTTTTATTTTTCGTTTTTCAAAAAAATACTTAAAAATTAAATGTAATTTTGTTTTTTATTTATTTTTTATTTTATTATTTTATTATTTTTTAAGTATGTATTTGGGAAAATGCACTATACCATTTACTGTGAATAATATACATGGATTATACATGTATATTATTATTAATTATAATAATGGAATGCGTAGCATTACATATCTTCGCGGCTTGTTATAACTTAAACTTACCAAATGTTTATTTAATGACGTTTTCTTTGCAGACCACCGTAATTCTATAACACCGTTTACACTCTAAAAATTATTTTGTTAAATTACTAACAATATCGTTGGTTATTTAATGCCACCGATTTTGCTAGTAATATTACATATCAACTTTGTAATTTAACTAAACTGCGTTGTAATGTTGTAAATTCATAACAATTATTTTTTTGTAATTTCACATTTACATTTACCTGTGATGTTACATAATAATTTGTGAAATTATTTCGCATTTGTACAATATTACAACACGTCTTTGTAACTTTAAATGTTTTTTTTTGTGAAAAGCTAAAAGTTTTAACCTAAAACATTTTTTTTGTAAAATGTTTAAGTATTTTCGATAAATTTGTAATTACATTAACAAGAGTTGACAAGTCGACAAGAGTTAAAGGGGAAAGCTGTAGACTACATAGTGTATTCTCAATGGCAGGCATAGAGGGTCGCATTTACTAATCAGTGATATGCACTAAATTAGCATGACCCGCTTAGGACTTAACTAAAATTAATATATTAAGTTAGGTACTTATTGAAAAATTACATGTGATTGCTGGTAGGATACAAATGGAGCAGTGGAAGTAGACAAAACTTCTACAAGAAGTGCTGAAGAATTACGAATGTTTCACGCCAGGAATTCTACAAAACTTTATTTATAATACTTCTTTTACACTTACGAAAATTACACGTTTTTTTTTTTAAGTTTTACTAAAAGGATTTTTAGTATATGCATACGCGATATCGTAGATAAACCTTTTATAAAAGTTTCATGGTAGTTGCGTTGAGAAATCACAATGTAGCCTTTTTTTATACATTGTTATCACAGAAAAACGTTTTATAAAAGTTGCATAGTGGTTGCGCTGAGAAGTCATAATGTACCCCTTTTTAAGAAATCTTCAGGATATCTGTAACCTCACGTGTTTAGTGGATATAGCCATTCTTCCCTGTAGCTGTAGTCGGGTAATAAGTATGACACGTTACATTCTCATACCTATTCGTCAGTATATTGTTTCTTTATGCGTATTGTATTCGTTAAATAGAAAGAATCACCATTGCAGTATATCATTGTAATCAAATAGTAATCTTTATATAACAAGTGTGTAATTATTTATACTGCTGGTTTAAATCAACATGCCGTATTCTGAGTGAAATCTCGGAAATCTGAAGGATAATTTTTAATTTTTTTGTAACTTTTAGCATTTATTTATAGTGTTAAAAGACACATATAAAAATGGTTTTTAACTCTCCAGATATTTTAATTATTGGGATACACCACTTAACACTTCAAACACACCTGCATGAGCGCGACTTTTAGTTGCGTATAGCTTATCAACCATAAACCATCAAATCATAGCAAATACAGTAAATTATTTATATAATGGTATCTCCCATATAGTACCGGTCGTCCAATGGACGTCCATTTTAGATACCTTTTAAATACATTGGTCCACGGACTAATAATTATTATCCATTATAATGGATGTACTATGTACGTCCATATATTTACAACCTTTGTACGACTATTAGTGGACGTCCAGTCAGTGTACATTTTACCCGAGGGGTAAACCGCAGAGGAATTCAGGAGTACAAATTGGAGGTAATCGGAGGAAATCTTTGAAGGTTACGAGGTAATCTGAAGGATATCTTTAAAGATTTACTCCTTTTTAGGAGGAAATCTTTAGAGGTAATCTGGAGGGAATCTTTGAAGATTTCCTCCTAAAAGGATTCAGGTGTACAAAATTTTTTCAGCGGTTGACGCCTCGATTTTAAGCCCATAACTTTCTAAGCTATATTTCTCATGGTGCCATATACATTGTAGTATATATAATTTTAGTTGCGGGGTAAAACCTCTTAAGTGTGATCACTCTAGAATTGCTGCAGTTCTAATCGAAACTGGCAGTAGAAAAATTCTTGTGGCTTCAGTCTACATGCCTACTTATGAACCCAACGACCCCAACATCGTCCCTGAATTCTGTCTCATATTGGGTAGAATTTCTGCAATTAAAGAGGAATCTGGTCCTGACGATGTTGTAATTCTTGGAGACTTTAATGCTAGGCCCAAGAACGATAAGCTATTTTATCAGGAGATACTAACTTTTTGTGAGAGAGAGAACTTACGTGTAGCGGATGTAATATCTCTACCAGAAGATACCTACACTTCCTGGCTTGATCATGCCTTAATTTCCTTTGCTGCAGCTCGGTGAGTAGAGTCTTTAAAAGTAGATTACTTAACTACTTGTTCTGATCATTTTCCGCTTTCATTTGACTTAAAAACCTCCTTACTTCCGCCAGTTATGAAAACTAAGAAATATTCTTCTGATATCCCCAAATGGACAGAAAAATGTAACCTCTCCATCAACCGCTACAGAACCTCTACTATAAGTAATATGAAGGATTTACCTCTACCCGAAGCTCTTTACTGTCGTGACCTGTTGTGCTCCAATCCTGTTCACTGCGAAGAAGTCGAAAATTTCTACAACAACATCGTTAAAACTCTCCGTTCTTCAGTATCTGAAGTATTTTGATGCGTTAAGCCTAAAGCCAAAGTGGTTCCTGGATGGTCCGCAGAAGTTGCTGAAGCCTACCGCAATGCTCACGAAGCTATTCTGGAATGGTCGCAGGTTGGTCGTCCTCGAGAAGGGCCTGTTAATGACAGAAGGCGTCGGTTAAGAAAGTTGTTTAAAAAGAAGCTTGACTCAGTTCGTCATCGAGAGGAGCAGCTGCGTGCTAATGCTTTAGCTACACACCAACTGGATGAAAACTTTGTAAAGTTCTGGAAGGTTTGCGGCAAGATAAGCAAGAAGTCTGCTACGCTAGCTACTTCTATTGATAAAATATCTGGTGAGGACAAGATAGCTAATCATTGGGCTAAACACTTTGAAAAACTTAGTAACCTTAATGATGACGACAATATTTTACCTTTTTCAGACATCGAGGCCTTTGATAACATTGTTGTAACGCCTGAAGATGTTAAACATGTGCTTCCACAACTTAAACTAGGAAAAGCTGCAGGTTGGGATGGTTTATGCCCCGAGCACATTGCTCATGCACACCAATCTTTGCAACCCTTACTTTCTCTGTGTTTTAATAGCATACTTATTCACGGCAAAGTTCCTTCTAACATGACTAAGAACATCATTATACCACTAGTAAAAAACAAAAGCGGCGATATTTCTGATATTTCAAACTATCGCCCTATAGCCATATCAACCGTTCTTTCCAAGGCTTTCGAGCAAATAATTCTACACCGATGTGGTCCTTTTCTTCAAAGTTGCAATAATCAATTCGGTTTTAAGAGGCATGTTGGAACTGCTGAAACTATTTACCTCCTGAAAGAAACCGTCGGCCATAACCTAAGAAAGAAGACTCCAGTGTATGCAATTTTTTTAGACCTGAGTAAAGCCTTTGATAGAGTTCATCATGAAACTTTAATTAGAATTTTGCTAAAACGTAAGGTTCCTTCCTACATTTGCCGAATAATCCAGAACTGGAACATCTCTGCCTCAGCCTTTGTACTTTGGGGCACAGCCAAGTCTTTCCTCTTTTTCCTGCATGGTGTTCGTCAAGGAAGTTTACTAGCCCCTGAGTTTTTCAACGCGTATATAGATGAACTACACCACATCTTGTTACTGGTGTCAGCTGGCTGCTACTGTGGTTCTGTGAAAGTTAACTGCATCTCGTACGCTGATGACATGGTCTTATTAAGCCCCTCCCTGGAAGGACTCCGTATGCTTGTTCGTAAATGTGAAGAATTTGCTAAATCTTCTTTTCTTAAATATAACACCAACAAGTGCAAACTCCTGATATTCAAGCCTTCAGTTTACAAAGACCTATTTGTACCTTCGGTTTTTCTGGACAACAATGAAATAGAACCTGTGCATGAAATTAAATATTTGGGACATATTATAAATAATAGTTTGTGCGATAACTCCGAAATACAACGCCATTATAAGAACCTTTGTGTTCGGGCAAATATGTTGGCCAGAAAATTTGTTAAGTGTTCTGTGGATGTTAAAAATCTCCTGTTTAAAACATTTTGTTACAACCTTTACTCGGCTGAACTTTGGTGTAACCACACTGTCGCGTCGTGGCGTACTTTACGCGTGTGCTATAATAACGCTTACCGCCTTCTACACCGCTTACCACGGTACAACAGTGATTCAGAAATGTTTGCTTCGGCCGGTGTAGACACTCTGGATGCACTACGTCGAAAAAAGCTTGCCAACTTTGTGGACCGTCTATGGAAAAGCCCTAATGACATGCTTAGAAGCATAGTGTCCTCCGATGTCTTTTGGACTTCCTCAGTCATAGCCAGTTGGCGTCGTCTCTGCTTCTAATTATTTTTTTTATACGTTTTTTCATGTTTATACATATATATGTTTGTTTAGGTTATTTTGATATGGCTTCAAAGGCCGGAATAAATATATTATTATTATTATTAGGTGATAATTTTTGTATAAAATTGTTTTGTCAACAGAGTTAAGCATGTATTCCAAATTTTAGTATATTCTAAGTGGGTGAAACAGAGAGGGGTTAACTTAGCCTTATACGCTTATGGGAGACGAGGAGGGATGTAAAATTTATTGTAAAATTTTATTATCACTAAATGAGTATGTAACCTAATTTTAGTTTTAAATTATCTTGTGTGGTTAAAAAATTGATTTTTTTTTTAATTTTAGGGGTGGGGGGTTATGGGGTAAGTTTTATGTAAAATTGTATTGTCAGTCGAGTTAAGCATGTTTAAAAAATTTAAGTATAATCTAAGTGGTTAAAAAAGCCAACAAACATTGCAAGTTAAATAAAAGCTTGTAAAAGGGTTCTATTAAGTTTTTCACAGTCAAAAACCAGTTAAAGTAAGCAAAAAAGCAAGTCCTGTGGACGCTGGATGGATGGTTTGAACGGACACTTTATGGATGTCCACAGTTGTGTCATCTGGACTCTGAACGGATGTCTATGGGACGTCCATAGAGAAAAAATGGGCATCCTATGGACATACAGCCGTTCATGAACATACGCCTATTGGACGTTCATAGTATCACTTTGTGCTATCTGGGCTAAATAGGTATTTTGGGTTAGTTTAGCTTAAACACAAACTGAACAATTTATTTATCACCTAATTTAGAATAAACATTCTCTTTTAAAAAAACACATGCTTTTTTAGATATTTCTTGTTGATATTTAAAACCAAATCAATCATTTTATAAACAACTCTTTAACGAACTTCTACAAAAGCAAATGTTTATTTTTGCAGGTATAGTTGCGTAACTATAAGGGTTACATTTTAAAATAGGTAATCATACGGTAGCTTTTGCAGAAGTTCGTTAAAGAGTTCTTTATGAAATGATTCATTTGGCTCTAAATGTCAACAAGAGATAGGTACCTAAAAACACATCTATGTAGAAGTGTATGTTTATTCCAAATTAAGTGATAAATACATTGTGTGGTTTGTGTTTAAATAGACCAAAAATGCCTATTTACCAGTAATTTATCTGCCATAATTAATTTAACAAAATTAAGGATGAACTAAACATTATGAAGGATTTTATTGACAGTAAACAGGTATGAGATTCAGCAACAAAAAAGGTCCACTATGTTTTCTAGCTCCATCTTCTAGGACTTGCATGGTACGCCCCTGCAACTGTTTTTCAAATTGTTGAAGTCTCTCTTATTGCCGCATTTTATTTTTTTATATTTTTACTTCTTGTTTAGGAGATATCGGGATTTTCCTGAAAGTCGTCATTTTTTCACATAACTCAAAAAGTACTACATGAATTTGATTGATACTGTGCTTTACGTTTGAAGCTTGACCGAGTTACATTTTTCTTCTAATCAAGTTTATTAAAAACATAAAATGGGTTTGATTAATTTTAGTAAAAGGAAAAATAGGATCACTCCATCCGGCTGCGGTTCTGAGCCACCGTCAGACGGCAACAGAAACTTTCCCCAGGAAGAAGAAACTCTTGAAGAAGAAGTAAAAGACTTGAGCTTCAAATAAAAACAAAAGTAGAGAATGTTTAAACTTTAAAAATTTGATAAAAAGTTGCAGTGGCGTACCACGCAAGTCTTAGAAGATGGAGCTAGAAAACATAGTGGACAGTTTTTCCTGCTGTTAATACAAAAATACTTTTTTTAATCATTCTAAATAAAAACAAAAGTAGATAACGTTTGACCTCTAAAACAAAAAAACAATCAGTCAAATCCATTAAGTAGTTGTCGAAATATTTAAATTTAAAAAATGGCAACTTTTTAGGTAGATCGATTTTTTTGCTCTCAAGTGTATGATAAAACGCTTGTTTTAATCTGTTTGCGAACTCATTTCCTGCGAAAATTTTATTCTTGCGATATTATATTTTGCGAGCTTATTGTCTGCGATAAAATTACTTTGCAAACATTTGGTCTTGCGAAAATTTTTTTTGCGACCTAAAAAGGATAAAGGACGGATACCAGTTTACTTAATGATTAGCATTAAGGGCCACTTGGACCAACAATGTTTTAACTTTACACTTGGATTAAATTGACTGCCGACCTATCAGATCGCAGGACCGCAGCATCCCAGACCAAAAGTTGGTGCAAGTGGCCCTAAACTAACTAAAAAATTAACCAATTAAATGAAATTTGACAAATAAATATGATATTTCATTGGTCAAATTCTTAGTTAGACAATTATTGGGTAACCCAACCTTAAGTAAGACATTATCTACGAGAAAATGGACCCCTGAAACCCGCCAGAGCTAAGTGGGTTAATTTCGGAAGTCTAACGGTATAGCTAACTAATATGTTACCCCTAGGATAAAAAGGAAGCTTTTCAACCTTGGTATGTAACATGTAACCTGCAGGTAGTATATTATGGGTTTTTAAATATTCCAGCAGTTGAACATCGTCTACTATATAACAGCAATATATCAAATTACTTGTCATGTAGGTAGTTTTTTACGGTTGTATATGGATGAAACAAAAATTTTAGAAAAATTTATTTAAAACTTTTATACTCATGCATGACTATCATTTATGATTTATATAGCTATTAAATGGATGGCGTTTTTAAGTAGTTGCAAAGAAAAATAAACTTTTTAAAAAAGTTACTTTGTCTCGTTATATCGCTAAATGACCAATTTGTCTCATAATACCTTCAAGTAAATTTGTCTGGTAGATGGTCTTTCTCGGTCGAATAGCAACATCTGGCTTTTAATATGTTGCTAATCTCCACTTTTAGGTGGACCTAACATGTAATCAACAAATCATTCATTAGATTTTATTTACAACCATTTAGTAATTGGCAAATTACATATATACATAAAAGTTGGAAAATTAATTACATATTATTAACTGTAACTTTAAAAAGTTAGAAACACCTCTCTAGGGAGAAAAGACTACAAACTTCATGTATGTCACTTTATTTGGGGTTTAGTTAAATGTGATTTAGTTAAAAAGAAAAATGCATTACAGTATAAGGTACCTAACTTGATATAACAAATAACCAAAAACAGTAAAATAAATTCAAGAATTTTATTTACCTTGGTAGCCATCATTTGTTGACTGCAGTTTCTTTGGTGGTTGCCTACTATAATCAATATTGTCCTTAAGCTTTAGCTAGTGTATAAATTTACACATTCTGTTTTTCTTTGTATTTTACACCGAAAACTATGATTTTTCTAACGTAGCGTTTAAGGCGGTGCCGTGAGTTAGCTATAAGTCGTACAAAAAAATACATGACACAAAAAATGTTGGAGATTTGGTCCTCTTTATTTTCATATCAAACGTTTTTTGTCCTAGGTTTGCACCGATCTTGAGATATTTTAAAAAGTCCGTTTTTTGTGAAAAATACGTTAATGACAGTTCCAAATCGAGTTCAGTGTCGCAAAATTGTTTATTTGGGGCCTTAAACCTAACCAATAAACCAAAAATCTAAACACCCTGAATTATTTCCAAGTAAAGCCTCTTTTATTAACTTGAAGACTGGGCTATAACTAGAAATACGCCGGGTACTGGTTATAAACATTCGACTTACCTGTCAAAATGAGTTCGAGGTCATATTCTGATTTATTTTAAACGTTTTGACCTATGTAGAAACATGCCCTTTAACAAGGTCATTCGACGTTCCTGTCAAAATAACAATTCAAGACCATATTTTTCCAACTTTTAAACAACCAGATCCATAAATATAAAATACAGAAAACGCGATATACTAACCACCGTAAGGAGAATAGTATGGCTTGAATAGCGGCTTGTTTTATCCTTTCTATTACATTTTTATTTATTTTTTTCATATTTTTTATTACCTAATTATTATCTAAGAAAACACAAATAAAATTTTCAATTAAGCAAACTAATTTCATGGCGATTTTAAATACTAGAATAAAATTCTTTCGTTTAATTACAATATATAAGAATGAGGAATAAAAATAAAATATGTTTAGAAAATTCAATTAAAAAATTATCTGGATATTTAAAATTGTTGTTGTTATTTATAATCATGCTTGTAGAATTTGAAATATTTAGAGCAGTATCCTTCATATGTTTATCATTAACATTTTTAATTAAAAAATTATTTACATTTTTTAATATTATAACATCTATAGATAGGTGACAGGGTCCAGGCGAAGTCGATTTTGGGCAGGCCTTAATTGATTAAGGGCTAGTCCATAAATTATGTCACAAATTTTTGGTTCTTTTTTGACCCCCTCCCCCCTTGCCACATAGTGTCAAAAACGGTCGACCTTTCTTCTCCCCTGTCAAGTCACATTGTTTTAAAAAGACAAAATATAAGACATATTTATTGCGTCTGATATTGATGTATAAAAGAATAAATATATAAACTATTTTTAAATGATTATGTTTTGCTGAAAATTTGTATATTGGATTTTTGGAGTTCGATAAAACTGAAAATGATAATAAACATTTTTAACCCACCCCCGAGGAGCGGGGGTTAATTGTGTTTAAAATTTTAAAATATTTTTGTGAAAAGTGTTAGTGGTTTTTTAGGTTGCTGTAACTAATTTAAATAATAAAAATTTTCGTGAAAGTTGGTATATTGGGGTTTTAAGGTGGCTAGAATTGAATCTAATAATAAAAATGTTTCAACTTTACCCCCACGGGACAGGGGCCAATATATTTTTTTAAATGTGTACAATATCTTTGTAAAAATTGCTTAAACTTATTCGGATAATAAAAAATCCATCTCCACCCTCCGGGGGTGGAAAAATGGGGAAGCTTTTTTACTGGGAAGTGTAATAACAATCATGGATATAGGTGCGTAACGAGAAGGAGTTGTTTCGCCCCCACGAAATGACCCACTCGGCATTTTCAGTAGATGAGTCGGCATTTTCAGTAGATGAGTTGGCAAATTTTAGATGAGTCGGCAATTTTCTCAGGACAAGATGTTAACATTTTTTTTACTCATTAGTATTTTCTGAGGGAATGTTTTGTTGGTAGTCGGCAAATTTTAGACGAGTCGGCAAATTTTCGAAGGTGATGAGTGTTTTTTTTTTAATCACCAGTTTTTTCGTAAACAGCATTTTTTTCCTTAGCTTACTTTCACACCCCCCACGACGAAAATCTCAGGACGCACCTACATGGATGCACTTATGTTTCTAAGAATTTGTCATAAGTGATTTGTGTGGGATTTTACTATGTAGAACGATAATTATTTATATCTGTCTGTCTGCCTGCCTTGTACAATTAAAGATTGCAAGTGTTTAAAACATAAAATAAAATATCCGGAATATTAGAAAATATACCTACGTTTAATTGGCATACAAATCTATCGATATAACATAAAATAAACATAATTTTAGGTTTGTGTGTCGACGTGGAATATAAAATTTAACTTATGCCATAAATATGAAAATTTATATATCTGCAGGGTGATCAATAACTAGCATGCCAAAATTTAAGAGGTGATTCTACATCCAAAAATATAAAAAAAAGTTCGTAAAAAGGATGGTCCGGAAATGAGCCTTAAGGGAGCTACGGCCCTTTAAAATTCTAATAAAAATTAGGTTTTTAGTTAATAACTCTGGTACCCTTTAAGCTAGAGCTTTTCCTTGTGTACTAGTATTAATAAGGGCAATAAGTTTATGTTAATTTATTTTTTTGCGCGCTCCTGCATTTTATTTTATTCCAGACGAACCAATTGAATATCCATCTTGAAATTTGAACCACATCTTAACAAAAGAACAGCAACTTATATTGTTTTCATCAAAATAAAAGTGGAATTTTTGGTGTAATAAGCTGCTACACAATAATTAATTTTGGACATGACATGTTTTTGACCCAAATTGATATTGTTTTAAAAAGCAATTTATTAGCTTAAAAATGCAACCCGAACGAAATTTCTAACTTTTATAGTTTACTAAATATTGTCATTTAAGTAGATCACTGAAGGGTGTTTTTGGTAATATTTTGAAAATTTCAAAACCGGATATCTCCAAGACTACAACAGATACGGGTTTAAAATTTATTTCTGAATCATACAGAAATGCTAGGCAAAATATTACTCAAAAATAAAGAATTGAGGGAAATGGCTAAGTTGGTCTGCCTTGGAATTGCCCAGTAAAGTTATATGTTATAGCACTTAAACTTAAATTTATAGCTTTGATACTAAATTAATGTTTAATATTTCCATTTACATTAATTTGGAATAATGTGAACTTATTTAAGATTGTTTGCTCAATTTGCCGCTTTACCCACTTACTTATTACTTAATAAGTAGTTTTTTAAAAGCCATTAGGGTACTCTTCACAGCCCTTTGGATGAAAGATTCTAATCCATTATAATAACTATTATAATAATTATTATATTTATTAAATTTTATTTTCCCTGAAACTATATAGATTTTTTTACCTACACATGCCACCATCGCCAAAAAAATACTAGTCACTCTTAATCCAATAGCGGACACATATCTGCGAGCTTAGTTCTTTAACCCCTACAAACTCAAGATAAAATGCGAAATTTAAAACTATCGGTCTATGAGACATGGGCGCCACCACTGAAAGGTTAAGTCTTAAACAAAATATAACTTTTGTCAGAATAAGATTTTCCTGAAAAGAAGTATAACTAGAGTTGGGGAATGGGGAAACTAGCATAGCCCTGATTCAAGATTATTAATCTTCAATCCATTTTAGCTTTTTTCAGTACCTGTAAATTAGACTATATTTTTTACAAAAATAATAGAGTTCCTAGTACAAGCATGTACGCTCTTCATGATGCTGTGATATTTTAAACTTAAATAAATAAATATATTTGAATTATTTTTCCCGTTATGTTTCATACGCCCTAAAAAAACCCTAGATTTAAATTTGGGACCCCTATTTTTTTTTCCAAATCGTCCAAAAATAAAGTTTACTTACCAAACCAAAAAGGGACACAAAACACATTTTTTAAGGGTGTTATAAAATGTGTTTTATTCCTTAGGGTGTATCCGACTCGAAAAAAGCACAGAAAAATTTTCAAAAAAATATTGCAAAAATTTTGAAAAGGATTTTTTTTAATGTAAAAAATAAAAAATAAAAATATATGTTTTCAATCTTACTTATCCCACTAGTACCGTAATGAAAAAACGATAAAAATACCTTGTAAATGTACCGTAAACTCTGTATAAAACCATTTAAGATCGTTTATTCGTTGCACCAATTAAATTATTGAAAGGCAGTGTCGGACTGGGAGCATGATGGCCTACCGGTCAAAGGATCAGAATGGCCACAAATCTTCAACACAAATTGCCACAATATTCCGCGTGAGCGGAAAGTTTGGCATACAAGCCCTCAGACGAGGATGACGGTTGAGCGAGTGCGGACTATTCCGTGGTATAGACTATATTTTTTCCTCGACTGCAAATATGAGGCTTTATACTGCGGAGCAGGTCGAAGGAAATTTTCCTTGTCACTGGACATTGTAAATGCAACAAAGCGCACTTATTAATATTTTATAATTTTATCAAATAAACACTTAAAAAGATTTTTATTGAATTTCACACCTATTACAACTTTTATGCAAAAATGGAAGTTATTGTCAAGTTTTTATGAAAGATAACATGGTTTAAGTAATTAACAATAGGCGGCATTTATATATTTTTATATAAATTGATTAAAATCATGACAAATTTTAAGAAAAAGTAATAATCTTTTTGTAATTTTAACTCAAAACTTGCATAATTAAATTATTTAGTATTTCATGGTAAAATAGATATTTTTTTGTGGATTGCTTCAGTTGATTTTTATTTTTACAAACAAGGGATGATACCACATATGTGGTACACATGTGCCCTGATTTCATAACTAGGGGGTAGCAGGGGGGCTAAGCCTCCTGGCATTTTCGCTGAGCCCCCCTGGTATTTTTTAAGTCACCTACCTAAGTTTGGTAGAAACTGTCAGTGACAAAGCTTTTTTCATTAAAGGTATTTTTTTTTCTGTATGTAGGGGCGCCAAGTTTGGTAGAAATCGTCAGGGACAAAGCTTCTTTTTATGAAGGTATTTTTTGGACGCCAATTTTTTTTGTAGGGGCGCCAAGTTTTGGTTGAAACCGTCAGGGACAAAGCATTTTTTTTTAGGGTGCACCATGGGGGCTGAGCCCCCTTTTAGATTTTTTTCTGGTTACGGCCCTGTGTGATTTCTGATTTTTCTGAAAAATCTTCGAAATCTTGTTAAAAGTTACTAAGATTTTCGAGATTTTTGCGTCGATTTTTGAGATATGGTAAGATTTTTGAAAGACCGAAAATTTGTTCAAGGACTTCCGATGGTGGGGGACTTAATATTTTATTTATTTTAATAACTTGAAAATAATAAATATATGCAAAATTATTTTTTAAGTACTTTAAAGTAGGTAATAAAGAAAAAAAATACGTTTTGCTTGTTGTCGGTGACAAAAAACAGCAACTAGGTTTTGGCTTTGGTTGGCCACATTCTAACTTTTTGTGGCCTACCGGGCATTTGCCCGGTGATGCAGTCCGACGCTGTTTAAAGACCCGTCTGCATTCTTGTCTGAGAACTTGTCTATACGATAACATTGCCAGCGAAAGCGATTATGTTATGTAAGAGGGACCCAATTTAAAATTATCGGTCTTATTTTGAATAATTTTATGGTGAATTTGACATGATAATTTTATTTTTAATTCTATTTTAATGACCAGTGGAAATACAGGTGTGTCACCCTTATGGACGTAACAAAAAGAAATTATTCTTAGAATGCCTTCAACAACAAAAATTAATCAACTTACTAAAATTAAAAGTCATCTTTAAATTCGAACTAGGTAAACCCCTGACGCACCATGACTCAAGCTCTATATTATAGGAAACATGCCTAATTTCGGCCGGTCTCCTAATTTCGGATAGTAGTTTATCTAAGATACTATCTGCAGAGATAAAAGAAACCTAATTTTATGTGAAGCCAAAAGTCAAACTAAACCTGTCCTGTAATATGGTAACGATAGAGCTTCTCCCCGTTAAATGGCAGCATAAATCGTTTAAATTGCAAACGGCAAAATTATGGCTCCTATAGTATTCGTTTGGTCTAAAAGTAAAAGTTATCTTTAAATTCGAACTAGGTAAACCCCTGACGCACCATGACGCAAGCTCTCTGTTATAGGAAACATGCCTAATTTCGGGCGGTTTGCTAATTTCGGATAGTAGTTTATCTAAAAACTGTCTGCAGAGATAAAAGAAACCTAATTTTATGTGAAGCCAAAAGTCAAACTAAATCCGTCCTGTAATATGGTAACGATAGAGCTTTTCCCCGTTAAATGGCAGCACAAATCGTTTAAATTGCAATTCGCAAAATTATGCCTCCTATAGTATTCGTTTGGTCTAAAATTAAAAGTTATCTTAAAATTCGAACTAGGTAAACCCCTGACGTACCATGACGCAAGCTCTCTGTTATAGGAAACATGCCTAATTTCGGCCGATCTCCTAATTTCGGATAGTAGTTTATCTAAGATACTATCTGCAGAGATAAAAGAAACCTAATTTTATGTGAAGCCAAAAGTCAAACTAAACCTGTCCTGTAATATGGTAACGATAGAGCTTCTCCCCGTTAAATGGCAGCACAAATCGTTTAAATTGCAAACGGCAAAATTATGGCTCCTATAGTATTCGTAAAAATTGCTTAATGATTAAATTCGAGATTAAGTTAGTTCTTATTTGCAGAACAGAATGTCAAGGAACAACAAAAAACATAAGCAATGGGATCTACCAGATCTACTCCTGAAAAAATAATTGGATATGTCGTAACCGTGTATTTGGAAAAAATTAACTGTAACAAAATTGTTTTCATAATAAATTATGGCTGGTTATAATAAGTTGTACGTTGTTATATAAAAAGTATGTTTTTTTATAAAAAAAATATCAAAAAGTAATACCGCCTATTAAATATTGAATAAATTGTAAATGGTATCCAAAATTAGGCGACTTTCCTATACAACTAACGGGATAATATCTACTCTGTAAAAAATTACCCATACTTCTGCATGTAAATGTGATACAATGCAGATGCATGTAAAATTTACTAGATATTACATTATTTTACAATTTTACATGAAATATTAGTAGTAAGGGTGGGGAGGCTACAAGCCAGGCAACTAGGCCATTATGGCCCTTTTTGCCAGCCCCGAGCTCCATGAAATGTTAATATAGAACTGTAAAATTACTTGTAAAATTTGCATCTAAACTCTAGTAAATTTCAGACCAACCGTTAAAGAAACTTTTTTTCATATTTTTGGATGTAGAATCACCTCTTAAATTTTGGCATGGCAGTTACTGATCACCCTGTATTTTTAATAAAAATAAGTAAGTACATATTTTTTCTAATTAATCAATTAATGCATTAACAAAGATAAAACAATACATTAAAGGTTGCACTTCTGACCTGTCGTTTAGGTCTCGAAATGTTCCTTGAATGATTTTGCAGGAAAAGCCTCGTACTTCAAAGTTTTTAGCTCAAAATACCATAGTATTAAAAACGTATAAGTTTTTGTTTAGGAATTTATTACTAAAATGCAGAATATTTTAATAATGTTATGCTAATTAAGAAAATTATTTGAAACACTCAAATCTCAATCAATAAGAAATTATTTTAATTTAAAAAAATTGCATTTTAAAATATTAAAAGTAAAAACTTTACCTTTTAGTTATGAATAATATTAATTTAAAAAAATAATGTTTACACCAAAACGTTTTTTACTTTAAAGTAAAAGTATTTTCCCTTACTTTCTTATTTTACTGTTTTCTTAATAAAATTATAATATTTTCCTTTATATTGTTGAAAAATATCAATATATTAAAATAATTCTTTTTAAAATAACCAGTTTTTGTATTCAAATCATTTAAGTTTACAAATGATTTAAAAGGAAACATTTTTCAAATTAAAATGAATATTTTTATTTTTACAATGGCTTATAAAATTAAAAAATATATTTTTGAATTAACAAAAAACACTGTCGGAGCAAAAAAATATTGGTTTTCTTTTAAATCATATGACTTTTGTTTGATTTTACAACGATTTTTTCCTGAGTGAACACATTTTTTCCAAAAGTACCTATGTCTTCTGAATATAAACGCAAAGAGATTTAGCTCAGCGGTCTAAGGCATCGATATAGCATTGACACTGAGTTAATGATCGTGAGTTCAAACCTCACTGGCGCCAATTGCCTTTTTTAGTTAATTAATAATTTAAATTTGGCGAAGGCGTACTCCCTAGATATATTGGTTCGAAAGTCAATTAAAGCCGGTAGTTCCCTCTACTACTAGCCCACACAAGTCCTGGACTTAGGGGATGCTTAAATAAGTAGAATAGTACGAGGTTAAAAAATAAACATAAACATAAACATAAACATAAACCAAGAAAATTTATTTCCCACCTTTCCAATCTCAACTCATTTTACATACCTTTCCATACGGTTTGAAATTTTTTTTAGGTTTTTTCATAGTCGTTGAATTTAATTCATCACGCTTAGTCACGCTGGCGTACCCCCCAAAATAATATTGTCACGCTATCATTCATTTAGTAATTAAAAAAAAAAAAAAAAGAAAAATCTAAAATCTAAAAAAAAAATAAAAAAATTGCCTGACGTCACAGTGAATTTTTCTAAATAAATATCTCGAGATCCAAATTTCAAAAACAAAACACTGTTGAAAGAAAAATTATAAAAATGTGAAACGGTTACCTTTTCTAGACGGGTGGAAAAATGAGTAAGTTAAAAAAAAAATTAATGAAAATTAATTTTACCTATGATTGAAATTTTACTTGTATCAAAATTTGACATCTAATTAAAAATATATGAATATCTCAAAATTTATTATTATATCTCGAAAACTAATAGTCCTACGATAAAAATGCTTACATATCGTCGCCTTCCTTACAAAGGGGCTTATCTCAAAATATTGCTAAATTAAGTTAGGCCCTTGTGTGGCATCAAAACAGTAACCTATAGCTACCCTAATTAATAATAATAATAATAATTAATAATAATATTATTAATCAGGGTAACTACAGGTTATTGTTTTGATCTCACCCAAGGGAACGTTCATGTAAAATATTACCTAAAGCAAAAATTTGGCTATTGGGTGGTGCCATGTAACGCAGCGTAATATTTTCAAGACCCCCTCCCATTTGTTACGTAACATTTTTTTTTACAAAAAGTAAAGAAATTGAAAGGAAATTTTGCTTAAGGTTTAAACCAGTTTTTAACCTATTATTGCTTCCGTGTTCAGACCGGTTCTGAGGTAATTTTCGCAACCGGTTAACCGAAAACCGGTTATTACCTATGGTTTTCCATCTCTATTTTTTTTGTTTAGAGGATTTAGTGAACGCCGTGTGTTAAAATTTGCAACGAATTCGTATCTTAGGCCTAGATCATTGTTAAAAACGTGATCCAATAGTTATTTTATTTTATTTTATTTAAAAAGTTTATAATTTTTTAAGTGTTGCATAACATTTTTACTGACACCCCACCCTCTCTGTAACGCGGCGTAACGTTTTCAAGACCCCCAACCCCCTCCCTAGAGCGTTACGTAATACTTGAACGTTCCTCAAGGGCCTAACTTAATTTAACAATTTTTCGAGATAAGCCCCTTCTTAAGGATATCAAGGGAAGCGACGATATGTTGTTGTAGGGAATTAAACATTATTTTTATTTATGCAAAAAAAATGTCCTACTATAAATAATAAGTGAGATATCGCTAAAAATTATAGTTTTTGTCCATTTTGCCCTCTTGTACCCTAATGTTAACCATATCTGATGTGACGCAAATAGAAAAGGTCCTAAATAGTTTGGTGTAAAAAAAATACCAAATCGGACATTCCGTTAAAAACAGACCTTTTTTTAACACCCACTTTATTCACATTTTCTTAACATTTCTTCTACATTTTTAAGCCGAAAATGCAAAAAAAAAGATTTTTTTCCACCCGTAAAAACCTTTCAAACCTTTGAAATTAAACTATTAATTATAGAGCCCCTTGACAGCAGAAAGTTATGACGTCACTCATGTGAGAAAAAGAAAAGATGTCTCGCTCTAAATAAAATAGACGTGTTCAAGGATTTTTTCTAAAAAACAGAGATCGAATTTATTCATTTGAGAAATTACACATAAACAGACCTTTTAAAAGCATACACTTAATTTTAAAAATTTAACCGTAAAACGCTTTAAAAGCGAAGTAAAAACTTACTTGCTCGAAAGAGCTTTCGGCAGAACAGATGAGTTTCTTGGAAAGGTGAACACTACTAATTTTTAACATCCTTTTTAACATCTTTTTTAACATTTTTTTTAACATGTATTTTTTATTTATTTTGTATTACTAACACCTTTTTGTCTATTTATTTATTTATTCTTTATAAAGAACTTTCACTTTCGGGTTTAGACCGTGTTAATGGATTTTCACTTTCCGACGTTTCGTCTCTTACTACTAGAGACATCTTCAGGGATTAATCTGAAACTAAGTTTCGAATCAACTTGTGTCACTATTTATGACGAGTTGTGGTTATTCACCCGTGACGAGGTTTTTCCTATCAAAGACTTCCATATTGCAGGTAAGTGGTAACCAGTGTCCCGATTGATATTGTTAGGATGCTTGATGATTTCTATCGATTCCCGTATCTTCCTTGGCATTTTTCTGTTTTCTGTTAATATTTGTTTTGTTTCAGACAAATTGATTTTATGACCTGTTTCATGTACATGTTCGGCTACTGCCGATAAGGAAATTTGTTTCTTTCTTATATTGCGCTCATGCTCTTGAAGTCTTGTAGAAATTTTTTCTCTTAGTTTCACCTATGTAAACCGTACCACAGGAGCAGGGTATTTTATATACGCCTTCTGAACTCAGGGGTATTTTGTCTTTTGTTGAAGTCAAACATTGACCTAATTTTTGGTTGGACCGAAATATAGGCTTAATATTTGACTTTTTCAAAAGTTTACCTATTATATCCGTGATACCGCTTACATAGGGAAGTATAACTTGTGTCTGTCTGTCATTCACCGAAAGTGAAAGTTCTTTATATCTTAATGGCCGTGAAAGCTTAAAATCTAAAATATTTATTCTTTTTTTACTGACTTGTGTAATACTTTTGTAAAAAGCACCAATAAAATATCTTATCTTATCTTATCTTATCTTATCCTATCTTATATTATTTGACACACGGATGAGTGGCTATAGAAAATATGACGCCTTATGACGTTTATGACGTAAAGAAGAGACCGCGCGTGATACCTCCCCCTTTCTTGCTTCCTTATCTTGCTATATGTATAACTATTAGCATCCGCGAACAGGTAGTAATAGTACAGTAAAATCAGATAAAATGTCACCATAATTGTAAGTAAAATATAGTAAGGTCAATTTTTTTAATATGTGAAAGGGGACTATCGGAAAAGCTTAAATCTGGATTTTTGTATTGCTATGTGGTGGCCATATTGAAAAACGCGAATCGCTGCATATCTCCGAAACTATTGACTTCAGCGGAAAAGTACCAAAGAACAAAGTTGTAGATAATTAAATTGTCTTTTATTTTCAAATACACTTTTTTGTGCATAAAAAATGAAGTACGTGTAATTTCCTACATTTTGATATATATTTTAAGATGGTGCGATAAATGGGGAAAATTACATTTTTTTACAAAAACTTGAAAATTGTTATATAGCGGTTTTTAAGGTTGCTGAAATTGAATCTGATAATAACATTTTTCTCCACCCCGGGGGGGTGAGGGGGTAAATATTTTTAAATGTTTTTAATATTTTCTTTAAACTTGGTATATAAAGGTTTTTGGGGTCGGTGAAACTGAATCTGATAATAATCACCCCCGGAATAGGGGGTGGTTATTTTTAAATGTTTACAATAGTCTAGTGAATATTTGTATATAGGGATTTTTGAGGTAACTAAATCTGATAATGAAAAACTTTAATGCGCAAAATTGTTCTGCCAAACATATACCGATGCGCAGAAGGGTTTAACATATTTATTTAACATATTTATGCGCAGAAGAGTTTATTACTACATGCGAATGCGCAAAACTGTTCTGCCAAATATATACAATGTACCATGCGCAGCAGTGATTGGTGAAATATATTTATGAGCAAAAGTTTTTAATAATACATACGAATGAGCAAAAGTATTTATTTTATTTATTTTTTTTTTTATTTATTTATTTAAGTTACATCCAACAGTATAAAACCAATTGTGGGATGAGTCACATCGAAACAAAGAGTCTTAACAAAAAATTACAAAGGTTAATTAATATACAAGGTACACAAAAAAAAAATGTTAATCCAGGTCTAATTGGCGAAATGTAAATTTAACACGACTGGGGCTGCAGTTAAATATATCTACATCTGATTGTATTGCATGATAATTATTGCACATTGAGTAGATTGGTGAAAATTTAGGTAAGTTGGTTTTAGGTTTTAATAAGTAAAAAGTATTACATGAACGAGTATTTGCTGTAGGAACATGAAAATTTAACATTTCCAAAAGTTCGGGACAGTCAATTTTGTTATTAATTATTTTATACAAAAAAAGAACAGAGTTGGTAGCTCTTCTGCTTTTTAAAGTATTAACATTAAATCTGTCAAGTAAAAGTTGGTTATTAATGCCTGTATTGGGATAAACACCATCAATTTTAAAACTAACGAATTTTAAGAATTTTCTAAAAATTTTTTCGATACTATCACTTTGATATTTAAATTTAGGATTCCAAATTAGGCTAGCATATTCAAGTTTTGACAAGACAAATGAATTAAAAAGTATGAATAGGGCAGATTTATCCTTAAAGCCATAGCTATTTCTAATGACAAAGCCAAGACTGCGAAATGCTGATGATATAGTTTTTTCTATATGAACTCCGAAGTCTAATCTACTATCAAATGTAACTCCCAAATCTCTAATTTCAGAAACTCTGGTTAAGATTGTGTCTCCAATTTTATAATTAAATTGCAAAGTATTATTTTTCCTGGTGAATGAGAGAACATTACATTTTGCAGCGTTAAGGGGTAACTTATTTTTTTCGCACCATTTAACCAAATTATTTAAAGCATTTTGAAGTAATTGACAATCTAATATACTTTTTATTCTGTAATATAGTTTAGCATCATCTGCGAAAGCAAGTGCTGGTACAACAATTAAATTAAAAATGGTATTAACAAATATAAGAAAGAGTAAAGGGCCCAATATAGACCCTTGGGGTACCCCTGACGTTGCCAGAAATAACCAAGATTTGAAGCCGCGATACTCTACAAATTGTAATCTATCCACTAGGTAGGAGTAGAAAAAATTTATTAATTCTATGGAGAATCCCATGTCATACATTGCCTTAAGAAGAATAATATGATCCAGCACGTCAAAAGCTTTTGAGAAGTCTGTATATCACGTCAATTTGCTCACCATAGTCTAAAAACTTTGAAATATATTCAAGAATACATGAGAGATTCGTAATTGTAGATCTTCCTCTTAAAAATCCATGTTGATATTTAGATAATAAGTGATTGATATTAGCGTAAATTAATTTGTGTAAGACTATCTCAAAAGCTTTTGCAAAATTTGAGATTAAAGTTATAGGGCGGTAATTCTCCACCTTTTTCTTGACACCCTTTTTAAAAATAGGAATTATTTTTGATAAAATCCACTTGTCTGGGAACTTACCAGTCTTAAGGGCTAAATTAAACAAAACAGTTAAAGGAGCTGATAGAAGAGAAGCGCAGTCTTTTAATAGAAATGAGGGTACACCATCCGGACCAGCAGTAAATTTTGATTTTAAACTTCTGAGAGCACATAAGACATCACGCTCTTTAATTTGAATAATGTTAAAGTAATTATTGTTATGACTGTTTGATTCGAAATTTAAGTTTTTTGCAGAACTGCTCGCCCCATAAGATTTTTGAAAAAACGTCGCAAACGCATTTACTATGCTTTGTGGATCCTTTAGTTCTGTTTCTTCATAGACGAGTAAATTGGGTATAGGATCCGAACCTCTCTTATTATTAACGTAGGACCAAAAACTATTTGGGTTTTTTGTAATGTTGTTTTCGACATTTTCAAGATATGATTTATATGAAACCTTTATATTAAGTTTAGTTTTTGACCTCAATGACTGAAAACTTTCCAAAGCAGATGGATCGAATGTTTGTTTATATTTTTTCCAAAATTTATGTTTTAATTTTATATCTTTAATGATGCCTTTTGTAAACCATTTAGGATAAGAACTACTTTTACTGATAATCTTAGGCACATATTTCTCAAAAATAGACTCAAGCTTATTATAAAAAGCATGTGGCAAACACATACAAATATACTATGCGCAGAACTGTTTGGTGCAACATATTTATGCACAGAAATGTTTAATAAAACTTACGAATACGGAAAAGTGTTATGGCAAACATATACAAATATACCATGAGCAGAAGTGTTCCGTGAAAAATATTTATGCGCAGAACGGTTTAATAGTACATACGAATGCACAAAAGTGTTCTGGCAAACATATACAAATACACTGCCCAGTAAAAAAGCTTTTCTATTTTTCACCTTTGAGGGTAAAATGAATTTTTTTATTATCAGTGACAATAAAAAATCAATTTGACGTGCGCAGGACATTTTTCACCTTTTTTACTGGGCAGTGTATTTCATCTAAGTTTACTGTACTACCATTTCGATAAACATAATAACTTTATGCTGTATAAATAAAGAAAATCGTGTTTAAAGTTATAATAACTTTCTTGGAATATTGAAACTCATTATTTTGATAAATTTGCGTATGTAATTTCATTTGGTAAATCAATCACGTCTGAATAATTAACACAATTAATTAAAATCTAATTTAAAATGAATTGTTAAAAATTAAACAAATACATTCTTTTTATTAAAATATGTCATTCAAAACACGGCCAGATAAACTTTTTGCAACTAGTCTCAAGTCTCGTTTGCGAGACGGGGTACGAGGCTCACATAAAATCGAGTGCAGCAAAGAAGTAAAAACATAAGGGGACCTAATGCACATAAATGGCTACAATAAAAATAAGCAGTGCTATGGGATATTTTCCCCAGCGAGTCCATTTGTTGAAAATGTCACTAAACTGCTCTAGATAAAAATTAACGCTAAAAGTTTCAGTTTTGTGAACAGATGGAAATAGTAGTAAAAACAAAAATAATTCTATAAATAACAGTAAGTTACAGTCTTTGTGAACAGATGGCATTAATAGTATAAACAAAAAAACCCAAATAACAGCGAGTTATGCAACAATTTTAGTACTGGATACATATTATTAACTTATTTTTAACTGCATAATATAAAATTAAATTATGGTTAAAATAAATAAGGTAAATATAAATAGTTTTTATTGGTATTAGCTACTCTGATTACTTTTCCTTACGTTGGCTAAACTGTTAGAAAGAGCTAATTTTTATGGTCTTTGTTGTCAAGAAACATTTCATTTTTTTAATATAATTTAATAGTTTGCATTCTATAAGGTATTAAACTTTATTTGGTTTATCTATTTTAACTTTCCGTGAACCGGTGTCCGGTGTGAGGTCTGAGATAAAAAAATTGTGTAGATACACACTACAGAAAAATTTTGTTATCAGATTGCAGGTTTGCCACCATCCAGTGTAGTACTTCTATACAACACTAGATCGTGCCACAAACTGTATCTACTATCTCAATACAGAATAATCTTAATATAATATGATTTAAATTTTTCCTAGACAAATGTGAAAGTCACCAAACCCAAATATACATGTATGGGGCCCATATAATATGGCACTGATGATATCAAATAAGTGTAAAATGTCATTTTGGTTAGGATTTTATCATTGGTTATGAAAAATTGTGTAGTATAGCAGTGCAAAATTTTTTTAATAAATATAAGTTGCTTAAGATAAGAATAAAAATATTATCATTGTTAAGTTAATACACTGCGAAAAAAAAAACAAAATTGCCAATAACCTGTACTGCAGTAACAGTATTGATATAAAGATTGTATATATGGGATGGCATGGTTTAGTGGGCTAGAGCGTCGGCATGACAAGCACAATACCGTGAGTTCGATTCTCACTGGCGCCGATTTGCCATTTTCAGTTAATTAATAATTGAAATTTGACGGAGGCCATAAGTAAAACGGACTCCCTATAAACTGGTTCGAAAGTCAGTTAAAGCCGGGGGTTTCCCTCTAATACTAGTCTACATAAATCCTGGACTTAGGGGATGATTAATTAAGTAGAATAGTACGAGTTAAACAAACATATAAACAAACATGTAATCTATATTTTTATGGAATTTTACTAAACTTCTGAAGCGCCTTCGCCAAAATTGCAAAAAATAAGCCCGTATGTGATTTTTTGGGAAAAACTAGTAACGAGATGTTAGATTAGATTTTGATTAGATTTATTTATACTTGCCACAGGAACCTTTACAAAATGTATGTTAGTATATACCTATGTTTGTATGTATGTTTGTTAGTTTGTAATTTACCATTGCAATTGAACACAACTGTTAAACCCATTTTTATGAAAACCTTTGATTTTTGTTCATTTTTTTAATATTTAAATAACTATTAATATTATCCTACTGTTTTAACTATATTTTTATGTATAAGGCAACTTTAGCTATGTCCAGGCATGACCACTTAATATCTACATCTTATAAATAAAAGAAAAAAAAATATTTGTTCAAAGTTAGGTATAGGAGTAAGGAATCTTTGAACGTTTATAGTTTTTCACGCTTATTCAATGATATGTTAGCTTCAGCATAATTTTAAACGCATGTTTATAGAGAGAAACAGGGCCGGATTCAGGGGCGTGCAGATTACCCGGGGTTCGGGCTCGAGGGGAGCCCGGTGTCGGACGTTTACAATAAACAGTTTATTTATGTATACTCCCCCAAAAGAAAGGCATCAAAACGAGCAAATATGCATAGCTTTTTCCAAGTGGACCATAGACCCTCAAATTCGTAAAAATTTTCGCCTGCCGCGCCAGAGCTTGCATTTTTTTTTTTGAAATTTAAATTACTGTTTTAAAATTAAAATGGACTATCAAAATAAAATAAACCATTAATAGGTTTCATTAAATAAATCATCCAATATCATTATATTTTAGGTAAAAGTTTTCTTACCTAAAATTTTGCGATTTTTGAATACCGATCTTAATCTATACTAAAAAATCACAAATACCAACATAACATGTTGAAAAGTACTAATATATACATCTAGGTATCTAAATAACAGCGGGTATCAAAATTTTTTACTTCAAAATATTAATAAAGTTATTAAATGAATGTAAATAAATTAGTGCATTTGTTCAAACCCAGGCAACCAAATCACGTTACAGAAACGTGAAAAAAACGTCACCCGATGCCTGGAATCACGTTTCCAAATGACGTTTTATTGACGTTAAAATCACGTGAATAAGTCCCACACAATGACGTGATCTTTCGACGTGCATGAAACGTGATCTTTTCGACGTGGATGAAACGTGATCTTTTCGACGTGAATGAAACGTGTTCTTTTCGACGTGGATGAAACGTGATCTTTTCGACGTGGATGAAACGTGATAAACGTGCAAATAAACATTTTTAATTATGTACCCACTAATAAAATAACCCCATACCGAAACCGTCTAATGTTATTTTTAAATAAAATTTCTAGTTACTTACTTGTGTTTATCTATAAAAGATTTTATCCTTTTATTTTAAAAATAAAGTTTGGCTGGAGAAGAATAGGTTCAGCAAATAGGCTTGTCGGAATAACGCGCCATAATTGAAAATTTCAAGTATAACTACAAAACCTATTTCATATGAATATATCTTATCGATAAAGTCAAAATTACATGAGTTTTTTTTTATTTATTGACTTTTAATTGTAATAAATTTATTTATTTTATTTATTTATTTGTTTATAGTCATTCTGGGACCTCGAAGGTGTTTTATACCATAATAGACTGGTTACATTACAATGCTTAAAGATAATTAAAATATATATATATATATATATATATATAATGTGAGAAATGGATACGTAACAAAATTCTAGTTGCGACAGTAAAAAGTAAATAGAAAAAAAAAAGCATTATTTTTCTATTATATGAATATATGTTCTTACATATGTCAATAAATAAATAATTAGAAATACCTACATACTTTGTTTATTTCTTATAGTGTTACATAGGCATGGAGAGCCCCAAATAAGCTCTTGGCTTGTGCTAGGGGCTCTCCATTAATTTTGAAAAAAAAAACTGCAGTTCCAATTTTGATTGATTTTTACATAAAATTTATAAATTACTTTCTTCGCGCTCCACTCCATTTCCATAGTTTCTCCTCTCCTTCATATCTCTTTACAGCCATAATTCTAATAACAATTTTGCTTCTTACATCACAATTTCATTAAAAAAAATATATTTAAAAATTGACATGACATGACGTCTTTTTGTCAAATACTCAAATACAGGTACTTCTAATTATTTATTTGTTGACGTCACTTGTCTGACTATTTTTTGACGTGATAAAAACGTTACTGAAGCGACGTTTTTTTTTGGGCACCGTATGAAGTTTCATTTAGGTCATATTTTGGGCAGCTTGCGACTTGACCCCCTTTTCGACGTCTTTCTCACGTGATAAAGACGTGATCCGTCATCTTGTGGTTGCCTGAGAAGTTTACCCCACAGTTCAAAGTATCCCCCGCTCACGGTACCATTATTTAAAAGAGCAGAAAAACTTAAGTTTAAAGATTGGTTTTAATCCGTCAAACGGTATAGCCTCTGAATCCTTTGGACTCTATGGAGCCCATACTCCAAACTTCCAAACGAACATAAAAAAATCGTTCTTTCGGAATTTATAGACCTTAAAATGAATATATACATTTTCATTAACTTAACTTTCTTCTCTCTTGAGGTAGTTTGAAAGTAAAAAAACATGTTTTGTTGAATAGTGTTATTTATAAATGAATGATACATTTATTACGCCAAAGTGTATATTTTTATTGACTGATATGGAAATATGAATAATGTTATTTCTTTTCTTGTGTTATTTTTTCTTAACCTTTATTATTATAAAGGCCATCCATACCTACATTTTTACCGAGAAATGTAAAAATAGAATTTCCCCAAGAATTTATTACAACCAATGTAATATACCCATATGGGTTTAACAATATATCTTTTATTATGGACACCAAAACATCCATACCAAGCAAAATAAGAGTTTCAAAACACATCGTTTTTACAGAAGAATAGGACATCGGGGTTTTGACTTGAATATGTTGTGGGTGTGAAAACACCTACTAGACATGTCTCACTGTGCTTCTAAACCCTCGTTAGGTATAATAATAATAATAATAATAATAATAATAATAATAATAATAATAATCTTTATTTGCCCAACAGTTTGCACCAATTCTAGGGCAAAAATACATATATACAATTATATATAAAAATATACAAAATAAATAATATATATGGATACATAAATACACAATTTTAACCTATTATTGTAGGTTGTTAGTGTATAAAAGTGAGTTTAGAGAACACGCGTTAATATCAATGGATCTGTTTAACGAATTAAAGTTATTACATATTATATTTATTGGCGATCTAACCATAACGTTAGTCCTGCTAAAATTACAAATAAAAGTATCCTCACGTCTCGAACCCAAACGCGGCACTCTGAAATTGATTTGCCTGAGTAAGTCCATGCAATCAATTCCATTGTGAAGCAGTTTATATAGAAAACATAGGGAAAAATTTATTCGTCTAGTCTTAAGTGACAGCATATTAAAGCGGTTTAACAGTTCAATATTGTCGTATCCTTGAGCAGGATAGACTCCTTCACGTTTAAAATAAAGAAATTTTGCAAATCTTCTATTCACTGCTTCCAAGGCATCAGTATGAACTACATATGTGGGATACCAGACAAGAGAGGCATACTCTAGTCTGGATCTCACATATGCATAATATAATGACTTAAGGCATAATACATTATTAAAAGATTTTGAATTTCGAATTATAAATCCCAACATCTTAGAAGCAGAAGAACAGACTTGGGATATGTGACATGAAAAAGATAAAGTCGTATCAAATACAACCCCTAGATCTTTCAACTCATAGCATCTCTCAAGCGGAGTACCGTTTATATGATACTGGTAGTCTATTATATTATGTTTAGTTGAATATGACATGTATTTACATTTTTTAATGTTAAGATTTAACTTATTACGAATGCACCAGTCCCATAAAAGGTTAATTTGATTTTGCAGCAAAATACAATCGTTAATAGACTTAATTATTAAATAAAATTTGAAGTCGTCCGCAAACAATAACCGATCACAGTCTATACATAAAGGCAGATTATTAATGAAAATTAGGAAAATTAAAGGTCCCAGATTAGAACCCTGGGGAACACCAGAAGTAGAAAAGTATAACTAATAATGCAAAAGTCATTTTATTTTCAAAAAGGTGTAAAATTTATGGAGCGAGCCCCAAAAATAAAACAAAATTTCTTTCATTACAGGGTGATCCATCATCCGACTCCCAATGACTTTCCTCGAACACGCACACAAAAAAATAATATATTAAATCAAGAATGTTTATTTGTTTATTTGTTTATACTCATTTTTTGACCTTTAAGAAGGTAGTTTATACATACTTAGTGTTATAATTACAACAATTTAGATTATATTTAATTTAATTTACAACAGAGGACCGAAGACAATGTTTTCTTTACTCTCCACCATTACATGTCACACGTAAATAACGAATATAACGAAAAGAATATATTCTTCTTTTAAGAGAATATATTCTTCTTTTAAGCATATCCTTTTATATTTGAGAATATATTCTTCTTTCAAGCATACCATATTCTTATTATTTATTATTTCATATTTAAAGCAAAATTTTGCTTTAAAGGAGAATATATTCTCTTCGTTATATCCAAATCACACATTCTTGATTAAAGATAATATTTTTCTGTGTGCGCAAAAAGTAATTATTTAAATTATAATAAATGTTATTATTAGAAAACATAGGCCTTTGCCCTATTATAGGGCCCCTATAGGGCATAACTTCTACTCATAAATTTTACTCTAAACTATGTATATTTAAACATATTTGACTTTTTTTGATTTGGTTTTTAATGTTTAGTAATACAGCCTGTTCCAGAACTCGCGTACCGAAATTTAAGAGGTGATTCTACATCCAAAAATATGAAAAAAAGTTTCTATAAAGGTTGGTCCGGAAATGAGCCCTAAGGGAGCTACGGCCCTTCGAAGATGACGTATTGAATGGGGAACAAAAAAAAAGCACCAATAAAATTTTAATGCTGCAGGGTGTTTCTTCATTTAAAACTGAGCAAAAAAGTATTATACACCAAAACACCTAAATTTAATATTAAAGGAGTAATAGCCTTTTAAAAAGTAACGTTTTTGGTGGCACAAAATGTTACTTCCTCTTAATTGCATTTTTTTTTGATAACGGTTGCTCCTACAGTGTTACACTATATGATATTTTATATGTATTTTTACTCTAGAAATCTATATTTTTTACAACAAATCCAAAAAACATACACATAGAAAAGTTTGGGGCGAAAATGTTTTAAGCCTCATATATTTTGTTCGTCTGGGCACGCCTCTGGATAAATTAAAAAAATAAATTAACATACACTTATTGCCCTTATTAATACTAGTATACATGCAAAAGCTTGCCGCTCTAGCTTAAACGGTACCCGAGTTATTAATTAAAAACCTTATTTTTATTACAATTTTAAAGGGCCCTAGATCCCTTAGGACTCATTTCCGGACCAACCTTTATAGGAACTTTTTTTATATTTTTGGATCTAGAATCACCTCTTAAATTTTGGCATGCCAGTTATGGATCACCCTGTATAAAGTAGTATAAAGTTTAGATCTTTAGTTTTTTGTTGTAAAAATCAAAATCTAGTATTTAAATTATATTTCTATTTTTATTTGTTTTTGAATTAATAATAACGTCAATTACTCCTAACCAGACTAGTCTGGTATATTAAATACAAAAAGTCTCAAATACTTTTGGGCGCAGATATTTGACGGTTAATAAGTTCGCTTGGTTTGGATGGTGTTTTTCTGCAATTTTTAATTTTTTGTTTCCGACCCCTGATTTTTTACAGGAAAATTGTTATTATAAAATATCAGTTAAGTTCTCCAGTTTTTCAATTTAAAGAAATTTAAGATACACCCTGTCGAGATACGTAAGTTGTTTTAGAGGTGTAAAAAAAGTAGTTTTTGGAAACTTGTGGAAAAGTTTGGTTGTGCAGAGTCGCAGAAAAGAGCTGAGAGAACGTGTTGAGTAAATTTGAGTTAAACTATTATCTGGCCATAGTAGTAAAAAGTTTTTAGTTTTTTATCAATATTGTGTAATTTTTTATTTACAGTTTTATAAAAAGTGGGAAAATGGTGGGGTGAAATCGATCACTAGCTAATTGGTCTAAATAAAGCTTTCTTTGTCATTAAAGTTTTTTTTGTGAGTTTGTTTTGTAGGAAATCCAAGTACTTTTAGTAAGTCCTTTACACTAACCCCCTCACAAACCATTTAAGAGATAATTTTTAAGTTTAAGATAATATGTACCTTTTTGATAACAAATACACGTTTTTTTACTAGTTTTTTGACTTTTTTCTTTTTTTAAAAACGAATTTTTTCTTTTTAAACGAGGATAAATGATCGGTTTTACTCTTGAAGTTACTAGGGTCAAATATACGTGAAATAAAAGAGGTTATCGGTTTCACCTTCCTAGTACGGGGTCAAAATCGATCAACTTTTCAAAAAAAAATATATATAAAAAAACTACTGGTTATTTTGAGAGTGTTGGCAGTTATAAATGCTCGAAACTTCAAGCTTGGACATATATTTTTTTTTCGATTTTTATTTTATGTAAGAAAACCGAAAAAAATCCAAAAAACAGCAAATTTTGACCGGTTTCACCCCCGTTGACGGTACATTCCAGATCTCGAGCGAGCTCACCCAATAGTTTTTTTTGCAGTTATTTAAAAAACTGAGGTCAGCGAGATTTTTTACTGTTAAATGTTTTTCAGCGCACAAAAATACGTAAGAAAAATATAGTCTGGTTAAGAGTAATTGACGTTTTTTTGTGGGCCTGTGTTATTGATGATTATAGTTAATGTTTTAAATCAATGGTTTTTAATCATGTGTTAATTTAAGATTAAGATATCAAAAAATTAAAATACAATGTTGGCTCAATAAATACTACCTACTATGGTATGCGTTTAATTTTTAATCAGATATAGGTAATCACGGTGTGCCTTAAACAAAGTTAAATGGAAAGTCAAACCACCCCGGATTTTTTAATTTTAGGTTGTTTTTGGGACATTTCCAAACAGTTTTTCACAAAAATTGAAATCGCTCACGAAGCCGTTTTTAAATAAAGTCATTCTTCTTCTTCTTCTTCTTCTTCTTCTTCTTCTTCTTCAAGTTTTTCCTGACATCACAATAAGGATTTCAATATAATCACGACCATTCACACTCCTACTTTCTTAATGTCGACCGTGCACGGTGGTTATATTTTGGACATTAACAAAGTAGGCGTGTGAATGGTCGTGATTATATTGAGTATCATGGGTAGTAGCTATGCTATAGGGTGTGTTATAGAAAAAAATCCGTATTGTGATGTCAGGAAAAACTTGAAAAAGAAGAAGAATGACTTTATTTAAAAACGGCCTCGTGAGCGATTTCAGTTTATGTCAAAAACTGTTTTGAAATGTCCCAAAAACAACCTAAAATCAAAAAATCGGAAAAAAAATATTGAAAAAAATGTGTATTTCAATACTTTTATATATTGAAAATATAAAAGTAAAAATCCGGAGTGGTTTGACTTCCCATTTAACTTTGTTTAAGGCACACCGTGTAATATAATTGCTCTAGCACAATATCAAGTGTACCCGTTCTACTCCGCCTTGTCGATCAGCTATCCGCCCGTCTAAAAGCCCTTTCGGATTACTTACCAAAGTTGCGGTTATGTTATGTTTGGTAAATACCATTATTATATTGATTCAAACTGCATCCGAATATCTTGGTTACACTGACTGGTTAACATAACCTATTTTTTTATTGTTTTGTCAAAATTTTTCGTTATGCCACCCGTTTATTTAAAATTCTACTGGGCATAGATCCATTAAAAATACCTATCTACATTAAACAAATCCAAACTATAGGTTTTCTGTGACAAGCTTATAAACAAAACAAAAAGATTTTAGAAAACAGATGTGATAAGAACCAAAACGCGATAACTGCTCTCACGGTAACAGATTTTACTACCAATTGGTTCAACCCCACGTAACCATAGCAATCCGAAATCATACGGTAAAAAGCATAAGTATGACTAAAACGTTGGTAACTAAAACGAAAAGGCTTTAAGCGTCTAGATAATGTACCTGCCCCGTTACCATATATATATATATATATATATACAGTTTATATTCTTTATAATGTCTAATCGACGGTTAAACGTGCTGTATATACAGGGCTATTCTTTTAAATGGTACATCCCCCGTAACTTTTGAAGGGGATGAGATATAAACTTCAAATGTGGAGTATGTATATCACAGAACCAAAACTATAATTTGCCATATTTTTAAATTTTTTATTGGGTAAGGTGGAAAATGATAGCTTTTATTATGTTATATGCATATTCCAAGATTGAATTTTATATATCATCCCGTTCAAACGTTATGAGTGGTGTACCGTTTAAAAGAACAACCCTGTATATAATTACATACACTGGAAAAAATTTGAAATTACAGAGTTTACTTACAAATGTGATGCAATTGCATTAAAAGTATCCATTAAAGGTTCCTAATTTAAATATTCCTATTTAGAATTTTATTATTTATAATATTATTATAGAATTTATTACAATGGGTGATACATTTTAGGTACAAGGAAATATCTTATGAACCTTGCGCTCTTACCATAATTCTAATTCTCGTAAAAAGATACACATGTTACATGTTTGTTTAACCTCGTACTATTCTACTTAATTAAGCATCCCCTACACTGAAAAAAATAGGGGTAAAATTACACAATAATTAGTAAATTTAAATAGCAATAATACTGCAATTATCTTAGTGAAAATAGAAAATATATATATTTTTAACTGTTGTTAGTTTTATACAATAATCAGTATTTTTACTTTCTCCATTAAGAATTTTACTATTAGCATTGTACAAGTACAAATTAATTTTAAAGAACTTTTTATCTTTTAATGTAAATTAACAAAACCTTATTAATTTTACAAATAAAATTGTGTTATTACTACAGTTATTGTTAATTTACCTTAATAAGACTAGCAACGAAGCAGAACAGCCTGATGCGTGCTCCTCCTTGTACCAGTTGATGCCGTAGCACGTTGTTTTGAGACGCTGGCAAAGGTTTTTTTTTTTTTAATTTAGCTGTGTTTTGTTTAGTGTTGTTATATTTATAATCAGTAGGTAAGTTATCCCTGTTATTTAGATGTTATTTTGTAGTTTTTGTAGGTGTAGGTTACATTTTGGCTAATATATTCATAGTTGTGCAGAGCTGTCGGCAGGTAATTTTTTTAAGAAGAATAGGTTTTTATTTGTGTTAATACCAAATAAAGATAGTCTTAGTTATAGTATAGATTGAGTTTTACAATTTGCTTTTGAAATATTTTAATGATCTCTAACCATTTGCGAGATAGAATGCATGGACCGGACATATGAAACACCCTGTACACAGAGACAATTATTCTAGTTTAGTAGTATTATAGTAGTATAGTTTTTAAAATATTTATGTAATATGATAAAAACACCTTTCAGTTTATAATGTGTTTTCTTTGTAGTTTCAACTTCATACCAACACTATTTGTTTTCCATTTTCTTTTCTATACATAGCAGTAAAATTGAAGATTCAGTTTTAATTTTACAAAAAAAATTGAATTTCATTATTAATTTTGCAAAATTTTAAGTTTCGATAACATTTCGCAAATATAATGTGAAATTAAACTGCGTTTAAAAAAAAATATGTAGCTTCTTGTTTGCAACTTGTAAAAACACTGTAATAATTATGGTAGATATATGAAATATTTGTAATATTAATGTGTACAATTACAAATAAGTCGTTTATTTAAGCAATAAATTTACAATATTTTTGTAAATATACTATAAAAGAAATTAAAACTGCTAGTATAAATGAAACAAATATAAACAACGATTGGAAATATAGTATGGTAATTTTACTCGTCTCTTATGAATTTTAAGTATTTTTTTGTAATATTATCAATACTATTGTGATAATTTAAACAAATGTTTTGTAATATTAGAAAAAAATTTAATACTTATTTTTACATAACTAGTAGTAAAAATATATTAAGCTAATAAATTTACTTTGATAGTGTTTGGCAAAAAATAACCAGCGATAGTTATAATAATTTTACAAAATAATTTTTTCAGTGTAAGTCCAGGAATTGTGTGAGCTAGTGTTAGAGGGAACACCGGCTTTAACTTACCTTCGGACCAGTTTTTATGGAGTTGTCTCTGTTTTACATGTCGCCTTCGCCAAATTTCAAATATTAATTAACTGAAAAAGGCAATCGACACGCGTGAGACTCGAACTCAGTCTAGCTGGCGTGTTCAGTATTTGAATTAAACGCATTAACCCACTCGTTTTCCCATAAGTAAGGAGTTGTCCATAAAGTGTTAATTATGACTCCTTTCATTGTAAAAAATAAATAGAATCATAGGTAATGTGTTAGCATGCAGGTAATTTAGATGTAATATTCATATAAAATCATAAAATTACACGTAAAATCTCGTAAATTTTACTTGTACCTGCAATACAAGTCCTGCATAGCAACACATAACCTATGATTCTGCATGTAAATTTACATATTTATTTTTACAGTGTACTCTGTAAAATTTACTATTTATGTAATTTTACATGTAATTTTACATGTAATGTGCATATAAAATTGTAAAATTACATGTAATATTGCATTACATCTAAAATCTAGTAAATTTTACATGTAGTTGCATTGAATCACATTTACATGCAGAATAATGTCTAATTTCATATTTATTTTTTATAGTGTTCCCACGTCATCTTTTAAGATAAATTAATTTTAATATATATCGCATATTAGAGGGGGCATACTCATTCAGAAAAGATGACATTCCTTTCAAAGGGATGCCATGGTCATATAAATACCCAAAAGGTATATACTTTTGACTAAATTACATCAAAAAACCTAAAAGGTATACAGGTACCGTTCAAGTATTACGTAAAGCATATTTTGACAATTTTGGACTTTTTCTAATTTCCATTTTTATTTTTTTTTTCATATTTTGGATTTTTTTCTATAAAAAAAATATATTTCTTTTTACACAGAGAACATGTATAAACTATAGGGAAATGGCTTGTTTGCAGCATTTACACTAAATTAGTCGTAATGTAATTCTAACAATCGATATTGGTCACCATTCACCGTAACTGTATATTATATTGCAAAAAAAAATAATAAAAATAATTGACTAATAAAAAAGTTATTAAAATTTTAAATGGTAAAGACTTATTAGCCACCCTGTATAAAAAAAATATAAATAAATACATATAATTGATTATGTTATTTATTTATAAAAGTAATAGTAAACATATACAGGGTGTCCCATTAACTTTCCTACAGGCAGGCACTATCTTAAAAACTGTAAGAGATATCAAAAATCTAAAAAGTAGGTCAATTAGATATTCTTAGTAGGCTTTCTATTTATGTAATCGGTAAGGTTCTAAAACTCACCCCCTAACCCCCAGCAGCCCCTGGGTCACGTGATGCATTATTTGAAAGGTATTTTTATTTTGATTAAAATTCATTTTTAATTTTTAAAATCCGATAAGCCGTTTCGGAGATATTATTATTATTATTATTATTATTAATATTATTATTATTATTATTATTATTATTATTATTATTATTATTATTATTATTATTATATACAGAAGTGAGCGGCATAGCCGATGAAACTCTGTTCTACAATGAATACATTAATAATCATAAAAAATTTCAAAAAATTAAAATTAATAGTTTACCAAATATAACCAACTGACCTAGAGGTCTTTTTGATGAAGACACGCATTAAGGCCTAAACAGAAGCTTGCATAAGAACATAAAACATAAGAATGCGAATGGCGGCACATCAAGCCTATCACGGAATATCTTCGGAACGGCTTATCCGATTTTAAAAATCAAAAATTAATTTTAATCGGAATAAAAATATCTTTCAAATAAGGCATCATGGCCATATTGCTATTTATGATTTCAAAGTTGGGGTGGTGAGTTTTAGAACCTTACCGATTACACAAATAGAATGCTTGCTAATAATATCTAATTAAACTACTTTTTAGATTTTTGATATCTCTTAAAGTTTTCAAGATAATGCCTGTAGGAAAGTTAATGGGACACCCTGTATATATGAAGTAAAAACATATAAAATACACATGAAGAATAAAGACAAAACTTATTAATAATAAATAAAGTAAACGTACCTAATAAATTAACTATGAATATTTCCCCCAGGGGGAGACATAAATTAATTAAGTGGGGGGGGGGGACCCTAATTTTATTTTATTTTTTTAGCTAAAATTCTACACAAAATTTTGTTATGGTATTTTATTACAACATGAGGGGGACTTTTAAAAAATTCATTTTTTTTAAATGCCCTTGAGCATTACATATCTTCATGGCTTGTTTATCTTAAACCATTTGATTTGTGCTGAAATATTTAGGTCTGCTCATAAATTAAATCAATCAATCAATTTTTAAACAAATAAAAAGACAATAGAACAATTAAATTTCATAATCATAATCTATATCAAACCGTAAGATAATAAATATTTAAATAAACCATACGCATATACATTGATTATAATGAATGGTATGGTACCATTGGTACTGCTAAAAAATAGCATGGCACTTTTTCCTTTTACCGCAATCTCAGGGCTGGAACACCCTAACTTACCAGCGAGACAGTACCACAAACTGCCATCAGTCAATGCTAAGCAATCAGCCCAATAAGATCACTAATCTTAAAAAAGTACTACTCACAGTTGGTACCACTTTCAGTTTTAAAACAAGTGCAAGTGACTTCGAACTCTCGATCTCGATACGAACTCGCCTACTGAAAACGTGAAAAAAATAACTGTTTTTTAACAATGAACATTTAAAAGACTAATCAAACACAAAATGATTTTGAAGAGTGCCATATTTTCGGCCGTTTTGGCATTTTATTTCGTTAATATTCAAGCAAAAGATTGTTTGAGTAGTAAAAAATCAAATTCTAAATTAATATGTTATTACGGAAAATTGACTGATATTAATAATTGTGAATGTAGCCATGTGGTACTACCCGCGAATTCTGATGTTAAATCTATCGAGAGATTAAGGGAAAATGTTAAAGGAGTCAAAGTGCTTATCAGCGTTAACGAATTTAATCAGGTAATTTATTATTAATTTATATTTCTTCTTAAAATATTGCTAATAAACAAGATTATAATATATTATATTATATAAAACTGTTGGTCTTTATTTTAGATAAAAACAAAAAATAATATAATAATTTGACGTAAAAAAAAGTCCAAACTAAGTAAAAATAATATATATTTTTTATTGTTCCGATATTATTAGGTACTATACTAAAATAAGTAAAAAATATATTTATAATTAAAAAAAAATGATAAAGTACCAAGCAAAAGATTGTTTAAGCAGTAAAAACTCAAATTCTAATCTACTATGGAAAATTGACTATTTAATTATTAACAATAGCGAATCTAGCCATGTGGTACTACCCGCGATTCTGATATTTTTTTAACTGCAACTTTACATAAAAGCAAAAAATAATAATATATTATTTTCACATAAACCATTAAATATTCATTTTTAACAATGAACATTTAAAAGACTAATAAAGCACAAAATGCCCTATTTTTGGCCATTTTAGCATTCTGTTCCGTTAGGATTCAAGCAAAAGGTTATTTGAGTAGTAAAAAATTAAATTCTAAATTAATATGTTATTACGGGAAATTGACTGATATTAATAATTATGACTGCGGTACTACCCGCGAATTTTGATGTTAAATCTAAGACTTAAAATCTCTTCGTTAATGAATTTAATAAGGTAATTTATTATTGATTTATATTTCTTCTTAAAAGGTTGCTAACAAAAGAGATTATAATATATTATATTATATAAAAAAAGTCCAAACCGTTCGTCTTTATTTCAGATAAAAACAAAAAGAAAATATAATATTATAATAATTTGACATAAAACAACTCTTAACTAAGTAAAAAATATATATTTTTTATTGTTCCGATATTAAGTATTACCCTGTTGAAAATGGCTGGTCTGGGCGGGTATAAATGGTGCACAAACCCATCATTTTCAACAGGGTATACTAAAATGAAAAAAAAATATTTATAATTAAAAAAAAAATGAAAAAGTACCCTGCAAAAGATTGTTTAAGCAGTAAAAACTCAAATTCTAATCTAGTACGAAAAATTGATTGTTATAAACAATGCCGAATCTAGCCATGTGGTACTACCCTCGAATTCTGATATTTTTCTTAACTGCAACTTAACATAAAAGTGAAAAATTGTAATATATTATTTTCACATAAACCATTAAATAATTGATTTTCAACAATGAAAATTTAAAAGACTAATCAAGCACAAAATGCCCTATTTTTGGCCGTTTTAGCATTTTGTTTCATTAGCATTCAAGAAAAAGATTGTTTGAATAGTAAAAAATTAAATTCTAAACTATTATATTATTACGGAAAATTGACTGATAATAATAATAGTAAATGTGGTACTACCCGCGAATTCTGATGTTAAATCTATCGAGAGATTAAGGGAAAATGTTGAAGGAGTCAAAGTGCTTATCAGCGTTAACGAATTTAATCAGGTAATTTATTATTAATTTATATTTCTTCTTAAAATATTGCTAACAAACAAGATTATAATATATTATATTATATAAAACTGTTGGTCTTTATTTTAGATAAAAACAAAAAATAATATAATAATTTGACGTAAAAAAAAGTCCAAACTAAGTAAAAATAATATATATTTTTTATTGTTCCGATATTATTAGGTACTATACTAAAATAAGTAAAAAATATATTTATAATTAAAAAAAAATGATAAAGTACCAAGCAAAAGATTGTTTAAGCAGTAATAACTCAAATTCTAATCTACTATGGAAAATTGACTATTTAATTATTAACAATAGCGAATCTAGCCATGTGGTACTACCCGCGATTCTGATATTTTTTTTAACTGCAACTTTACATAAAAGCAAAAAATAATAATATATTATTTTCACATAAACCATTAAATATTCATTTTTAACAATGAACATTTAAAAGACTAATAAAGCACAAAATGCCCTATTTTTGGCCATTTTAGCATTCTGTTCCGTTAGGATTCAAGCAAAAGGTTATTTGAGTAGTAAAAAATTAAATTCTAAATTAATATGTTATTACGGGAAATTGACTGATATTAATAATTATGACTGCGGTACTACCCGCGAATTTTGATGTTAAATCTAAGACTTAAAATCTCTGCGTTAATGAATTTAATAAGGTAATTTATTATTGATTTATATTTCTTCTTAAAAGGTTGCTAACAAAAGAGATTATAATATATTATAATATATAAAAAAAGTCCAAACCGTTCGTCTTTATTTCAGATAAAAACAAAAAGAAAATATAATATTATAATAATTTGACATAAAACAACTCTTAACTAAGTAAAAAATATATATTTTTTATTGTTCCGATATTATTAAGTATTACCCTGTTGAAAATGGCTGGTCTGGGAGGGTATAAATGGTGCACAAACCCATCATTTTCAACAGGGTATACTAAAATGAAAAAAAAATATTTATAATTAAAAAAAAAATGAAAAAGTACCCTGCAAAAGATTGTTTAAGCAGTAAAAACTCAAATTCTAATCTAGTACGAAAAATTGATTGTTATAAACAATGCCGAATCTAGCCATGTGGTACTACCCTCGAATTCTGATATTTTTATTAACTGCAACTTAACATAAAAGTGAAAAATTATAATATATTATTTTCACATAAACCATTAAATAATTGATTTTCAACAATAAAAATTTAAAAGACTAATCAAGCACAAAATGCCCTATTTTTGGCCGTTTTAGCATTTTGTTTCATTAGCATTCAAGAAAAAGATTGTTTGAATAGTAAAAAATTAAATTCTAAACTATTATATTATTACGGAAAATTGACTGATAATAATAATAGTAAATGTGGTACTACCCGCGAATTCTGATGTTAAATCTATAGAGAGATTAAGGGAAAATGTTAAAGGAGTCAAAGTGCTTAACGAATTTAATCAGGTAATTTATTATTAATTTATATTTCTTCTTAAAATATTGCTAACAAACAAGATTATAATATATTATATTATATAAAACTGTTGGTCTTTATTTTAGATAAAAACAAAAAATAATATAATAATTTGACGTAAAAAAAAGTCCAAACTAAGTAAAAATAATATATATTTTTTATTGTTCCGATATTATTAGGTACTATACTAAAATAAGTAAAAAATATATTTATAATTTAAAAAAAATGATAAAGTACCAAGCAAAAGATTGTTTAAGCAGTAAAAACTCAAATTCTAATCTACTATGGAAAATTGACTATTTAATTATTAACAATAGCGAATCTAGCCATGTGGTACTACCCGCGATTCTGATATTTTTTTTAACTGCAACTTTACATAAAAGCAATATTATTAAGTATTACCCTGTTGAAAATGGCTGGTCTGGGCGGGTATAAATGGTGCACAAACCCGTCATTTTCAACAGGGTATACTAAAATGAAAAAAAAATATTTATAATTAAAAAAAAAAATGAAAAAGTACCCTGCAAAAGATTGTTTAAGCAGTAAAAACTCAAATTCTAATCTAGTACGAAAAATTGATTGTTATAAACAATGCCGAATCTAGCCATGTGGTACTACCCTCGAATTCTGATATTTTTCTTAACTGCAACTTAACATAAAAGTGAAAAATTGTAATATTATTTTCACATAAACCATTAAATAATTGATTTTCAACAATGAAAATTTAAACAACTAATAAAGCACAAAATGAACTATATTTGGCCGTTTTAGCATTTTGTTTCATTAGCATTCAAGAAAAAGATTGTTTGAATAGTAAAAAATTAAATTCTAAACTATTATATTATTACGGAAAATTGACTGATAATAATAATAGTAAATGTGGCCATGTGGTACTATCCGCGAATTCTGATAGATCGAGAGATTAAGGGAAAATGTTGAAGGAGTCAAAGTTCTTATCAGCGTTAATGAATTTAATCAGGCAAATAATTAATTTATATTTCTTCTTAAAATGTTACTTACAAATGTGATTAAGCTATCTAACCCCTTTCTCCTTTATTCATTAAGAACATTTACAAGAATAAAAATTACGTCTAACCACACGTTAGTGGTACTATGTGCTTGAGACACACAAGTCTTCAACTTGCTACAATTTAAAGTCTCCAGACTAGGAGAGGTATGAGTAGTTGTCTATATCTAGCAATAGATGGCGCATAAGTCTACATCAATCTAATGACTATATTCATTTTGCGAATAAAGTCTACACTGTAAATGAAAATATGGTAATTTCACAGCAAATAAAGTAGGTCATATGTTACCAGAAAAGAAAGTGGTAAATTTAAATCAGTACTGTAAATTCACTGTTATCTGTAAAAATGTGATTTTTATTTTGGTATCGTTTGTAGAATATAAGTTATAATTATGGTAATTTTCGGAACTGTCTGTAAAAGTGCCGGGGTTTTGGACCACATGCATGAATTTTAATGCAAAATTATTATACTGACAGAAAAAGTGCTGAGATTTTACTAAACCGAGAAATATTGAGGTTAAATTAATATATATTATAAATTTACATTCTGACATGGTGAATTTGCTATAAGTTAATACTACTGAAAGATTGACGGACAAATAGAGTGTAAAAACGTTTTCTTAATCAGCATGCAGAGTTTGCTCTTGTTACTGAAGAGGGCCAGCAGCCTGAAACTGTCAGTCTACCTATATCACTCTACGATGATTAGAAAATAGATTGATGGAATAATAAATACATAAAGTATCTTTAAATTAAAAATACAAAATTTAAAAAAAGTACCTACGAAGAAAATTTGTTGTTTGAGCATTAAAAATATTAAATTTTAATTTACTGTTTTTAAGGAAAACGAAACGAAACGGAATCGGAAACGAAACAGAAAACGAAATGAAAAATTAACTAATTATCTGACCTCTTTTTTCATAATTTACATTACAAAAGCAAAAAATAATATATTAATTTGACATAAACAAGTAAGTTGTAAAGATGTTGGTTTATTATTATGGTCTGTTTTTTCAATCAAGATAGTAAATTAAAAATCGCACAGTAAATACTTTTACAACAGGTTTGAATAGTATATGTTTGTGTATGGAATATAGTTACGTTTTATGAAATAAACAACGCAGTATATTCGCACATCCAATATTCAAACCTGTTGTGAAAATATTTACTGTGCGATTTTTAATTTAATATCTTGCTTGATGAAACTGACAATAATAAATAATATAGTATATTATATCTAGAGAAAAATGTAAATAAATAATTTTAAAAATTAACATTTTGATAGTGCATATTTTTGGCCAGTTAGGAATTTTGTTTTGACCATATCTATAGATCTAAGCAAAAGATTTTCTGATAAATTATAAATTAATATTTATATACTTATTATTGGAAATTGATGTAATAATAATAATAATAATAATAATAATAATAATAATAATAATAATAATAATAATAATAATAATAATAATAATAATAATAATAATAATAATAATAATTATTATTATTATTATTATTATTATTATTATTATTATATTATTAATAATAATTATTATATTATTATCAGTAATCGGAATAAACTCAGTTATGACTCATCAACGTTAAAAATAAACACAAAAACATAGCCTTACGGAATAATTTTGCCGAATTATGAGGGAAATTTTTATAAAGGTCACTAAATCGAAACATTTGACGACTAATTTGTTACACACAACAATATTGACTATACGTATTAACTATAAATATGTATATATATCTGTGTTTTTCAAAGATAAAACCGATATTCGATTTTTATCTTTTAAGAATACGCAAGTTTTTAATTTTTATTTATCGATAACATTTTTCCCACCTAACTCGTTTAAATGGAATCATTAAAAAAGATAAAAAGAAATAAAAATGTAAATATTTAAAACCTCGCGTCAACGCTAGAATCGACGCCGCGCCTATGCGAGCACTGGAAATTCGCCGATGTCTGATTATTATTGATGTAATTATGAAAACTACTAAAGTAGTCAAAGCGCTTATCAGCGTTAATAAATTTAGTCAGATAAATTACACTGGCCTGCATTTAAAAACTTTTTAAAAGCTTTTTGTATTTCTTTAAGTGATTTATATATATTTATTTTATATTAAAGCGTCTGCGCTATATTAAAGCATCCGCGCTATATCTATATAATATTATACGGTAGATTCCATTTTTTTTTAAATCTTTCTAGTCAAAAAATCTTGAATATAAATTTGTTTTATACATAAATAAGCACCTTTTTTTTTAATGTCAGTCTGTCCATCCGTCCGTCCGTCTGATATCACAATTTTTGTGAATACGATAACTCAAGAACGAATAATCCGATCGACTTTTTATAATTAGCAGTGTTAAAAATGGCCATATGAAAAAAAAATCAGATGATTTTTGTCACTTAATTTTATGCCTGGACCCCTACGTTACAGTCTCGTCTTAAAGTTCTTTCTATTTTTTATGCGATGAGAAAAAATCGAGAAATTAAAAATTATTAGAGTGCAAGGAGAATTACGAAACAAGTATAAACTGCCAAAAAGCAAATTTGCTGCTGAGGTGTGTTATTAGTTTATGTCGGTTTATATTTTAAAATCTGTCCATATCAAACCTAACCGTAAAATAATAATATTAAAAAAAAAATATAATCATGTAAATTTATTGTTATAAACAGTATATTATAATACAAGTACCTATAATTTTATAATATAATTATAGTATATTAAAGTACTAGTTTCATAACATACGTTTTTAGCGCACGAGTACAAGTTTAAAAAACGAGCCGCTTGCGGTGAGTTTTCTAAAGTACTAGTACGCTAAAAACGTGTTATGAAACGAGTGCTTTATACAATTTTTTCTATTTTGCTCTAAAATTTTAAAAAACTTACATTTAAATTGATGACTGATTTAGGGATTTTTGTTTCGAATTGGCCTTACAGTTTTCGACATGTTTAAAATTCGAAGAATGAATATTATTTTGATATATTTTATAGTAATTTCTTCTCTTTTCCACTGCAAGCAACCAAGCCACAATTTTAACAGGGTAAAACATAACCTAAACACAAAATTTTCTAGAAGATTAAACTTTAAACCGACGTTCACAATTGCACGGCAAACGTCAAGAGATAGACTTTTGTCTGTTGCCAACCCAAAAGAAAAAAATGTAGAGACCTCTTATGGACCTATAAGAACACGCAAAATGCGTGATTATGGGCTTATAAGAGTCGCAAAATAGAAAAAATTGATATTAAAGGTATTCTTAAACTCCATATCATTTTGAATAAGATTAATCCAAATTTTTATAGGTCACCTATTTGATTGGCACCAACTTCTCTGCAAAAAGTGCTCTACATACATTTATATTAATCTTATTATGGAAACTTTTCTGATATTCTAATATAAAACTAAATAATTTTTTTATTAGCGTTCTAATTCTATAATTGGAAGATTGAGAAAAAATTGAGTAAAAATGTTAGTCAGTAGTAATATCATAAGTGCATGTTGAATTATCCATAATTTTTTTACTGTATTAAAAAAATATTTTGCTTGGCAATTGTTCGAGTGCGCGAAAAAATTTCCTTAAGCAAAATGTTTTTTTTATGTACAGTAAAAAAATTATGTATAATTAAACATGCACGAATGGTATTTTGAAAAACTATTTCACAAACAAAATACAATTTTACCATGTTTAATGTTGTTTTATATTTAAATTAAAAATTTAAGAACTAAACAACAATATTACTTTACAACTATAAAAAATTTTAAATCTCAAATTTTCCTCGCTTTTTAAAACCACGATGTTCACTTGTTCGCGAATGTTGGCAAGTCTAAACTTTGCTTGAGGGATATTTTATGCTTGAGATTATTCCAATATAATAGTTGTTATCATATATTTTAGCATTTAAATAAAAATCATTGCTGTTTTTGTTCAAAAAGTTTAGTTTTCAACTAAAAAAAAATAAAATAACGTTTTTTTCCACCCGTAAAAAAACAATTTGCGATCGGTTTATAATAAAGTTTGGCAACGCTGTACTGGTACCAGCGCAGTCATTTGGTGTTTTGATTTCCGTCATTTAAAAGAAGTAAATTATTTACTTCTTTACTGTAAATATATTTTTAATAAATAAGTATTTAAATTAGTTTTGAGTGGCTTGTTTTTAATACCAAGATTCAATTAAATAAATTAAAATTTATGAACCTCAGTGATTTAAAGCTTTTAAGATGGAAAGAGCATAAAATATAATATATTATCTGAAATTAATTAGGGTTTATACCTAGGATGTTTTGGTAATAAAATAAGCGTTAATATTGCTTATCAATAAAAATAAATCAACTAAAGATAAGCTTCACAAATTAAAAACACATTTTGCAAAAATATAACATTTATTAAGATGTCAGTAACTGTCAGTTTCTTCTTTCTATAGTAACCAAGTGATAATTGCACATGTGCAAAAATTATCAGATTCATTTTGATCTGATTGGTCAAGAAACTAAAAATTCAAGGTTTTGATTGGCCTATATATTGATTGTGAAGTAGTCATAGTTAATTAAGTAATTGATCTAATATTTTTTGAAATATTTAGAGCGCGTTTTATAATGACGCGGACTGGGATAAATTTTCTGATACACGAATGTCAAATGTATAAAATTGCAGATAAAAGAGCATTTTACGGACCCCAATAGTAAATCTAATTTAAAATTTCTTTTTAATTTTGCAAAAACGGCCTATAATTATAATACAATTAAAAGTTTAGATAAAAAATACAATGCATTACGTGTTATGAAATATCGGTGAGTGACTTCATCTGATATGAAGAATAATGCTAAATAATTTCTGTAGGTAGATGAAAAATATGCATTGTAATTAAATATTTAATAAACATTAAATGTTTGATAACACAGGCCCACAAAAAAATAAAAGTGTCTGCGCCCTAGATAGGACCATGATCCATATATATTTTCGCCTGCTGAAACCGAATCTGACCTCAGTTTAGCCCCTACAGATCTAGATTTTTCTCTACAATCATTTAAAAGTTGAAATACACAATAATATAATGTTGCTCACTTTTTTCCCGTTTGGTAACATAGTGCGGCTGTAGAGAAAAATGCAGACCTGTAGGGGATAAACTGAAGTCAGATTCGGTTTCAGCAGGCTAAAATGCATATGGATATCATGGTCCTATCAATGGCGCAGACCACTTTTATTTTTTTGTGGGCCTGGGTAATCATTAAATATTTAACTAAAGTGCAGGAATTAAGGTTTAAGAAAAAATACTAAAAAATACTTCTGGCCGTTCAGTACCAAGAGTCATCCCCGTACCCTGATTGTTAAATTTTCAGACAAGTCTACTAATAATATTGGTGGCATTATCACTCTGTACGATGTTTTGAAAAATAGATTGATGAAATATTTATTTAATATCTTATTTATTTTTGATACGTTTAAGATACCACCTTTTCATAGCAATCAGTCTATATAATAATAATAATAATAATAATAATAATATTACTTTATTCCAAAGGCACATTAATTACAATATTCTACATTAAAAAAACACTATAAAAAACATGGAAATGGAATGACGTCATTAACAATACTTATTCTAAAATAAACCTAAGACTACTTACAAACTATCACAGTCCAAATATTCATTTACACTACATGGTTCCAAATCCATTATAAGATTTTTGAGTTCTTTTTTATATACTTTAAGGCTATCTAATAATCTTATTCTATTTGGCAACTAGTTTAATACACCTGTAATGAGGGTTTTTTTCTGTTGTTGTTAAGTTATGTTTTGGATAATTTATATCTAGGGTTCTGGTTTTGGGATTATTTATGATATTAAAACTATTCTTGTTTTTAAAAATATAAACTAAACACTCATATATATAGAGCCCATAAATAGTTAAAATCCTATTTTTCTGAAAATTATCTCTGCATGATTCCCTATATTTTTTATTCAACATTAATCTTAACACAGCTTTTTGAATTATAAAAACATTTTCTATATCAGTGCTGCAGTTTTCTTGATATAAAATTTTCAAACTATTAAGGTTTAAAACTTATGCACAACTCTGATCCCGTAGCAGATTTTATTTAATTTTTTACACAAAATATCAGTTTGGCTTTCCCAGCCTAAAAATGAATCTACTTGAATGACTAAAAACTTTGTGTTGTTTACCAACTCAATTTATTTATTTTTTACTAATATACTCTCCGGAATTTCTCTTCTACTCTGTTTAGTCCTGAATACAACAATATTTGTTTTTTCGCTGTTTAATATAAATCGATTTTTTTCATACCACTCTTCAGCCTTTGAATAAAGTTTGCCAAATTCCACCAACAAATCCGGAAAATATTTAGCACCTACTAAGAGGTTATTATCGTCAGCAAAATTTGTCAAACTCTCACTCTTGTCTGTCGCGATATGGCAAAGATCGATTACAAAAATAAGAAATATAACCGGTCCCAAGATACTCCCCTGGGGGATTCCCAGAAGAGTCATCAGGAATTCGGATATAAAATTCTGGTTATCCCTGTTTATTTTGACTCCCTGTTTTCTTTTGTACAAAAATGATTTAATCCACTCTAAAGATTTTCCTCGAACCCCGTATTTTTCCAACTTTATCAAAAGCAGCTCCGGGTCCAGACAGTCGTATGCTTTTGACAGATCCAGGAAAATCCCTAAAGCGAAGAAGCCCTTCTCCAAGAATTTAATAACATTTTGTGTAAATTGGAAAATGACCGTCTGTGTGGAACGCCCCTTTATAAATCCATGCTGAGCTAAACTGAAAAGTTTACATGAAGTTATGGCCATCTCAAATAGCTTTGAAAAACTTTGTAAAAGGCTAATTCGCCTGTAATTTTCCTCTTTCTCAGGATCTCCCTTTTTAAAAATCGGTTTCACCATAGCTACCTTTAATAAATCCGGAAAAATTCCGCTCTTAAAAGAATTGTTTATTATATAACTTAATACATCTTTTATTTCTATTATACAAAATTTTATTAGACTTGTTGGGACTTCATCAACTCCACTGCTGTTTTTGTTTTTTAGTTTTTTTGCTACATTTAAGATTTCAGTTGGTGTTACGGGTTTGAGGAACATTGATTGGTCGTTTTCTTTAATATTGCATTCAAAAGGTACTTTTTTTACGTTTTCTAATAATTTAGGGAGTATGTTTAAAAAAAAATTATTTAATTTGTCTGCGACCTCCTTTGGGTTTCCCTTTAGTTCTAGATTTTCATTTTTTTGTTATCTGCCTGTTATTTCTCTATGTATATTTTATAAACATTTGTTTTTATTTTCCGCTTTTTTAATTTTATTTTCATATTTTTGACTTTTTGTTTTATTTAGTAGGTTATCATATTCCTTTTTACAGGTTTTGTATGCTTCTAGAAAATTTCTGTTATTTTGCGACAAAACCAACAAAGTGTCGAGTCTCCTTTTGCATTCAAATACTTCAGGGGTATTGTAAAAAAAATGCCTTTTTTTGCTTTTTTGGTGAAAAAGAGTAGATGGAAAACATGCATTAAAGTACAATAAAAAACTTTTCATAAATTCCGACCACTGTTCATTAACATCTTTAACGTCACTATTATATACATTTGTCCATTTTTCATTTTGTAAGGATTCTAGAAATTTACTTTTATTTTCCTCATTAAATAATCTTTTATATATTCTAGGTTTTTCTTCAAAATTTTGAATTGTAAAGCTTATTTTTTGAGCGGTATGATCTGAGATACCAAAATTTATTACTTTTGCTGTAAAGTCAGTGGCATTTGTAAAAATGTTGTCTATACAGCTTTTTGAGTTATCGGTTATTCTTGTGAACTCATTTATAGTTTGGTATAAGCCAAATGAGTTTAATAGCGATGTTAATTTTGTTTTAAACTTATGGTCGTCTGTATCTTTTATATGAATATTGATATCCCCAGCAAGGAAAATAAATTTATTTTCTTTTGAAATTAGAATTAATAATTTATCTAACTGGTCAAAAAATGTTTCTTTACGACTTAGATATAAATTATTATTTATATTATTATTAATTTGAGACATTTCGCCTCAGTGATTATTTATATCGATAAAAATCTAAAACAGAATCTAAAACAGAACATAAAATTAAAATGTTCAGGCGCACATACTTAATCAGCGTATAGAGTTGACACTTAGTACTGAAGAGGACCATCAGCCTGAAACTGTCAGTCTACCAATATCACTCTGTACGATGATTAGAAAATAGATTGATTGAATAATAAATTAATATTTTTATAAATTTTATTAACATTTAAAATTTCTATACTTACGACTTCCTGTTATGTATTTGAACTTTTTAGAACATTAATAGCATATACACCTCGTTTTTAACATGCAATCTTTAAATTAAGTGGGTTTAATTTTAATTAATATTATTTAATATAATCAGGTTTATTACAATTATAACAGGATCATAAAATCATTTTAATAATAAGAATAGATCTAAATCCTGTTTACTAATATGGAGATCACATTGTACTTGTTTGTACTATAATGTATTTGAACAAAAAAAAGTATGTATGTATAAATGTTTGTGAAACATAAGTGAATAATTCGTTTTAAATATTTATAGATAAACAAGCTCTGAAGATAAATATTATGTCCCCGGATGGAGTTACAAAGAGGATTTATTTTTTATTTTTGATATCTCAAAAAAAGTCACGCTTGATAATTTGCCCTGCTTGTTTTCAAACTCCCAAAACACTAAGTACTTTTTGTATAACTCTTTCGGCTCGTGAGATAATGTTTTCTTTTTCTTTAAAATGGCGACTTTAAATGTTTTTTATTTTTCTTTATATTTTGATATTTCAAAAAAGTCAGGCTTAATAACTTTCCCTGCTCGTTTTTAAACTCCCAAAACACTAAGCACCTTTTGTATAACTCTAACGGTTTATGAGATAATGTTTTTTTTCTTCAAAATAGCGACTTTAAAATTTATCATATGCCGATATTTTGTGGAGCAGCGCTTACTAACCAAGTTAGGGGAATATGTATTTCTCTCTCTTTTTAACTCATCAATTAAACAGAGAAAGAGTAACATACTGGTTAACCGGCGTTACCACAAAAAATTGACTATTATCTCATGAACAGCAAGAGTTATACAAAAAGTGCTTAGTATTTTGGTAGTTTGAAAACAAGCAGGACAAGTTATCAAGAGAGAAACTTTTTTGAGTTATCAAAAATAAGAAAAATAAATATTTTTTTAATCAGCATTTTAAAGAAAAAAAAAATATTATCTATTGAACCGTAAGAGTTATAAAAAAAGTGCTTAGTGTTTTGGGAGTTTAAAAACAAGCAGGGCAAGTTATCAAGCGTGACTTTTTTGAGATATAAAAAATAAAAAAAAAGTTCCTCTTTGTAACTCCATCCGGGGACATACTGTATAATGCTTCGTATTCTACAGGGTTATTCAGAAATAGGGTCATTAATTTCAAGGGAAGATTCTACATAGGAAAATGTGGAAAAAAGTTACTATAAACATATGTCTAAAAATAAGTCGTAAGAGAGACAAGCCCCTTTGAAAGTGACTAAAATTTCGGTTTTTATTCAATAACTTAGGAACCCTTAAGGATATAGCAACGAGGTTTTGCACGTGAACTAATCATAATAAGGCCCATTTTTTATGTTATTTTCATGTACTTATTTTAACCAGGGGTGTGCGAAACGGGGGGGCCTTATCAGTTTTTTGTCCCAAAGTTTTTCGGTGTAACTTTTTTGTAATTTTATTTTTGGAACATGATTCCTCAGGTCAAAATACATAAAAAGTACTCTTGTTGTAATACTATAGGATTAACCGTTTTCCAGAAAAAATCATTTAAAGGTGAAATTTCATGTTTTGAGGATGAAAAATTAAATACTTAAATGTTGAAAACCCAAATTTCAATGATGCAGGGTTATTATAATATTATTCACAGCGCCAGCGCTAGAATTGAAATTTCACCTTCAAATGAATTTTTCTCGGAAACGGTTAATCCTACAGTATTACAACAGGAGTACCTTTTTGATGTATTTTGACCTGAGGAATCATATTCCAAAAATAAAATAAGTTACACAGAAAAAAGATTGGGACAAAAAACTCCCATCCATTTCGCATCCTGGTTAAAATAAGTACATAAAAATCATATACGAAGATGGGCCTTTTACGTGCAAAACCTCGTTCCTATATCTGAAAGTTATTAAATAAAAACCGAATTTTTTAGCTACATTCAAAGGGGGCCAGCTCCCTTACGACGCATTTTTAGACATATGTTTATAAGAACTTTTTTATATTTTAATTTGTAGAATCACACCTTAAAATTAATGACCCTATTACTGAATAACCCTGTATAGTATACGCAACAGCGTAGATGACGGAGGTAATTTTTTATTATTCTTTTTGCTTTTTGCAAGGGCGCCAAGTTTGGTAGAGAAACCGTCATGGACAAACCTTTTTTCTCCTGAGGGTATTTTTGGGCGCCATCTTTTTTTTTTGGTAGAGGGGCCAAGTTTGTTAGTTTGTTAGAAACCGTCAGGGACAAAGATTTTTTTGTTAACGGTATTTTTTTGGGCGGCGCCAATTTAATTTTTTTGCAGGGGCGCCAAGTTCCGTAGAAACCTTTAGGTACACAAAGCTTTTTTTTGTAGGGTGTTTTTTCTTTTTCTAGGGGCGCCAAATCTAGGGCTTGCTTGGCCTTGAGTATACGCATGATAAGTTTTGCTAGCAAACTGCTGAACGGCTAATATCTGTCACTTGTCACAACCACCATTTGAGGTTAGAAATACTCACAAAAATTACATTCCCGCGCTTTTATAAAATCAATCAAACGTAATCATCTCAAAACGTTGATGAGGAATGATTCAGCCATATCTGTCAATCGAAACTGATCATAACGTTCAGTAGTGATTTGACAGCTTTCGATGAGTTTTGCTGTTTCCATTGAACGCAGCCATTAGCTTTTCACCGAAACATAAAATTTTTGTAAAATCGCAATTTTAAGTGGGAAATTTTTGCTTTAGCCTGGTTTGGTTTGGACTCCTGGTCATTGTCAACCAATTAACCTAATTACCTAAAAACTTGTGTTTTTATTATGCGTAGTCGATAATATTATTAATTAAACATTATTTAATCAAAACTGGAACAGTAAAATGTTTACGTAACATTGAAACGTTAAAAAAGTAAGATCAAATTACTTCTGACATTTCGATGTAAACATCTTTTATGGGCAAACGTATTTTAACTTTGTTTAACCAGTTTTGCTCTTATTAACGAAATATTACATGGAATGTTTATAAAAAAGAATCCTGTTACCACCTTCGAAATATTTAGCCTATACAAAATTAATTATATCCTAAAATGTTAGCCGAAACCGAAGGCCAAATTTATTCTACATCAAGTACTGACAAATAAAGTTATACAATTTAAAAAGCAAGGCGCTAAAGTTACCCAAATCGTAAGAATAACACAAGCCGTGAATGCTATCCATCTATTATACAGAGCGGTCCAAAAGTCACCCCTCTTAACTTTTGAACCAGTTGAGATAATGACTTCAAATTTGGAAATTCTTAATAAGACAACTTAAACTATCTTTTAGCATATATTTAATACTTTCAGCTCTTAAAATATGGGCAGGTGGGCATGGGGGCACATTTTTTTAAATGTGTAATACATCATTTTAAAGCTTATAAAATTCTTCATTTAACTACATATTTTTAAATTTAAAAAACTTTTTTTTTGGGTTTAAAATGGGGTTGAAAATGGGTATTAATGTCAAAATTCTCCTAAAAAAAAAACAAATAATTTTTTAAAAATGCCTAATTTCATCATAAAAATATGTTAATTATACTTTTAAACTAATTTTAGTTGACATAAATAAAAAATTATAAAAAAAACTTAAAAAATCGAATGTTTTAGCACAAAAAATTGAAAAATCAAAACTTAAAAAACATTTTTAAAAAATTTAAAAATGTTAGATTAAATAAAGAATTTTATAAGCTTTAAAATGATGTATCACACGACCCCCCTTTCTATTTAAAAAAATGTCCCCCCATGCCCCCTTGCCCACATTTTAAGAGCTGAAAATATCAAATATATGCTAAAAGATAGTTTAAGTTGTCTTATTTAAGAGTTCTAAATTTGAAGATGATATATCAACTCGTTCAAAAGTTAAAGGGGGGGGGGGGTGACTTTTGGACCGCATTGTATACTGTTTACCGTAAATGGTATATTGAATTTTCCCAAATACTGATAAAAAAAATAAAATAAAAAATACATTAAAAAAGATCTTTTTTTGAAAAACGAAAAAATTTGGAATTTTTTTACAAAAAAAATTAAAAAAAGCTCATTTTTTTTAATTTAAATTTTCTTTTTACGAAAAACGAAAAATTATTAAAAAAAATATTCATTTTTTTTTTTAATTTTTACTTTTAAAATTGGTAGAATTGATCCTTATAATAAAAGTAATTTTTCCTGAAAAAGTTCGGTAATTGGAATTTTCTTTTAGCTTTTTTCGATTTTTTTAAAAGTTTAACCCCCATAAATTTGTTGTGGGGATTACTTTCAAAAACAATAGAACATCAGACGGACAGACAAACGGATATTTTCAAATATTCTTATTTTTTCATGAAATATTTATGTCCAAGGATTTTGGCGATTTTGGAAAATTTGAAACTACCGTATAATACTATTCTAGCGCAGGAGCTGTGAATAGTATAATAATTAAAATAGACAATTCACAAAAAGTAAGGTAAATTGTCAAATTTTTTGTAAATTTCGTTGCATTAGTTTGAAAATGCTGTTGGTTGGATCTTTTACAGAATGTAGCAACTAAATAATTGGCACAGACGATAAAAAAAACAAATCTCGTGGCACTAGACCCTCTTAAAGGGGTTAAAAAATAAAAAAATCAAAATATTTAAAAAACACATTTTTCTGTCATATAAAACATAAAAGAAAACAAGTAAAGGGGTATCCCCTTGGATTCGATGAAAATCCACCCCCACAAAGAGGGTTAACTTACCCCCAAGCACCAAAAATAGTAAATCATAAAGTCAAGAAAAATCGAGAAAGGGATCAGTTATGTTTTATAAAATGTGAGAAAGTTTGGTGTAAATTCAATTCAAATACCCCTAGTTAACTCTTTGTTTAAGGGGATGTTTAGCTTCTAAAACAAAAATTTTGTGTCCTTATACGTTACATTTTATCAATTCCAATTAAAGTTGGTTGAAAAAGAGATTAATTTTGCGGTCACTCTTTCAAAAAGCGCGCTTTTTGAACACGCATGTTTCGTAGTATACAGTGCGTGCATTAAGTCTGGAATCACCCGATTAACTTTTTAGTTACAAGTAAAACACAAAAACCCTCGGATAGGTCGATTTTTATTTGTAATTTTGCAAATTATGGTGTAATAAAAGTTATTAAAATTTGCACCCCCTTGCACCCTCACCCCCCAACTTTTTTTTTTCAAATAGCAACCTACCCCTTGTGATACTTCGTTGGAAAGGTAATTTAATAAGCTTTCCAATAGTGTATAATAAAGCCTAATTTGGTAAAGGGCTAATGATAAAATGCACAATTTAGTTTATTATAAAGACATGTAAAGTATAACTTTAGTTCACTATAAATGTTCAAATTGATGTCCTTCAGCTCTTTGATAGTGGACAGTAAAAAAAAAAAAAAAAAAAACGGGATTAAAATCGATTAAATAGTAAACATAAAATTGGCCAATAAAAAGAAAAAAAAAATTGCATTTTTCAACAGGGTATAAATTATTACAATAAGTTTAAAACAACCTTATTTAGATTCTCAGGAAGGTGCCAAGTAGGAAATAGGACAACAATTACCATATTATGCGTAATATTTCACACAAACAATGTTTAAATAAAACATACGTTTTTTCATAGACCCTTTAACAAATTAGGCTTTATCATACACTGTTGGAAAGCTTATTAAATTACTCTTCCAATGATGTATCACAAGGGGTAGGTTGCTGTTTAAAAAAAAAAGTTGGGGGGTGAGGGTGCAAGGGGGTGCCAATTTTGATAACTTTTTTTAGACCAAAATTTGCAGAATTAAAAATATAAATCGACCTGTCCGAGGATTTTTGTATTTTACTTGTAACTAAAAAGTTATTCGGGTGATTCCAGACTTAATGCACGCACTGTATACAAAATTTTTGAAAGGTTTTTAGATAATTTGGGTGCACTGGTTTTGAATTTGGTGGGTGCCACCTCGTTCCTGTTGAGGAATTTGATATAATTTATTTCAAAGCCAACTATGACCGAAATACATATTTTTATCTCGAAATAAGTGAATTTTTCATAAATAGTTATTTTCTTAACTAGTGTATTAAGTAGCATTTTATCCACGCCCACGAGGCCGTCAGGCCGAGTGGGCTGATATTCTTAAGTGGATAAAATCACTTAATTCACGAGTTGAGAATTTAATTTTATCCAATACCTTTTATTTTTAAATAAAAATCTATAATTTTGCGAAAAACTATGTCAAAAATATTAAGATAAGATTAGGTTTTCTTAATACTAAAATAATAGGTAGCCATGGTCTAAGTATGCCTATTAAAAATAAACAATTGCTAGTTTTACATTTCTTACAAACGTCAAAATGGACGCGGTGATGACAGAATTTTTAATAAAAACAGTATTTTATTCAAAAACTAAAGAATAATTTGGGGTTTTCTTTAATTTTTATGGTTTAGTTAATGTGCTTCTATTAATAGAATAATTATAATACTTAATTAATAGGGTATGTAACTAATTTTGGGTGAGATCAAAAGCTGTACCTAAAAGAGTGGGTGAAAAATTTTTTAGTCACTACTGGAAAAAAACTCACTTTTGACATTTAAAATAGTGCTCAAAACAAGTGTTTCTGTGAAGGTGTTGGATAAAATATATTTATATTTACATTTTATTTGTTAAAACTCTACAGTATGACATTTTTTAGTGTCATTATTATGTTGTTTAGTGCTTTTAAACCCTAACTTTTATTAAAATATAATGGAAAAAATGAGCTGGCAGTACGAGTATTGGTACTATTTATTGTAAGCTATAAAATGTTTACTGCAATTTTATATTTAGGTACAATGATAAAGATTTATAACAAATATTAAATTGATCAATTTATGTGCTAGATGTATACGATAGACATTTAGTTGTGGTAGGTACGATAAAACAGTTTTTTTTTTATAAAATCTCGTAAAATTGTATAAAATTTTAAGATTATTACATGTAATAATTTTATACCATTTTATACAGTGAATAATTTTAGTTTGCATAACATACACACAACGGTGTATATAACTTTTTAAACTAACCAAGAATAGAATATAATAGAATAGAATAGAATTTTATTGACTTAAACATTTTTACGAAGAAAATATAACAAAAAACTAATATTTTAAATATTTTTAAAAAGATACATTCAAAGATCATTAGGTCATTAATAATGGTCCATTATACACAAAAAGAGTAGCCTACTGTACAAGACCACCGTTTTCCAAGATATAATCTTTAAGATTATAAAAAGTTTTATCAATTAAGTAATTTTTTAATTTGGATTTATAAGAATTTAAGGAGACTATACTTTTTAATTCTACACTCTAAATTTGTCCGTCAATCTTACAGTAGGTTTAACTGTAATAATTAAAGCAAATTTACAATGTCAGAATGTGAATTTACAATATTTATTAAATTAACCTCAATATTACTTTAGTTTAGTAAAATCTCAGCTCTTTTCCTGTCGGTACAATAAGTTTGCATTAAAATTCATGCATGTGGTCCAAAAACCCAGCACTTTTACAGAAAGTCCAAACGAAAATTAACAGTACTGATTTAAATTTACCGCTTTCTTTGCGGGCAACATATGACCTATTTATTTGCTGTAAAATTACCATATTTGCATTTAAAGTGTAGTTTTTGGCATCTGAAAACACGATCTACATCAGAGGCTTAACCCCATACTACAACATTGTAACTTAAAGCACTATAGATCATAGCGTAGTATACACTCATGAGGCTATCTTGAGGTACAGTACTTTTTAGTGATTTAATTGCATAAAAGGATTTGTTCAATCTACCTCAAAGTTGATCAATATGATTTGACCAATTTAAAACCAACTATGACCGAAATACATATTTTTATCGCGAAATAAGTAAAAATTCATAAAAATATAGTAATTTTTTATTATATTTATGTTTACATTTTATTTATGAAAACTCTACACTATAACATTTATTATGTTACAGTGTCATTATTATGTTGTTTAGTGCTTTTGAACCGCAACTTTATTAAAGCATAATGGAAAAAAATCTCGTAAAATTTTATAAAATTTTAAGATTATTACATGTAATAATTTTATACCATTTTATACAGTAAATAATTTTAGTTTGGATAGAATAGACACAACAGTAAATATAATTCTTTAAACTAACCATTGTCCTCTAAAATACTATTAGTCCAGTCAAATAACGAAAAATTCCCATGTTAAATTGCAATAAATGTACACGGGCTGATATTTTAAAGGGTAGTAGTAGATGGTAGCAGAACACTCCTGTTAGTTTTTCACCGAGTGGTTTGCGTAAGGGGTGTCAGCTATCTTAAATTTTAGAGGTTAGTGCGGTTATCTCACTAAATATGCATCTTAAGATAAAAATGCTTATAACTAATTTTGTTAAGGAGAAAATTTACAACAATTTTTGTCTGAATCAGTTTTTATTATATTAATAACAATAGATTTATAGTATTATTAATTTGAGCCATTTCGCCTCAATGACTATTTATATCGTAAAAATCTAAAACAGAAAATAAAATTAAAATGTTCTTATCAGGCGCACCTATTTCTAGATGCGCTGGTAAGGTATTGCGTTTAAAATAATACTTATCTGTTATATCTTCTTTACCTAAAAAATATTATTAGTCAATACCTTACCAAAGTTTAAAAATTTTGCCTAAATAGAGAATTTTCAATAAAATTCTTGATAAATCGTTAAAATAATTAAAAAAGAACGAAAAACTGAATAAAAGTTAACTTCTAACGTTTCGGGATCTAATCTGATCCCGTTTTCAAAGAAAATTATTAGTTTTGAAAGAATTTGTGCAATATTTGGCTTTATCAATCAAAATATGACAAATGTCAAAATATGTCAAAATATGACAAATGTCAAAATATGTCATTTCGAGGTAATTGAAACAAAGACACCTGTAACAATAAAAAAGGTGTAGAGAAATTAATTTGGAAAATGCGTTTTTGTTGAAAACGTGTAGAGAAGTTAATTTGGAAAAAACTTTTATTGAAAAGAGGGCAAAGTTAAGTTACCGCGTAATACTTCATCATTAAGTATTGGTGTCCAAATATTAGATAAAGATGAAGAGCATTCGCTAATACAGTTATCTCTGCATAATTTTATGAAAATTGATTCTTTTAGCTTTCGTATTTCTGTGATAGGCTCTTTAGTTAAAATTTTTGTATTATCAAATAAAAAATGGTGACAATTATTAAATGAGTGATCAACTAATTTTGAAGAAAATATTTTTCTTTTTTGACAGTTAACTTTATGTTCTGTCAGACGGACAGATAAAGGCCTACCAGATTCACCGACATAAAATTTCCCGCATTGACAGGGAATGCAATAAACGCTGTTTTTAGAATTTATATTTTCATTAAAAGGCTTAGTTTTTGTAAGAATTTGACGTAAAGTATTATCTGTTTTAAAAGCCGTACGTATATTAAATTTATTACCGATACGTTTTAAAGACTCAGACAAACCTGGTACATAAGGTATTATTAAATTTATAGAGTTATCGTTATTTTTAGGTTGTCTAATTTTTGGATTTTCTATTTGAAAAATAGTTTTATAAATAAAATTGACGAGGTAACCATTTTTGGATAGTGTATCGTAAATTTGACTTTTTTCTCTATTAAAGTCATTAATATTTGTACAAATTGTTTTAGCTCTATCATATAAGGATTTAATTATGCCTTTTTTAACCGAATTGCAATGATTTGAGTTAAAATTTAGATATCTACTGGTATTAGTTGGTTTACGGTAAACATTAGTAAAAAGTTTGTTTTCAGTTTTAGTTACAAGTGTATCCAAAAATGGTAAGCTATTGTTAGATTCCCTTTCAATAGTAAATTTTATTGTATTTTCAATGTTATTAAGATAATTTAGAAAAATATCAAGTTCGTTATTGCCATGAGGCCAAATACAAAAAATATCATCTATAAAACGAAGCCAAACTTTTGGTTTTAGCAAACAATTATTGAATGCATTTGTTTCAAAATTTTCCATAAAAATATTGCTTAGTTTTGTTGATAATGAGGATCCCATTGCCATACCAGAATTTTGACTATAAAATTCGTTATTGAATTGAAAATAAGTTGTTTTAATGCATAAAGATAAAAGTTCTAATATCGTGTTTACAGAAAGTTTGGTTCTATTTGATAAGTTTTTATCTTTTTCTAATTTTAGGCTTACAATATTTAATGTTTTGTCCACCGGGACATTTGTAAAAAGACTAGTTACATCAAAACTTACTAAATTATCATTATTATTAATGTTAATTAGTTTAATTTTATCTATAAAATCTTTAGTATTTAAAATAAAAGAATCAGTATCCCCACTTAAGGGATTAATAATTTTTAATAAAAATTTGGAAAGTTTCTCACATGGAGAATTAATGGAACTTACAATTGGCCTTAAAGGAATATTTGGTTTATGTATTTTAGGTAAGCCGTAAAAATGTGGAGGTTTACTATAATGTGGGGTTAAGTATGATCTTTGCTTATTCGAAGCAAACTCATTTTTATATTTTTTAAGAGTGTTATAAATTTTTAGCTCATATGAGGCAGTGGGATCATTTGGTAATTTGGAATATTCTCCACCATTAAGTAAGTTTTTAATTTTATCCTCATAATCAACAGTGTCTAAGATAACTGTAGCATTGCCTTTATCGGCAGGTAATATTTTAATGCTTAAATCTTGTTTTAACGATTTGATTGAATTGATTTCATCTTTACTAATATTTTTTGATTTTTTAAAAGATTTTTCTATTGCATTTTTACTTTTAATTAAAAATTCTGTGGACATAATTTCGGGTAGTTTTTTTGATACATCCTGAATGGATGTAACAAGATCTATTTTCCGTGAAGCGGGTTGTGTTACTGCGAAATTTAGACCTTTACTTAAAATTAAACGATCTGATGCCGTTAATTCTCTTGAAGAGAGATTATAAATAGTATGATTTAAATGATTTGTATTTGAATAAAAATAAAATCTATGTAATTTTTCGTTTAACAAAAAATTATATTTTTTAATATGAATTTCTCTTTTTTTGAAAAAAGTTCTAAAATAGCTATTATTTACTGAATTATTTATTCTGTTAAGATCTGTATTATCTACTAAAAAGAAAATTCTATCATATAAAAGATTATAATGATAGTGTAAGTTAGTTTTTTGAAATCTATGATAATTTATTCGATCTCTAATAAGTGACTTACTTGCCCTCTCCAATATTTTGTTCACTCTTTCATTATAATATGGACTATTTAAACGAAGTCCTTTAGGTATTAAACCATTATCTCTACATCGACAAAGAAAAGTTAAATGATTTTGTTCCTCGGCATATTGCATGTTAACTCTTTCAAATGCTCTAAAAAGGATATTTATTTCGGGCCCATACCGTTCATTTAAATAGAATCTATAATTTATTTGAGGCGTATATATATTTATAGTATTATTAATTTGAGCCATTTCGCCTCAATGACTATTTATATCGTAAAAATCTAAAACAGAAAATAATAATACTATAAATATATATACGCCTCAAATAAATTATAGATTCTATAATAACAATAGAGTTATAAATATCCAAAAATGGCCATGTTGGGGGTGAAATTGTTTTTTTCGATTTTTCAGCCAAATTATTCGTCGAAGGATAAAAGTGATTATGAGCAAACTTGTAGCTCTTGAAATTCTCTATAAGTTTTATATATTATTCGTTTTCATAAGTATTTTTTTACGGTTACAGTGGGCGCCCTCTGTAACCGTACCAAAGTACCTATGAAAATTTATAATATATGTAACTTATAGAGAAATTTAAGAGCTACAAGTTTGCTCGTCCGATAAATAATTTAGCTGAAAAATGGAAAAAAAATAATTTCACCTCCAACATGACTATTTTTAAATTAACTCCATTGTTATTAATATATTAAAAAAATTATCCCAACAAAAATTGTTGAAAATTTCCTCCTAAGATGAATATTAAGCAACTAATCCCTAAATTTCAAGATAGCGGACACCCCTTATTCAAATCACCCGGTGAAAAACTAACAGGAGTGTTCTGTTACCATCCACTACAACCCTTTAAAATATCAGCCCTTGTACATTTAATGCAATTTAAATTTATTCTTTGACTGGACTACATTTCAAAAGGAGGAAATCTCAAAGCTCAACCAAAATTTTTGGTCTATGATGCCACAAAAACCTGCCTTAGTACGATAAGTTTTTTTTATATGCTCCCGTAATTACATGAATAACACTATATCCAAAGCACTTCAAAAAGGTATTTATATCTTTGAAGCTCTTTTGATATCCTTTGGTTATAAGTGTAGGTAATCATGATTAATCATATAACCAAAGTATATACAAGGTGTATTTGAAATAGCGTAGGAAATTTTAACAGATGATTCTACATCATAAAATATGACAAAAAGTTCCTATAAACATATGTCTAAAAATACGTCATAAGGGAGCTACGCCCCTTTGAAAGTGGCTAAAAAAATCGGTTTTTATTTAATAACTCAGGAACCCTTTGAGATATATCAACGAGGTTTTGCAAGTCAACTAATCCTACCAAGGCCCGTTTTTATATTTTATTTTCATGTACTTATTTCAACTAGGGGTGTGCGAAACGGGGGGGGGGGGGGGGGGGTTATCAGTTTTTTGTCCCAAACTTTTTTCTGTGTATTTTTTTTACAATTTTATTTTTGAAATATAATTCCTCAGTCCAAAATACATAAAAAAGGTACTCTTGTTGTAATACTGTAGGATTAACCGTTTTCGAGAAAAATTCATTTGAAGATGAAATTCCACGCTTCGAGGACGAAAAATTAAATACTAAAATGAGGAAAACCAAAATTTCAATGATGCAGGGCGAATGTACATTAAAAACTAAAAAAAAAACCTCATATACAGGTACTTCCAAAAATCAATCCTAATGCTATGGTCTCCTAAATATACACCATTTTTAAAGGGCTATGGTAGCTTTAAAATCGTTTTCTCGACCTACATGTATGGAAACTGTTTTTCTTAGTTTTTGATGTAGAATAACATTGCATCATTAAAATTTTGGTTTTCGACATTTTAGTATTTAATTTTTCGTCCTCGAACCGTGAAATTTCACCTTCAAATGAACTTTTCTCGAAAACGGTTAATCCTACAGTATTACAACAAGGGTACCTTTTTTATGTATTTTGACCTAAGGAATCATATTTCAAAAATAAAATTGCAAAAAAGTTACACAGAAAAAAGTTTGGGACAAAAAACTAATAAGGCCCCCCCGTTTCGCACACCCCTAGTTTAAATAAGTAAGTGAAAATAACATACAAATATGGGCCTTATTAGGATTAATTCACGTGCAAAAACTCGTTAATATATCTCAAAGGGTTCCTGAGTTATTAAATAAAAACCGATTTTTTTAGCCAATTTCAAAGGGACGTAGCTCCCTTATGACGCATTTTTAGACATATGTTTATAGGAACTTTTTGTCATATTTTATCATGTAAAATCACCTGTTAAAATTTCTAGCTTATCGAAGTCTTTTTATGTTTACGCAAAGAAATTTCCTTTATCCCAGTTTTTGTAATTGTTGTCTTCTACGTTCTTTATTTTATTTGCATTCAGATAAACTATTAGTTTTATTATTATTTTTATTATTATTATTATTATTAAAATAATTAGTGTTATTGTTATTTCTATAAAATTATTAGTAATTAAAGGACGATTCTAGGTCCAAAAATATGAAAAAAAAGTTCATAATGCAAAAAAATCTGCGTAAAAAAAGTTTTTGACAAAAAAGTGACATCGCCCCCTCATATTGCACGTCCCTGGTTAAAACTACCAAATAAAAATTACATAAAAGAATAGCCTTTATCAATGTTAAGGCATGTGCAAAAAATTGTAACTGTAGTTCACAGGGTTCCAGATATATTAAATAAAAACTACATTTCAGATGTACCCTTAGGAGGGTCGTAGCTCCCTTAGGGCTGATTTCCGGGCCAACCTTATAGGAACTTTTTTTTCATATTTTTAGACGTACGTATGGCCTCTTAAAATGTTGTACTTTATTTCTGAATCACCCAGTATAGGTAGGCCTACCTAATAACCATTTCTTTATTTTTGCAGGGTCTTGTGGATATTTTAAAAAGCAGCAAGGTCGATGGTTTAGAGATAAACCTTCAAAAATTGGATTCCAAAAACGACATTAGTGACTTTATATCGACTGTGAGAAGTAAATTGGGATCAGATCTGTTCATCGCACTTTCTGTTCCACCAAAAGCTGAAACACTGGCCAAATATTTCGACTTCAAAGTTTTGAGCAAAAATGCAGATCTTTTCATTCTGCAAACTGGATTTTTGGGGGCCAACAAAAATGTTACCTTCCATCCCAGTAGGCTGTCTGGATTATGGGATATGCAGAACACGGTAAGACTTTAATTACACTATTTTTTCTAAGGAAGAGGCTATTTCCACGTCCGACGTACACGAAGCTAAGTGTACGTCCAGTATTTTTTTTAGCTGATTTTTAGGGGTTTTAAAACTTTTCGGGTATATTTTTTGTCCGAATTTTATTCTCCCCGTTAAATGTGGGGATAAGCACCCCCATTAGAATCAGAAACACCAAACAGGCGTAAAAACCGACGCAAACAAAAGACTTCCCTGGTAGAAAAGTACATAAATCTAACTTAACATAACATTAGATTAGTGACATTTTTATGTTTAGTCTCAAACGTTATACAAAAACGATGTAAAATATATAAATCTAACCTTAAAAACTAACGTTTGACAAAAACGTTATAAAATACATAAATCTAACCTTAGTTTCCTAACCAAACCTTTTTCTAAACTTATTCTAACTTTAAATATTTTTTTAATTTCCATTATTAATACGTAAGCTATAGTAGAAAATACTCATTTCAGACAGCTATGTGCCTAGGTTTGGTAATTATTTATTATTACTATTTTAAAAAATATCCCCCAAAAGTCAAAATCCTAGTAAGTCTGGCAACGCTGTACTAGAATTGAAAAAATATTTAAAGATTCTGAATGTATAACTAAATATTAACTAACTAAATATAAAGTTTTTCTGAGAGGTAAACGTTTTATCGAAGTATAACAGAATATTACAAGAAAAATATTTAGGGCCACCTCAAAAGATGGCTATTTTATAAAAAAAATGTAAAAAAATTATGTTTAAAAATATTATGATTGCTAAAATATATTAAGATTTATTTATATGAATAAATTTGTCTCCAGCTGCCATTTTATGATGCAGGTACGAATTTCCTAGTTGGCCACGCCCCCTCTGAAAGTTAAAAATGAAACGTACTTATAACGTATTTCTAACTTAAAAATCTAACGTTAGATTAACGTTTGTAGCTAACGTTATATTCTAACGTTAAAAAGTGGGACATTTGCACCCATTTTATAACGTACTTTTATACAATTTTGTAACATTAGAAAAACGTTATTCTAACGTTAATTTTCTACTAGGGTTAGGTTATATTATGTCTGACATATAAATAGCGAGTTCACATAGAACAGGCTATTTCTACGTTCTACGTACAGGAAGCTGAGTATACGTCCATTATTTTTTTACAGATTTTTAGTATTTTTGAGGTTTTAAGGTATATTTTTTGTCAGAATTGTATTCTCCCCGTTTAATTGGGGTGGGGGCTACTGCCCCCCATTAGCATCAGAAACACAAACAGGTGAAAAAGTCCAAACCAAACAAAAACCAAAGAATTTATTCATTAATAAATTAACGCAGCATTAGATAGCAGAATCACGTTTTGGAAAATGGATGTTTTGCACTCTAGACACAATTTATTCATATAACGACTATTCGACTGTTTGTTAGTGTAATAAATAAAATAATAACACTAGTTTAAAAGGGTTCGGACTTTTTTTACATGCACTTGATCAGATGCAATGCAAACCAGAGACACTAGATTCTAGATCTTAAGTTAACAAGGGGAGACACAACGACGCAAGTTACCTAAAAATCAACTCTATAAATTGAAGAGTTGAATTGTAAAACTTAACAGATCCAAAAGTTGTTTAACTGCAACACTTAACATATTCGAAACGGCACAATTTATCTAATTTCTAAGTTTAGGTGAGCAGTAATATCCGTGAAGAAAGTTGTCATGGCAAACGATGCAACTTTGTTTCATGTCGTTTCCCGTTGTGTCTCGCCTGGCTTATTTCAGACCTAGATCTAGTGTCCCTAGTGCATGTCCCAATTGAACCCTAAGAACCCCAAACAATAATATAATATTAATCATTTTATATTTAATTAATTTCATAATAAATTTATTTAAAACCTATTTTATGAATTATTTATTTGCACTATGATTAATTCATTAGTTTTTTTTTTAATTGTTTACTCGGCTACCTTGTTGGTTTTATTTATTTATTGAAATCACAGCCTACTACATTTACCGTTTTATCCTTTATTCTCTTCACAGCGCATAATAGCTAGAAGTGTATAATCCCTTAGTTCCTTTGCACTGAGAAAATTGCCTTGTATTTTTAATACTGAATGTTATTTGTTAATACATATTTTTTGTTTATATCGCCACCATTGCTTTAATGCTTTACTTGTGATATTAAATACTGCAATGTGTGTATTGTATACAAAATGTTGTCATAATAACATGAGACCGTACTGTAACATTTGGTAAATTATGTCACAGTTATAGTTTGGTATACTTTAAGTTTTATTTGTTGTGTTATTGATCTAGTTTAAAGTATGTTACATTTAGTAAAATAACACTGGATAAATAATACCAAAATTTTGATTAGTAGTAAAAAACACCTTTTTTTCAAAAACGGCTCTAACGATTTTTAAAATTTTGGTCTTATTTTTTCAATTAGAGCTCATATAACAAATTCCAAAAAGAAAAAAAATGGTTGTCATGTCATTTAAAAGTTCTTCTAGAACACCGTGCAAAATGCGTACACGCATACATGTAAACATACGTAATTTTTTCTCTTAGTTTTACCAAATTGTAAAATGGAACAATAGAACATACTAGATCAAGATGCATGTACACAATTGCATACAAATATTCTGTATTGTTGTTCTTCAACCATGTGTTGAGATTGAAAGGTGTTAGTCCATTTAATTTTATTGAAGAACTGAATTGTTTGAAATTGCATAACAAACTTTTTATGGTAAGATAAACAAACATAAGAGATACTGTAAAAGGTAATTAATACCATATCATAACAGATATAAAATACAAACAAAATAAAGCAAAACCCCGCGGCCGCTCTATACCTACCTAGGTATAGAAAATATGCCTATCGAAACTTTCCCATATACCACATAAAACCTATTTTACTAAAGGATATGAAGTAGAAGTAAATAAAAGAATCGCGCACGCGGCAGCTGGTGCGTGGATTCATTGGTTAAAACACTCGAATGTTGCGAGAGTAGGGATGTAGAAAATCAAACAGGTCAGTACGTGAGTACTTGCGATGAAGCGCAAAGGACCGTTATATAGAAATATTTTGTTTTGAGTCCTACCCTGTCACTAAATCCATTATTGTCACGTGCGTTTGTTTACACTTACTGTATTTTGAAGTTGAATATACTATAACCAACTAAAACTGACTAAATTTCGAAGTTTTCCGTGGTTTAACTTAGGGCCACTAGATCTAGGTCTTAAGTTAGCAAGGCGCATTGCTAACCTAAGACCGAGGGGCGTTTCACCTTTACAATACATGTACGTTTTCATCGACAGTACTTTACATTACATTGACATTACCTTACATTACTTACAATACTGTACATTACCGTACATTACGTTACATTACTTACATTATTCTACAGTACCTGACATTAATTGACATTACGACAGTACCTACATTATTTACATTATTTTTATTAATGCGCATGCTCTCCTACAGTATTTACATTATTTCGTCTACTCAGATCGCTCAAAAACCACGTGACACCTATGAAATTTCGGCAGTGTTGTTTACTTCTGGTGGTTTTAATATTATTTTTAATCATTTTTGTGTACCTGATGTATAATGTGTAATGAAAAGTACGGAATTTAATATTATGTAGTAGTTTTCAATTGTCTGTCATGTAAGAAAACAAAAATGTATTTTTTTTTTAGTTTTTTTTTTGTCGAGTTCCAAGAGTTTCATTCTTAGATTACAATAGTACTTGTCAAGGCCTCCCTAGCCTTGGTTTAAACCGGGGAGTAGAACGAACCTCAGATTCGTTCTACTCCCCGGTTTTGAAGAATAGGTCCCCTGGAATCTTTGTTAAGCTCCTCTGACCTGTTCGTCAATCCCCGAACCCATTGACTTTTAACATTATACAGTGCATGTCTAAAGTCCGCCCCCTCCATTAACTTTTAAACGAATTAAGATATCAACTTGAAAAACACCTAAATAACATAACCCAAATAACTTTTTGGTACATATTTTATATGGCACAATGGTGACAGGGGGGCAAGGGGGGATATTTTTTAAAATAGAAAGGGGGTTTGTGTGATATGTCATTTTAAAGCTGATAAAATTCTCTATTTAACCAAATATTTTTTTATTTTTTGGGAGCAATTTTTGTGGTTTTAAAATAGGTTTAAAAATGGGAAGTTTTGTTAAAATTTCTTTAAAAAAATTAAACAATTTTTGAAAACTGGTTTATTTTATGTCAATTATACTTTTAAACTAATTTTAAATGATATTAATAAAATGTTGCCAAAAAAAAATCGCATTTTTAGTAAATATATTTAAAAAAATAAAACCTACAAAAACCTGGACGTTTTATATCCAAAAAATATGATTTCCGTCAAAAAAAAATCTGTCTCTCAGTAGTGTTTATGCTCAAGTCCGGTTTATGCACCATTTATACCCGCCCAGACCCGTCATTTTCAGCAGGGAAGTAATAAAAATTCGCACATAGGGGTTTTGGGGCTCATAGAAAACAATTTAATATTTTAAAAAATCTATCTCCACCCTTGTATAGCTTTTTTTAAGCTTCTTGACGTTTTATATTTTGATCACAGTTTGCTAGCAAGGTAAGCATGCTTAATCAGAGTTCTAGGCTGGGATTGTTTTTGGAAAAATCAGATGGGGTAATGTATTGTATGTATGTAATGGGGTATTTAAAAAAAAATATTATATATATTTTATTATTTAAAAATATAATATACAGCCCGTTTGAAATTATACTAAACGGAGAAAACAAAGATCGAGGCTGACGTGTTTTTTTTTATAAAACACAGCGCATCGCATCCCACTACAATCACGTCAGCCTTGATCTAATCGTTCTGTCTTTGTTTTCTCTGTCTCTCAAAAGGGGTGTATATTATATTATATATTTTTTAGTTTTTTGGTTTAAATAAACCTAGGCCTAAAGGGAAAAGTATTATTTTGTTGACAGCACTATTGATATTTTTTTAATTAGCTGATAAAAGTTGGTTTGGTGTTGGGACTTCTTGCAGGCAGATTTTTTTAATATTAAATTTGGTTTTAGCGAGTCGCAGTGTACCAAATTTTATCAGGTTAATTAAAAAAATGTAAATATGGGTGGTCCTATGGGTTATATGGATAAAGACAGAATTTAAAAAAGAATAAATTCATTTTGAGCGAGACGGAAAACCCCCAGGATCTAATTCTTATCGGGTTATTTAAAAAATATAAAAAAGGGGGGCTGCACCCCCTTAAGGGTTAGATACTTTTAAATATAAAATTTGTTTCTAGGGAGTCACAGATACCAATTTTTACTAATATTAAACGAAAATATATGATTTCTATAATTTTCCCCTATAAAAACTTTTTTTTCTTGACGAATTTGGATTCCTCATCAAAAATTATGTTAGAAAACATGTAAATAAAGTTGGGCATAAAAAAAGTTGAAATTTGTAAACTAGTGATATCCAAAGTTTTAGGTAAAATTCGGGTTGGGGTACGGGGGTAAAATGGGGTAATTGTTTTTTTTTCAAAATAATAATTTTTTAAATTAATTTTTCAGGCCTATAGGGGAAAGTAATATTTTGTTGGCAGCAGTATTTTTTACGTGTTACAAATTTCAAGTTAATAATTTAATTTTTTTTATTTTTCGTTTTTCAAAAGAAAATTAAAAAAAAGTATTTTTTTTTGTTTTAATTTTTTTTTTAAGTATTTGAGAAAATTATACAATATACTGTAAATGATATATTCTGGAATGCGTAGCATTACATATCTTCACGGCTTGTTTATTAATATATTTTTATACATATATTAACCTAAATTTATGTTAATCTTAACCTAACATCCTACATTACCTCGTACCAGTGGCGGACTGGCCGTAAGGCAGGGTCGTCAAAAGCCGACCGGGCCCCAGTACTAAACAGGCCCTCACACGGCCATTTGGTCTATTATGGCTATACCGGGCCCTCGATTTTCCAATTTTTTATGGGTTTTGAGCCATTTAGGGGCCTTTTTTAATATTTTTCCGACTGTGCCGTAAGAAGCCAGTCCGCGTCTGCCTCGTACATTACCCTACAGTACTTTACATTAAGTGGACATTACTTACATTACCGACATTATTTCAACAGTATTCTACAGTACTACATTTTTAGACATTATTTACATTATTTCGACATTACCTTACAGTACTACATTTTTCTTACATTATTTACATTATTCGTACAATATTGTAAATAATGTACATTATTTACAATACATGTACAAAAATAGTTCAGTGAAACGCCCCTCGCCTAAGACCCTACCCCTACTTTATAACTATTTTAACTTGGTTAGTAAAACAGGGTTTATGTGATTCTATGTGGGCCCCACATTGTGGGTCTATGTGGATTAAATTTTATTTTCGTTAGCACAGAAGTGATAAAGGAATGTTCAAGTATTACTTAACGCAAATTGTACCAAAATTCATACACTTCATACCCTGGTTCTCGCGTTATTATAGATTATAGAGATTTCATATTTTGGCTACCCCCCTAATAGGGGGTGTGTTAGGGGGGGTAGCCAAAATATGAAATCTCTACAGCCTTGAATAACTCGAGAACCGAGGTATAAAGAGTATGAATTTTGGTACATTTTGCGTTACGTAATACTTGAACGTTCCCTAACTTGTATTTTGGCCATTTTGAGATATTAATAGTTTTTAATTTTCAATTTTCAAAAAAATTCAAATCTGATTTGAATCAGAAAGATAAAAGATTATATTAGTTGTTAATGTTTAAAAATATTAATTATTATATAATTAAATAGTAAAATACTCGGTAAAATAGAAATTTTTATAGTTACCACTTTATTTTTCACTTGCAATACTAAGGAGATTTGACGTATCTTATAAATTCATGAACAAAATGAAGATTAAAAGGTTTATTAGCGAATATTATATCAATTTACGTACCTTGATCGTCTTTTGTTATAAAAATATTTATTAAGATAAATTATTTTAAATAATAAAGCAATTTAATTGTCAACGAAAATCCCGATTGTTTTCCATAACTATTACTAAGGACATTTGCCGTAACTTACAGTTACTAAGGCAAAATAAACGTATCTCGTTAATTACACTAGGCAACAAGGTTTCTTGCCCTGATTGCAGTCATGATTTTTTTAAACTAATTTTGGGTCGCTGAAACCGAATCTGGCCTCAGAATATTTCTATTACCTAAGTTTTCTGAGAAAAATGAGATAAAAATGTTAAAAAATCATTATTTTATCCTTCTTTTGTTCTAAAATCATGGGAGATAAAAATATTCCGAGGACAAATTTAGACTCGGCGACTCAATATTAGCTAAAAAATACCTAACTTAAAACATGGAAACTTTAAATTCATAGGTAGAATTAATAGGGATATTATAAAAAAATATATAAAATAAAAATGGATAATGTGACATAACTAAGTAGGGGTGGAGGGTAAGGAGAAGGGTGCATAAGGGGACAAGCTACATCGCCACTCATGCTAAAAATTGTCAAAAATCATTACTAGGGGGTCAAAAATTAACTAAAAAAATGTTACGTAATATGGTTCTTATATGTATGTACAAGTAACATTTTTATGATGTAGAACCATTAAAAAAACAAAAAAAATACACAATATTTTGTTTTATAAATTATTTTTAAATTGGCATAATTGCCTGTACTAAAATTTAAAAAATAAGACGTGCTGGATTTTTTTAAGGTCAAATTTGGATTCTGCGCCTTTAAATTGATAAGAAAAATATATTTTTTGGGCACGGGAAAAAAGTTTACTTTCATTTTGTTTCTTTTTCATTTATTTACTTTTTACGAACAAACTAAGCAAAATAAAAAAATATTTGTATAAATATTTTCTTAGAGAATTTTATAATCTACAAATTAAGTCCTATAAAATTTTTATACAGATTTGATAGTTTTGCCACAGAAGAGCAATTAAGTAAACTCTGCACTTTCATTTTAAGCTTTTTATTTTTTTTCGCTTACTTACTCTGACAGTAGGTCCTTGACATATATATTTTTGAGTTCCTCGTATTTTTTTTTAATATACCCTAAAATTTTCAAAATCTTACTCTTTTTTTTTTAATTTGAAAAAAAAAGTCATTATTTCCTGGACTCTTTTTATATCTCAAAAGTTTTAGGTGCTGAAATTTTTCTAAGGTCAGATTCGGATTCTACGCCCTCGAATTAGTAAGAAAAATTTACTTTCTGATCGGAGCAAAAAAAAAAGTTGAGATTTGTTGCCTGGTGTTATTAGTATTATAATAAGGCATTTTATAGTAACTTCTTAAGGTACGATAGATACGGCAAATAGGCTTAGTAATTGACAACTTTAAAGAATATACAGCAACTTTAATAAAGCAATTTTATTATGACAAAATGAATGAAATCGTTTAATAATATGATAAAAATATTCATCGATTGTTATTAATTATCTTGGAGTCATAACTCATTTTTGACAAAAAAATAAGTTACCACCTCTGTGCTTATCACGACAGTATATGTCGCATTTAATATGCGCCAATCACTATAGATTGCATAGAATACAACAACAAACAAGTAAACGCGTTCAGTATTTACAAACGAGTGCAGTTGTTCGATTTACAACAGCAAATTGTATTCATTTATTACATGTATGTGTACATTGTCCACATAAAAACCATAAATTACATCTAATTATATGTACATGTATATGCTTATTGTTATGCACATGGAAATCTCAGCCCAAAATACCTACTTTCAAAATTTTGGTAAAATCAGCTGATTTCCGCCATCTTTATTAATTATCCTTCATAAAATACCGGCACTATAGTACAACAATGTTTTAAAATTAAATACTATAAAGTTGTTTAGTATATAAATATATGGTTTGACTGTTGAACGTTATACCTAATATCGTTAAAATGTTTTGGAATAATCAGTCATAAGTGCATGTTGAATAATTTTTTTTCTGTATTAAAAAAAAATTTTGCTTGGCAATTTCCTTAAGCAAAATGTTTTTTTTTATATACAGTAAAAAAATTATGTATTATTCAACATGCACGAATGGTATTTTTGAAAGACTATTTCACAAACAAAATAAGGAAGTATATAATTTTACCATGTTTAATGTTGTTTCTAATTTAAATTAAAAATTTGAAAACTAAACAACAATATTACTTTACAACTATAATTAAAATTTTAATATTATATTTTATGCTTGAGATTATTCCAATAAAATAGTTGTTATCATACATTTTAGCATTTAAATAAAAAACATTGCTGTTTTTGTTTAAAAAGTTTAGTTTTCAAGTGAAAAGAAATAAAATAAAGGTTGTTTTCACCCGTAAAAAAACAATTTGCGATCGGTTTATAATAAAGTTTGGCAACGCTGTACTGGTACCAGCTCAGTCATTTGATGTTTTTATTTCCGTCATTTAAAAGAAGTAAATTATTTAATTCTTTACTGTAAATATATTTTTAATAAATAAGTGTAAATTAGTTTTGAGTTGCCTGTTCTTAATACCAAGATTCAATTAAATAAATTAAAATTTATGAATATCAGTGATTTAAAGCTTTTAAGATGGAAAGTGCATAAAATATAATATATTAACTGAAATTAATTAGGGTTTATACCTAGGATGTTTTGGTAATAAAATAAGCATTTATATTGCTTATCAATAAAAATAAACCAACTAAAGGTAAGCTTCACAAATTAAAAACACATTTTGCAAAAATATAACATTTATTAAGATGTCAGTAACTGTCAGTTTCTTGTTTCCATAGTAACCAAGTGATAATTTCACGTGTGCAAAGATTATCAGATTCATTTTGATCTAATTGGTCAAGAAAATAAAAATGTAAGGTTTTGATTGGCCTATATATTGTTTGTGAAATAGTCATTAAAATTGTATTCTATTTCTAGTTAAAACAACAACGTATTGTATTAATATTTTTAGATTTTTCTATCAATGTATGAACAGGAGCAGTTGTGTATCTATCATATCAGTTAAACATTTAATTTTCTTAGATTATAAATATTATAGCATTTCCAACCGGAAAAATATCATAAATATATCCGATCAGAACTTACCAAGGCTGTATCAAATTGCAAACTATGATGTCATTTATAAGTTTTCAGATTGCCCAATCTTTCTTAATAATCTTCTAATAAACCACTTCCAAATTGCAACAATATGAATAACAGTAATTGGTACACATACATGTAGGCAGAAATTGAAATCTTTGTTAATATATTCGCAAAATTATGGTGTCGCATATTCTAATTTATTTTGCTCACGATTTTAATATAACACAAGGTAGTGAAATTTCCGTAATTTAGAATATAGCAGAGGACATTAACTAGTTATTATAGGTACTTCTTCCCAGCCAACTGTAGACTTACAGCAATATTGTTGGTTTACTTTAAAATGCCCACAAACTTTAAAAATAGTCTTAGATCAAAAATTTTTGTCTGCACCAATTAATTTGTCTGTTCTATAACTCAAAATAAAATCAGTCTATTTGTTGTTAACTGTACAAAATTAATAATTTTTATTTCCTATTTATTGTACTAATGTAGTTTCAGTACAGTACAGTTTTTAATTACATTTAATAAATTTTATTAGCAATAACCTAATACATACATTACATGTATTAATAAAGTTTTGGAAGTACGTGAATTCTTGTCCCACTGTTTTTACGCCTGGACCTGACCTGTAATGAATAATAGAGACCAGTAAATTAATTATTACTGGTCTGGTGCATTATAAATCATTAATTTCTGGTGCATTATAAATCATTAATTTCCGCTAGATGGCGCCATCGATTAAAATATCAAAATGGCTGAACTGCTGTTGACATGATAAACACGAATATAATCTAATACATTTTGTTTAAAAATCTAAATATACAGTTTTAGTCTTCTTTATCTTTTGTGTTCTGTGGTTTTAGTCAATGTTTTTTGCTTTTGAGACTGAAAAGGATAATAAATTTTATAAACGGTGCCTTGTGAGCTATCAACAAATGTTTCTTGTGGTTGTTTTTTTGGGTTAGGCCTATGTGAAATTTCAGTTTTATATGATTGTGCTTTTCTTGTGAAATGCAGGAAAAATTATAAACACGAATATAATATAATACATTTTGTTTAAAAAACCTAAATATACAGTTTTAGTCTTCTTTATCTTTTGTTTTCTGTGGTTTTAGTCAATATTTTTTGCTTTTGAGACTGAAAAGGATAATAAATTTTATAAACTGTGCCCTGTGGGCTATCAACAAATGTTTCTTGTGGTTGTTTTTTTGGGTTACGTCTATGTGAAATTTCAGTTTTATATTGTGCTTTTCTTGTGAAATGCAGGAAAAATGATTTGTGCCAAATATGAAAAGAACTAAAAAACAAAGTATTATAGTATTATTTTCTTCATTGGAATTCAAACATCTAGATTTCAAAAAAATTAGTACATTCACTAATAATAATAATAATAAAGTACTAGTACTTTATATTTAAATAAAAACAGTTGTGAATAAAATAGTATACAGGTCTCCTGAAAAATAGTACTTTTCCGAGACCATTTATAGGTATTTTCCGAGTCGACCTGTAATCTACTCTTTCCTACGACCTAGTTAATAGTTACTGCGTATTTCCCATGCGTTGTCTATGACAACGAATGGGAAGTGACGATCAGCTGATTTTACGTACCTGCTGTCAGAAAATTAGTAAAAGTCAAACACATAACCTCAATGTTTTTTAGATGGGCCCTAGAGGGGTCGTAGATCCATTAAGGCTCATTTTCGAATTAATCTCTATGGGAACTTTTTTCACATTTTTGGGTATAGAATGATCTCTAAAATTAAATTCCTCTATTTTTAGAACACCCTATATATTTTTAAATCTATTTAAAAAAGTACTTTATTAAATCAAATCATGACCATGCACAAATTAAAGCTGCACTTTTGTTGGAAATCCGGTATTGTGAGATTGGTATCCTCCAGACTAAATTCTTGTGGGTAGTTTGGTAAATTATCTCATAAATAACAATTTAAAATTTACAAACCATGACAATGAAGAGTATTTGTGGACTACTGCCAGAAAAAAGCCTTGTTTGGCGATTTCAGTTAAGCGATTTTTATTTTCTACCGACACAAAGAGTCTATTATTTTGTATCTTGTATAATGGGTACAACAGTACTAATATCGAGAAAATTCTGTATGTCCATTGAATATGGTAGAGGAATCAATTAATTGTATTTAATTGTTTGTAGAACTTGGTATCGTAGAATCTAAAAAACATTAGGGGGAGTTTGGGACCGTTTTTACAGATTTTGTTGTAAAATATTTCAAATATTTTTAATTCTATTTTTTTTTCATCAATCAAACTAACATGAATTAAGCTATAGAAAAAATATATTAAAGAAAATTTAAATAAAAATGCAAACGAAAAAAATGTATTTTTTAAAACCTTATACAAATTGTATGAATGTGCCCCTTTGTGGGGTACCTTCGACACCGTATAAATCTGCCCCTTATGGAGTTATTTATATTTTGTAACAATACTCAAGATTCAGGTATTAATACTAATTTATTATTAAAACCTAATTTTCACTATGTTTACTCACCCTAAAAAATACCTGAAACAAAAAGTACTTTATATCCGACATAAACCAAATAAAATTGTAGGCGCTTAAGTAATTTTTAAAGCGTTAATACAGTTTTTTTATTGTACCACTTCTCGATGGTAGCTAAGGACGCTTGTCACTCACTGGTAGATCTGGCACGAAAAGATCTACTTGCGGACGCAAATGCGAGTAATAAAACCTTTTGGTTTTCACGTAAGATAGGATGTACGAATGTGCCCCGTGTACAAATGGTGCACGAATGTTGCCAAACCCAACATGTGTGCCCTGAAAATTATGGACTTCACAGGGTGTGGCAATGAGGAGGCGTATAGATTCGTTAGACTCGAAGCCGAAGCATCCTATATGAGTCCTGAGCCATTTGTTAGCAAATCAAGCAACTGGCAACAACAGCACCAAATACATGAGCTGAGGGGAAACTAGAGAAACATTGAAAGACTACAAATACGTATAGACAGACCAAAGATTTCTTGGGAAGTCCTTGCAGAACTAAGCAGATCTGGTTACTGGGACAAGGCCCCGTTATTATTATAGGATCCTGACTTTACGAAAAAGTGTCCCAAAATATCTGACGCTTACGATATCAACAAAGTTGTCGGCTGGGACCATTGTTGTTATGTGATGCAAAAGTATCCCAAAATTATGTGAGGCAAAAGTGTCCTAAAATTATGTGACGATCCCTGCCGAGATTTAAATTTATGTGACGCTTACGATAATAAGAAATTTGCAAGTAAATAAAACAGTGTCTCCTAACCGGAGGCTTAAAACATATTAATGTTATCACAGTTTGGCTTTACTTTACCACGCCTTGTGGAATAAAATTTGCAAGGAATCCGTCTTTTGAGGCCTAGCTCATTATTAAAAACGTGATTCAATAAACATTTTATAAGTTTATAATTTTTTAAGTGTTACGCAACATTTTTACTAACACCCATCCCCCCCTCCCCCTCTGTAACTCAGCGTAACGTTTTTGAGACACCCCCATCCTCCCCTAGTGCGTTACGTAATACTTGAATGCTCCCTAAGGTACTATTTGACGAGAGTACACATTTTTCAGCCAGCTGAAACCTTAATAAAGTTTAATGTATTCGAACGGATAAAATCGTTGAAAATAAGTCAAGGTTAAAAAATTATCGAATTACTTTCTTGCGTATTATATAAAGTTACTTTTGCTTTCAATAGTAATATCGAAGAACAGATGATTCATTGTTTTATTTGTTTGACATTGTGGGTAATAGATTTGGAATATATTAGGTAAAATAAGGCTAAATTTGTTACAAAAGCTTGATGTTTCATTCATCAACAAGACATGAATTGTTACTAACAGTTTGTTAGTGACTAATTTACAATTGTTATTTTTAAATTGACCAATAAATAAATTTTTATACCTAGAAACATGGACAGGGGGTTTGAGAAGAATGAAAAATAGTTATTTATAATACAAAGGCAAAAAGTTAAGTTTTTCGATTGAGTAGGTTTTTAGAAGCCGAGGGCCGGCCGATTGGGCCGGCCCGAGGGTAATAAACCTACGAAATCGAAATTTAAATTTTTGCCCGTGTATTATACAATATTTTTTATTCGATTGTTACTAATTATAATAAATTATTAAAATATACTTAATTTTAAATAGCAAAAAGTATTTTTTTTTTACTGTCTTATTACTTATCTAGTTATCCATGTGCGATTTTACTTTCAAATTAAAAAAACTATAGCTTGGTGATTAATTTGTGCTAAAATGTGTCTGTTATGAAAATAGTAATAATTCTGAACCGTTCTATGAATATTATAAATATTGAAATTGATTTTACAATTCAAATATTGTATTTTTAATTTATTTTAGTGGAATACAGACTAATCAGTTAACATATATTTTGAGGTTATGTTATCGAAGAAATTTTTATTTCGTATGAAATGATTATAATAACTGTATCTGATCAAAAAGAACAGTTAGTTCAAGACCAAAAGTGACCTAAAGGTCATATTTCTTTATAAATATTACAGTAAAGGGAAAGCATATTCTTTTATAAGGCTTAAAAATAACAAGTTTTAGTTAGCGGGCCCTAGGGCCTCAAAGTTCAACTTTTCGCCCGTAAAATATGAACTAAAAGTGTATTTTTAGAATTAATCGAATAAAAACTATCTATGAGGCAGGATTTTTTTACATTTTTATCAAAATTATAAAAATAATAATTAAATATTCCATCCATCTATTATTCAATCATTGTCATAAATATTAGTCCAACCACACGTTAACTTATCTAACCACACGTTAAAGCCTTAGGGCCACTTGCACCAACTCTTAAACTGGGATTATCTCAACTAAACTGGGTTTAAATGCTACGTTCTGATTGGTCGACCGTCAACTTAATCTAAGTTTAAAGTTAAACCATTGATGGTGCAAATGGCCCTTAGTGGTACTATGGGCTCTAGACATACAAGTCCTAAACTTGCTACCATTCAGTCTCCAGACTAGCAGAAGTATGAGTAGTTGCCTACGTCTAGAAATAAATGGCGCACATAATATGTTATAAATTATAATTATAACTTATAATATAATATTATATAGAATCTATAATTTATTTGAGGCGTATATATATATTTATAGTATTATTAATTTGAGCCATTTTCAATAAAAAAGTTTTTTCCAAATTAACTTCTCTACACGTTTTCAACAAAAACGCCTTTTCCAAATTAATTTCTCTACACCTTTTTATTGTTACGGGTGTCTTTGTTTCAATTACTTGGAAATTACATATTTTGACATTTGTCATATTTTGAATGATAAAACCATATATTGCACAAATTCTTTCAAAAACTAACAATTTTCTCTGAAAACGGGATCAGATTAGATCCCAAAACGTTAGAAGTTTAACTTTTATTCAGTTTTTCGTTCTTTTTTAATTATTTTAACGATTTATCAAGAATTTTATTAAAAACTCTTTATTTAGGCAAATTTTTTAAACTTTGCTAATGTATAAAGAACTTTCACTTTCGGGTTTAGACCGTGTTAATGGATTTTCACTTTCCGACATTTCTTACTACTAGAGACATCTTCAGGGATTAATCTGAAACTAAGTTTCGAATCAACTTGTGTCACTATTTATGACGAGTTGTGGTTATTCACCCGTGACGAGGTTTTTCCTATCAAAGAATTCCATATTGCAGGTAAGTGGTAACCAGTGTCCCGATTGATATTGTTAGGATGCTTGATGATTTCTATCGATTCCCGTATCTTCCTTGGCATTTTTCTGTTTTCTGTTAATATTTGTTTTGTTTCAGACAAATTGATTTTATGACCTGTTTCATGTACATGTTCGGCTACTGCCGATAAGGAAATTTGTTTCTTTCTTATATTGCGCTCATGCTCTTGAAGTCTTGTAGAAAATTTTCTCTTAGTTTCACCTATGTAAACCGTACCACAGGAGCAGGGTATTTTATATACGCCTTCTGAACTCAGGGGTATTTTGTCTTTTGTTGAAGTCAAACATTGACCTAATTTTTGGTTGGACCGAAATATAGGCTTAATATTTGACTTCTTTAAAAGTTTACCTATTTTATCCGTGATACCGCTTACATAGGGAAGTATAACTTGTGTCTGTCTGTCATTGTCACTATTGTCCTGTTGTTTGGGTCTGGGATTTCTGTATTTGTATAGGGTCTTATTAATGTCTTTTTTGGTATAACCGTTCATGGTCAAGGCTTTGATTAGTTTAAGGAGTTCTGTGTCTAGGGAATTCTTGTCTGAAATCATGAAAGCCCTATGAACAAGTGAATTAACTACCGAGCGTTTTTGAGAGGGATGGTGATGTGAAAATGCGTTTAGGTATCTGTCAGTGTGGGTTTTCTTCCTGTATACCGAGTGTCCTATTGAGCCATTTCCCGTTTTGTAAACCAAAACGTCCAAAAAGGGAAGTGATCCGTTGTTCTCAATTTCCATCGTAAACCGTATAGATTTATGTTGGGAATTGAGGTGATTTAGAAAACCTTGAAGGCTTTCCATGCCATGGGGCCAAATAGCATAGACATCGTCTACGTATCTGCGCCAAATTTTAGGTTTTAATGGAAATGACTCAATAGCTTTTTTCTCGAAGTATTCCATGAAAGCATTGGCCGCAGGGGGTGATAATGGGGATCCCATTGCGGCGCCTGACACTTGTTCATAGAACTCTCCCTGTATCAGAAAATATGTAGATGTCAGACAAGCTTCAAATAATTTACATAACTTAGGGTCAAGATTTCCAGTTGTAAGTAGGTCTCGTATAATATTTATTGTATCGGGAACGGGAACGTTAGTAAATAGAGATTCTACGTCGAAACTAACCATTATGTCCGAGGGGTCCAGGGTCACTGTCGATAAGGTTTGTACAAAGTGTGTGGAATTTTTTACATAAGACCTCGTTTTTCCAACTAACTGATTTAAGATTTGGGCAAGGTGTTTGGCAAGTTTATACGTAGGGGAACCTATTGTGCTGACAATTGGTCTAAGAGGGGCACCGTCCTTGTGAATTTTAGGTAAACCATATAATTTTGGTACGCGGGAGTCTCGGGGGGTTAGATTATAAATTTCAAGAGGTGCAAGAGAGGATTGTTTAAGTAATTGTGTGATTTTTCGTTCAAATTTTCCAGTAGGATCGGTCTCGAGTTTTTCGTATGTGTCATTGTCTATGAGTTCCGTTATTTTGTTAAAATAGTCAAGTTTGTCCATCACCACAGTGGCATTACCCTTATCAGCAGGTACAACAATAATATCGTCGTTACGATTAAGATTCTTTAAAGCTAAATATTCCTCCCTTGTCAGGTTAGATTTAGGTGGTTTTGACTTTTTCAGAATCTTAGCCGTTTCGTAACGTACTATCTCTGCATCTACCGGGGGTAATGAAGACAAGGAAGACTCCACTATAGAAATTATTTCGTCTGTTGGTACTGTCCTAGGTGTAATGGCAAAGTTATGTCCTTTGGACAGTCATAAATAGTGACACAAGTTGATTCGAAACTTAGTTTCAGATTAATCCCTGAAGATGTCTCTAGTAGTAAGAGAAGAAACGTCGGAAAGTAAAAATCCATTAACACGGTCTAAACCCGAAAGTGAAAGTTCTTTATATCTTAATGGCCGTGAAAGCTTAAAATCTAAAACTTTGCTAAGGTATTGATTAATAACACAGGCCCACAAAAAAAATCTGAGTCTGGGATTCCTATATGATACTCCTATGTATTTTTCCCCCTGAAATTGAAAATCGAAAACGTTACCCCGCGTTACAGAGGGGGGGTGGGTGTTGGTAAAAATGTTACGTAACACTTAAAAAATTATAAACTTATAAAATGTTTATTGGATCACGTTTTTAACAATGATCTAGGCTTAAAGAGACGGATTCCTTGCAAATTTTATTGCACACGGCGTGGTTAACAGTTCACTAAATCCTCTAAACAAAAACAATTAGAGATGGAAAACCATAGCCAATAACCGGTTAACCGGTTTTTTAGCAAAAAAAGTTGAAAAATCAAAATCTAAAAACAATGTTTAAAAAATTATAAAAAATAAAGTCAAATAAAAAATTTACATGCTTTAAAATTATGAATGAAACAACACCCCTTTTCATTTAAAAAACTGCCCCCCCATTTGTAACAATCTGTTCTTGTACGGTTTGTACACTGATAAAAAAGATTTATTTGGATATGGCCAATTAAATTATTTGGTTCTGATTAATACATTTTATTTGAGTCAAATAAATATTTAGTTCATGTAAACAAATATTTAAATTTCAAGATGATTTATTAATGGGAACAAAATTGTTTATTTGACAGAAATAAAATTTATTTTTCACAACCAAATAACTGAATGGCCATATCCAACCAAATATTAAGTTGACACAAATAAACTGTTTTATCAGTGTATTTGCTCTTTTGTGATTTATTTCACTTGACCGGCTATAGTCGTGAGTTCAATAGGATTTTGTTAAAAAACTATTTATTAAAATCATACGGCCTTAAAGGGCGCCACTGACTTTAGATTTGACCTGAAAGGAAGGTATATTTTAAGCTTAAATCAGAAATACTTAAAATTTAGGCAACAGTTTATTTTGAAGATATTTAGGTAAGATATTATTGCCCACATTTTAAAAGTTAAAAATATCAAATATATGAAAAAGAATGTTTGAGTTGTCTTATTTACGAGTAAAAAATTTAAAGTCGATATCTCTACTCGTAATTATATACAGTATAATAACTTTACAGCCAAGCCTGTACAAGTACAGGATTGACTTTTGAAGGGGGGCAGTTACAGGGTGGCCTTTGAAAGGGACGGATGTAGCCTTCTTGGCACCTGAATTCAGTGCATCGAATTCGCCATCTTTTATGATGTGCTAGAGTATTTTTATATTAATGTTTTATGTACAAGTTAAAATGAACCATAGATATGGTTATTAATCGTGTAAACTATTGAATTTTAAATTGATAATAATGGGCGTTTCAAGTTTTTTTGTGTGTTTTTAATGATAACTTTTTTTTTGGAAGTTACTACAACAGTAATTTATCAGTGATAGTGCACAAGTCAGAATACATATCCTATTAGTACATGCACACTGGAAACGTCATGATTATATACAGAAACTCTGGTTAATTATTCGGAAGAAAAAGACCAAATAAATTGAGAGAGAGTGACTTTTGAGGGCCAGCATCCCTACCAATATCACTTTGTACTAAATATATAAAATAGATTGATGGAAAATTTAATTGATACATATTTAATCGGTAATATTATATACAAGGAACTAAAATAAAAGAGAGTATTTTAGAATATATCCAGTTTTAATTACTTTCTACAATTAGTGTTCATACGTTCATAAACACAAACATTTTTTTAAAATTTATTAATCCATAAAAATATTAATATTTTAGTTACAGGCCATTAAATGTTGTCAAACTAAATGTTAATTTTTTTTACAGTTGTATGTAATCATTTAAGTAATCTTTTATTGTTATATTTACATCAATTAAATGTTTAAAGTATGTTTAGTAAAGCAGGAATATAATTTTCTATTATAGTAATAACAATTATTATTGTAGTTTGTATTAATAATGTAGCGTTATACACGGTTCACCTGGGCGATTTTAAATAAAAATTTCGTGGACCCCTACATTTTTTGGACTCAAACATAACTGATATCAGAAATTAATTCCCAATTGAAAGAAAATCGTAAAAGATACACTTTTTTAGACAGATAAAAAAACGTTTTTTTGAGTAATAAGGTGTGTAAAAAAATCGCGATTTTCAAAATCAAAAACGCTCCCTGGCTTAAAAGTTGCTCCTTAGTAAAAAACAGTAGCCTCAAAAATGAGCCAAATCGATAAATGTTTAGAGGTAGCTCAAAGCACTCAAACTTAAAAAAAAATCGGTACCTGTTTTTCGGAAAAAAAGTGATTGTATATAAAATTAAGGAAATTTTGGAGGGTTTCTTTGGTAATATTTAGAAACAATATTGAATTTAAGAACTAAAACAATTATATCTCCCCCCCTCCCCTTAAGTTAGAACATGAAAAAATCGCCAATTATTTGAAGATTTCGCGAAAATTTAATTTTTGTTTTTAAAAGTGCATAAAAAATAGTTTTAAATAAAAAATCTGCAAAATTATATATTAGTATATCAGCATATATACATGCTAACCTACATGACTATACAGAAAACATAATTTTTTTCCTCAAGTTGAGTAAAAAAAATTAATTTCGTTTAGAAACCGGGTGGATTTTCTGTTTTTTGCCTAAAACATTTTTCGGTGTACTTTTTTTTTATTTTTTGGTTCGAATCCTTTTTTATGTAAAAATACACAAAAAAGTTTCTGTGGTTTAACATCGCAGGTTTAACCGTTTTAAAGATAAATGCATTTAAAAGTAAATTTTTACGCATGAAGAACCAAAAATAAAAAAATAAAAAAATATAAAGCAAAAAACAAATATTTTAGTAATGACTGGTTATTTAACATTAAAAACATAGAAAAAGTTTATATGCACCTTGGTCAAAAAATCATTCCTAAGGAAGTTATGTCCTTTTAAATATGCCCATTTTCAATAAATTTTGGCAAAATCTTCAAATAATTGGCGATTTTTTTATGTTCTAACTTAAGGAAAGGGGAAATATATTTTTTTAGTTTTCTCACAATCAGTATTGTTTCTAAATATTACCAAAAAAACCCTCCAAAATTTCCTTAATTTTATATACAACTTTTTTCCGAAAAACAGGTACCGATATTTTTCAAAGTTTGAGTGCTTTGAGCTACCTCTAAACATTAATCGATTTGGTTCATTTTTGAGTGGCCACTGTTTTTTACTAAGGAGCAACTTTTGAGCCAGAGAGCTTTTTCGATTTCGCACATCGGAAGTTTTTGACACACCCTATTACTCAAAAAAACGTTTTTTTATCTTTCTAAAAAAGTGTATCTTTTACGATTTTCTTTCAAATGGAAATTGATTTCTTATGTAATCAGGTATGTTTTAGTCCAAAAAATGTAGGGGTCCACGAAATTTTTATTTAAAATCGCCCAGGTGAACCGTGTATACTGGGTGACACAAGAAGTTTGCCTACGAATTATCTCCGTAATTATAAAATATAACTTTTTAAAATTTATAGAGGTTGTATGAACCATAAATAACCCCATTTTAGCATGGTCATATCACTTTAGGTCTAAGCGGAAGTGATACCAATTTTTAATTTTTAAATGGAAACCTATATATATTTATATTATATTATATATTTTTCATAAAAACAACATGGCGGTCTTATGACGTCCATCTGTAGGCTTAAAATTTACTGTTCATCTGAAACTGATTTTCTTTTGTTTTTAGGAAAATGGCGTTATTTTAAAGTTTTTTTTAATTTATTTAGTAGGCTTAAAATTTACTGTTCATCTGAAACTGATTTTCTTTTGTATTTAGGAAAATGGCGTTATTTAAAAGTTTTTTTTTATTCATCAACTTCAACGCCATTTTGTGCTAATTTTTTTTAAAGGAAACGACCTTTTTTTGATTTCGCTAAATTAAAAACTCAGATATACTCTACAAGAAAAAAGTACAAACACCCTAATAGGGTTGAAAATTTTCTGGGAAAATGGCGTCAAAGTTGAAAAAAAAAAACTTTAAAATAACGCCATTTTCATAAAAACAAAAGAAAATCAGTTTCAGATGAACAGTAAATTTTTAGCCTCTTAAGATTTGAAGTGTCAAGTTTCAAAAATATTCCAATATGGACGTCATAGGTCCGCCATGTTGTTTTTATGAAAAATGGCTCCTGTGGCGCCATCTTTAATGCAAATATCGACTTGTGATATATCAATGAAAAGAGAATTTAAAGAATAATCTAAAAATGTAAGCAAATACATAGGGTTCTATTTAAAAATCCAAAGTTGGTATCACTTCCGCTTAGACCGGGTGATATATTGACCATGCCAAAATAGGGGTGTTTACGGTTCATACAACAAATTTTAAAAAGTTAACTTTTACAGTAACGGAGATAATTCGTAGGCAATACTTCTTGTGTCACCCGGTATGTATATAACCTAACAAAAAAAATAGAAATTAAATATTTGCCAAAATGAGATCATTTATTCTTTCCTTTTTCGATATGAAAATGCTTCTAGGCAAGAATTTCTTTATATAACCAATTTATTATAAATAATTATAGCACTTTATATATTTTAAATTTTACACACCCTGAAATAATTATTTTAAAGAGATCAGTTTCTAATAAATAATTCGTAATAATTTATTTTATTTTAATTAAATAAGGATTTGGAAAACCCGATTTGCTAAATATTTTAGTTTTTATACTTGTGCAATGAAATTTACCATATGACTCAGTCTAACTAATTATAATTAGGGAAAAAACTAAATCTATGTAGATAGGTGCTAAGTAGCATCTGTAGTTTGCACTTTTTTGAAAAAATCGGAAGAAATTTCGTTCAAGCTTATAGCCGAAGAGGAACAACAAAATCAGGCCAAATTAAAAAGTTTATCTTAGATAGAATCACAGAACACCCACTAGATAGACTTGTCATACGCATTGCGTATTACGCAAACCATAAGAGAGTGCGAGCAGAACCATCGAAAATCAATTCCAGAGTTGACTAAAACACCCTGATTTTTGAACAGAGCTCGTTAGTCAGGCTCTGTTTTCGTCAAAATCTGGAAGAAATTATTGAGACGTTCAAAATATTTCTCAAAAGTTGAATGAAAAATGGAAGCTATAATTGTACGTCTAAAATAATGAATGAAGAATGAATACACAAAAGCTACACAAAAACAAGGTAAAAAATAGCATGATATTTTCGAGCTAATTTAGGTCATAAATAGCATGCTATTTTTAACCTTATTTGGATTAAAAATAGCATGCTATTCACGTGCTATTTTAGGTCGATATTTTTGATCTATTATATGTCGAAAATAGCAAATAGCAATAATCTACTCTCACAAGAAACTTTGTAGCACTTCATTTGTCCTGTGATACGCTCCACAATCTATTGTTTACATTTAACTCCCTTGCCTGGTAAAATATCCTAGCTGATGATATCCCTGCCGATTCAGGTAGGGCTAAGGCTTGGGTCACGGATTTGGCCAATTATTTTTTTATGTGTAGCCCACCGATGTTAGAGAAAAACCTCAACGGAATTTTATATATGATTTTTTTTATTTTTTTCAAATTTTTTATTTTCTCGAAAATCTGACATTGGCGTGCAATAACTCAAAAACTATTTAACCTAGAGAACTTCGGTTTTCACCATTAAAAACATATTTTTTTCTATCAAATTTTATCTAATTAGTTTTGACAGTTTTTTGTTTTTTCAAGATGGCGGCGAAAAATTTGAAGGCCATTTTCCTCAAAAACTCTACTTTTTATTTTCTTTTTTATTTAAGGATCAACTACTAATTATGTGTACTTTTGATAAAAAATAGCACTTTTTTGTTATTTTTTTACCAGTTAAAGCTACTGTCTGCATGTTTAATTTTATGCCCGTTTCATGATAATGGATTTGTAAGATATACAATGTATAACAATATATTACATTCTGATGATATCCGCGCCGATCCAGGTAGGGCTGACGGCATGGGTCATGGATTTGTCTGATTATTTTTTTCTGTGTAGCCCTCCACCTCTACGGTTTTGTTAGAAAACGCCCCGTTTCAAAAATATGATTTTTTTAATGTTTCTTTATTATTTTTAAATTTGTCAAAAAATTTAAAATAACTCAAAAACTATTTAACCTAGAAAATTTCGGTTTTCACCAATGAAAAAATCATATTTTTTTATATTAAATGACATTAATTTAGTTTCGATAGTTTTGTTTTGGACTAGTTTTAAGATGGCCGCAAAAAATTGTTCTTAAATTTCACAATTATATCTTTTTTCTTTCTATAAAAAAAAATGTTTAAAAACAAAATATTTTTAAAATTTGAAGGTAGAAAGACCCCTAAGACCTCCTAAAGGAATTATATGAGAAAATTCTAATATAAGAATATATCATGCACATGAATTTTAAGCGCAAGTTTTAAGCGCAAGTTTTAAGCATAATCATATTTGATATGCTATAGCATATCTAAAAATTTATTTCAAGAATATTCCCATTGGAATAATTAGAGAATATTCCTAGATTATCGGTGCTATTTGGGTGCTCTATTTTTTTCAAATAAATCATAACAATTAATTTCAAAAGGAAACAATTTTAATATTAAAAATTCTTTTGTTAAAAGTTCCATGTGTAACCTCAATAATTATATTTTCTTCACTTTAAACATAATCTTTCTTTTAAATTATACAATATCTTAAGAAAAGTCCAGTTACAATAGCAATTATATCGCATATAAATCACGTTTTAGCGCACTTTGTAAGTGCCCATTTAGGGAAAGTGTACTTATAACGTTTCATAATATTTTAGCATGTGTGGACTTAAAATTGCATTACATTTTGTTACCAACATGGAGATTTTTGTGGGTGTTTACAGAGGTTATGGGGCCCCGATAGGTTTGATGGATTTATAATAATCGGCAATCCCCTTATTCGAAGGACCAGACAATGGGTATAATTTGGGTTCGCTGTAATCCTGTAATAATAATTAATAATTATAATTAAATATGATTAATAAATAATAAATTACCAGTCTTTAAAGTATCAGACAACACAAAATATATTTTGTTGATAATTTTTTTTTTTAATAATTATACTTCTTAAATGTTACACTGATGGGTGGGTGTATTTTTTTTATGGGAGGGTGTTATATCAAGGTCGGCGATTTTTTCTTTGGATTCTCAAGAAGAAAAAAAAAGAATTTTTACATGTAAAAGAACTTATTTTTGAACCATGGAGGGAGAAAATTTTGCCTTTATTACCTTTTGAAAATTATTTTCTTGTACACTAATAGAAAAATCTAAAAAGAGTAGAACCAAATGTTGTTGTAGAAAGTTTGAGGTATATAATACCATTTTTACGATTATTCTAAAACATTATAACGTTATATTAAATACACTATTAAAATTGTAGATTCATATTATTTAATAATACAACAACGTTGTTGTAGTTTTTTTGAGGAAGGATGATTAAGAAAGATGGCGACAATCAGCTGATTCTAATAAATGTTTTATCAAAATATTGTAAGTAGGCATTTTGGGCTAAAATATTTATGTGCATAAGTATACCCAACGATAAGCATGTACATTTAATTACATGTGATATGTAGTTTCTATGTGCATATAAATGAATTTAAAATACATCAGAGCTCGTCAAACGTTGGAAGAGGCATGAGTTTTTAAATATGGACACGCCCCCAAACCATGCTGCTGAATTCACCAGTTGTTAGAGGTACACGTACCGCCTATCTTTCTTCCTCCGAATACTTATTCTTGCTTTCCCGTCACATTTCCACGTCTCTTCCTTCCAGGTTCTGCTAGCGTCTCTGCGCGAAAAAGAAAAATCTGATCGGTTAACAGTTTGTTGTTGTAAATCAAACAACTGCACTCGTTTGTTAATACCGAATAAGTTTACTTTTTTGTTGTTGTATTCTATGCAATATATAGTGGTTGGCGCATATACAACTATTTATTGTTGCATACTATAACCTAATTACGTTATTAATTACGCTATTGTTCTATCAGTGTATACAGCATGTCTAAAGTCCGCCTCCCCTTTAACTTTTGAACGGCTTAATATATCAACTTGAAATTTGAAAACCTTAAACAACATATTTTTTTTGTATGATTCATATTTTTAGGGGTACAATGAAAGCAGGGGGACAAGGGGCGGATTTTTTTAATGGAAAGGGCGGTCGTGTGATACATCATTTTAAAGCTTAATAAATTCTCTTTTTAAAAAAAGTTTTTTTATATATATTTTTTAATTTTTTATTTATTTTACTTGTGTTTTAAATTTTAAAAGTATTGTTGACACTAGAGTCTAGATTCTAGACCTTAAATACGGTACTGTGACAATTTTTAATTAACTCCCTAGTTAATAAAATATTATTTGTTTAATTTTCATTGAAGCTTTTAAGTATTAGATTTATCTTAAGAATGATAATAAATTTAACTTTAAAATAAAATATTAACAAATCCCCAGTACTTAGAGTAAAAAGTTGCAACCAAGTGTCAAGTTACTAAACCATGGTACCCCTTAGGCACCGACCCCAGGTGGGCCGGGGCCATGGCCCCCTCATCACAGGGGGGGGGGGGCAAAGTTGTATTATTTGAATTTCAAATTTAAAGTCGATATCTTAACTCGTTCAAAATTTAAGAGGGGAAGGTGACTTTTGGACCGCCCTGTATGAAATTCTTCAGTAAGTTGTTGCGACTTCTTAGTGATCTTTGCACTTTGGGAATAAAAACTTTTTTCTTCCCAATAAAAAAAAAATATAATTTTTTTTTTAACTTTATCTTTGTTTTAGGATTCAGTGGTAGATTTGGTAAATGGACTTGGAGCACCATTATCAAAGCTCGTGGTAACAGCACCAGTTCAAGCTTTTCACTTCAAGCTGCAAAGCTCCGAATTTACAGCCCCTGGCAGTCCAGCTTTAGAAGTAAAATCCATAACTAGAGATGAACTTTGTCAAATTATGGAAAATGGAAAGAACTGGACTTTGGAAAGGGATCAGGATCAAGCTGGACCATATATTTTCAGGTAAAGGATTAATAGATGTTCCTAAAACGAAAAACACAAACGTGTGGAAAAAAACAAATAAAATAAATAAATAATCTAAAACCTAAGGAACTAGCACGCTAATTGGTTTGGATGTGTGTTAGTGTGTTTTGGTGGTTGGTCGGTTTGGACTTTTTATCAGGCTAAAACTTACAGAAACCCAAACGAACAACCACCAAAACATTAGACAATGTAACAACTGATCGAGTGACAGTATTTGTGCCACCAAAAATGTTAGTTTTTAAAAGGCTATTACTCCTTTAAAATTAAATTTAGGTGTTTTGGTAAAGAACACCTTTTTGATTAGTTTTAAATGAAGACTGGCCTGTAGCATTAAAATTTTATTGGCACTTTTTTGTTCCTCATTCAATATTTTATCTTCGAAGGGCCGTAGCTTCCTTAGAGCTTATTTCCGGTCATATGTTTCAGTGTTGAGTTTTCATGTTTTGTGATGTAGAATCATCCCTTTATTTTTCGCCAAAAGACAACAAACACCGTGTATAATAATTACACAGGCCCACAAAAAAAATGTGAGTCTTGTATTCCAATATGATATTCCTATGTATTTTTTCCCGCTGAAACCGAATCCGCAACCCGTTTAAGCCTTACACCTCAGGATTTTGACATAACCTCAAAAAACACTCGAAAAACTACTGAAACTGCTAAAATCATCTACTCCATACCACTTTCATCCTCTTACTCCAAATTCGTAATTTCGTAACCCAATAATCCCCTAACGTCGGAATACCATTACTCCATAACCTCAAAACCCCGTAACCTCATTAAGTAGAAAAATCTGGTTCGGGAAAACAGAACAATTACGTGAAATTTTTTTGTAGAACATAGTTATGAATAAGTAACTGTAAAATCCCCTCACACCTCCTAACCCCTTCACTCCGTAACCCCATATATTATAACCTCTTAACCTTTATTGGGAGGCATAGCGTAGTGGCTAGCGCGTATGTATAGCAAGTCTACTATCGTGAGTTCGATTCTCACTGGCGCCGATTTGCCTTTTTCAGTTAATTAATAATTGAAATTTGGCGAAGGCGATAAGTAAAACGGACAATCCCTAGAAACTGGTTCGAAAGTCAGTATAAGCCGGTGGTTCCCTCTACTACTAGCCCACACAAGTCCTGGACTTAGGGGATGCTTAATTAAGTAGAATAGTACGAGGTTAAAACAAAATAAAACAAAATAAACCCCATCATCCTATTCTGTGGAAAAGTCCGGTTCTCGAAATCATAAGAGTTTTGTGAGTTAAGTCATGAATCAAGGTCTACTTCATTATTTTTTTAACCGGACTTCTCCACAGAATATGATAACGGGATTAAGGGGATATAGTATATGGGGTTACGAAGTGAAGGGATTTTGAGGTTATGGTGTTACTTACTTATGACTATATCCACAAAAAAAACTGAAGAATTTGTTCTGTTTTCCCAAACTAGATTTTTCTACTTAATAAGGTTAAGGGGTTTTGTGGTTATGCGGCTATGGTATTATGAAGTTATGGGATTATGGGGTTCTGGGGTTATAGAATTAGCAATTTGGGGACAGGGGGGTGACAGTGGTGTGGCATAGATGATTTTAGCGGTTTCAGTAGTTTTTCGGGTGTCAAAATCCTGACGTGTAGGGGTTAAACGGGTTGCAGATTTAGTTTCAGCGGGAAAAAATACATAGGAATATCATATTGGAATCGGAGACTCAGAATTTTTTTTTTGTGGGCCTGTGTTATTGAATGGACACTACATTTAAAATTTTGGCGAAGGTGCCATAACATACCGGTAGTGATTCAAGTAATTTTAATTTATTGAAAACCATATTGGCAATATAGGTTTTTAGTAACTAGTTATATTGAATTATCCATAAATATAATTGAATTATTTATTGCAATTTGTGAAAAGAATCCTAAATGTCATGATTGCATTGCTCATGAGTTTAAATTAGGTATGTTGTTGTTTGTACTAGAACATTATGATAATTAGTTTTAATATAGGTACAATTATGATTATTAATATATGCCAATATTATTAACAAGTTCTGAAGATATGTAGGTACTGCATTACATTTTATAATATTCTCTTTCCCGCACCCAATGGAGCTCTCTACAATTAGAATTATGAAACAAAAGACGTCTACCCTATCTCTATCTCATTTGTGCTACACTTTCCAGCCAACCAAATAAATACTGTATTGGTTTTTCATACAACAAATACAGTATTTATTTGGTTGGCCGGAAATTGTAGCACTGAACAAACATAGCTAATGTGAATCTGTAGAATAAGATAATTCTACTAAAATTTAGATGGCGCCAGTAATTTCTTTAATAAAAATATAATAGTTACACTTTTCGCCAGGCCAAGTAAATAGTGTATTTGTTCAACAAAGAACAAGTACAGAATTTGTTTGGTTGGGTGTAAGTGGGAGTGTATGTATGTCTTCTATCCTTTTTGGGTAGAACTTTTGTCCCTGTCTAATCTAACGGGAGAAATCGCCATTGCATTTGCCTCAACGACGTGTAGCGGAGTTTAGGCAAGCAATCGAATGCAGAAAAGCCTTAGGAACAATATTTTTCATACGAGCGGAGTTAAAATAAAACATACTTTTATATTTTATTAAATAAATCTCATTTTTATATTTAACAATTAACACTACGCAATTAAGAAATTAGACAATATTTATGCTTGAGGAAAAGGCCTTTTTTCCACACGCATATGCTTGCGAAAAGAGACATCTTTCCGCACGCTCGTAGGAAATTAGTATATTACATAACTAGTGTGGAAAGTTTTTCACGTGAGTGGAAGGTTTACGAAGGAGCCGTCAGGCAAGTGAGGAAACCCCACAAGTGTAAGAAATACACTCTCCAACGAGTTATGTACACTATTTTTCCTACGACCCCGAAAAAATATAAAGTTTCCTAATTTAATATATTCTAATTTTTATTATTTATTTCGAGAATTTTTGAGGAAGGCAAAGCACAAAATAGCTTACAATTTTATATATAGTTTTGTTCGTTGGGACTGCACTTTCTTGCACTGACACTTTTCATCCAATCAAGTACTGAATTTGTTCCTTAATTTTTAAACATGACAAAGAATGTGTTCAATTGTAAAGTGCAAAAGTGCAGGAACCAACGAACAAACCTACCTTTAGTTTTCTTGGTTTTATATTTATTACAATATATTATTACTAATATTTATTACAATATATTATTACTAATAGGCAACCCATTAAACAGCTAATAATTTATTAGCTGTTTAATGGGTTGCCTACAAGCGCAAATCAAGGCAAACTTCACAGTTTGCTAATTCAGTTGGATTTCTGTGCATATGCTGAGATATGAGACAATAAAACTGTACTGTTTTACATTTTATAAGGAAAAGACCGTGTATTTTTATGTTTTTTTATAAAGGAAGTTATATTGGTCAAAATAGTAAGGTTATAACTATAATTTTTATTTTTGACATGAAAAACAGAAATATTTGGATTGAAAACATAAGTTATCAAAAAAGGCTGTCATGAAAAATGGAAAATGGCATATAGAACGAGGTGAGTAAAATTCATAGAATTTTAACGTAAATATCTATATAAAATTAGGCAAACCTACATACATACATATCAAACTAGTGTGATATAAGGCGTTTTCTAAAGAACAAAGAGTGTGCTAAATGTCATTTTCAAAGGGGGTCGTAGGAAAAATGTATACCTATATAGAAAAAAATCTATGATAATCTTTTGAAAATATTGGAAAATTAATACTCTTCTCGCAAAGGAGCTGTGAAGAGTATAATAACATATATGGGTATTAATATATGCTAATATAATAATATTAATATTATGATGAATTAAGTGATAAATAATATCCTCGGTAATATCTTAATAAAAAAACTCAGGAATCCGGATGATCTATTTTACACGCCCATATTTCATAATAATTATTATTATCACCATATTATGTTAATTTGATTATGAAATTTTTTTTGAATATAACAAGGTGTCAAAATATCAAATTTAAATTGATCGAGTTTTGATTGCAATAAATAATTAATTTATTAACATATTTTATTTTAAGATACATGTAGGTTTTATTTTTGCAACTAAGTAAATAGATCAACTGTTTTTTTATACAATCATAGCAAATCGTTAAAATTATTCTAAGAATATTCTCTGAACATTTTAAGAACATTTATTATAATCTGCTCATAGGAAAATTAGTTTAACGTGCTCCTAGTCTAGGAATAAGATACGAAATGTAGCATGTTATCTAGAAAGTAAAATTAAATTGTTATTAATTTAAATAAATAAGATATATACAGGGTTATTCATAAATAAATTCAAGAAATTTAAGAGGCGATTCTACGTTAAAAAATATGAAAAAAAGTTCCTATAAAGGTTGGTCCGGAAATGTGCCTTAAGGGAGCTACGGATCTTTAAAATTGTAATAAAAATAAGGTTTTTAATTAATAACTCTTGTACCCTTTAAGCTAGAGCGACGAGCTTTTGAATGTATACTAGTATTAATAAGGACAATAAGTTTATGTTAATTTATTTTTTTTTAATTTATGCAGAGGCGTGCCTAGACGGACAAAATATGTGAGACCTGGATGTTTTGTAATAAATATAGATGTAGGAACACTGTAGGAACAACCGTTTCCAAAAAAAAATCCAATTAAGAGGAAGTAACATTTTGTGCCACTGAAAATGTTACTTTTTAAAAGGCTATATCTCCTTTAATATTAAATTTAGATGTTTTGGTGAAGAATACTTTTTTGCTCAGTGAAGAATAGTCCTGCAACATTAAAATTTTATTGGTGCTTTTTTTGTTCCCGATTCAATATGGCCATCTTCGAAGGGCTGCTGCTCCCTTAGGGCTCATTTCCGGATCAACCTTTATAACTTTTTTTCATATTTTTTAACTTTTTTAACCCCTTAAATTTCTTGAATTTATTTTTGAATAACCCTATTATATTATTTAGTCTATTATAAATTTTATTTTTTTCAAAATTAATTGTAAAAAAACTGAAAGAATATTATAATATTATTAGCATATATTATAATTATAATTAATTATACAATGCGGTCCAAAAGTCACCTCCCCCCTTTTAACTTTTGAGTTGAGATATCGACTTCAAATTTAGAAATCTTAAATAAGACAACTTAATCTATCTTTTAGCATATATTTGATATTTTTAGCTCTTAAAATGTGGGCAGGGGGGCATGGGGGGACATTTTTTTAAATGGAAAGGGGTCGTGTAATACACCATTTTAAAGCTTATAAAATTCTCTATTTAAACTAATATTTTTAAATTTTTTAAAAATGTTTTTTAAGGTTTTGATTTTTCAATTTTTGTGCTAAAACATTCGATTTTTTAGGTTTTTTTTATAAATTTTTATTTATATCAACTAAAATTAGTTTAAAAGTATAATTAACATTTTTTTATGATGAAATTAGGCATTTTTAAAAAATTATTTGTTTTTTTTAGAGGAATTTTGACATTAATACCCATTTTCAACCCCATTTTAAACCAATTTTTTTTTTTAATTTAAAAATATAGAGTTAAATGGAGAATTTTATAAGCTTTAAAATGATGTATTACACGACCCCCCTTTCTATTTAAAAAAATGTGCCCCCATGCCCCCCTGCCCACATTTTAAGAGCTGAAAGTATTAAATATATGCTAAAAGATAGTTTAAGTTGTCTTATTTAAAAGTTCCAAATTTGAAGTTGATATCTCAACTGGTTCAAAAGTTAAGAGGGGGGGGGTGACTTTTGGACCGCTCTGTATTATAATATAATTATAATTACTTCCTTATTTCTTATTAAATGAACGTCAAGAATTATGAAAATTCCCAAGATTAATCAGAAATAAAGACAAGAATAGCCCAGCAAACTTCCAAATTTCAAGTAGTTATTATCAATTATGTAGATTATTTTATGTATCTTACTGGAGAGCTTTAGAACAAGCTTTAAAGTTGATTTGGTGCTCTCCATGCTTCTGTAGCATAACAATACATAAATAAATAAATAAACAAATTTATTAAATCTATAGACTTGTTGTTGCAATGTTTGATGATCATACCCTCCGCGGTTTGCTTGGGAAAATAATCAAATTCTGGTCTTCCTAAAATTATTCATTAGTAAGACTTCTTAGGTCAGAAGCAAACTCGAGTTTGCTTCTAATAAATATACAATTAAAAATGTTTAGAATTAGGCATTGCGATAATCTTGCAATAGAGCTCTGTACAACTAGAATTATGAAACAGAAGACGTCTACCCTATCTCTATCTAATTTGTGCAAGGCACGCCACTACCAGCTTAAATAAATTAAAAAACTATTGCATTTTTTTCAATTTTTATCAACAATTACCGTTGATTTTTGTAAATAAAGCTAAAGAAATTAATATTTTTTGATAAGAATTAAAACTAATGATTTAATAGTAAAATAAAGAATGAAATATAAATCCTATTAAATGTTCTTAGGTTGGTTGCTTCATCTGTTTATTTATTTACAAAACATAACCTCAAATATAAAAAGGTAAATATGAATTTATTTAATGTTTATCATATTTATTATTAACTATATATTATTATTATATATTTTAATATCGTTACCAGTTTCTACATTTCAAGAAATTAATATTATGACGAGCGTTATTTCTGTTATAGCTACCAAAATGCCAAGATGTTTTTACAAGGGTTGCAAAAGTCCAAACGAATTTCTTTAGGCTTTAAATCTAAGGTATAAAGAAAGAACTTATTTTTGGTAAACAATATTTAAATATCAAAACTCGTAAAAGTACTATAATAGTCAATAAAAACACAATATTTAGTAAAACACACAAAAAACTGAAATCAAAACAATATCTAACGCAGCTCACACAATGACAGTGGCTAAAGAAAATGGCGTTACTGACAGTGCAGCCAACATAAAACCTAGAAGATTTTCTTTATGTTGGTGATATTACTTCTATCCTTTTTGGGTAGAACTTTTGTCCCTGTCTATTCTAAATGGAGAAATCTCCATTGCAAGAGTTTTCTTACTTTAGATGTGCTGATCAATAATAATCCAATTGCTATCAACTACTACAAACAACCCTTTAAACTAACCAAATTTATTAAATATATTATTAATTGAGAGGTTAGTTCAGTAAATAAATACATCAACCAGTAAACCATAAACTATTCCATTTTCCAGGATTCATTGACACCATTCAAGTACCCGCATTCAATCATACCATGAATTAACATCTAAAAGATCCTTAGATCAGTCAGTAATTTGGGACCCTTGTCATAACATACATATAAATGCTGTAGAAATGATTCAAAAGCGGTTCTTAAAATATTTGTATCTTAAAACACATAATGTATATCCTCCTTTTAATACATCTTATAAAACGCTGTTGCAAAGCTTTGGGTTCGTTGAGTTTTCTAAGCATAGATTCTAACATCTCGTTTTAATAGAAATTACTACATAACATTATTGATTGTCCAAGTTTGCTTAGACTGCTCAATTTTCATGTTCTTTTGCCCAGAATTCGTGGCAGAACTTTTTTTTAATTTTTTTTTTATTTTTATTATTTGTTTTATTTTAATTCGAAACACCGTGTACCAATAATGTTGGTCCAACATACTAAAAACCTCACCGTTATACGTAATGTGCTCTAGTTTTGAGCGGATTGAGGGGATAGTTGACTTATTTAACTATAGCTTAAGCAGTATTAAATTAATTTGTTTTTCTTTTAATAAATAAATAACAAAACGTAATCTATGTATATATAGTATTATTAATTTAAGCCATTTCGCCTCAATGATTATTTATAACAATAAAAAATCTAAAGCAGAAAATAAAATTAAAATGTTCTTATCTATGTAATAAAACGAGTGGTTCCAATCGATTTAAATTACATGAAAAAGCCATGATTTTACATAATTTTTCTTTGATGCTTACATTAAAATAAGAAAAATATATTTTGGTGATAGTAAAACAAGTTTATGAAAAACTGGAAATTATAAAAACTAAAATGTAATTATTTAAAAATAACAAAAACCATGTATACCTAAGTAACGATTCTTCAGGATGAATTGGCTAGATGGGCTATTCATTCTTTTTACTGGGGTTTGTGTTATATTTCTATATCTCCAAATAAGTGTTAGGATCCAGGGATGAGAGAATATAAGATTTATTTTTTTTTTTCAATTACAAATATCAATTTTGTTTTTAGGAATAAATATATAAATACTGCAAATTATTATTATTATAAAAAGTTCAAACCAACTCATTCAGATAATTGGCAAGCCATTAACTGGGAAAACCATGCCAAATACCTTGGGATTACAATATCCAAAAACCTTACGTGGCATCAGCACGTCAAAAACACCCTCCAAATAGGTAGAAAGAGCCCCCTATCCATCAAAAACAAACTTCTCTACAACCAAACCCTAAAGGTACTCCTCTACGGAGCCCCAGCCTGGAACAAAATCACCCTCAACAAAAAGCTCTCAGCCAAACTTCAGGCCTTCCAAAACAAGGCACTCAGAATATGTCTCGATGCCCCCTGGTTCATGAGGAACAACCAAATACACAGAGATCTCGATATGACCCTCCTAAAAACGGGAATCATCCGTCACAGCACGTATTTTATACGACAATTTAGATCACCCAAACCCCCTCATCTCAAACTTCCTTGATTATGATCACGAAATCTACAACAATCAAAAAAAGATCATAAACGTCCTCAACCAGTAATGATACCCACCAATTCAGGACAGATACATTCCCAGCATCGGTGAGCTAGTCTCACTCCTCCCACACCTCCATCCCCTCCCTATTCCAGCCCTCCTTTTTGCATAACTACGTACATATGTATATAATCGCTTTATAAATAATAACATAAGACCATTATTTATTATTTATTTAAATCCTTCATTCATTAGTTTTAACGAAAACTAGAACAAATTGCGCAAATTTCACTCAGCAGACTCTGTATGTGGTGTCTAGCTAGACACACCTGCAAATATATATTTATATTTTTTACGTTTGAAAATCTGACCAAAATGGGTTCGTCAATCCAACCGGTTTTGCGAAAATAAAATAATTTTTAGCAGTCAATTTTTAATATAAAATGCATATCGAGGCACAGTGGTGGAATTTTCGAAAAAGCTGGCCAAAATTGAATTAAGCTCTATATGGGGATTTTTGAGGTAGCTGAATACAAAAATGGTATTATTTTTTTTAAGAAAATTGCGGATCCAATATGATGGACATAAAAGCCAAAACTTAAAAAAAAAACTTTAATTGTAAATATGCAATTTTTTAAGTTGCTGATTACGAAAATAATATTATTTTTTTAAAGAAAATGGCGGATCCAATATGGCTTTGAAAAACTTTGTTTAAAATTATCAATATGGGATTTTTGAGGTTGCTGATAACGAAAATATTATTATTTTTTTTTTCAAGAAAATGCGGATACAATATGGCGGACTTAAAGGTCAAAAGTTTGTAATTTTTTGTTTAAAAATATGAATATGGGATTTTTGGGGTCGCTGATTACGAAAATAATATTAATTTTTATTAATTTTATTAAAAAAATGGCGGAAACACACAAATCAAAAAAAAAATCTAGGACGTTTTTTGGCCATTTTCGAAACTACAGTACTATACTGCCCCACTAAGCTAAAAAGCAGTAACAGTAGAGTAGTAGGGCAGTATACTAGTCTGGCTCTACGCGCTGGACTATGGTCCGGGCGATACCCAAAAATTGCATTAATTCGGCTTTTTACGCTATACCAAATTTCATGTTTCTACTACCTTCCGTTCGAAAGATATACATGTACGGGTCGGTCATCTTGTTTTTTTGTTTTGTTAATTTTTGTTTGTCATTACATACCAAATACATACCACCCTATATATGAAATTTCAAGTTTCTACTACCTCCTGTTCGAAACATATGACTTCGACATGTCGACCATCTTGGTTTTTGGTTTTGTTTTTTTGTTTTTCGTTGTATCGCTAAATTCCTAATTTCAGCTTTCTACGACCTCCCGTTTAAAAATGTCACTTTTACAGGTCCGCCATCTTGTTTTTTGGTTTTGTTGTTTTTGTTTGTCATTGTACCCTTACATGCTAAATTTTGAGTTTCTACTACCTACCGTTCGAAAAATGTAAGATAAATGCATACTCCATTTTTTTAATATTCAGCAGTGCATCATTTCACGTATTATTTTTTTTTCTTGGCCAAACCAAAAAATCGACATCACTTTTTAAGAAACGGCATATCTTAAGGAACTGTGGAACTTTTTGGGGAACTTTTAAACGAAGGTATGTCATAACCTAAATAACCCAAAGATCAAAAAAGAAATAGGCTAAGAATTAGGTACACAAATTCCCTTTTACATATATTATTACAGTAAATTATAGTTCATATAATGATGTAAGTCTACAACAAAAAGAAGGGGAAGTACTTTTGTGGTCCATTTTGCCTTACCCATTGATATTATTTTTCTAGTCTAAGAAGGATTTTTCTTTGTAATACCGACGGAAATGTATATTTTCACTATATCCTAATTTTCCATAAAAAAATATACCGAATCTGGATACATGGAGGTGTATTTGGGGCACAATTTTTTTAAAACAAATAATTTAAATACTAAGGAAGAAAATTAATTTTTTTAGTGACATTTTTAATTTTTGAAATACAAAAAACTTTTAAAAAAGTTTTATTTATATTGAATAAAAATAAGCTAAAAATACATGAAAATTAGTAATTATTGCCTAATTAATAATAATTGGTGTTTATTTATTATTACATTACAACGCCGCTATGATTTCAAAAAGCTAGAGAGTTGGTGGTTATATCCTAATTAGTATGTTCGGTGGCGAACATATACCGTCGTGATGGTTAAACATTACGCTGTTTTATTGAATGAAATTCGAAATTATGATAATTGAAATAAAAATTAGTTGTTATACCCCGAAACCATAGAGAAGAAAAGAGGACTAAAAGTCGAGCCTGAGCAAGATTATTTTGTGACAGAACGGGGCAGCGAAATGACGTAACGCAATTTATCTGACCTTGCGCAGTACGCATCTCTGTCAGATGTAAAATACTGTCGGTAGTAAAACAATTCGTCACCCCAGTATTCATTTGTTGTATCTCCAAAAATCCCCGAGTAAAATCTTAAAATGTCCGAAAATAGAGATATGGCAACCAATACTGGGGTGACAAATTATTAGTAGTTTGTTTATATTGTCAGTACTGTTAGATAGTCTTTTGTTTCTGTTCATTTTTCGACTTCTACTGTGTTTTATTTGTTTTTTTTTTGCTGCATTTGTTTATAACTTTAAACATGACCTGAATTGTTGCTTTATGAAGAACAAAGGGTCAATCCCTGGTGTACTCAAAGTAGGTGTACAAAATCCCGAAATTCAAAAATACCTCGAAAAACTCTTATAAAATAATTAAAAAAAAACTATTTCAACGTTTCTTCGTAAATATTTATTATTTTTTGTTGCATTTTTTACAATTTTTATTTGATACATAAAACTAAGGTTAAAAAATACTTGTCAAAAACAACAATAATAGTGCGCATGTACAAGTTTATCGCAGATGACACATTTCTCACACTTTTCCGCAACGGCTTTGTAGGTCTTTCCTTGTCTATGCCCGAAACCTACAGCTTAATAGGGAATCAAAACCTTCGCGTCTATTGGTCACGGGGTGGGGTACCCCACCCCGTTGTTGGAAGTTGTTTTCTTATTTTTTATGTAGAATCTTCCTGCGTACAATTGTCCGCAAAAACCCATTCTATCAGAGCTACACACAGCTAATTTTGAGGGTAAAATTTAAAAGTTATGAATTTTTTTCAGCAACGTTAAAAAAAATTATGAGACATAAAATGAACTTATATATTTTTGGGTGTTTATTGATCGAATAAATTTGAGTAGCTTCAAAAAAGGATTGATATCTTTTAGCTGGGACACTCGGTATAAAATTTAATAAAAAATTGGTACACCGTGGTGCACCGTTTATAAACAAATCTCGCTTGTATAGGTTTTGAAACCGGTACAGTTATTGTTGATCAAGAGCCAAGCCGTTGTCCTAATATGACATTGCCCGCGGTAGCTACTCTAGCGTAACAGTATTACGTCCATGGTTACGTTTATAAGGCCCTGACACTGTAGCTTATTATTTGAACAGGTTTTATTAATTGAACTAAATTATTTAATTTGTTATTTTCAAATTAGGGCGAAGCGAAAAATGTAAATTTAATTTTAAACTATTGAAACGTCACGTAGTTGAATATAGTAATATATATAGTAATATAGTAAGGGTGGTAAACCTTTGTTTTCAATTATTTAGCTAGTAATCAGAAAACTTACCTTTCTGGATGCTAAAAAACATGAAAAAGAAAAAATGATAAAAAAAATGCTAATTTTTGGCGTTTTCGTGCTTATTTTTCTCAAAACCTTATAATGGAAAAGTTCTGGTTTCAGATTTCGATACAGCGCACTGCATCCCTACTACACAGAAATAATTGGTAAAGGAGATGCATATCTTTTTTTTCTTAATTTTCTCTACTCTGTCAAATAACGGCAGGTTACTTAAAAACAAAAATCGAAAAATTCGATTTTCGCTAGGTTTAAAAATGACAAAATAATCAAAACCTTTAAACTTTTTCGCGAGAAACTAAGTACGTTGAAACCTTACCATTTTCAGTTTATTTATCTTTAGTGTAAACATTCTGTAAGAAAAATATGGATCTGGATTTAGAGCAGAAATCTAGATCTGGATTAAAAAAACAAAAAAGAATATACAGGGTGTTTGCGGTCTTTTAGCATTAAATAAAGGGAATGATTCTACATAACAACATATGAAAAACCAACAAAGGACTATGTCCGGAAATTAGTTCTAGAGCTAGAGAGCTATGGCCCTTCTAATATGGACATACTGAATGGGAATTCCCCATTGGGAACACAAAAGCACCAATAAAATTTTAATGTTGAAGGGTGATTCTTCATTTAAAACTAAGCAAAAAAATATTCTTCACCGAACACCTAAATTTAATATTAAAGGAGAAATATTCTTTTAAAAAGTAAAATTTTTGGGGGCACCGAGTGTTACTTCCTTTTAATTGCATTTTTCAAACGGTTGCTTCTTCAGTGTTATATAGCATTTTTTACTGAAAGAATTTATATTTTTTACAAAAAAAATAAAAAAAACGCATAAAAAAGTTTGGGGCACGCCCTTATTAATAATACTTAGTATACATGCAAAACCTCGTCGCTCAAGCTCAAATGTTACCAGAGTTATTAATTAAAAACCTTAGTTTTAGTAAAATTTTAAAGCATCGTAACTATCTTGAATCTTAAGAGAGTTACGATCCTTAAAAAGTTTTTGGACCTATGTTTATTTGCTGGTTTTTCATGGGTTGTGATGAATCATCCCCTTTATTTAATGCCAAAAGACTGCATACACCCTGTATATTGTTTTTGGTTTTTAAAATCCAGATCTAAATTTCTGCTCTAAATCCAGATCCAGATCCAGATTTTTATAGAATGTTTATAAATTATGGTATATAAACTAAAAATGGTACGGTTCCACAGCAGTTAGTTTCTCGCCAAAAAGTTCGTATAAGTTTTAAGATTTTAATTATTTTATTCAGCTATCTGTTAATAAATTTTAATAAAGATTTGGTATAAGTTTGAAAGATCATATTTCTAAAAATATCAAAAAAATAAAAA
>OY294051.1:9345175-9553866 GCA_958510825.1 Brachypterus glaber
GACTTTTACCCGGTTGATATTTTTATGAATACTTCTGTAAAACTGACCCAACAAAAAATAAAAAAAAAAGTTATGCGATGGCCGGGAATCGAACCCGGATCAACTGCTTGGAAGGCAACTATGCTGACCATTACACCACCATCGCACTTGGGAAATTTTCGAACTGCATTCGACGAATCGCGGCTTATGACACCCATTGGCTTTCTCCACGTTATATCTCGTCAGATAATAATTACTCCAACAATTCGAGAAATGTAGGTTGCCTAATATATGGGTTACATAAACGATTTTATATTGTATATAGTAAATTATCAAGTTTAATTTAAATCGCAATAAACTTGTTAATTTGTGACACATTTGTGTTAATATAAATAATTAGCCAGAGGCGGATCCGGAATATAAGAAATTACTTCGGAAATTATGCAGGGCCGTAACCAGAAAAAAATCTAGGGGGTCTCAGCCTCCAGAATGGCAGCCTCAAAAAAAAAGCTTTGTCCCTGACGATTTCAACAAAAACTTGGCGCCCCTACAAAAAAAAATTAATTATTATTATAAATTTAGGACAGAGGAAGGGGGAGCCTCCCCCCACCTATCTTGAAATCAAAAAAGTTGCATATTTCATGGATTAAAAACATAAAAGTTGCATATTTCATGGGTTAAAAAAAAAAAATAATTAATTTTTAATTTTGGGGAAAAAAATTGTAAATTTTATGGCTTAAAAATATAAAAATTGGGATTTTTAAACCTTAGAATAAAAAATTTGTACATTTCATGGATTAAAAATATAAAAGTTACATATTTTTTTATGGGATAAACATAATAAAATAATACATTATTAATTTTGGGAAAAAAGTGGTAAATTTCATGTATTAAAAATATAAAAGTTGGGATTTTCAAAAAACTTGCATATTTCATGGGTTAAAAATAATAAAATTATAAATTTTTAATCTTGTGAAAAAAGTTGTAAACTTCATAGACTAAAAATATAAAACTTGTGATTTTCAAGCCTTGAAATGAAAAAAGTTGCATAATTCATAGATTAAAAACATAAAAGTTTCATATTTCATGGGTTCAAAATAATAAAATTATGAATTTTTAATTTTGGGAAAAAGTTTTAAATTTCACGAATTAAAAATTTTAATTAATCCTCTTTTTTTAAAAAGCTTTTAAACTTAAAAGCATCAAATTTTTAAAACAACGTTTATTTTGTTATTTAGAAAGGGGTGGGTGACTTTTTTTATGAATGAACTTTTTTTTTGAGAAAGGGTGGGACATTTTTTATTTTTTTTAGTCATTAACTTTTTTTTTGAGTTTTGAGAAAGGGTGGGACCTTTTTTTTTGTCGAGGAAAAAAGTGTTTTTAGGCTAAAAAAAGTTGTTATTTTTTACCTCCTCCCCCCCACCAAATCTCCTTTGCTCCCTGATCATGTGAGCAAAGGCTCTGTACAAATCAAAACCTCTGAGAACAAAATTTCTTCTGCAGACTGCATGCTAAACAACAATAAAAAACTGCAAATTCTTTTGCACAATTCTAATAGTGTTTCTGTTGCTGATTTCGATTCTATTTAGATCAGATCTGTATTTCTTTCCGTTTTCGAAAAATACCCTGCTGAAAATTCGAATAAATTAAAAAATGTAATTTTAGGTGGACAATAAATAAATTATTGAAGCACCTACAAAGGTTTTTTATAGCTTGAATTCAAGTTACATATTTGCTCTATAAAACCGTATAAAAAGTATCTGGATTTAATTGTCCAACTGAACACTAGTTTTTAAGACATCTGCAATGACTGCCACTACAGCAATGACGATTCAGTGTTGCTATTTAAGACTATTTTGGGCAGTATATGTCATATTTAGCAAAATTGACAAACACAAAATAGTCTTGACAAATATAATAAATTTAACGTTAAATTTATAAAAACTGCTTAACAAAGATAAATTCACCTTCTTTTAAACATAATTATTAGGGAATCCAGGTTTAAAAATGTCTCATTTCATCAGAAATTAATTATCTATATTAAATAAATAAAATTATAAAATTTAAACCAAAAACTTTTATTAAAATAACCATAATAAAAAAATAAAAAGTCCAAACCATATTTTATTTAAATTTATATTTTACTAAATTAAGAAAAATAAAAAATAAAATAAACACTAATAAAAGCAAGAATTTTTTTTATATACAAATTGTATGTGTGCATCACGAAAAAAAAAACAAATATTCAGTAAAATATTTATTATTAAAAAAATAAACTTTTTAAAAGTTAAAACAAATAAATTAAATAAAAAGTTAAAAAAAAACAAACTTTTTAAAAGTTAAAATAAATAAATTAAATAAAAAGTTAAAAAAACATACTGTTTAAAAGTTAAAATAAATAAATTAAATAAAAAGTTACATCTATAACTACCAAGTTGGTAGTACCAACAAAACAAAACAAACAACATTAAAATATAAATTCATATAAAAAAATATATAAAAGCAATTATAAACAAACTTAAAAATTTTAAATTAAAATTATGTTTTTTTATTAGCTTAAGAAACATATCTTTTAAAAAAATGACCATGAGCGACCTCTAGATTTTTTCAAAACTTCTGAAAAAATTCAGGTATAATACTCCTAACCCTACCACCATTTTCACCATCGTAAACAAAAAATATTATACGCAAATCACAATTACATATCGAGTAACCCGATTCGAGTTGAATAAATAAATTCTAATTTTTCGGGATTTTCGGGATTTTTCGGTATATCGGGATTAAAAAATCTTCGGGATATCCCGAACTTTCGGGATCCGGAATTTCGGGACTGGAAACCCTAAACATAATTCATTAACTAAATTTTTAAAATGATTTTCAGACATTTTTCGTAATTATTTTGTAGAGCATAGATGTAACTTTAATTTGAACTAAAAAAACTTTTGTAGCTGACATAATAATTTAAATATGAGCCTCCAAAAATGACAAATTTTAATGTTTATATAATTTTGGAACTGTTTTTCTTAAAAATGGAAATAAAGATTTGATCTAATAAAAATCGAAAACAGCAACAAAAACACTATTAAAATTGTGCAAAAGAAATTTCTAGTTTGTAATTGTCGTTTAGCATGCAGTCTGCGGAAGAACTTTTTTTCTATTTCCATTTGGAGGGATGTGTAGGTGCACTAACTACATCTTCCGGGACACAGTTTCATAGGTTAAAAAACGTTTGGGTAAGAACTGCTGTCGTGTAGAAGTTTTGAAGTTTTCGCGCACAAGTTTGAGGCTGTGCCCACGAAGTCTTCTGTATTAGCTAAGGTAAATAAGTGACGCAGATTGATAGAGTACGTATCGTGTATTATCCTATATGTTTGAATCATGTCACCACGTTGCCTTCTAGTGCTGAGTTGAGGGAGATTGAGTATAGCAAGGCGTTCATGGTATTCAGTATTATAAAGACCACGAACCCATTTGGTAAGTCTGCGCTGACGCCTTAATATACTATTAATCTAGCAACATAGCATGCTATTAAAAATAAAAACAGAATGATAAAGTTGTTTAAATTCTTCTACTTACTTCTCTTAAAATTATGGTTATGGGGCTAATTCCCTCTAAATCCGCCCCGGTGTGGACCACAGTGATCACCAGGTGATCCTCCCAACCTGTATTTACCATCTTCTCAAGCTGTATCTACTATTTTTTTACAGGATACAAGAACGGAATTCGAATGTTCCCGTCAAGGCTACTTTGTACATCCCAGGTCCTGTAATCGCTTTTACCGTTGTGTAAAATTTGATCAACTCTCGGACGAATTTAGTGTTTTCGAGTTTGACTGTCCTGCAGGTCTCGCGTTCGACGAACGCGTGGAAGTTTGCGTCTGGCCCGGAAGTTTGCCCCACGCCTCTGCTTGCTCTGGAAGTTCAGAAATAGCACCTGTGCCCAAGAGTCGATATGTTTGTGATGAAAAAGAAGGTAACTAAAATAATATCAACATATAATTTTTCTAGTTTTCAAAGAAAATAAGTTAATCAACATGGACGAAGTGTAGCTAGTTTTCCCTATAATGGAATTAATTTTTTTTTTATTTTTTTTTTCAGGATACTATGCTGATCCAGAAAACTGCAGATGGTTCTTCGCTTGCTTAGACCACGGAAAATCTCCTCTCTCCGCCTACGAATTCAGATGCCCATTCGGTCTAGTTTTTGACGAAGACCATCTCGTTTGTGAATGGCCATGGCTGGTACCCAGGTGCGCTTCTGGAGAAGGTTACGGTCTGGGAAAAGCCAGCCAAACTATATATGGAAACATCGGTTTCGCGCTCGACCAATATAATGGTTTGGGAAACCTACAAGCTGTCAAACTAGGAGGTTTAAGTGGAACAATAATCCAACCAATAGCAAAGGTTTATAGTAATGTAGGAGCAACGAAAATTGATTACAACTCAGGACTAGGATTAACACAAAATGCAGCACATTCTTTGGTTAACGCTGGACTTTTAAAAACTAACCTTGTAACTGGTCTAGGTCTTCCTAGTTATAGTTATAATGGACAAGATGGTAATTATAAACAATATTCTCTTGACATAAATACAGGATTAGAAAAACAAACAGGCCAATACAACCTTAACTCAGGAACTGGGCAATCAGGAGTAATATACAACCTAGACTCAGGAACTGGTCAATCAGCAGTAGCATACAACCTAAACTCAGGAACTGGTCAATCAGGAGTAGCATACAACCTTAACTCAGGAACTGGTCAATCAGGAGTAAAATATAATCTTAACTCAGGAACTGACCAATCAGGAGGAATATACAACCTCAATTCAGGAACTGGAGGTAGCTATAACTTGTATAAGCAAGGAAGTGCTGGAGTTTTATTAAATACAAACCAATATGCTAATGGATATACTAATAATGGAGCATATCAGGATAACTTAGGCAACTATGGGGCTAAATCACAACAAAGTTTTACTCAGTACCATAACAAAAATGTGTACAATGGTGGTGCTTCTGTTTTAGGAACTGAAACTGTCTTAGATTCTGGTAAAACTGTACAATATTATGGAAATACTGGAACAAGCTATCAACAAAATGGTGGAGGTATTTTAACTGATTCCGGATTAGGTAATTTTAAATCTTCTATTAAATATCAAGGAAGTACAGGTTTAGGATTACAAGGATTGAATTCATACGAAGCAAACTTTGGATCAAGCTACCTCCAAAATCAAGGAGCTGGAGCATATATTTCAACAGGTTCTGGATATCAGGGAATAGATGCTGGTAAATCAACTATTCAATACCATGGAAATACTGGATACAATCAAGGAACTTTGACCAAAGTTGGCTTAGAAACTGGCAAAACAAATAACATAAATAATATTTACTATAACACTGGCACTCAACAAGTAGACTATAACGATGATAGTGCATTTTCTGATGTGAAATTTAATGGTAATTTTGGCAGCAAAATATCTCAAGGTAACATAAACGTCGTAGGTACAGGTTATTCCGGTGTAGGTTTGCAACCTAACTTTGTAGAAATTTCAAACAATGGAGAAAATATTGATAGTGTAAGTCATGTGACTGTATCTCCAGTTACGGTATCTACTTTATCAACTGTACCAATCGTTACTCCAGTTCCTCTACCAACAGCAAATACTGTAAACACGTTTGAAACTCATCATGGCGGTGTGATAGCTAACGCACCCCAACTTCAATATCAGTATAAATCAAGTACTCCCGCTCCAGTTACAGTTACAGGGTATTCCTATCCAAAACCGACAATTTCATTTGAAGAAGGCTCTTCATACTTGGTTAAAGAAAAAGCTGAGCCCGCTCTAACTTTACAATCTATTAATTTAACACCAAAACCGATCTCTATAGTACAACCTGTTAAATCTTATAGTCTAACACAAAATGTACAAAATAACGCAGGCTATATTTATGAAAAACCAACCATAAGTTTCGAAGATGGCAAAAATATAGAAGGTGGTTACGTATATAACAAACCAAGTGTTACATTTGAAGAAGGTAAAAACAAGAATGGAGCTATATCCACAAGTTATAACTATCAAAAACATGAAGGAGGTGTAAAGTCTGATGGAGGATATGTTTATGAAAAGCCCTCGATAACATTTGAAGAAAAACCGCAAGTAAATAATTATGTAAATACGTATACTATTTCTACACCAAAACCATTTACGATCCAGAAACCTCAAGTGTTAATAGCATCCGCAGCTTTACCAATTGTTGAACAAGGAGTGGTACAACCCGTGGTTTTTTCTACCCCCAAACCATTTACATATGTTTCTTCTACCCAAATACCAATTGTACAACAAACACCAACTATAACATACTCAACTCCTAAGCCAGTTACCTTTGTGTCTTCTACATCATACCCAATTGTACAACCTGCAGTTTCTACTTATAACTTTAAAAAGGTAGTAGATACTGTCGGATATAGCTATCCTAAACCCGAAATAGCATTTGAGGAAAAACCAGTAATAAAAACACAACCTACTTTTATAAGTACATATAACTATCAAAAACCTGTACTTGAAAATGTAGGGTATAATTACCCAAAACCAAGCGTTAAATTCGAAGAAAAACCGATAGTGACCTATGAGCAGCCAATTGTAGTTAAGACTGAACATAAAGTTGAATCTGTAGGCTATAAGTACCCAAAACCTTCAATCGTATTTGAAGAAAAACCTGTTGTTAAAATTAAATCACAACCTGCTAATGTCAATACATATTTTAATCAACAACCAGCTATTCAAAAAACTCTAGTTCAGGAAAATATAGGTTATCAGTATCCTAAACCTTCTGTTGTTTTTGAAGAAAAACCTGTTGTTAAAATTGAATCACAACCTGCAATTGTTAACACATACTTTAATCAACAATCAAATGTCCAAAAAAATACTCAGCAAAATATTGGTTATCAATATTCTAAACCTTCTGTTCTTTATCAAGAAACTCCTGTCATTAAAATTGAATCACAACCTGCTATTGTTAATACATACTTATATCAACAACCAGCTATTCAAAAAACCAAAGTTCAAGAAAATATAGGCTATCAGTATCCTAAACCTTCTATTGTATTTGAAGAAAAGCCTGTTGTTAAAATTGAATCACAACCGGCAGTTGTTAACGCATATTTTAATCAACAAACAAATGCCCATAAAACTGTTCAGGAAAATATAGGCTATCAGTATCCTAAACCTTCTATTGTATTTGAAGAAAAACCTGTTGTTAAAATTGAATCAAAAACTGCTATTGTTAATACATATTTTAACCAACAACCTACTGTTCATAAAACCGTGGTTCAGAAAAATATTGGTTACCAGTATCCCAAACCTACTATCAAATATGAAGAAAAGCCACAACTAGCAGTTTCAACTATTCATATTTCTCAACCAGTCCAACAAAAGACAGTCGTACAAGAAACCATTGGCTACCAATACCCAAAACCATCGATATCGTTTGAACAAAAGCCTATTTTAAGAAAGCCAGCTATAATTCAACAACAACCAGCTGTTGTATCTACCTACCATATCTCACAACCAGTTCAACAACATAAAACCATTGTTCAAGAGTCAGTGGGATATCAGTATCCCAAGCCATCTATCGTTTTTGAAGAAAAGCCTGTACAGAAAACCGTAATTCAACAAGTACAACCAGAAGTTGTAAACTCTTATTTCCACCAGACTCATGCAACGAAAACTCAAGGGTATAATTATCCTAAACCTGCAATAGTTTATGAAGAAAAACCAGTTCAACCTATCATTACAAATTACCAACCAACAGTTTTTAAAACTGAACATAGAATTCAAAATGTTGGTTACCAATATCCTAAACCAACCATCGCATTTGAAGAAAAACCAATTGTTCAACAACCAATTTTGCCTTTAGTAAAACAACAACCTGAAGTATTTAAAACATATACATACCAAAGACCTGTAACTCAATATACATACAAGACTGTAGCTCAAAAGGCTATTCAAACCCCTGCTGTGATAACTTACTCAACTCCAAGGCCTGCTGTTGTTTCAAGTTATAGTTATGTGGCTCCATCTACTCAACGGCCACAAGTACTTTATCAAAAACCAGTTATTTCTACTTATACTTACGAAAAACCAGTGGTTAAAGGATATGCTTATCCAAAACCTACCGTAACCTTTGTTGAAGAACCCACTCCAATTGTAAAAGAATATAAAAAACCTTCAGTAACTTCATACTATAATTATGTAGCTCCATCAACAGTAAAACCGGCAGTAATTGTACAAAAACCGGTACAACAAGTTAGCTTTAATCTACAAAACCACGTAGAATTTAAAGGTTACAATTACCCTAAACCTTCTGTTCAATTCGTAGAACAACCTGCACCAGTGTTTAAGTATGAAAATAAAGTACCAATTCAAGAAGTACCATTTGTGAAAAAGAAGACTTACGTAACTGGCCAACAAGCTAATAGCTTCCAGTATAACCAAAAGGTGGAATCTGGTTACAAATATGAAAAACCACTTGTTAAATTTGAAGAACAACCTATTATAGTAGAAGATTATAAAAACTACGATATTCCAAAAGTACAAGTGTCATCTACACCTGTATACCAGGAAGCCAAACAATATAGTTCCTCAGTAGACACGTCAAACTTCTACTTTATTGATAAATCTAAAGACTTTAAATATGTAACCCCAACTCCCAAATACGAACAAGATATTTATTATCAAGAAATTCCTAAGGTTAAGCAACAAGTTATAATTCAAACTCCAAAGCCCACATATAAAACAGTTGTATATGAAAGTAAAAAAATTGTACCTGTTCAGAGGTATACAACGGCAGTACCAGTGACTACTATCCGTCCTATAGTTAAATATGAATTTAGTTCATTGGATAACAAATACCAACAAGAATTTAAGGGTTATGACTATTCTAAACCTACTGTTGCCTTTGAGGAAAAGCCTGTAATAGTTACGTCAACAATTAAAACACCTACTAGAGAGTATTTACCAGTTAGACAAAAGGTTAAAGTTACTACAGCTAAATATATTGAAGTCACTACACCAGAGAAAGAGTATTTACCTATAAGACAAAAGGTGCGTATAACTACACCTAAATATGTCGAAGTAACCACACCTGAAAGGGAATATCTTCCAGTAATACCTGTTAAAGAATATCTACCCGTTAAATCTAAAGTAAGAGTAACTACTTTACAACCTACTATTGTAGAATCTTATGTTGCACCTATTAAAGTAACAACTCCTTCCAAAGAGTATCTACCAGTAACAACTACATTCGTAACTCCAACAAGAGAGTATTTGCCGGTGACAACCACAATACCAAGTAGAGAATATTTGCCAGTCAGATCTAGAGTCCGTGTAAGTACCACAACACCAAAATATGAAGAAGTTGACGAAGAAATAGAAGTTACCACTAGAAGAAGACCAGTTAAAGTTGTAAAAGTATTAAGACCCAAAACTATAGTGAAACAGAATGATTTTAATCCTCTACTGACAGCGAAATTAGGAGCTCAATGTACATGCGTTTCGAATACATTGAAATTACGTAAAACGACTAAAAAGAAGATTTACATAGTAGAAGAAGAAGATGAAAAAGATATTGATGAAGAAAATGACGAAGACGGTGATGAATATGCAGTTAAAATTAATGAGAATCCTATAGTTGTGGAAGATTATAATTACGAACCACAAAAGTTAGTTGATTCTGACGGATATATTAGTAGCACTACTGAACCAAGTAATGAGTACCTTCCTGTGAGAAAACAGTCTGTAAGAGTACGTCCCGTTACTTCAACAACTGAACAATATGTTTCTGATGCTAAGGAAGTTTTCATCAAAAGCAGAGTATCTCCAATAAGGGTCGTTAAGATAGTTTCTTCAACAGAAGGTCCTTCAGATAAAGAAATTGTTAAAGCAGTACGTACTGGACTTAACTTGGTTAAACAAGCAGCGAAAGAAGGTGCTAAAGAAGGCACAGAAGAAGTATTGAGAAGTCGAAATGCAAGACTTGAAGATACTGTGGATTGTCAAAGAGCTGGGCTTTTTAGACATCCTTCTCAATGTAACAAATTTTACGCATGTAGATGGGATGAGAAGAAAAATAAATATACTTTGCATGTGTTCAATTGTCCTGTTCATCTTACTTTTGATAATAATTTGGGTGCTTGTAACTGGCCTAGTCAAGGACCTGCTTGTGTTGAAAATACTCTTATTCCAAGCGAATAAAATTGTTAAAAAAATCTCTCATTTTAGTTTTTAAGTAGAGTTAACTAGTAATTTATTTTATTGCATATTTCATCAAGAAAATCCCTTTAAGGCTTATTGCATTTACATATATTAGGGTTTGTTACTATTAATTAAAATAAATTGCAATAGCGGTTTAAATATATAATTTGAATTCCAAATAACACAAATAATTTGATTTTTGGGATTGGAATATAAGCTTTGGGTAGATGTAGAAATATTCCATTTTTTATACTTAGTGATTTTTTGGATAAATTGTTTATTTTTATAACTTTGTGGAAGCTGAATCCAAAATATTTTATGCGGTCGGTATTTAAAAAGTATTCCAGAAATATAATTTTTTTAGAAATGTATCTCAATATTAACTTTTAAGCTACTTAAAAGTATTTGGATATAATTTGTACATTATTAACCTAGAATATGAATTTGGTAAGAACTAAAAATAATATTACCTGTCAAAATATATAATCTTGGCTTATAACGGGCATTTTTTCATTAAGCTCACTTACGTACCTTATATTTAATCTCAAAAATAAAATTATTACTCCTTTTAAGAATCCATAGAGAAAATTTTGACTGCTATTCGACCATAGATTTTGTAAAATTTTAAATAGAGACACACCCTAATCCATAAGTTTTTATTATTTATTTCGTATCATATCATTATTTTTTATACAGCTTTTAGTTTTAAGTAAATAGAGTGTCAAGAAAAAGAGTGCAGTGAAAAAATCTGGTAAAAATTGTTATTTGTTCGTTGATAACTATGATGGGTCATCAGATGTCACAAACTAAATGAGCGCATACTTTCTAACTCTTTATGGTTTTTAAGTATTACTTGTTAATTTGAAAAAAAATGGGTTCCATTCATCCAATAACAGGATGGAGGCAGAATATGGTTAATCCCACTTGGAGAATAGAAAAAGTTCAAGATCAATAATATGCGAGGAATTAGGAACAGGAACATTACCCCCAATATGCCATGACCAAAACATTAAGTATATATTTTGACAAATTTATAATTAAAAGAGAAACTTGGCACGTTTGCAGATACACAGCAGGGCAAAAGTCATGAAAACTAGAAGGCCATGGAATGTTGAAAGCAGTCGCAACTATGCTTTTACTGGGTCCAGCAGTTATTAGATTTTTTATCAAAATTGTCAATTTTGACAACTGTCTAAATGTTTTATTTATGAATTTAGTATTTTTTTTTTAGTAAAAAACTTTTTATCATTTTAATGCTGTTAAACTTTATTTAAATTTATTTTCCATAAGGTTTGGCTTTTTTTAAGTAAACTTATGGAAAGGCAAAGTTAATGGAATATAATATACAGGATTTTAGTGCACATTAAAATGATTGCAAAACTATAGTCCAAATTAAGAAAATATTTTGGAAAAACAAAGAAAACTTTCCACATAATTTCAACAAATTACCTTCTCAATCTAGTATACTATCACTGCAAGTAAAATAAGTCGGCATCTTCTAACAGAATATGCACATCCAATCCCTAAAATAAGAAAAATATTTTGGCAGAACAAAGAAAAAGTACCATTTTAAAATTTTTATTCCTTTTAAGTAACTATGTGCCTCTATTAATTTTGTTATGTTATAGACAATAAATTATTTATTAATTGTTTACCTAATTCCCATTTGGTCAGCTATAATAATTGCTGAGTGATTTAATGCTACCGCTGGATGGACCCTAATCTTTTGCTCTAATGGAAAGTAGTTCTAATGTATCATACATATGTATGTCATATTATAACATATGTCATAGTCACAACTGCTGGACCCAGTAAAAGCATGGTACGCGGCTTCTTTTAAAATTCCACGGGCTTCTAGTTTTCATGACTTTGCCCTGCAGGGTATTCCGTTTATCACGAATGTCTCCACTCTTCTTCTTGGCAGAAAAAGCCGTATAAGGTACTCTAGTAAATAGTACCTAAGAATACAGGTTATAAGGAAAAGTATGGTACTGCAGTATGCTGCTCGACTACGCTAGAAAGCAGTAACTCCATTTGTCGCATAGCAGCGTTTTCAAAATATTACATCAGGATGACGTCAAAACGTTGCTATGCGACAAACTGAGTTACTGCTTTCTAGCGTAGTAGGGCAGTATCGTGTGCAGTACCTTATTGTAAGCTACTTAGTCAAATACTAAGTTAATAAATACTTGAGGTTAATGAATTCATTTTAATTAGTACAATTAAATATAATTTAGGTATGATTAATCATTTTAATAATTCATGTGAGAAATATTTCAATTATTAATCATAATATTATCCTTGCCATTTGTTTGCTGTATTCACTAGATTAAACAAAATTGTGTATAATTAATTTATGTTGTAATATATTTTGTATGATACAGGTCTATGTTTTAAATAAACAGTATAAAATTATTTAATTTATTTTTTTATTCTATGGGGACCTAAAATCAGGCTACTAAACTCCATTGGAGAGCTAAAAATATAAAAAGACAAATTACCTACCACTTCTTAAGGAATGGCTCAAAAGTTTTTCCATTTAATATTTTTATACAGCGTGTATTTGAAATAGCGTAGGAAATTGTAACAGGTGATTCTACATGATAAAATATGACAAAAAGTTCCTATAAACATATGTCTAAAAATGCGTCATAAGGGAGCTACGCCCCTTTGTAATTGGCTAAAAAAATCGGTTTTTATTTAATAACTCAGGAACCCTTTGAGATATGTTAACGAGGTTTTTCACGTGATTTAATCCTAATAAGGCACATCTTTGTATGTCATTATCACGTACATATTTAAACCAGGGGTGTGCGAAACGGGGGGCCCTTATCAGTTTTTTGTCCCAAACTTTTTTCTGTGTAACTTTTTTGCAATTTTATTTTTGAAATATGATTCCTCAGGTCAAAATACATAAAAAAGGTACTCTGTTATAATACTGTAGGATTAACCGTTTTCGAGAAAAGTTCATTTGAAGGTGAAATTTCACGGTTCGAGGACGAAAAATTAAATACTAAAATGTCGAAAACCAAAATTTTAATGATGCAATGTTATTCTACATCAAAAACTAAGTATGTAGGTCGAAAAAACGCTTTTAAAGCTACCATAGCCCTTTAAAAATGGTGCATATTTAGGAGACCATAGCTCCATTAGGATTGATTTTTGGAAGTACCTGTATATGAGGTTTTTTTCTTAGTTTTTAATGTACATTCGCCCTGCATCATTAAAATGTTGTTTTTCAACATTTTAGTATTTAATTTTTCGTCCTCGAACCGTGGAATTTCACCTTCAAAGGAATTTTTCTCGAAAACGGTTAATCCTACAGTATTACAACAAGAGTACTTTTTTTATGTATTTTGACCTGAGGAATCATATTTCAAAAATAAAATTGCAAAAAAGTTACACAGAAAAAATTTTGGGACAAAAAACTGATAAGCCCCCGCCGTTTCGCACACCCCTGGTTGAAATAAGTACATGAAAATAACACATAAAAACGGGCCTTTGTAGGAGTACTTGACGTACAAAACCTCGTTGATATATCTCAAAGGGTTCCTGAGTTATTAAATAAAAACCGATTTTTTTAGCCACTTTCAAAGGGGCGTAGCTCCCTTATGACGCATATTTAGACATATGTTTATAGGAACTTTTTTTCATATTTTATGATGTAAAATCATCTGTTAAAATTTCCGACGCTATTTCAAATAGCGTATACCGTGCCGAATACTTTTTAATGCAAAACTGGCATTAGCGATGAGTAAAATGCAAGAAAGCTGTGTGCGTTTTACTGGCCACCGAGCTGTTGTACATAGCAATCACATGGGCTCTAACAGAGGAGTGGCTTCAAATGAAGAGCATTTTCTTTTCAAACTGTTCGGCACTTTATAATCGCACTGTATAATTGCTTTCACCAATACATAATGCTGAAAATACGTTTATAATTTTTATTTAAAAAACTGTACCAATTAATGGAGGATCATGCATAAGTCTGTAGACTTCTTACTTACTACAAACTGGTGCATTTATCCTTTTATTTTACCTGCTAGGGAGGGAGGAAAATTGGGGTAAATCAACAAAAAAGGAGTGTATTTTTTAGTAGGTTTAAAGAAAATAAGGTAAATATGAACACTAAAAAAACTTACATTTCGACGTGTAAATAAAATTCCTTTTACATGCCATATTTTTTATAAAATTATTTATTCCAACAAAATTTCCATATTTTACATCGGCACTTAGTACTACTAATAGTGCCGATGTATTAAAATCTTCGCCAAAAAGTCAAAATCTTTGACTATGTTTTTTCACATTTCTCGACGTTTTAGACTTTTTGATAACTCCATTTCTAAATAAGATATCGATAAGCGGTTTTTTGCATATTGTTTCTTGTCATATTTCGAAGAGCTGCTTAGATGGGAAATTCCCTAATCTGGGGTGAAGCCGATCAAAAATATGAGTTTTCTTTAAATATTTAAATGTATCTATTAACCTTTACCTGGCACACCTCCCCTGAGTAACATACCTGGCACTGTGGGGTTCGTACGAACCCCAGTGACAAATATCCTTGTAAAACTTGAAATATTGATTATTTTTTTATTAGTTGTAGTTGTAATTGTAATTGTAATTGTAATTGTAATTGTAATTGTAATTGTAATTGTAATTGTAATTGTAATTGTAATTGTAATTGTAATTGTAATTGTAATTGTAATTGTAATTGTAATTGTAATTGTAATTGTAATTGTAATTGTAATTGTAATTGTAATTGTAATTGTAATTGTAATTGTAATTGTAATTGTAATTGTAATTGTAATTGAAATTGTAATTGTAATTGTAATTGTAATTGTAATTGTAATTGTAATTGTAATTGTAATTGTAATTGTAATTGTAATTGTAATTGTAATTGTAATTGTAATGGTTTATTGTCGTTCTAAGACCTATTTTTATAGGTATTTTACACTATGTTAGACAGTTATAACACAATAAATTTTGATGGTACTCTTTACTTCTAATAGCTAGATAATCTTCTTGAATTATTTTGATATATGGTTTGTGTTTCTCTGAGAATTTATTTTTATAAGAAAAGTACATTTCGTGGGGTGAAGCGGATCACTGTATGTTTTAAAATAGGTATTGTCAAGATAGACGATGAACATACCAGGTCATATGAGCTCGATAGTAAATGTACAGTGAATGTTCTACAGAAGAAACCTACATCAATAGAAGTGTTTTTCATATATCCAGATGTCAAGGATATTCCTTTGGTCAAAAAGGATCAACTTTTCCGAAAAGTTGAAGAAAAATGATACAGAAGAGAAAAATATATTTTCAGAAATATTTCTTCTATACTCTAGAATAATTGTCTAATCTAAGAAATAATTTAAAAAATAATTCTTACCTACTCTATGTATTATTTTTTTACTAAAGTATAAAGAAAATGATTTTTTTATTTATAGTCATTGAATATATTTTTCTTTCTAGCTAAACTTTATGTTTTTTTTATTTATAGACTGGAACTACGTTTGTTTAGATTTTTTTATATAGAAAATTTAATAAAAATTCTATTATTTTGTTTTTTTTATTGTTGATTTTATTTTTTTGTAAAAAACGTTTTTTTTTTCAAGTTTTTCAAGTTTCAGAGATCATCTTCAGATACCCCTTTAAAGGGTGGAATAGTCAGAGTTTAGAAAAATCAAGATCAGCGTTCAGAAAAAATTCGGAAACTTGAAAAACTTGAAAAAAAAACGTTTTTTACAAAAAAATTCATAACTTTTGTGTTTTTTGATAAAAAGGGCTAAAATTTTAGGTTTGTCTTCTTCTATTATATCACTATAAAGGAAAAATATTAATTTTCATGGGTCTTCCACAAAAAAACTGAACCGTCGCAGCGCTATCCTAGTGGCATAGGTATAAAAGTGTACCCCTTGACTACCGATAGATGTCGTTACGAGTTTAGATTTCGAAGATTTAGATATCGAAAATCGACGGAAACAGCGTGGGGTTCGTACGTACCCCTGTGCCAGGTAAAGGTTAAACAAAAAATGTGAAAAAAATAAATTTTATAAGCAATTCAGCTACACGTTGAACATTTTGAGAAAAATTTAGCTCATCATTTCTTTCAGGTTTTCTTTATTAAAAGTTGATCCGCTTCACTAATGGAAAACCAAATTATTCAAAAAACAATAAAACCAAATAATAGGCCTGCCTGTAGGACTAAAGAACGTGTTAAAATCAACAATAAAAAAACAAAATAAGAGAATTTTTATTAAACAACAATTAAATTTTCTATATGAAAAAATCTAAACAAACATAGTTCCAGTATATAAATAATTTAGCTCATAATTTCTTTCAGTTTTTCTTTATTAAAAGTTGATCCGCTTCACTAATGGAAAACCAAATTATTCAAAAAACAATAAAACCAAATAATAGGCCTGCCTGTATGGCTAAAGAACTTGTTAAAATCAACAATAAAAAAAACAAAATAAGAGAATTTTTATTAAATTTTTTATATAAAAAAATCTAAACAAACGTAGTTCCAGTCTATAAATAAAAAAAACATAAAGTTTAGCTAGAAAGAAAAATATATTCAATGACTATAAATAAAAAAATCATATTCTTTATACTTTAGTAAAAAAATAATACATAGAGTAGGTAAGAATTATTTTTTAAATTATTTCTTAGATTAGACAATTATTCTAGAGTATAGAAGAAATATTTCTGAAAATATATTTTCCTCTTCTGTATCATTTTTCTTCAACTTTTGGGAAAAGTTGATCCTTTTTGACCAAAGGAATATCCTTGACATCTGGATATATGAAAAACACTTCTATTGATGTAGGTTTCTTCTGTAGAACATTCACTGTACATTTACTATCGAGCTCATATGACCTGCTATGTTCATCGTCTATCTTGACAATACCTATTTTAAAACATACAGTGATCCGCTTCACCCCACGAAATGTACTTTTCTCATAAAAATAAATTCTCAGAGAAACACAAACCATATATCAAAATAATTCAAGAAGATTAGCTAGCTATTAGAAGTAAAGAGTATCCATCAAAATTTATTGTGTTATAACTGTCTAATATAGTGTAAAATACCTATGAAAATAGGTCCTAGAACGACAATAAACCATTACAATTACAATTACAATTACAATTACAATTACAATTACAATTACAATTACAATTACAATTACAATTACAATTACAATTACAATTACAATTACAATTACAATTACAATTACAATTACAATTACAATTACAATTACAATTACAATTACAATTACAATTACAATTACAATTACAATTACAATTACAATTACAATTACAATTACAATTACAATTACAATTACAATTACAATTACAATTACAATTACAATTACAATTACAATTACAATTACAATTACAATTACAATTACAATTACAATTACAATTACAATTACAATTACAATTACAATTACAATTACAATTACAATTACAATTACAATTACAATTACAATTACAATTACAATTACAATTACAATTACAATTACAATTAAGTAAAAAGTCCAAACGACAATAAACCATTACAATTACAATTACAATTACAATTAAGTAAAAAGTCCAAACCATTACAATTACAATTACAATTACAATTACAATTACAATTACAATTACAATTACAATTACAATTACAATTACAATTACAATTACAATTACAATTACAATTACAATTACAATTACAATTACAATTACAATTACAATTACAATTACAATTACAATTACAATTACAATTACAATTACAATTACAATTACAATTACAATTACAATTACAATTACAATTACAATTACAATTAGGGGAGGGTGGTACTAGGTGAGACTGCGTACTAGGTAAGACAGTTGCAATAACTTTTAAATTTGCCGCTCTAGTACGTTTCCGCTTAATACACATGCGTGCCACAATGCAAGCTACTGTCCGGTGTGATTTGGCGACGATCCGATAAAAACTTAAAAAATAAGTAAACTTTTGTTATTTTCAAGGTATATAAGTTATTTTTATATTGCTCTTAATGTATGCGTGTTTAATATATTTTGTAGTCAGCTTATTTTTTTATTGCATTCGTGTAATGTTCGGGATGTTACCTAACCTCAGTTGGGTTTGTTCTGTTTTATTCTTATCATAAATTTTTGTCCATCTAAACTTTTTAAAATCTTGTCACAGGTACAAAGTAAGACAAAAAAAGTGGTACTAACTGGGACTGTCTCATATATATATCATAGAAAGCGAATATGAAATATCTTTCCTCAGAAAAAGTTCAAAAGCAGAAAATAGATTCATTTTTCCAATCGTACCTGATGTTTCATGCGTCAACCTTAAAGAAATTGTGAGAGTTTTACCAGAGCCTATGCCGGGAATTACAAAACGACAAGCATGCCTTTTCAGATTCAACCTAGGCTTCTCTTCCATAAATATCCGTTAGTCATTTAGTTATATCTAGTTTTTATAGGCTGTAATGTAGAATTATAATGTTTACCTTTTTTTTAGTTACCTTAATAAAGAATATTTTAGTGAATAAATTATTTATTTTACTGTTTGATAATGTCTCAGTTAAAACTGCTTTATGTCTCAGTTAGTACAATTGAAGTATCAAGTGAGACAATTTACATCCCCTAATAAAAATAAATAAATCTCTGGATTTCAACAGAATTGTTATGTTCTGTTATAGCAAATTCTTTGGTAAAACATGGAGGTTTCCCATAACGTAAGTTTAATATAAATAAATTTAAAAAAATGGAAATTAAAAAATAAAAACCTAATTTTGTCTCACCTAGTACCACCCTCCCCTACAATTACAATTACAATTACAATTACAATTACAATTACAATTAAAATTAAAATTACAATTACAATTACAATTACAATTACAATTACAATTACAATTACAATTACAATTACAATTACAATTACAATTACAATTACAATTACAATTACAATTACAATTACAATTACAATTACAATTACAATTACAATTACAATTACAATTACAATTACAATTACAATTACAATTACAATTACAATTACAATTACAATTACAATTACAATTACAATTACAATTACAATTACAATTACAATTACAATTACAATTACAATTACAATTACAATTACAATTACAATTACAATTACAATTACAACTACAACTACAACCACAACGACAACCACAACCACAACCACAACACGACCACGACCACAACCACAACCACAACCACAACTACAACTACAATTACAATTACAATTACAATTACAATTATATATGCTAACTGCCCCAATGTAAATTATTCCACTTTTGGTGTACTATCGTTTGTTTTCGATGTTTGTGAATTATCGGTACGTTAAAACTTAATTTTCGTGTACGAGAAAACGTTAGATAAACCTAAAACAAAAAATACATATATATTTATACAGTACAGTACAGTACAGTACATAGATACAGTATATAGATGGTCCCTATAAAAATTAAGCAATAATTTTACAGAATATTTTTTATTTATATTTATCAATAAAAACTGTGGCAAATAGCGTGCCCTACCTATTTTTCTCACTAAGACAACAAAGTATTATCTCTTATCTGTATGATAAGCATATTGTATCTAGAGAGTATAATCATTTTACGTTTGCTGAACAGGTGAATCTATAGTTAAATAGTTTTAAAAAAAATTGATATAAAATAGTGCCAAAATGACTAGTTTGGAAACAGTGGGTACTATAGCTATTAAATTGCTAAAATTGGTAAGTACTTTTTTTATATTTTTGTATATTATTATGGTTTGTGAGGTATTATAAATGGGGCGCGGTAGCCATGTTTTAGTTAATGAAAACTAAATACAGTTTGAGTCAAGGGTTTACTTAAAATATCTTATAAACTTCAAGGTAGCGTCGTCTAACTATGTGGCCAAACAGAAAAAAGTGTTTAAGAATATTGTTTTGGTGAATTAAATCTTACATGGTTTACTATACATAAATAACTATTTTTGAGTCAAAATTAAGTTTTAACATTGAAGGGTTGTGGGCAAAAAGGGTAAAATTTAAAATTAAAAATAATTAACCTCCAATTCGTACGCCCCTGAATAAATGAATTGTTCTTGGACAATATTTAATTAAAACCATTCAATAATCTAATATATACGAGCAAAAGTTCATATCATTAGGTTAGACCGTCTCTGAGATATTAAATAAAAATCAAATTTTAGTGTTTCCTCTTCAAAGGACTGTGTTTTCGCCCAGAGGTATTTCAAAAACTACGTTTAAATATTTTTTTGTTCATATATGTTAATTAAGGAGCATTTTCAATATAAAAAATTCAATAAATTTATTGATTTTTTAAAATAAAATTTCAAGCCTACCTGGAATACTTCAGCCTTGATCTTTGTTTTCTACGTTTTGTATAATTTCAAATGGGCTGTATACCGACAAAATATCCTAGCGCTAAAATTTCCGGCAACAAAATAGCAAAGCGTCAAAAAATCCTGGCGATAAAACGTCCACCATCTGTTAATTGTTTTAAAAAAGGATACAAATATATCAAAAAAGGCACATCCATAATAAACCTATAGAAACCCAACGAACTCCCAGGACTAACCCCAACAAATCCAATCCCATCCAAACTTATCAAGTCAACCCGAAAAAACTAAGGATTTCAAGCTTAATTAATACTATATTCACCCTAGATATTATATTGTCAGGACATATTTTTGCCATAATGATTTTTATATTTTGTAACTATTTTATATTTCGGGCCAGGACATTTTCTCGTCAGAGATTTCAGATTTTTTTTGCGTATTTTTTATACTCAAAATATTTTTTGGTTTTGTTTTGTTCATAACTACATTTTTAATCTATTAGTCATGTAGCAAAAATAAAATAGATAAATTAAGCAAATACATTATTTTATCTGATAGTTTGATAGTCATTTAGGTATTAATTGATAGGTATAGATAGGTATTCCTAAAATAATATATACAGGGTGTCCGGTAACTCGCGTTGGAACGGGAAACCATAAAATCTTCTACCAATGGAAAAAATTACACAAAAAAAATCCGGATACCGAGATAATAATATTTTCTTTGCACCAATACCAGAAAGTGTTAAATACACCTGCAAACGTGAGATAATTACATAATTCGTAACTAAGCAACTATACCGATACGTAAGTTGAAGCCACTTTGACACTAATGTCAAATTAGAAGTTTGTAAAAATCACTTTTGAGTTATTTCTTTACAATATTATGGATTTATGTTAAAATGTAATGTTTGATATAAAAATAATAAAAAAGGCATGTAGAAACAAGAAAGGAGATTCACTATCGCTTGATTAATGCAGAAAATTAAGAAAATCTGAAAATGTAGAAAACCAGTTAAAAGCAAAGGATTTATAATAAAATAAATTGATTCCGTATAAAATAATACAAAAAGAAGTTCAATAAATATGAAAAATGGTTTTTACCCTACCTAAATTCCACTGGTTTAGTGTTAAATTAAATAACAAAAAAGAAGATATTATGTGAAACACCAGTTAATTGTTTAAATATTTTATTTATTTTATTAAACAAATTAAAAACACAAAACAATTTTATTTTCTTTAATAATAATATAAATTAGGTACCACTCGATTTACAAATATTCCCGCCCAAAGATTTATTGAAAACCGCCTGGAAATCCTGGAAATCATTGCACGAATATTCTCGTGGGCATAAAAATGATAGTTTCTTGAGTTGAAAATTCTATTTCTCCCAAAAGTGCACTCATCCGAAAAAATAATATGATTTGCAGTCTTGAATATTTGGCTGTTCGTGGATCCATCTGCAAAACTCCATTCAGAGAGCGTGAACTTCAGGCATAAATTTTGTACGCGAATATATTGGTAGGGATGCCGATTTTCTTTTTTCGGTATTTACGTCTAAGGTTGAGATTCCTGGCGATTTCCCTTACACTACTTAGCATCTGGGTCATTTTCGAATGCTTGGAGTGCCTATTGCCTCTTCTACCTCCGGAGTCCTAACTGTAATCAGCGCCCCACCAATTTCTCTTCCATCCAGTAACACGTTACCTGTTTCCCTCAAACGTTGTACCATCGTTAAAAACAAGGGGGTGGGATGAACTCTTTCGGGGTACATTTCTTAATACACTCTGGCTGACTTTTCTGCATTTCTGCCACATCCTCCATATAAAATAACTATTTGAGAATATTCTCTACTTGCAAACATTTTTTTTTACAGTTTCTTGAAAAAAGTACTGCTAAACTTCATTATAAATTTCCATAGCAACAATCAAAATAGTTACCTTAAAGTTCAGGTATGTTTCCATAACATCTTAATGAGTAATTTATTCTCGTTTTTAGGTGTATTTAACATCTTCTGGTATTGGTCAAAACTAAATGTTCTTATATCAGTAACCGTTTAAGATATAACTTTAATCTTTTGCAGAGACTTTTTTTATTGGCACAGAATCATCCTGTGGTTTCCCGCTCCGACGCGAGTTACCGGACACCCTGTATATATATTTTTTATCTTACACAAACAGAAAATCATCAATCACTCAGTATCATTTCAGACAAAAAGAGCGTTTTTCCGCCTAAGCAAGAAAAAAATTAATTTACCTGTCTACAGGCAAAAAAATAGTCAGTTTAAAATGAAATTGTATTTTCAACAAAGTGGCTACATTTAGGGATTTTTTTTGTTCCTTCTGCTTTTTTATTATCATATCAATTGCAAAAATTTAATTCATAAACAAAGTCATAATCATCATCATAAAATAAACATTACATTGTTGGGAGCCACTGGACCTAGTATTATAAATTCTTTTGAACCTATAATAGTTATTTATGTACCAAGGGTATTAAGCCCCCCGGCCAGAGACCCTCGGGTTTGTAAGCTCGTCGCCCTCGGGGCATAAACATCTATTAATACCCGCGGTGCATAAAAAAATCCGAAAATTCAATTTGATTTTAACACTATCTTTGCTAGGGAAATGCTGTATTATAAGCATAACATTTTTTATATAAAATAGAAGAAAGGAGGAGGAAAATATGTAATTTACCTAGGAGGCAATTTTTAAATGGAACACCCTGTATATATTTACATATTTTGATTTAGAAATCAACTCTGAGAACAAGCGTGTGTCACTTGTCAAATTTTGACAGGTCATGTAATTTTTTAGTTAAATCTTTATTTTAAATCTTTTGTGTTTTAATGCCAAGTTTTTCCAAATAAACTATTCATGTGTGGTATCAAAATATTAGCAAGAAAATTCTCTTTTATTTTAACCTAATAAGCCCCCCTCTTTCCATTTGAAAAAAATGACTTATGGACCAAAGTATGATTTTCGAACCCTCTAAGAGCCCACCACATTTAGAGTTTTGGGAAAAAAATCAAAATAGTATTTTTCTGAAGATACTAGACCAACAATTAAGCGAATAAGCTAATTTAAGGCACTCTAGATTTAAAATAAAAATTTAAATAAAAAATTACATGACCTGTCAAAAATTTTCAAGTGGCACATGCTTGTTCTCAGACTTGATTTTTAAATAGAAATATGTAAAAATATACAGGGTGTTCTATTTAAAATCGAAAGTTCGATTCATTTCCGGTGAAACCGAAAGTGCCAAAAAATGTCTAACCATCTCAAAAAATCCTAAATTATGCATAATATAGCTCCTGTAAATTTCACGATCCTACATAAAAAAGTAAAAAAGTTAAGGGGGGTGAACCACCTTCCTGAAACACACGGTATATTCTTTCGGCCGGAAAACCTTTATTTTTTCGCCTAGGTGCACAATATACTGTTACAGTTTGACGCACGGATCTGGGGCTACGGGAGATATGTTTGGAATGTGTGTGCAAGTGGGAGGCCCGTTGTAGGCATGCACGCCTTATAACGCTCTTGACGGAAAGAAGAGAGCTCGAATGATTCCTCCCCCTTTTGTCGGAGACTTTCTTTCATGCGGAAGACTATATGAGCATACTCAAAATTGAATTGAATTGAATTTTGCAAAATGTTGAACTATAGAATTTGGAAATTGTTAGTCTCGGATAAAAATGTTGATTTTTTAAATTAAAGTTAATTGCAACAATTTGTGTAACTTCAATTATAGATACCCCTTAATTAAAAATTTCACTTGAAATAAGAAGCATGTGTCAACCACATAGGTAGAGAAGATATAGTTGGTATTAGATAAAGACAAAAAAACATTAGGTGTGTAAAATTTAATCCGCCATTTTTACCTTTTAAACGTCAAAATTTGTAAACAAAACAAAACCTCAATAAGGTTTTTCACATTTTTACAAGTCTTTAGAAAACAAGTCATTTTTAAGTTAAAAATGTTAACACTATAAACAAAATAAAACTATAGACACGCAAATACCACAAACAACGCCACAAACAAAATATTCGATTTCATAACAAAATGACAGAGTGCAGCATTGTCGGACCTCTTACCCATGTAAATTTATGTTTGCTTGCATTTAAAAGGTTTGAATGTAAATGTATGCTGTCTTAAAACTTGTAGCAAAATATTGGAGATTTATTGGTTTTTATAATTAAAAATTATACGGTTGGAATGGTTTTGGCAACGTAGAACCGCCATTTTTACCCTTTAGATATCAATTTTCTATCTATTGTTATTACGCAGCGCAGAACCCTGCGCAAACGTTTATTTCCTCTATATATTCTCTACCTATGTGGTTTCAACACTTTTTTATATCTTTATTTGTTCAACTTATAAACACTTATTTATATTATGATAAAATTTGTTTTAAAAATAGGTAATTAGGTCTCCCAAAAATACCAAACCTAAATTTCTTCATATATTTGAGCTTTTGTAATAACATTTTTAGTAGAAATAATTTATAATTTTTTACGGTAGTGTGGGAACTATATTTGTTTATATTTTTTTATTCTATTAAAAACGTTTCGGCACCTGGCTTTGGGCCATCATCAGTCAAAAATAGAATTAAGAAACAATTTTATGTCAGTGTCAGTAATTTTACAAGAATATTTTATTTCTATTTTTTTTATTTATACAATTTGTAATTACCATTTGTTTCTTAACCCTTTCAGGACGGCACCCTTTTGCCGCAGAGTGTCACACAGACGGCTGTTTTTCACGTGCCCTGTGGACGAATGTCATATATATCGGTCACAGAAATGTACTTGTGGGACCCTTTATAAAAACGCAAAAAATTACTTTTTTTAATCAAAAAACTTTATTTTAATTCAAAATATATTTTTTTAACTAATAAACATTTGAAAAATATTAAAAGATATAATCAAACTTATCCAAAATATTCCTAAATATAGCTTGTAGCGTTATTATTTATTTTTGTTTTTTTTCGCGAAGCCCCAGCTTCTTGTTCGCACGACATTTTGAATGCAACTAAAACACTTAAAAAAACGTAGCGACAGGCTTTCCATATGATTTGACGCGCGCGCGCCTCTCTTGTTGAGTGTGTGCCATACAGACGAGCGTCACATACATCGGACAGTGGCCGATATATATGGCGCTAGTCCATACGCCAAATTTTCCAGTCATGATATATCAGTCAGTCGGCCCACAGCCAATTTAATTTTTCAATTCTGGCTGATTTATCATACAGCCGCCTTTAAAGCCTGAAAAAAGCCTGACCTATATATCGGTCAGCCGTCTGTGTGGCAATTTTCCCACTGTCAGATATATATGTCAACCGTCCTGAAAGGGTTAATTCTATTTTTTAACTGATGATAGCCCAAAACGTTTTGAATAGAATAAAAAATATAAACAAATAGTTTTTATTCTGCCTATACCCAAGAAAAATAATTAATTATAACATTTTAAGTTGGTAATTTTATCCAGGACGTGCAAAATGGGGGGGGGGGGCGATGACACTTTTTTGCCCCAAACTCTGTATATTTGTTGAAATTTTCTCATTTCGTAACACTGCAGGGCCAACCGTCCGGAAATAAACCCTAAGGGAGCTACGCCCTTTTTAAGGGTACATCTAAAAAGTAGTTTTTTTTTAATATCTCTGGAACCCTATGAACCACAGTAACAAATTTTTGCACATGACTTAACATTGATAAAGGCTATCATTTAAAGTAATTTTAAGTTGGTAATTTTATCAGGGACTTGTAAAATGGGAGGCAATGACACTTTTTTGCCCCAAACTTTTTATCTGTAGATTTGTTTGACATTTTCTCAATAAAATATTATTCTTTAATTAAAAGTACATAATAAAGATACACTTTATGTAACACCATAGAGCCATCCGTTCTCGAGAAAATTGCAGTTAAAGAGAAAATTTTCCTTTCTAGCATAAAAAATAGGAACTAAATAATCCAATAAAAATTTTAATACCGGCAGGCGATTCTACAACAAAAATTATAAAAAAAGTTCCCGTACACACATATCCACAAAGAGGCCGTAGTACTCTTAAAACTGATTTTAGAACCTATATGTATATGAGCTTTTTTTGCAGTTTTTGATGTAGAATCGCACTGCAGTATTGAAATTTTTATTGGCACATTTTTTAGTTCCTATTTTGGATGCTCAGAACGTGAAATTTTCTCTTTAACTCCAATTTTCTCGAGAACGGATGGCTCTATGGTGTTACATAAAGTGTATCTTTATTATGTACTTTTAATTAAAGAATAATATTTTATTGAGAAAATGTCAAACAAATCTACAGATAAAAAGTTTGGGGCAAAAAAGTGTCATTGCCTCCCATTTTACAAGTCCCTGATAAAATTACCAACTTAAAATTACTTTAAATGATAGCCTTTATCAATGTTAAGTCATGTGCAAAAATTTGTTACTGTGGTTCATAGGGTTCCAGAGATATTAAAAAAAAACTACTTTTTAGATGTACCCTTAAAAAGGGCGTAGCTCCCTTAGGGTTTATTTCCGGACCAAACTTTATAGGAACTTTTTTTCATATTTTTTAACGTAGAATAACTTCTTAAAGTAACTAGATGTAACTCTGAAACACCCTGTTTATAAAAATGTTGTAGAAACTAATACACCTGAATTCCTCTGCAGTTCATTTAGGGGGGCATGGGGTTCATGCCCCCATCCCCCTCTCCCCAGCGAGATATAAGCATAGAAATGCCTTCAAAATTATATTTTTGGTAAATGCGCATTTTGTTCCTTAAAATGAAATGGGTAGGGGTCTTTACCTCGAAAAAATTTACCTCGCAAGCAATTACCTCGAAAAATTTTACCTCGAAAAATTTTACCTCGAATGCCCATTACCTCGCAAATAACTTCGAAAGGACATTACCTCGAAAGAAAATACCTCGAACGGACATAAAAAATTACCTTTTTATACATAATTTTTTAAAAATTATACAAAAAAAAACAAACAAAATTAAAAAAAAAGAAGGGAAATTTTACATTAATAAACTTAGTTATTTAAAGCAATAATATTGATATATTATACAAAAAGAAAGTGTTTGAAATCACAAATAATCAAAAAGCTGTGAATAAATCTACAACAAGATTTTTTTTTTAAAATAAATAAATAATTAACAATAAATGTTTTTCCTTTGCAAGCAATTTCACTATATTTTCCAAATTTCCAAAAAAAAACTTGTCGTTGTACACATGGTATTTATAATACACAAAGTTCTTATACACCTCTAATTTATCTTTCGCGAACCCTCGATATAGGTTAATCGATTTATTTTGAATTATTTACCAAAACTAAAAGCTAATAATTGCCCGTAAATTAAAATTTAATCAGTAAATGATAAAATATGAGCAAAAAAACTACAATATACAATAATCAAAAAGAAACAAATAAAAAATTAAAAAAGTTCTTTTGGAGATAAAAGTCATTCGAGGTAAAATCTTTCGAGGTAATGTACTTTCGAGGTTACAACTTTTCGAGGTAATGTCCTTCCGAGGTAAATTTTTTCGAGGTAACGTCTTTTCGAGGTAAGGTCCTTTCGAGGTAAATTTTTTCGAGGTATTTTTTTCGAGGTATCTGCTTTCGAGGTAAATTTTTTCGAGGTAAAGACCGGCTTCCAAATGAAATAAATCCGCCCCTGCTGCAGTTTACCCCCCGGTGAAAGCTTAAGCTTTTTTATAGTTATTTATGGTACTAGTGGGTAAAGTAAGAGAGGGCAATATCGGTTTACCCATGAGTGTCATACAAGGTTTTATCCAATAAATAGCTTAGGAATTCATATTTTTATTAAAAATTTTAATGACATTTACAAGAAAATAATTTGACAAGTGGCAGTTGAGTGGGTATAATAATAAATAATTATCCACTCAATAAAATACAGTGCGTTCGGCTAGAGAGCCCCGGGGACGGACTAAATGGAGTAGGAAGTTTGCAGGGAAGGAACAGAGTTTAAGGTGCAAATTGAACCTACCCGAACGACGTAGAGCTAAAAGTGCATTTAGTTTATCTATGGTGCATGTAAACATAATCTGTCATAACCTACATAACCTTTCATTTTATGTATATCGACCACAAACTACGATTTTTGTTTTTGTTCTCGCGTTAAAATGAACGAAGAAGAGAGGAGAAAAGATGTCGCTAGAGTTATAGTCCAAACCAAAAAGTTAAGACCGTACGGCCGTCCAAGGGAGTTGCAATCCAATACTGAATAATATTATTTATCAAAAAATGTATGCAAAATATTTACTACACAGTACCTAAGCTTATTTTTTATAATAAATGACATTGGAGAAGAAGAAGAAGCAACGTGCTCTGCGAGCACAACCTCGGAAGGTTGTTGATAGAGACTGAACTCCAAGTGAATTTTTTTTTTAGTCAAACGATGCAGACCTGACACTTTTTACTCCATATGTACTTACCCGAACGGAAAAAGGGGCTTTAAGAGCGTAAAGAGTTAAAAGAACCGTCTAGCCGAACGCACTGGTAAAAGCCACGCGGGGGTTATTATTGAGTTTATCTATTTAAAATAAAGCTGGTAATTGTCTTATTATCTGTATGTATTGGATAAAATATTTTTATACTTTTAGGTAATTAACTTGATTGTCATAATATTATACAGAGTTGGATTTCAAGGATATTTTCTGGGTGTTGGTGGAACATGGAATTTAAACGAAGAAAAAAATGCTGATGCTGAAATTGTAGCTTCTGGAGTCTTTGTAGGATATATTATTTATACTGTTGTATCTTTAATTAGTTTGTGCTTTGCTAGTGGAGACCATAAAGTGTAAGTACTAAGACTTTGAATATATTAAGGGGTTGTTCTGATTTTTAAGGCAAAAAATTGACGATTTTTGGATATTTTTTTCAGACGACCTGTATTATTTTTATGTACAAAACTTTTTACAAAGTATTAGGCAACTCTTAAAGTTCACAAAAAAAAATTGTTTTTTTTGCCGTCATAAATAAATGTGCAGCACGCGCTGAAGTTAGACACCTCAAAAATAACATAGCAAACGGTTCCAGCGATAATTCCGCCCCCAATAGTCCGATACACAAAAATCAAAAACAGTCTTGTTAAAAATTACGTCTTTTACTTCGCTAGTGTAGACATAAGTCAAAATTAAAAAAGAAACACAAATTCCACGCGTATTTTAGTGAAAAAAAACAAAAAATTGCCATTTTTCCGACCAAAAACGGGTAAAAAAGGGGGAATAAAAAATAAATTAGTAGCCTTTGAAAACAAATTTACACTAGCGAAGTAGCCAACATGATTCTCGACAAAATTCCAAAAGATTTAAGTCAATATGTTAAATAGTTTTTTTTTTGATCGCTGGAACCGTTTTGAAAAATGGCATTTTGTGAAAAACGCGTTTAAAGTTTTTTTATATTTTAAAGTATACAAAAAAAGAACCAATAAAATTTTAATTCTACAAGGCGATTCTACAATAAAAACTGAGCAAAAAAGTATTCTTTACCGAAACAACTAAATTTAATATTAAAGGAGTAATAGCCTTTTAAAAAGTAACATTTTTGGTGGCACAGAATGTAACTTCCCCTTAATTGCATGTTTTTTGAAAACGGTTGCTCCTACAGTGTTACACTACATGGAATTTTTTTATGTATTTTTACTCAAGGAATCTTTATTTTTTATAAAAAATCAAAAAAAGATACACATAAAAAAGTTTGGGGCAAAAAACTGATAAGGACCCCCGTTTCGCACGCCCCTGGTTAAAATAAGTACATAAAAATATGTTGACATTCAAAACAAGCCACATGCTTCAGTGTAAATCGAACTTTGTGGAGTATTTAGCGGCAAATTAAAAATAACTATACCTTAAAAAAATAAACTTTAGTTTTAGACAAAAAATTAAAATTATTATTTTTTTAAATGATAATTAATTGCTATTTTTTTCTCTAAACATTGGATTTTTGTGTGGCGCATGATTTTTATGTCTGGTAGAAAGTTTGCTTTCACAGTAAAACTGCATATCGCATATGAATCTTATCTGATGGATGCTATATCTAAAGATATTTATATACTTTATAATTATTAGGTTTATCACAAAGATGTCCAAATTTATGATATCACTCCAGAAAAAGGATGCTGTGCACAGTTATATACCTAATTTTGAATCTGTAACTTTAAATAAACCTGATTTACAGGCCGGCTTATAGCAGGAAAAAAAGTCCTCTAAAATAACTTCATAAAATCGAGGAAACAAAAAGAGTAACAAACAAAACCACGAAATGATCCTCCTTTGTTGTTTACCACCTTTTCCTTGGCCTCAAATTACTTACTTAAAATAGCAACATTAAAATTTAATGTTGTTGTTAAATTTTATAGATGAGTTATTTTTTTAGGACATTTACTGACATTCTTATGAACATAGTTGGTGTTTTCATGTGGATAGCAGTTGGAGCTACAGCTCTTCATTACTGGCACGGTTATTTGGCGGAGCATAAATATAGTCACGTAAACTCTGAAAGACAGGTAGGTAAAATCTTCAATATTTTAGAGTAAAATACACGTAGGTGTACTACCCTGTTAGAAAAATACTTTTATTCAATTCAATAGCTATTGGCTAATTACATATCGACACTTCCATGCAACAAGGATGTACCTCAAGTTAGACCCATTTTGAGTTATACTCATAGGTAAACGCCTTGAAAAAAGACACACATGGTGGTACTACTCAGATTTCTCCACATGCCATTTTAACTAAAAGTTTACCTAAAATCACTAAAGTAAGAAATTCTAAACTTGAATATTATCAGAAACAAACAATAAACAAACAATAAGTACTTATACAGTCATGACTTCCTTTTCCACTTTAATCATTTATCCACAACACAAAAAAATATTTTAGAAATTTAGCTGTCGTGAAAAATTACAATTTATGAGTTACGGCTTTGTTGCTTGGGGTATCGATATAGCCTATGGAGGCTTTAGCCTAGAGGAACTAGCTCCACCAGTCATCTTGGGGAACATTCCCACTGGGAACATCCCCACTTCCGGTTCCCTTACTTCCGGTGTCCTCACTTCCGGTGTCCTCACTTCCGGTGTCCTCAACTTGTTGAAAATGGATTTATGTGGGAGTATATTTCTAAGGGGGGTATATTTTTTCGTTATTTTTTTATATATCTTCTCGTTTTCAAGATACAAGCGAAAATTCATGTTGCATAATCGCTCTTTTTAAATATAAAAATCATATAAACACCTTATTCAAAATCATTGTCGAGAAAATAATGTTTAATAAAAACTTCATTCCAGATATAATAATAATAATGATGTTCAAAAGGAAAATTTCTATGATATTCTAAAAGATTTTGTTATTGTTATTTAATTTTGGTTATCTGGTGCACCTAACTGTACCTAACACATAATCAAACTTTCTGAAAATTTGAAAAGTTTCTATTTATGCATTGCTTTTTGTCTCAAATTCTACAATCAAGTGCTTGGTAAATGTTTCTGGTCAGTTTAAGGAGTTCTTCAAGCAAAGGACGACAGTTGCACTTAGGATTCTGGAATAGTCAGTAACTACTTTAAAATGTTGCATGCGGTTCCCGTCAGAATCAACTGCTTAAAGAATTGTCAATTAATTTTCGAAAATATTTTTCCCTATATGCTCGCTTTCAGATGTAAATAGTTTTCATATATAATTACACAAGAGGCTGAAAATTATGCAGAAAATATTCGCTGTTTTCATGAAAATTTGCTGGTTGGAAATAATCACGACCCTGGAGTAATTATTTCCTTTGACAGCAAATATGAATGAAAACTGTGATTTTGTCCCGAGAATTCGAAGAATCATGAGTAATTCGAAAGATTATTTTTTAACGATTTATAATATGTCAAACCTACTTATATATTTTTTTTCATCGCAAAATAACATAAATTGTTTTATAACTTATCTTAATATTTTTACAGGCATATTCTTTGATTTGGTTAATTTAATTCCATTTTCAACTGCTAAACTAAAACCTTTTTGTCCATTTTTAAATTGCAAATTATGGTTCTGTCAATAGTTTATTCACTTACTGCAGTACTGACTAGCGCGGTACTGCGCTAGACTTGCAAGCATGTCCATAAAAACTGTCTACATTTTATAAGAAGAATATTTTGAGGTATTTTTTGTTAAATAATAAAGTAATAAAAATAATTATAAATAGTAATATATTCATATTTAATTATTAATTAGTTTTAGGTATGAAATCTTGTTGTAAAAGAGAAATGCTGAAAAACAAAATACTACAGCGGTTCTCACTAGAATTTTCTACTGTAGAAAATTCCCATTATAACTGTATATTATGATTAGACAGAAATAAACACATGGTCAGAAATATTGTTAAATGATTGGTTGATAAAAACGTTAAAAAATTATCGATAATATAGAACAAAATACCATGAAGTAAAATTATTAAAATTCAAGAGTTATTTTTTAGGGTTTCACGTTAAATGAGGACACAGTAAATTTGATTTTTTTAATATTGTGAATCATGATAAACCTACTAATAAATAAATGTTCATGATATTATTTATTGTTAAAGATAAGTTATTTAAACAATATCCTGCCATTATGAGTAGGTTGCATTAGTTCACTATTAAAATGATTCACACAGTATGAATTGCTATTGCAGACTACACGGTATTTGAATAATAAGGTACACAAATAAATTCAGCATAAAAAAGATATATAAAGTTTCAAAAAAAACCTTTGTCAAGAAACCTATCTTTAAAGGGCTGTATGACCTATTCTCGTAGGGACTCCTGTAGGAGCTTTTTCTTTATTTACTATGTAAATTGATTTTGTTTTCAAAACTGTTGTATCCTAAACACTTTTTGATTTATTTGAATTTTCCGTAGATAATTATAATTTTAATTAAATAATAAGAACTTGTTTTATATAAGGCTTCAAACAAATGTAACACAAACACCTACAGATAATGTTATCAGTGATCTTGGTTTAAAAGAATAAAAATGTATATACTAGATAATAGTGATAATAGTTTCGAAATTAATAAACATTACAAATTATTTCGTAGTATAGAAATAAACAGAAATTTTATCGAAAAACAAATTTACATCCAAAATTCCAAAATTTCAAGGGGTTATTCTACAATATACTTGGAATTTACTTAACTAAGAGGAACTAAGAGACCTCCCCTGGGCTAATAGCCTCAGTTTTATTGAAAGGACGGGCAGGTTTAAAAAGGACTCAAATCATTAAATTGCTGGGATTGCCTAGGCTGACAAAAATTGCCATAAATGGCCTAGTTGTCCGGCTATGGCCAACCCAAAAATTTACTACTACTACTACTACTAGTACTACTACTACTAGTACTACTACTTCTAATACTACTACTACTACTAGAATTTACAGAAGATTATCTACAGCAGATTATCTACAGCAGATTATCTACAGCAGATTATCTACAGCAGATTATCTACAGCAGATTATCTACAGCAGATTATCTACAGCAGATTATCTACAGCAGATTATCTACAGCAGATTATCTACAGCAGATTATCTACAGCAGATTATCTACAGCAGATTATCTACAGCAGATTATCTACAGCAGATTATCTACAGCAGATTATATACAGCAGATTATCTACAGCAGGTTATCTACAGCAGATTATCTACAGCAGATTATCTACAGCAGATTATCTACATCAGATTATAATCTGTCTGAGAATTTGTTACCATATTAATTACTGAACGATTTTGTTTATTTGGAATTCTCGAAACTTTAGTTTTTTAAGTTTTTACAGTAACAGTAACAGTACAACGTTGTTTTACTATAAGAACTTGTATTGAGTTATCAGGGTTTTCTTATAAAAAAGGATTTAATGTAATAAGGTACCAAATTAACAGCGTGCCTGAATGTGTGCGTCATGAGTCAACGTGAAAATTCACTCAGACACAACCAAACATAAAATAAAAAGTAGTTCTGATTTATACAAGGTGGGCCTTATGAGATGATATCTGGCGTTATCATAAGAGGTATCGATATGATTTTGTTTTTCATGCATACTAGACCAATAAAGCTATAAATTTGTGAAAACAAAAGTCCTCCACTGCCTTTTGTTTTAGAGTTACAGCCATACAAAGACGAATTTACCAAATAAAAGTTAGTTAAAAACGCGAATATGAATGGTCCTCGAACGAAAGCAATAAATAAATAATTTACTAAAAACAAGCATATTTGTTGGTGTGGATCCTAGTATTTTCAAGCATTTTAAATTTAACACTTTTAGTTTAATAATGTAACTAAATAAATACATCCCATATAGCACCGGTCGTTCAATGGACGTCCATTTTAAATCCCTTTTAAGTACATTGGTCAACGGACTAATAATGGATGTACTGTGTATGTACGTCCATATATTTACATCGTTTGTACAACTATTAGTGGACGTCCATTCAGTGTCCATTTTACGCCCATAATTTCAGCTCTCTACGTTTATTGTAAGTGGTCAAAACAGAGAGAAGGTAAACTTAGTCTTATACGCATATGGGGGGTGATGGGAAGATAAGGGGGGATGTAAAATTTATTTTAAAATTTGATTATCACTGGATGAGTATGTAACCTAATCTTAGTTTTAAATTATCTCGTGGGTAATAAATGGATTTTTTAAATTTTAGGGGTGGGGTTTGGGGGGTAAGTTTAATATAAAGATGTATTGTCAGACGAGCATGTTTACCAAATTTTAGCTTACTAAGTATATTCTAAGTGTCAAAAAAGACTTTGGCAGATTTGCCCTAAACAAACAGACAACAAAAAACATTGCAAATTAAATAACAATTTTTCACAGTCTCAAAAACCAGTTAAGTAAGCAAAAAAGCAAGTCCTATGGATGCTGGATGGATGGTTTGAACGGACACCTTATGGATGTCCACAGTTGTGTCATCTGGACTCTGAACGGATATCCATGGGACGTCCATAGAGAACAAATGGGCATCCTATGGACATACATCCGTCCATGAACATACGTCCATTAGACGTCCATAGTATTACTTTGTGCTATCTGGGACACAACCTTTATTTTAGTCCAGCTTATTACATTTTAATAAAATTTGGAAGGTACACTTTTTTTTGGGCTTTAGGACAAATAAATCGCTACACTTTTCCGTTTCAAATCTTTGTAAACCCATGATAACTGAACAGCAACTGTGTAGTGTCTTCATAATTTACGATATTCTATCATTTCTATTTTATAATGTTAAAAAATTCTGCTGAATAATAGTTTTTTTCTACTACCTAATTAAGTGCTAGCTTACATATTATCTACCGTTGTCAAGGCTTGTTTACGTTGATAACCAATAAAATCAGTGAACTCATTTATTATTGACCGTTGTTAAGCATTGTTTATTGAAGACTGTCAATAATGAAAAAAATTAAGACAACTGCTAACTTTTTTCAACTTGCTTGTCAAACTGACAGCTATGTCAAAATAGTTTTTAAACTACATTAGTAACTAATATTGGAGTTATTACCTTTAGGTAGTAGAAAAAATGGTATATGCACCACGTATGCGAACTGTTTTAAGTGTTCTCGACTGATTTTTTGCCTCGACTCCGTCTCAGCGAAAAAACTTCAGTCTCGAACACTAAAGACTTAGTTCGTATACTAGGCGCATAATATACTATTAATTTAGACTCGCACTTGAAGACGTTTAGTGTCAATTCATTTATAGATGTCAATTTACAATGTTTAAAACCGGGGTACACCGCATGCTTTTTTTTTATTTTTTATTTTTTTTATACACAGCAAGGAATATTTAAAATTTACAATTTTTTAATCCCGTTTTTTTAATCAAAAATATACGCTATTAATTAAAAAATATATATTAATCAATAAAGTAAAATTAATGGACTTTTAAATTTTCGCATTTTTGACTAATTTTTATTTGGTTCGTCTTTGTATGGCTCGAACTCTAAAACAAAAGGTAGTGGACTTTTATTTTTATGAAGTTATAGCTTTTTTGGTCTAATATGCACAAAAAAAACTTATCGATATGTACCTCTTATGATATCGCCAGAAATTATCTGATAAGTCTGAGTCGGCCCACCCTGTATATAATTAGTAATAATAATAATAATAATAATATAATAATAATGTTTATTTACCATTACAGATACAAAAAGTACATATGGCAAGTCAAAAATATAAGTATATAAAAAAAATCATTAAGTTACATATACAAGTCAGTCAAAAAAATTAATTAGAAGAAAAAAATAACTAAATACACCTCAAAATATGTGTTCCGTATCAAACAAAAATTCGCTAACAGTACATACAAAAAAAAGGCACAATAGAACAATTAAAAAATTAATAAACAAATATAACACATTAAAATGTTTGAGCTAATTATCAGACAGAAATTCACTAACTGTATAATAAGCTTTATCAATAAAAAATTGTTTTACAGATTTTTTAAAAATATTAAGTGAAGGGATTTCTCGCAGATCAGACGGCAGTTTATTATAAAAAGTAATACAACAGTATAATGGTGATCTCTTATAGAAAGAAGTTCTATGCCTGGGTATTTGTAGATTGCGGCTCTGTCTAGTACTATAAGGATTAATGCCAGAACGAACTATAAAATTTTCAATATTCTTTTTGACATATAGAACACACCTATAAATGTAAATACTAACCACAGTCAATAAACTTTTAATTTTAAATACCTCTCTACATGTTTCCCTAAAGTCCATATTAAACATCAACCTTAGAAGTCTCTTCTGAGCAACAAAAACTCTAAGCAAATTATTACCACTACCCCAACTGATAATATTATATGAAATATGTGAATAAGCCAGCGAGTAGTATAAGTTAAGTATTCCTGACTCGTCTAATTCACTCTTCATCAGTATTAGAATCTTCAGAGGTTTATTTATGTTTGCTAATCTATAGTAAATTATACATAAATAAAATAAAATAAAAATAAAATAAATGTAAATATTAACCAAATAATCCAGATTTAACGAAATAAATAGAAGTGGAATTAGGGACTCTACATCCAGGTGGAATACATTTTGTATGTCAAAACTTGGTCCACAAAGAGAGATTTTTTTTCTTTCAAAGCAATATATCCCCGCTAAAAATGTCGTGTACAAACCAGCTTAAATGTTGCATTAAGGGCACAAACATGAATAAAGTTTATCGTTTTAAGCCGGATTAATGCAACATTCGTTTTTTTTGCCCATAAACTGGGACTTTTTTCTTCCATTTGTCTAATTTATACTCTTTTTACAGGTTGGTTTAGTCATGGGATCTCTATGTGTTATCAATGGAGCAGCATATTTAGTAGATTCAGTATTATCGATTATATTTATTTTAAAACAAAAAATGAGTGTCTAGATTAAGTTTAAATAACAGGTATTAGAGAATAGCTCAATTTGGGAAACTTCTTTCAGAACATGCCTTGATTATTTACTCAGTGGTGAAAAAGGGCATACGAGAGACCCAAGTTTTTAAGGTAAATTTTGCTCTAAGCCCCGAGCTTAATGGGTGTTACTCACTGGGTAAATTCAAATAGGTTTGGACAAAAATATGATAAAAATACTTTGGTTATTAATTTTATCAAAAAATAATCAAAGTGATCTTAAAAAAAATAGAGTTGAACAACGACTACTTCTTCACGAATATAGTGCAATAACTTTATGTAAACCCTACATATAAATAATAGCATAAAAAGTAATAATTTTTTTTTTGACTACTAGCTTTAGAACATACCATTATTTATCATGCTTTCAGACTGTGAAATCAATTTTCTTCACCTATAGCAATAATATTTTTTTCTCTCCTAGATCTTAAAAAAAAATAGAGTTGAACAACGACTACTTCTTCGCGAATATAGTGCAATAACTTTATGTAAACCCTACATATAAATAATAGCATAAAAAGTAATAATTTTTTTTTGACTACTAGCTTTAGAACATACCATTATTTATCATGCTTTCAGACTGTGAAATCAATTTTCTTCACCTATAGCAATAATATTTTTTTCTCTCCTAGTAGGAGTAAATTTTATAGACAATTGATTTCTGTCACTTTAGATTTTTCAGTTCTTTGTGTAATTTTTACAAATTAAAGAAAATGTCTTTAAATAACTTTCTATTTATTAAATATAATTAATTATAATTATTACCAATTAATACAAACACTAATTGCTAAATATTATAAAAAAATAAAAAAAACTAAATTTTTAAACGTCAGTCCAAAGTATTGATTTGAGCAAATGTCATTGATCAAGGCTACTTGATTTTTATGAAAATTTCAGGAAATATAATTTCTGTTAATAATTTATTTTATTATTTGAATAAAAATAGTTACTAGGAGACTATTTTAGCCTCGCAGTCTTAAATCCCTTGCTGCTACGCAGCTCGGGATTTAATACCCTCGGCTATAAAAAATATCTTCTTTACCTTGGTATATAATTACTATTAATTTGGTCAAATCGAATTTAATTTATGATTGATAACCGAACAATAATGTAATTTTGAATTTTTGATTAAGATTACACATGATTAGTTTTGCTAATATATTACTTTTTATGCTATTTTCCAAGTATTAGAGTTTTAAATTTGTGGATCAATTAAAAAATATATAATAATATAATATAATTTCACTGTAATCTTAAAGTAATCGTTACTCAGCACTCGTTAAAAGCCCTATGCTCTTAGTGGTTCTGAATGAAGTTGCACCAATCTGATTTGACTATTGCTAATCAAAAGAATCAAACAAACACAAACGAATGTAATTAACAAACTGCCAAATGATGTCCTAAATTTTATTAAAATTTCCCATTTTGAAAAATAAAAATGTTGAATAAAGTTCTTGGTCTGATCAGAACACAATTACTTATGCATGACATCACTTAGCTAGGAAGGTTAAAATGGCGATATCCAAAGTTTTTCCTTTATTAGGTACTTTAGTTTTTCCTTTATTACTTTATATAAAGGAAAATCTGTGATTGTGTAATGAATTTTTTTTTTTTTTTTCGAAACCCTGAAATTCCTTTACCATTTGATAGTACCGTCCATTTATATGATTTTCAGCTAAAATTAAAAAAATTTACCGAGCGCTTCGTTTTTTATTAAAAAAAATAAATGCTAAACGAGCCGCGAAGAGTAAAACAAGCCGTGAACATATGTAATCTTACGCATTCCATTATATACTACTCAGAGTAAGTGGGTATATTCCCATTTTACCAATTATTAAAAAAAAATAAATAAAAAACTATTTTTTAAATTTGTTTTTCCTTTATTTCAAAAAGAAAATAAAAAAAATGGTTGAAAATCATTTTTAAAGTTTTTTTTTTAATTTTTTTTTAATAATTGGAAAAATGCAAAAAAACCAAAAATTCCCCCAAAAAAACACCGTGCAGAAGCACACGCAAAATTTGTTTTTTTCTTGGGGTGGCAACAGGACAAACAAACATCGCTTATTCTTTTTGGAACTAAAAAAATCACCAAACATCGATTCTTCGTTTTGAAACTTAAAAATTTATGCCAAGGACTATAAGAAATTACGTTTAATAAATACCTAAGGTTGCCACTTTTTTACAAAAAATCTAATTTTCCCAAATGCATATTTTAGTTTTTTTTTTCTTGCAAAAACTACATATGCTCTAAGGGCATAATCATTTATAATATTTTAGATTTATATTTTATACTTTAGTTTTATTTTCAATTCTAATGATTTTACTTTAGGTATATTAAATTTAATTAAGCATGACACGTTAAAAACTGAAACTGTTCATTTAGGTACCGAACTAAAATTAAATTTTAGTGACTCAGTTATTATTATAATTGGAGGTGTGCCCCAACATGATGCGTTTTGCTTTTTTATTGTGGGCGTCTGATGCGCTCGGAGCGAAAGTTATCGGCGGCGCCTGAATCAAACAATTTGATTATAATTATTAAAGAAGTTTATTGGTGACCTTAGATCCGTTAATAACTTTTAAAATGGTCGGTATAGGTCTTTGTCCTTCAGAAAAACACGTTTGGACTTTTTTTCTGTGTAACTTTTTTGCAATTTTATTTTTGAAATATGATTCCTCAGGTCAAAATACATAAAAAAGGTACTCTTGTTGTAATACTGTAGGATTAACCGTTTTCGAGAAAAATTAATTTGAAGGTGAATTCTACGGTTCGAGGACGAAAAATTAAATACTAAAATGTTGAAAACCAAACTTTTAATGATGCATATACAGGTACTTCCAAAAATCAATCCTAATGGAGCTATGGTCTCCTAAATATGCACCATTTTTAAAGCCCTATGGTAGCTTTAAAATCGTTTTTTCGACCTACATGTATGGAAACTTTTTTTCTTAGTTTTTGATGTAGAATAACACTGCATCATTAAAATTTTGGTTTTCCACATTTTAGTATTTAATTTTTCGTTCTCGAACCGTGGAATTTCACCTTCAAATGAATTTTTCTCGAAAACGGTTAATCCTACAGTATTACAACAAGAGTACCTTTTTTATGTATTTTGACCTGAGGAATCATATTTCAAAAATAAAATTGCAAAAAAGTTACACAGAAAAAAGTTTGGGACAAAAAACTGATAAGCCCCCCCCGTTTCGCACACCCCTGGTTGAAATAAGTACATGAAAATAACACATAAAAACGGGCCTTGGTAGGATTAGTTGACGTGCAAAACCTCGTTGATATACCTCAAAGGGTCCCTGAGTTATTAAATAAAAACCGATTTTTTTAGTCACTTTCAAAGGGGCGTAGCTCCCTTATGACGCATTTTTAGACATACGTTTATAGGAACTTTTTGTCATATTTTATGATGTAGAATCATCAGTTAAAATTTCCGACCCTATTTCAAATACACCGTGTTACTAGTTAAATTTAACAACAACCAATTTTATAAATTATTTTTGTCAGTGTACTTTATTTTGTGTACTTTACTGTAGTTTAAAAGAATAAAAACAAAAACGTTCCACTACAGGTAAAATGTATGTAAAAACAACTTACTGTTAAAGGTGGTTTTCCATCGTAAAGCTAACACTAAACATATATTTACAAAAATACGTAAATACATAATAAGATAAAAAAAAACCAACACAATAAAAATTAATAATTATCAAAATCGAAAACTCTCAACCCTACTGAAAACAATATTCCAACCAAATAAAACCACACAAAACCTGCCCCAGGAAAACCACCTTTAACAGTAAGTTGTTTTTACATACATTTTACCTGTAGTGGAGCGTTTTTGTTTTTATTCTTTTAAACTACAGTACAGTACACAAAATAAAGTACACTGACAAAAATAATTTATAAATTTGGTTGTTGTTACATTTTAACTAGTAACATATACTACAGACATTTATTTTGATTGTTTTAAATTTTAATTTTGTAACAAATCTTTATATTTTTTTTATGATATAACATATTGTAATTTTTGCGTTTTTCTGAATTGTAGAGCCCTGAGGAAGAAAATAAATTTTTCGAAACGTCGGCAAGTTATAAAACGTGTTTTTCTGAAGGACAAAGACCTATACCCACCATTTTAAAAGTTATTATAATTATTATAATAATTAATAATAGCACTCTATAGTGTGATTGAACCGTATTTTTTAAGATTTAACAAATATTTTTTTATATGATTTTTTTTGCATAAAAAATACTTATTAAGTCTTAAGGAATATGGTCCAGTCTCACTACAGAATAATATTTTATTTACGCGCTGTGACATCAAGTTGGCATTCTTTTCTTAAATGAAATTTATTTGTATATCCTTTTATTAATTTATCAGAACCATTTGATTAATCAGGATAATTTTGGTTTCTAAAGAAAAATAAACGGCATTTCGCAAAATTCTTTTTAAAATGGGGATCATTCAACGGCGATGCGACGAAAAATTATCGGCGGAGCCGTGATCAATCATGCCGATCAGTGTTATCTGTAACGAGGTGCGAAATTTTTGTCGGCGTCGACGCCACGCACCTTCAGTTATAATAGGTATAGGTATTTATAGTTTTTCATATATACACAGCTATTATTTTAATTTTGTATTTGTGTTTTTTTGTATTGTAATTTACCGATTTTACCCATTTTCCCTAAATTTTAATTTAATACTTTTCTGTAGAATTTAAGTTTAATTTAAACATTGTATCTATTTCTTTAATTTTATAATAAATGTTATTTATATAAAGATTTTTATTTTAAATGACACAATTTAAAAAACAGAAAAATATATAAATTTAAGGGAAAAATATGCTCAGAAGAAAAGCTAATAAAAATGGAGACTGTCCTAAGAAAGGATTTCTATCCGATACGCAAAACCTCCAATAAAAAAAAAGTATATCTGTTGAAGTTTCAGTCCAGCAGTTATTGCATTTTAGACGGATATGAATACATATTTTTGCCTTAAAATGCAACTTTTGGCCCCTAACCGTTTCAGGTTTTTTAACTTTAGAAGGACTGGTAACTTGTAGTTCGATTTGGTTACGTATTGACCAAAAAGCGCTGGTATCTAAGACCCTGATAACACACTTCATCCTAAGAAGGTTTTTTAATCGTTCCCTTGAAAAGGTTCTTAGCATAATGCTGTAAACATGTTAAGCATGTTCTTAAAAGGTGCAATGCTGTAGTAGAATAAGTGCTTCTACTCTAAACATTCTTAGAATGATAAGAGTATTTTGCTAAGGATATTCCCAAAACATATTCTTAAAATATTCTAATGGGAGTATTTTTAGAATAATGCATATGCACATGCTAAGCATGATTAGAGTATTTTGCTAAGAATATTCCCAAATACATATTCTTAAAATATTCTAATGGGAATGTTTTTAGAATAGTAATATGGCGTTTATATTATTTTAATTTTATTAGGTTAGAATTACAAATATTCTTAAAATTAATTTTAATAACATAAGTTTTATCCTTAAGTAGTCGAAATGGATGTATCTTTAGACATAAAGTGATTTTATATAGTTTTAGACAAAAAATTAAAATTATTATTTTTTGCTATTTTTTTCTCTAAATATTGGATTTTTGTGTGGCGCATGATTTTTATATCTGGTAGAAAGTTTGCTTTCACAGTAAAACTGAATATCGCATATGAATTTTACCTGATGGATGCTATATCTAAAGATTTTCATATACTTTAATTATTAGGTTTATCACAAAGACGTAAAAATTTTCGCCATGTCCAAATTTATGATATCACTCCATAAAAAGGATCCAGTATCATAAAATATATTTGAAAGAAAGAGAAAAACTACATTAATGTAGAAATCTGAAACGCCTACCTACTTTGTTTGCGCATGCGCAATATTCAATATTATTAGTTAAATGCTTCAAATAAGAATATTTTAAGAAGCATGCCAAGAATATTTTTAAAAGTACATGTACCTACTTCTAACAAAATTCTTAACATGCTTCTGAGAAGCATGCCGTCTATTTATTTTAAGAATCAGGCCATTTAGGGCCAAAATTTTAGGCCCAGAACCTCTGACAATTAAATCATTAAAGCTGTTAAAAAATATTTTATTTTAAGGAATAAGTAAAAAATAAATACGATTTTTTGTTGAGCTACGCCTAAAGTAAAATTTACTGTAGTCTTTTTTGTCATAGTTGTTTTTATAAAAAAATGTAAGTATTTTCACTATTTTTTTTTAAATATAGCTTTTTTTAAAGGTGACGTTACTTTTAGCCAGACCCCACCTCCCCCTTCGTCACTTTTCTTCACCTTTTGACCAACCCCCCTCCACCCTATGGAGGTGACGTGATTCTTGAACAGCCCCATACACAAAATATCTAAATCGTCATAAAAGAGGAATGTGCTAAAAGTGGGTTAAACCAGATTTGCGTGGATGCTCCACATTGAACTACAAAACCAGATTAACTTCTTCCTCCAAAAACAATGAGTTGTTCAGGGCCACTTAATATAGAAAGAGTAAAAAAAGCTAGTACACTTTTAAAGAAAAATATATTTTAACAATATATATTATGATATACAAAAGCATTTTGTGTTTTAATTATGATATATATTTTTTAAGAAAAAAATATATTTCCATTTTTTTAAATATTTAAGGTTACAGGTTTGTTCTGAACTTCTAATTCCTTTTTGTAGTTATTTAAAACTGGATTAACTTCTTCTTCCAAAAATTCAGTGACTTGATCAGTAGCTCTTCCAGTATAAGTAGAAGGATCTAACAGTTTTTCCATATCCCCTAAAATAGGCTGGAAGTAAGGATCTGCTCTAACCCTATCCAAAAGATCATTATCCTTTCCATGTTGCTTAACTTGTGCCCCTGCTTCATGGGACAAAACTCTGATCTTTTCATGACAAACTTGTCTGTCTCCACCTTTCTTGACCATAGCCATAATGAGATTTTCAGCTGACATAAATGGCAGTTCTTGGTTGATACGTCTTTCGATTACCTTGGGGTATACAACAAGTCCTTGTGTGATATTTATAAGCACCAATAAAGCAGCATCTGCGCTTAAAAATGCTTCTGAAAGAGTTAGTCTCTTGTTCGCTGAATCATCCAAAGTTCTTTCGAACCACTGTACTGAGTGGGTGTTAGTTGTATTGGAATACAACGCCATTAAATGACGAGCTAAAGCACAACAACGTTCAGATCTCATTGGGTTTCGTTTGTAAGGCATAGCCGAGCTTCCAATTTGACTTTTTTCAAATGGTTCTTCAATTTCTTTCATATTAGCCAATAGTCTCAAATCAGTGCACATTTTGTGAATCGTGGAACCCAAAGATGATAAACATCCTACAATTTCAACATCAACTTTTCTGGTATAAGTTTGACCGGTTACAGGATATACCTTTTCAAAACCACATAAATCAGCTACGCGTTTATCCAAAGCCCTGACTTTTTTACCATCACTATCAAAAAGTTGCATAAAGGAGGCCTGGGTACCTGTGGTTCCTTTAGCACCTCGGAATCTGAGGTCTTCTCTAGCACGACGTAAAGCTCGTTCGTCCATCAGGAAATCGTAAAGCCATAGTGTAGCTCTTTTGCCAACGGTGGTCAACTGGGCGGGTTGCATATGGGTGAAGCCAAGAGCTGGAAGAGACCTGAAAAAAGAATATGAAAATATAGGATATATCTGAGTAAAATAAGGGTCAATGCGGCTATGATTTATGGTTTAAAATTACTTTTAGGGATATTTTTATTACCCATTGCGCTTTTGATAATTTTTGACATTTAGATTAAACACTTATAACAAAAAGTTTTTAAAAGATAAAAGTTTATTTTAAAAAAAAGTGTTATATTGACTTTTTCTTTTTCTACACATCGGTTACTATCGGTTACATATTAATATTTTATTTTGCACTGTGTTATATTACTTTATTTTAACACAACTTGTAGAATGATGCTTTAGTTTCCCTTTTCAGGACTTTTCTTATACTTTTCTCCATTTCCTTTGTGCTTTTTTAAAATTATTTGGATCTTTGTCAAATGTTTTGGTTGACATTGAATTTGAAACACAAAAAGTCAACCTTATGTAGGGAATTAAATTTATTCTGTCAACCATAAAACAAGAAACAAGAGCATTGACAGATAGATTCTACGTGGATTTTACTTCTGGTTTAGAGACTTCTTGATGAGTGATCAGTTATTAAAATCAGCAGAAAATAAATTTTTGTCCGTCTGTCTATCAGTTTGCATTCAAGAGCTTTGTATTTTATATTACTTTAAATGTGCAAGTGGGCTACAGAAAGTACCGTTAAGTAAATTTTGTCGTAGGACTTTTAGTTCATAAGATATAGCCATTTAAACATATTGCCACCCATCTAAAAAGGTCGTTATTTTACTTAATTCACAAAGCCAAAGAGTATTATACACTTTTATTCTTACTTGTATTTTTCGGCAAATGTTGCCAAATTCTGCATCACAGCAGCAACTCTTGGTAAAAGCAGATCCAAACCATCTCTTAAGATAATAAGATCGGTGTTGTCACCCACAAAACAAGAGGTGGCTCCCAAGTGGATAATCGGGGCAGCTTTTGGACACTGAGTGGCGAATACGTGGACATGGGCCATGACGTCGTGTCTGGTCAGCTTCTCTTCATCAGCGGCGGCTTTGAAGTCGATATTGTGGATGTTTTTTTCCATTTCTTTGATTTGTTCATCGGTAATTTGTAGACCGAATTCCTTAAAAGAAGAAAATGCAAAAAATTAAACATTTATTAAAATTATTTAAATTATTATTAAGTATATTGAGACTCGGTTACTGTACTGTATATACTGAGAGCTTGTTACCCGTAGTAAATAATAAACGTTTTTACTTATATGGAACCCCACGAAAGTATAGTTAACATTCACATTAAAATACCAGAACTAAAACAAAGTTAAGTATTACTGTAACAAACAGTGAATGTTAACTAAACTGGTTGTTACAGTTATCAGAACTATAGCAACGTTAAGTATTACTGTAACAAGCAGTGAATGTTAACTAAACTTTCGTGGGGTTTCATATAAGCAAAAACGTTTAGTATTTACTACGGTAACTAGCTCTCAGTGTACTGAACGTTGTTGCATGTATGGAACCCCACCGAAGTTTGGTAAACCTTCACTGGTTAATTTTGGAAAATATTTATCAGAAATAAACATTTTTAATTGGGCCTGGTTGGGGTTCTTATAGTGGTAGAAATTAGATTTAAATAAAAAGGGATTTCTTTTAGTTAATTACCACGATTTATTATAAAATTGGTAATTTGGGAATTAGTTTTTCTTTCAAGCAGATTCTATTAAATAAATGTTTAGTTCATATCTTTTTCTAAGTACACATTTCTTGACCAGTACCTCAGCCAGGTTTGCTTGACATGCATTGTTTAATTTTGGAAAATATTTATCAGAAACATTTTTAATTGGACTTTTTTATACACGCATTTGATGGTTTTCGGTCTAGAATTAGCTTTTTTATACTATTTTCTATCGTAAACGCGCACAAAATCATTTATAAGTACAATAGAATTTTATATTATGAAAAATCAATAATTTCACCAACAATTTAAATAATATATGTATAATAATGTAATTTCTGTTTAAGCCAGTAATTGACAGTTTGAATAAACTACAAGCAGTAAAAGGTAACGAATTATTTTATATCTAAATTAAATAAAAGAGTATGCTACACACAAAATTAGTATATTTTTTAACAAGTATGGAATAACGCATATTCCACATGAGTGGAAATATTGATACACGAGCCGCAGGCGAGTGTGACAGTCTGTGAGAGTAGAATATGCATTCCAAACTTTCCAGACTATACTTTTTCTTCGACTACATTTTTTTTTAAAGAAATGTAGTTGAAGAAAACGTATATCAAAATTATTTTATTAAAAAAGTATATTAAAATTATTTTATAGTACTTTAAGACTTTAAGTTCACACTTAAGTCTAGTGACTTGCAATAAATGCCAGTTGATTGATTGTGATTCTTTAATTCATTATAATTAAGTTAAGGTTGATTCGGGCATAATTATCACTAACTAAACTAAGCCGTTCTGTCGTTTTTATTGGCCAAAAATAAAGATGGCTGGCAAATAAAAAGGATAGAATGGCTTAGTTTACTTAGTGATATTAGCCTTTATTAATAAGCATTAAGGTGTCGCTACATCACAAGAGCGAATATGCTAGAATCTAGTGATTCTGCCCTTGAAAATTATTTAAGAGTGATACTGTTCTAAAGTAGTTGTAGAAAAAAAATATTAATGAATAAAAATAGTATATTCTATAACTAGTATGAATAGACAATATTCCGCGCGAGCGGAAAGTTTGTCTTAAGAGCCGATATGCGAGTATGACGGTCCCGCGAGCTCGGAATGACTATTCCATACGTGTTGTAGACTATACTTTTTCTTTGACTGCATATATGAAACACTGTATGGCTTTAAACTGAGGACAAGGTTAAAAACAATGGTTTTTGTGACTCGACATTGTAAATGCAACAAAACGCATATTTTTGAATAAAGCAATTAATGTTATTTAATAGTTTTATCAAATCAGTACTTAAAAAGGATTTTTATTTAATTTTAGCACATATTTACAAATTATTATGCAAAAATTGAAGGTTATGTCAGATTGTTGTGACAGATATCAGGTTTAAATATTTAACAATAGATGGAGCAGTTTTAATTTTTTGAACTAAATTGATAAAAAACTGGTCAAATATTAAGAAAAACTAATAAACTTTATGTAATATTAACGCAAAATTTTTAATTGCATTAAATTATTCAATATTTCATAGACTACAATGTCATGTGCTCATACCGTATCTAGAGCTAGAATGGATTCATTCTGTGTTTGAAAAGTGTGTGTATATGCCCCTCAGGGGGTGGAGTAAGAATTTTTTTATTATCAGATTCACTTTTCAGCAACCTGAAAAACCCCAATATACAAATTTTCACGAAAATTACCCCCGCCCCTTTGGGGGTGGAGTTAGATTTTTTTTATAATCAGATTCACTTTCAGCAACCTCAAAAACCACAATATACAAGTTTTCACGAAAACTACCCCCACCCCTCAGGGGGTGGATTTAGAATTTTTTTATTATCAGATTCACTTTCAGGAACCTCGAAAACCCCAATATTTAAAAATATTTACCCCCTCAGCCGGACGGGGGTGGAGTTAGAAAAAATTTATTATCAGATTCAATTTCAGCAACCTCAAAAACCCCTATATAGCAATTTTCAAATTTTTCAAAAAAATGTATTTTTTCCCCTTGCGGCACCCCAATGTTCACCAAAAACAAGTTCAAGTCTCTAGCTTAAAGCGTTCTTAAGTTATCGTGCCCACAAGATTTCCCGGACAGACCGATCGACCGACCGATCGATCGACAGACCGACCGACAATTTTTTTTTTGCTTAAAATTGATTTATATCGACATACAACGTAATAAAACGCAAAAATCCGCAAAAAAAATGTTTGAAAATTTTTGCACGAATATAAGGCTTTCCGAAATTTTGAAAATTTTCAAAATGGGAAAACAAATGAATAAAAAGCAAGTTTGACTGGTGCGCCGAGACGGGTTTTCGACGGTTTTGGAATTTTGAAAACTATAGTATAATACTCTTCTAGTCATAAGACAGCAAATTGTATAATAAATCAAACTCTGTGGAGCTGCGAAGATTATAATTATAATTACTTCTTAAATGCATCAATTTACAATTAAAACACGTTAAATTCTAACTCTAAGCATGCGTTAAACAATCATGTTATACTCTTCACAGCGCGGAAGCGCTAGAAGTGTATAACAATTATAATTATAGACCAGGCGGTATCTGTTTTGAGATGGGTGAATCGTATACCATTCGATATTTTTGGATGAATGGGTCCAGAATATCACTAAAAATGATAATTTCACTATGCGCATAAAATCAACCCTGTGCGTAACTTTTTATATAACAAAATGTTGCAAAATCGAGAAAAATTTCATGTTTTTTCTCCTTTTCGTGCATATATCTCTGGAACTGTTCATTTCAGACTCAAATATTACGGCATGCCGCGGCAGGCTGTAAATCTTTTAAATGCCGCTAAACTTGATTCTGTGGACCTGTAATATTAAAATACCAAGAGAAAATTATAAAATTTGTGATTATACCATAAGGCGTTATTTGATTATTACTTAACGCTTAAAGTTTAACAAGGATTTTCTTTAGTATGACGTTACAAATCTACAAGTACTGTGTCTCTAAAAAGTAAAAAATTAAAACTTTTCGCCAAAAAAATGAACCGACTTCTGTTTCTAAAAAGTAAAAAATAAAAAATAAGTCAGTGCCAATTTCATATCAAACAATTTAACAACAAAAATAATTGTTAGTATTTAATTTAGGGTATGGTGAAATTGGTATATAATACAATTTTTACGATTATTGTAAACCATTATAACGTTATACACTATTAAAATTGTAGATTTATATTATTTAGGGAATCCAGGTTTCGGGATTCCGATCCCGAAATCCCGAAAATTTCAAAAAGTTCGGGATCCCGATCCCGATCCCGAAATTTAAAAATGTCTCATTTTATCAGAAATTAATTATCTTATATTAAATAAATAAAATTATAAAATTTAAACCAAAAAATTTTATTAAAATAACCAGTATTAACCATATTTTATTTAAATTTATATTTTACTAAATTAAGAAAAATAAAAAATAAAATAAACACTAATAAAAGCAAGAAATTTTTTTTTATATACAAATTGTATGTGTGCATCACGAAAAAAAAAACAAATATTCAGTAAAATATTTATTATTTAAAAAAAAACAAACTTTTTAAAAGTTAAAACAAATAAATTAAATAAAAAGTTACATCCAAGTTGGTAGTACCAACAAAACAAAACAAACAACATTAAAATATAAATCCATATAAAAAAAAATATATAAAAGTAATTATAAACAAACTTAAAAATTTTAAATTAAAATTATGTTTTTTATTAGCTTAAGAAACATATCTTTTAAAAAATGGCCATGAGTGACCTCTAGATTGTTTCAAAACTTCTGAAAAAATTCAGGGATAATACTCTTAACCCTACCACCCCCCCCCCAGTGAGAATCTCACCGTGAGACCCCCAAATTTTTTAATTTGAAATTTTGGTGGGTCAACCTAATAAAAATTCCCTATTTAGCTTAGAATATAAGTAATTTTCTGAACTAAATAAGACCTTACTTGAAATAAAATATTTATATAAACCTAATTAAATCAAAATTAAAATTAATTTTTGTTTAAAAATTAACTTATTTTTTAGCACATATACACACACCATGGACCAACAACGACTAAAAAGAAATTCTGTAGGTTATTCACAACAGTTCTTCGAAAATGCTCAGCCCGTTTTCCAAGAAATTGTTTCGTTAGGTCTATGAGTCATAGACTATGACCTTCTTTAGGGGTGCATTTTCACCATCGTAAACAAAAAATATTATACGCAAATCACTATTACATATCGAGTAACCCGATTCGAGTTGAATAAATAAATTCTAATTTTTCGGGATTTTCGGGATTTTTTTCGGGATTTTCGGGATTTTTCGGGATTTCGGGATTCAAAAATCTTCGGGATATCCCGAACTTTCGGGATCCCGAATTTCGGGACTGGAAACCCTAATATTATTTAATATAACAACAACGTTGTTGTTGTTGTTGTTGTTGTTGTTGTTGTTGTGTTTTAAGGAGAAAAATTAATAAAGATGGAGACAGCTGATTCTAATAAATATTTTACCAAAATATTGAAAGTAGGCAGTTTGTGCTAAAGTTTTTATGTGCATAAGTATACCCAACGATACGCATGCACATGTACATGTAATTACATGTGATATGTAGTTTCTATGTGCACCAACGAACTAATAACTCTTTTTTCTAGAAAACGCATACCGTTAAAATAAAGTATCGCCAACATCTCGGTTTTTTTGTAAACAAATAGTAGGTATATTCGGGTCTGGACAATAACAATTACAAGTGACTGGTATTGTTGTCTCTGTTAGAACAAAGATGTGCGAGTAAGACAGAAGAATATTTATGTTGCCGACGTTTTTGTCAGTTTTAACGAATTAAATGCCTATTCTAAAGAGAAGAGTTATTAGTTCGTTGATGTGCACATAAGGGCATTTAAAATACATTACACCAAATTTTAATCGCAGTAGAGTGCCGACGCACCCCAGGTTCAGCTAGTCAGCCGCACGAACAGGTCAGCTGAATTGCCTGTGTTTTGAAGCGAGGATCGTGACGTAGTAAGGAGCAAGCCCCGTCCAGCTAGCTCTCTGCGCGATAAAGAAAAACCTAATCGCTTAACAGTTCGTAGTTATAAATCAAACAACTGCACTCGTTTGTAAATACCCAACACGTTTACTTTTTTGTTGTTGTATTCTATGCAATATATAGTGGTTGGCGCATATACAACTATTTATTGTTGTATACTATAACCTAATTACGTTATTATCTACACTATGGTTCTATCAGTGCACTTTTTAATACATTAAAATACATAATAAATGAAACACGCGCACGAAATTAAAGCAATTAAATTCTGGGAAAAAAATTCAATATACTGTCCACTGGGAAGAGTATTCAATGAAATGCTAAGCATTTCATATCCTTACGGCTTCTTGTTGCAACATACGATACTGTTGTACCTAAGTAAATAGCAGATAGTTTCTTCTCTTTCTAATTGGTGCATCAACAAACAACAGGTTAGTTATTTTTCATAATCGCTATTATATTTATTTATAAATTACAAGCCAAGAATCATTTCTCAGGACTTTATTTGTTTGGAGGCTGAATCCTTATTTTTTTTTCTGTTGCCTTTGATAGTTTATTTTGAAAAACTTTATTTTGGGAAAAAAATCATTTGGTTAACTTTTGTTTTGAAAATACAGGGTGATTTAAAAAATTTATGTAACTAAATAAAAGATGTGATTTAAAATCCCTGATTTTATATTAAAAAAAGTTCACATAAAAATACCTCCTTAAAAGCTTCTTAAAGGAGCTACAAGTTTAGCATAAAGTCTACTTTTCTTCAATATCTCAGCTGAAAAAGTTAGATGTACCCTTTTTTATCCCTTTTTTTATTAAAGTATCACAAAACAATGTAACCAACCATTAAATAGAGTCCTGGACTAAAAACAGTTTAATAACGAAAAACAAAGCAGGGTAGCTTGGTCGTCCGTCTGTCCGTCCGTCTGTCTATCACAGCCATTTATCTCGGGAACTATATAAGCCAGAAATCTGAAATTTGGCATACAAGTAGATTGCAGTAACGAAAATCTAGTCAAGAAATTGTTTTTAATATTTTTTTTTGTCAAAAAGTCTAAAATTAAATTTTGGAAATTTTAGAGAATCATATCGAGTTGAAATATTTCATATGAAAGGTCTTTCCTTATACGTCTCAGAAATGTATATAATTTTATTTTACTATGAAGTTTTTAAAAATTGTAGTTTTTACCCCCCCCCCCCACTTAATTTTAGAAACTGTGAGAGTTAAAACACTGAAAAATATGGATAATACACATAACTTTTAAGGAAAAGTATAGAAGAGTGTATCAGGGTGAGGTAAGGCCGACAGGGGCAAAAAGGCAAAAACCATATGTTTTATTATGCAAAAATGTAGCTCAAACCTTTTTCAGAATGACCGATTTTAGAAAGCGTTTTAGTACCCTTATAAAGCGTTACAAAGCGTTATAAAGCGTTATAAAGCTACATTTATGGGAACTTTTTTTTTTAATATATTATTATCACCTCTTAAATTTATTACCACGAATCTTGAATCATTCTCTATAGCTTACTTTAAACTTTTTACATTTTATAAAATTTTAAATACGCAAATTTTAATTTAAATTTGTACAGACGACACTAAGTTAATTATAGGTTTATGTCTAGTTACAGTATTATAATTTCATTTGCAAGGTTTCCTCATACTTTTATGTATCTGTAAATTTAAATTTGAACAACTAATCAAATTAAAGTTAATTAACTAATTTAATGAAAAGTGAATTTAAATTATGTATGTAAAAATTCATCACCCACATTGTTGGAAGCTATTGCTTTGCTAAAAGAGTGCAGGAGAAAAACAAAATGATTTTAATCAAAGAATAGAATAATATGATACACTAGTTTTTATATTTAATTATTATATTGTTTTAATAAATTTGTACTGAAGAAGCCCCAACAGTAAGGGGCGAAACGTTGGCTTTATAATTTTAATTTTTTTCACTGTGTTCTTAAAAGCAAGATTAGAATCAATATATAATACATAAAGAACAAGAAAAAGAATTCAAATATAATATATAAATAACATAAAATGTCATAACTTAAAGTCCGATTTACACTGAAGCATGTGGCTTGTTTTGAATGTCAACATAACCAAAATTTATAATTTTTGTTTACTTACTTTATTTTTATGATGTTTTGATGTAAAAAAAGAGAATTGATAATGCTGTTACTAAAAACACTTTTGTATTCCTGTAGAAACAAAATTTGCTTGTAAAATCGGTTTTATTCCAATAATTTAGAGGAATAAACCATTGTTTTGTTCTCGTTAATGGCACGTCAACGTTTTACGGTTGGGTAAATTGGGCCTAGTCATTTCGCTTACCACGTATGCGTATCTTATGTTTATTGTTTGTTTATGTTTATTTTTAACCTCGCACTATTCTAATTAATTAAGCATCCCCTAAGTCCAGGACTTGTGTGGGCTAGTAGTAGAGAGAACCACCGGCTTTAATTGACTTTCGAACCAATATATCTAGGGAGTACGCCAAATTTCAATTATTAATTAACTGAAAAAGGCAATCGGCGCCAGTGAGGTTTGAACTCACGATCATTAGCTCAGTGTCAATGCTATATCGATGCTTTAGACCGGTGAGCTAATTCTCCCATGATCTTACGTTGCTATGGTAATTCCAAGATTGTTTACAAGCGGGAAGGTTTAAAATAACTATACCTTAAAAAAATTAACTTTAGAAGCGCAAATAACTATTGTTTCATAGTGTTTTTTCCTGGGTTTTCCGATTTTTTCTTGGACTAGTCAATGAGACATAAAAACAAGTGACTGTTTAATGTGGGAGTAGGTGCACAATTAATCTAATACTGGGGTTAATTGTGTACTTAAGTCAAAAAGGACCTTTTCTGACTGTTTGTCTATATGAAATTCTGAAACCAATCGATTTTTATTTCATTCATCCCTACACTCACAAAATTTCGTTGTATTTTTAATACTGAATGTTATTTGTTAATACATATTTTTTATTTATATCGCCACCATTGGTATTTAATACTTTATTAAATTATAAAATATTATTTTTTGAAATAAAAAATCAGAACAACCCATTAAGTTTCTTCAAAACTTAAACAACTTAATATTTTATTATTTGAACCAAGAACTTTTACTCGATTCAAGTTTTAACCTTTTGGTCTCAGTAAGATACAACTTCAATCAAGCAAAACATTTGATTTTTACTTAAAAGTACTTAACATGCTTGTGAATATACAAACTTTTAAAGAACTTGATATGAATATTATGTATTTGTTTTTAGTAATTTGTCTGTGTGTATCTAACTATTTTATCTTTAGTATTCTCCAATAGAACCACATGTCAAAGAACACTAGTTAGTATAAATGTTATAGACGGTTTACTGACAAAATAACCGGAGAAAAAATAACCGGCGACAAAATGACCCGACAAAATACCCTGACGACAAAATAACCGGGTCCAAAATAGGTACCCAAAAAATATGTGTGATAAAATATCCTGTCGATAAAATATCCGGGCTCAAAATATGTGCGACAAAATATTCAGAAGACAAAATAACCCGGTCCAAAATAACCGAAGAAAAAAACACTATAATAAAATATCAGGGTGGCAAGATATCTCAGGTACAAAATATCCGTGCACAAAATATATTGACTAAATACTATGTGCTAAAAAATATCCATGCGACAAAACAACCGGATCCAAAATACCACAACAAAATATATGTGATGAAATATCCTGCCGATAAATTATCCGGGCTCAAAATAATCTGACTAAAAAATATGTGATACAATATCGTGGCGAAAAAATAACCCCGTACCAAATAACCGAAGAAAAAAATTATGTGGTGATAAAATTTCGGGGGATAAAATATCCCGGCTACAAAATATCCGTGTTCAAAAAATCCTAATTGGAAAATATGTGCGACCAAATATTCAGGCGACAAAATAACCCGATCCAAAATAACCGCAGAAAAAATTACTGCGGCGGTAAAATATCCGGGTGGCAAAATGTCCTGACTAAAAAAATTGTGCAACGAAACATCCAAGCGAAAAGATATCCAGGGGACATAATATATAGGCGACAAAATAACCCGGTCCAAAACAACTGAAAAAATAACATGTGAAGATAAAATATCCGGGGATAAAATATCCCGGCTACAAAATATCCGTGTTCAAAAAATCCTGATTGAAAAATATGTGCGACAAAATATCCAGGCGACAAAATAACACGATCCAAAATAACCGCAGAAAAAATTACTGCGGCGATAAAATATTCGGGTAGAAAAATATCCTGACTAAAAAATTTATTCAACAAAACATTCAAGCGAAAAATTATCCAGGCGACAAAATATCTAGGTGGCAAAATATTCAGGCTACAAAATAACCCAGTTCAAAACAACTGAAAAAAAGATCATGTGGCGATAAAATATCCGGGGATAAAATATCCCGTCTACAAAATATCCGTACCCAAAATGTCCTGACTAAAAAATATGAGCGACAAAATATCCAGGCGGCAAAATAACCCGGTTTAAAATAACCGAAGAAAAAAATCACTATGGCAATAAAATATCCGGGTAGCAAAATATTCCAGCCACAAAATATCCGTACTCAGAATATCTTGACCAAAAACTACATGCGAAAAAATAACCAGGCGACAAAATAACTGGATACAAAATACCAAAAAAATTAATTTTTGATAAAATATCCGGGTGGCAAAATATCCCAGCTACAAAATATCCCAGCTCAAAATATTCTAACTAGAAATTATATTTTCGCCGGGATATTTTGTCGTACTTATGATTAGTTAGGCTATTTTGTCGCCGGATTTTGATTTGGGATATCCTGTGGATAAATAAACAGAGAAAAAATATATTTGGATGTTCAAATACAATTGTAATAAACTCTATTAAAAAATATAAATATAGGGTAAGTAAACAAGTATTTTGGTGATTAATTATAATCCATTTGCCTTATATATTCTAAACAAAACTAAATAAACTGTCTATTAGTGGTAAATAAATGTTTAATTATGATTAAAAAAAAATAAATACTTAATTTTAATTGTCACGAACAGATGAATTATTTGTTTTTAAGGTTAATCTATTTACCATGAATTTACAATTTATCGATGTTTAATAAATGTGTTATTTTATAGTCATATATTTAGGGATGTTATGTATATATTTAAGGCTATTAAATAATTATTAGCTTTATTAAAATAACGATTTATCCTAAATAGTTATTGTTGGGAAACTGAATATATTTATTACAAATATATAAGTGTTCTACTTTAAATCAAAATATAATCACATGTAATAGATAAATGTTATTTTTCTCGGTGTATGTGATATCTACGCAGTTAAACCAAGGCATCATTTCTTCGTAAGTATACAATTAATCCACTACTAGGGTTAATTCATCAATTAAGGCTCTGTCTAAGAAAGTCTGTGGATTAATCACTATCATTCATTGACCGATCTCACTTTAACTAACAACATACCATCATTTTAAGTGTTACATACAGTTTTTTCTTTCATTTTCTTGTTAAACAGTGTTTACAATCTGTCAAGGTGAGTGCGTAGTATGAAAAAAAAATTATGTTAACGAAGACGGTTTTTCAACAAAACCCTCTAAGGTTGTTTTTTTTTATGTAAGAAGTGATACGCGGTTATTGAGAAAAGGACGATAAACTAGCTGCGCATCATGTCCAGGGGTGTTTTTTTGGGAGCAAAGGGGTGCACGGCGGGTTTGGATCAACTTTAAAACAAAAGCCCTTGAACCGATGGAATTTTTCCATAAATCTTTTCTACGATGTCTAACGAGTATTTATTGTCGATATATGCAAATATTTGGTATAGGGATTCGTGAGATAAATCGAATTTCATTTGTTTTTGTATTTTTTTCAGTGTATGTTTAATTTTGATAACGGATATCGAGAGTTTATTAAAAAAAATTATAGAATATCCTTGTTTTTATTTTTAATTGTTTCTAAATAATAATTATATTAAAAATCAAAATTAACAAAAGTAATTTTTTAATCAAGTCTGCCATAGTAACCAGTTGAGATATTTAAAAAATTTTAAATACTTTAAAATTAGCTTAACGCCATCTACAAATTTTATGTTAGAAAATTACCACAAAATGGCTTCAGCGCCAACTTAATGTCATTCTTAGATATTGTGTTCTGGCGCTTAGAGCCATTTTGTAGCAATTTTCTAATAACTAATTTTAAATTATTTTAAAATTTTTAAATGTATTAACAGGTTACAATGCATTGCAATGGTATGACTTGATTAAAAAATGACTTGTCAATTTTGATTTTAAATAATTTAGAAACAAATGAAAATAAAAACAAGATATTCTACAAAATTGATTAAAAAATAAACTCTTGATAACCGCAATAAAAATTAAACATATACTGAAAAAAATATAAAAACAAATGAAATTCGATTTATTTCAGGAATTTGCTTAAAATAAAGTTCAAACGATATCCGTAATTAATATTAAACATACACTGAAAAAAAAATTAAAAAAATAAAATTCCATTTATTTCATGAATCCCTCTACCGATTATTTTCATATATTGACAATAAATACTGGTGAGACATCGTAGAAGAGATTGATGAAAAAATCCCATCGGTGCAAACAAAAAAATATTTTTTTTTAAAGAAATTTTGAAGAAAATTTTTATGTCCAACACCCTGAAAAAAATGTTTAAAAAAATAAAAAAATATTTGGTCAATCAAAGAATTTTATGAGCACACAACATTTAAAAAAATACCCTTCCTTGCCCCTGCCACAATTATGCTCTTTAAAAATATAAATTATAACCAACAAATAATTTGGGTTTACATAGTCTAAATATCTTTCAGTTGAAAAGTTAAGGGGGGTAGACTTTAGACACTATGTTTTTATTAAAAATTATAATTTATCAAGGTGGATAATCGTGAGTCTTACTACGACGTTCCAAAAAAAGCAGAGATGTCTGCCGAAGTCGAAAAAGAAAACGAAAAAGATGACGAAGTGAAGGAATTACCGAAGAAAACTATCAAAGAAAAAGTTAAAGAACAATGGCAAGTTGTTATGAAAATTATTGAGTTGGTAAGTACATATTTTTTTATTTTATATCAATGACTTCGTTTACACGACAACAACTGCTGGAGTTATAGATACGGCATTTTTTAATATCCATTAAATCCAGATCGTTTACATACATTGCCGCACATTAAATTCCGGACACCTAAAAAATTGACATTTTTAAATTCAAATATTTTGAAAACTAATTAATGGATTTGACTGATTCTTTTTTAGTTTTAAAGCTTAAACATTCTCTACTTTGGATTGTTTTAAGAATGATTACATTTTTTTTCGTATTAACAGCAACAAATAATGTACAACTATGTTTTTTACCCCTTTTCTAGGACTTGCATGGTACGCCACTACAACTGTTTATCAAATTATTAAAGTCTTTCTTATTGCCGCAGTTTTTATGAATATTTTCTTTTTTATTTTTTTACATTTTTACTACTAACACAAATGTGAGGTTTATAAAAATAAAAAAAAAAAATTAGATTTAATCCAGTGACGGAGATTTTACCGGATGTTATCGAAAAAAAAAATTTTAAATGTAATTTATTTATTGTTTGAAGAGAAACACAATAAATTAAATTTATTATGAAAAAAACAAAACGAAAAATAAAAAAAAACTTTCTCTCTGATTTCAAAACATTAAAATAACATTATATAAACATTATATAATTCAAAATATTGTTGTTCGGCTTTCAATAACTCCGTAAAATCTCCGTTACTGGATTCAATGTAAGACTTTTTTTATTTTTACTAATCTCACATGTGTGTTAGTGTTGCCATGTCTTTAGAATTAATATAGAATTTTCATGAAAATATAGTGAAGAAATACGAAAAAATGTAATTTTTTGAATTTAGAAGCATATAAAAAATGTTTGACATCCGGGTTTTTGTGCTTGGAGCCCTATTAACAAAGAACCAATTTACTGCAAAAAAAAATGAACCTTAAATATTTTTTTAACTACAACTAAAGGCAAAAAAAAACACTGTGCGTTTATCTCAAAAAAACGATCTGATCGAGGAAAAAGAAAAAAGGATCCGAAATCAGCGCATCAAATATAGCCAGATGCAACTAAAGTGGTGTCGGCAAATGTTTGAGTGTTGAGCAGTGAAATGGATAGACTAAGGATATTGACTGTAGCTTTTCAACCTTAAAGTGTTCCAAAGAAATTCTGAAAATTTAAAAGGTCTGCATTTTTTATTCATTGCGTTCGGAATGATCGAATTTGTCGTTTTTGTTAAAAACCAAGCAAGGATAAATTTTTCATTTTTTGGGATTGAAAATGTTTTGTTTTAGCAATAATCCATATTATTTTAGTATATATATATATATATATAGTTATATAGTTTTCTTATGATTACTCAAAAACTGCTAATGGTAAAAAATTTTGAACTCAAGATCTGAAAACTAGAAACTTGGAGCTTCAATTTGCTTTTATAAAATTGCTCTGCGACGATTTTTCTCCAAGTTACAGCCCTTTAAAAATGACCTAAAAATTTATGATTTTTTATTCCTTTAATTTTTGTGACTAGTGAGTGTACTTATAGTTCTCTAATATACCGTATTAATAACTACGGCTGCCGAATTTTTTTAAAAAGCATTAATAGGTTCTATCAAGGGAGGCATTGAAATCGTTAATTTTACAACATCATATCATTTTGACAAGAGATTTTAAAAGTTGAGTTAAGCTTTTGACAAAAATCGTCTAGGGTAAAATAGAGTACTGGATTTTTTTTAAATTTTTTTCTATTGTACTATTTAAATTATTCTTATAATGCTTTATAATTAAAAGGTTATGTAAATTAGGTTGATTTAAATTTTTCATAAATTTTATTCTACTAATTTTAATGTTTAGAGAAAAAAATCAAAGTGGGTGCTGTATTTTTGCTTTGATATGTTTTGAATTTGATAAATAAATAACCTTACTTTTAAAATTAATTCTTACCTGTCAAACTAAATCAAACTATGTTGTAAAATGTAGGATTTCAAAGCCCACCTTGATAAAACGTATTAATGCTTTTTAAACAATTTCGGCAGACGGTAGTAATAACTATGGTAGTTAGGCTTCGCGTAAACATAGTCATTGTTACCTTATAGTGGCGTCTTCACGATTTTCATTCGATTTTAATTTAAATAATTGGGAAGTTTCCACATAAATTTATAGACGATTCTATAGAAGAGAAAAAGATGCAAGTCGCTTGTAAAACAAGTTTACACTATGATATTTCAAAAACGCTTTGACCCAGTGACTTAAGTAGTAAACAAAATTTGTTCCAAATTTCAAGTCTCTATGTCAACGATTTCTTTAAATATCGTAGCGTAAAGTTGTTTTGCAAGCGACTTGCATCATTTTCTCTACTACAGACATTGTTTTGTAGACAGCTCTAATAATTTAAATCAACAAAAAACCTTTTGCAGAATAGCTTTTTTTAGCTGCGCAAGTTTTGGACATATTTTAGAAAAAAAAGCATAGTTACCAATTTAAGTACAATAATAAAATTTCTTTTGTTTCTTTATTAATTACGTATTATTTTATTATAATCTAATGCTAGAGGCAATTTGTAAAATGATTATAAATATATTTATAACAGAATAAATTGCTATATAATTTGCAACAATCATTAAATAAATAAATTAAAAAAATATGTACATTTAAAGGTATAGGGAATCCCCGCTGAGGTTAGGGTATTTCAAAAACCTCGTTTTTTCAATATTTTAGGCCCCCATGTTGTGAAAAATACCAACTAAATCTCTGCTAAATTTCAGCTCAAAAATAAATAAAATTAAAACTTTTCTAATTCTAAGGATGGCAAATTCAGTTTTTTTTTTAAGTTAAAATTTGAACCAGGTTTCTATTTATGCATTTTGTATAAGATGGTATGCCAGATATACCAGGTATTGGATTAAAAAAATTACACCTTACACTAATTTTCTTTTTTTTGAGCTGAGATAAAAAATATATATTTAATTTTTAATTTTATCATAATTTTATTTTTTTGGGCTGAAATTTGGCACAGAATTTTGATGTGGTATTTTTCGCGACATGGGGGGCTTAAAACTTTCAAAAAACGTGTTTTTAAATGCCCCAAACAAGCTTTATGCTTGTACTAGGCGCTGTGTATTAATTTAGACAAGAAATAAAAATACAGTATTCTAATTTCACTTCTGTTAAAATTATGAAAATGAGACTTAATCCTTTTTTACATTTAGCGGTTGCCTTTTACAATGTTTAGAAATAAATGTACTATTTAGTTTAATTCGAAGTTTAATTAATGCAGTGGCGCTTACGCCTAGGCGCCTATTGGAGATCACTAAGAAGGACTTTTTATGGTTTTCTTTTTCTGAAGAATGATTTCTGGGAGTTTTATGCTGGTAGCAACTATTTTTTTTCAATAATAAAAAATCATTATAGGATCCTAAAGGGCTAGAAAAAAGAGGGTGAAATGAAGTCAAAAAAATATGCCTTTCAATCCTATTCTGATAGTATTTTTAATTTGAGCCATTTCGCCTCAAAGATTATTGATATCGATAAAAAATCTAAAACAGAAACTAAAATTAAAATTTTCTTATCAGGCGCACCTATTTCTATATGCACTGGTAAGATATTGCTTTTAAAATAATACTTATCCGCTATATCTTTTATACCTAAAAATTATTATTAGTCAATACCTTACCAAAGTTTAAAAGTTTTACCTAAATAAAGAATTTTTAATAAAATTCTTGATAAATCGCTAAAATAATTTAAAAAGAACGAAAAACTGAATAAAAGTTACTTCTAACGTTTCGGGATCTAATCTGATCCCGTTTTCAAAGAAAATTATTAGTTTTTGAAAAAAATTGTGCAATATTTGGTTTTATTAATCAAAGTATGACAAATGTCAAAATATGTCATTTCGAGGTAATTGAAACAAAGATACCCGTAACAATAGCCGATTTTTTGTGGAGCAGCGGTTACTAACCAAGTTAGGGGAATATGTATTTCTATCTTTTTTTAACTCATCAATTAAACAGAGAAAGACATACATACAGGTTAACCGGCGTTACCACACCAAATTGACAAACGTGTAGAGAAGTTAATTTGGAAAAAACTTTTTTTATTGAAAAGAGGGCAAAGTTAAGTTACCTCGTAATACATCATCATTAAGTATTGGTGTCCAAATATTAGAAAAAGATAAAGAGCATTCGCTAATACAGTTATCTCTGCATAATTTAATGAAAATTGATTCTTTTAGATTTCCTATTTCTGTGATCGGCTCTTCAGTTAAAATTTTGTATTATCAAATAAAAAATGGTGACAATTATTAAACTAATTTTGAAGAAAATATTTTTCTTTTTTGACAGTTAATTTGGTGTTCTGTCAGACGGACAGATCAAGGCCTACCATATTCACCGACATACAATTTCCAGCATTGACAGGAAATGCAATAAACGCTGTTTTTAGAATATATATTTGCATTAAAAGGCTTAGTTTTTGTAAGAATTTGACGTAAAGTATTATCTGTTTTAAAAGCCGTACGTATATTAAATTTATTACCAATGCGTTTTAAAGACTGGTACATAAGGTATTATTAAATTTATAGAGTTATCGTTATTTTTAGGTTTTCTAATTTTTGGATTTTCTATTTCAAAAATAGTTTTATAAATAAAATTGACGGGGCAACCATTTTTGGATAGTGTATCGTAAATTTGACTTTTTTCTCTATTAAAGTCAATAATATAGGTACAAATTGTTTTGGCTCTACACTCTAAATTTGTCCGTCAGTAGTTTTAACTGTAATAATTAAAGCAAATTTACAATGTCAGAATGTGAATTTACAATATTTATTAAATTAACCTCAATACTACTGGGTTTAGTAAAATCTCAGCTCGTTTTCTGTCGGTACAATAATTTTGCATTAAAATTCATGCATGTGGTACAAAAACCCAGCACATTTACAGACAGTCCCGAAAATTACCATAATAATAGCAGTAAAATTACCAAAATAAAAATTCACATTTTTACAGATAACTGTGAATTTGCAGTACTGATTTAAATTTACCACTTTCTTTGCTTGCAACATATGACCTACTTTATTTGCTGTAAAATTACCATATTTGCATTTACAGTGATTCAGATTCAGATTCAGATTCATTTATTAGTCTCAAATTACAAATATAAAAAAATGTATGAGATAGGTCACATTAAAATATAGTCTAAACTAAAATAAATTAAAAATAAATATAACAATTAAATATAACATAGATCAGAAGGAACACAGGACAATTAAAAATTTGACACTTATATTTATAAATAATGTAAAACAGTCACAAAAATTTAATGTACAACGACGGGCCCTGTAAATTCGGTAATATTATAAAATGCTTTATCAAGTAGAAACTTTTTTAGTTTTTTTTTTTTGAAAATATTGTGTGGATAGATTGTCTTGAATTCAGGTGGCAAAAAATTGAAGAGGTAATACCCTGCATGTTTCGGTGATTTTTCATAGAATGCTGTTCTATGACTATCTAACAAAAATAAATTATTGTTTCTTGTTGCATGTTCATGTTTGTCGGAGTGAGTAAGAAATTTGTCTCTGTTTTTATGAACCTATGTCAATAACTTGTAAAGATAAATACATGTAAAAGTTAAGAGTTGCTTACTTTTAAAAGTATCGCGACAAGATTCTCTAGGTTTTAAATTAAAAATTAATCTATCTATCATATAAGTATTTAATTATGCCTTTTTAACCGAATTGCAATTATTTGAATTGAAATTTAGGTATCTATAGATTCTATTCTAATGTTTAGTAAATATCGTTAAATATTTTCCCGATGAAAATACTAATGCAATGATAAATATATTTTTTAAAGAAATCGTGTCCAGTTTGCATAATGTATTTGAATTATAAACAGAGTCAACTTGTCAATTAAAAAAAAATAAAAATGCGAACAATATAATGCGTTTCAATGCGTTTTAATGCAGTACCAGACTTTAAATTCGGGACACTTAAAAAATTGCCATTTTTTAAATTAAAATATTTTGACGATGGCCTCTTTTTTGTCCCAAACTTTTTTATGTGTATTTTTTTTTATTTTTTTCTAAAAAATATGAATTCCTGAACTAAAAATACATAAAAAATGTCTATAATGTAACACTGTAGGAGCCACCGTTTTCAAAAAAAAAAACTAAGTGGGAGTAACATTTTGTGCCACCAAATATGTTACGTTATGTTACGTTAACAAGGACAGAAATTTTTAATTTTAAACAAAATTATAAAAATATTAATTTATTATTCCATCAATCTATTTTCTAATCATCGTACAGAGTGATATTGGTAGACTGACAGTTTCGGGCTGCTGGCCCTCTTCAGTACCAAGAGTCAACTCTGCACGCTGATTAAGAAAACGTTTTTAGACTTTACTCGCAAAAGGAATATAGCCATTAGATTGATGTAGACTTGTGCGCCATCTATTTCTAGATGTAGACAACTACTCATACCTCTCCTTATCTGGAGACTTTGAATGGTAGCAAGTTGAAGACTTGTGTGTCTCAAGCACATAGTAACGGGTGGTTAGACGTAAAATTAGTAAGGACAGAAATTTTTAATTTTAAACAAAATTATAAAAATATTAATTTATTATTCCATCAATCTATTTTCTAATCATCGTACAGAGTGATATTGGTAGACTGACAGTTTCGGGCTGCTGGCCCTCTTCAGTACCAAGAGTCAACTCTGCACGCTGATTAAGAAAACGTTTTTTTTGCTACCATTCAAAGTCTCCAGATAAGGAGAGGTATGAGTAGTTGTCTACATCTAGAAATAGATGGCGCACAAGTCTACATCAATCTAATGGCTATATTCCTTTTGCGAGTAAAGTCTAAAAACGTTTTCCTAATCAGCGTGCAGAGTTGACTCTTGGTACTGAAGAGGGCCAGCAGCCCGAAACTGTCAGTCTACCAATATCACTCTGTACGATGATTAGAAAATAGATTGATGGAATAATAAATGTTACGTTAAATGGCTATCACTCCTTTAATAATAAATTTAGCTGTTTCGTTGAGGAATACTTTTTGCTTACTTTTAAATAAAGAATCACCCTGCTTTTTTTGTTCCCCATTTAATATGTCTATATTCGAAGGGCCGTAGCTCCCTTAGGGCTCATTTCTGAACCTTTATAGGAATTTTTTGTCTTATTTTCTTATGGGGAATTTACCATTTTTGTTTGATTCACCAATTCTGAATCAGAATATCAAAACCATATATTTTTTATTCTAACTTGACCGTACCTACTAATATTTAAAACATATTTTTTTATGACTGAGGACAATTAGATGTGACCTTGAAATATGAGTTTATTCGGATGCATAAATAATTATAAACAATTCTTCATAAAAATAATTAAAAAATATTCTATACTAGTCATCCACGCAATATAGGTACAGCAAATTTATATAATTTATATAATAGTTTAGCCAGTCATTAACACCTAAAGAGTTTGAAAAAAAAAATAACACTAGCGAACTCGCCAACATGATCTGAAAGTTTTTTTATGTTTTAAAGTATCATATATAAAAAGCACCAATAAAATTTTAATTCTGCAGGGCGATTCTACAATAAAAACTAAGCAAAACATTATTCTGTACCGAAACAACTAAATTTAGTTTTAAAGAAGTAATAGCCGTTTAAGAAGTAAAATTTTTGGTGATACAAAATGTATTAAATGCATTTTTTTAAAAACGGTTGCTCCTACAGTGTTACATTATATGACATTTTTTATGTACTTTTACTCAAGAAATCTTTATTTTTTGCATAAAAATTAAAAAAAGCACACAAAAAAGTTTAGGGCAAAAAACTGATAAGGCCCCCCGTTTCACACGCCCCTGGTTAAAATAATTACATTGCAATAACATACGAAGATGGGCCTTATTAAGATTAGTTCACATTCAAAACCTCGTTGCTGTATCTCAAAGGCTTCTTGAGTTAATAAATAAAAACCGATTTTTTTAGTAACTTTCAAAGGGGTGTACCTTCCTTACGATGTATTTTAGACATATGTTTATAGGAACTTTTTGTCATATTTTATGATGTAGAATGACTTATAAAAAGATAAACATTTTTAAAAACAAAGACGGCAAATTTAAAAATAAATATACATAAGACAGTTTTATTGTTTATGAAAATTTGTTTGCAATTGGCGGTATTCAATATTAAAGATCAATCGTATTATCCTCTTTTGCAGCACTAATACCCTATTTAATTCCGTGTTTCAACCCCATATAATAATATTATATGATAAATGGGAGTGCACCATAGCATAGTATGTATTTATTAACCCTTTCGCTCCGGATTTGTTTTATTTGCATTTCGGAAACTTTTTTTTTCGTGTATATAAAATAAAATGCTATCAAAAGTAGGAAACAAGTGATTTTTTTTTAAATGTTCTTTAACAAAAAATAAGTGGGATATGTTTGTCCCAATATAAAATATTATGTGACCCTGCACAAACAAACCTAGTTAGTGTCTCAAATTAAAAAATAAAATAAAAATTTCTGATTCTTATGTAAATAACTTTTCTACATAAGAATCCGACCTAAAATGAAATACGTTAATTTGACATACTAACTGGGTTTTTTTTGTGCAGGGTGTTTTAAAGCTGCACAAATATATCCTATTAGTAACTTATAGTTAAGTATTGATATCACTATAAAATACTAAAATATCCCTGTTCTGTGCATTTTAAATGTTCTTTTTGGCTATAGAATTTTTTAAACATCTGCTGAGACATTGTCCCTACAGGAGCGAAAGGTATTTATAAACATCTGCTGGGACATATATGTCCCTTCAGGAGCGAAAGGGTTAAAATGTTAGTTGATACGCTTGGTTTTAGTTTTAAAATTGCGAAAAATGAACGGTTTAACTTTGTAAAAATATGAGAAATTTTATCTATCCACGTTAACTTTGAATCTAAATATGAACCTAAGAACTTAACTTTATCGGGAACATCCTCAGTTCGCAAACTCGGGGTTGTATTATAAAATTAATTTTCACCGTTCTATTTAATATAAGTTTATTTGATGTGCACTAATGTTCCATTTATTGGATAATTAAATTAATTTTACTTAATCATGTTGTTGTGAAGTGGTTTTTTACTAATAAAAATTTTTCTACTAATGTTATAAATTGTAAAATTTGATTATAGCCGAGCAGAGATTATAACTTTTATTATAACTTACTCAGTTAGGTTGGCCTTTCAATCTTATATCATATTTAAAGTATACCCGAGAGGAGAATATACTTAACCACGTATCACTTTATTCGGGAGCTTAAGTTCTAGTAAGATGGTGCTTTGGATACAGATTAAACGATTGCTTCTTAAGAATAATTTATTAAATAAATGTGAATAAATTCTTGAAGAACATGAAAGATCAATTCTTACTTCTAAGTCCGACTTCTATGCAAAGCCCCTAAATTCTAACTTCCATTATATATTAGTTTTCCATCAAATACTTCTAAATTAAAACATTTTATGTTTGAAATCCCAACTATTCACAATCATTTTCAAAGACAATTTATTGTCCATATTTTTCTAAAACTAAAACTCGTTCGTATAAGTCATTTAAATAAGTTTACAGAATATTTTTCAAAGTTCATTAATATTCGTCAACATTTCTATCAATATTCATACTAACAATATAAGTGTCCAATATTATTTTAAAGTCTGATATTACAAGTCTTAAAATTTTTCTGTTTAAAAACTATTTTTAATTCAAGAATAATTCTCAAAATTTGATTCTCACAGAACTACATTTTCACTTTTGAAATTGACATGGAGACACTCTAAGTAATACTGAATCAATATTATTTTTTTCATGAGTTTATATATATGATAAGTAGATCAATAGTTAAATTTATTTGACAAGGCTTTTAGCACAAAATATATCTAAAGACACCGACTATATTTAATTACCCCAACAAAAGAGTTCCAGTCTAATCAATTTGCAAGCTAATTACTATTTCTGACATCTGAAACAATCATTTTAACCATAAATTATATTTGTTTATAAACTTATATCTTTTAAGTTATAAAGACAAGAATCACCAAAAAGAGTCCGATCTACTGTAGAACAAACCGGACTTTGCCGAAGCAAATCTCGTGAAGGCAGAATGTATTTGCGCTATGATTAAAGCAATATTATTTTAAACATTTTAACACCATATAAAATATGCGGATCATGACAATGTTTTTTCCATTTTTCAGATAATCTGTGCCATCTGTATGGGCTTTATATATGATCCAGCCAAAACAACCGGACTAGGAAAAACTCACATGGACCACGTAGGACTAATGTATACAGCTTACACTGGATTTATGCTAATCAACTGCATATTTTTAATATCCAGGGCACTAAAGGACAGAATACCATACAAAACGTCCGCTATTTTTTCAATATCAGGGGCGGCAATTTTTTTAATCACTGGAATATTATTCGCCGTGGATCGATCGTATTTGATGAAACATTATTTTTACCATCCTGAAATGTACTTGTTAACGATGCTGACGACATCTATCGTCTTTTCTTTTGTTAATGTTATTGTTTTTGCTGTTGATGGTATTTTTACATTTAGAAGGCAAGAAGATTTTTGAATCAAAAAGCAGACATAATTGCCTAGTTATTTATACAACAAAAAAATAAGCATATTTATTTTAGTCCCAGGCATGACATGTTTGTAATACCTGGAAAAACGTTAATGCTGACTTTTTAGATATCCAGGTGATATACTTTCTGGATATCCAATATATCCAGTGGATAGCCTGGATTGATATTAAATATCTCATGGATATCCAAATGTCCAGGATATCCACAAGATATCCAGTGGAGATCTATTTTTCAACCTTCCTAAATTATATTCACTGGATCTCTAATAGATATCCAGTTCATATATTTTAGGGAGGTTAAAAAATAGATGTCCACTGGATATATCGTGGATATCCAGTGGATATCCTGGACATAGGCGGACATTTGTATATCGATGGGAAATCTAATGTCAATCCAGGCTATCCACTGGATATACCCTATATCTAGAAAGTATATCCCCTGGATATCTAATAGTGATTATGTGCTGTCTGGGGCTAATATTAAAACAGAGTTTATTTTTTGCGGTACTACTTTTTGTACACATAACGAAATAGTTATTTATACAGATTGCCAGCCAAGCTTAGAGAGCTGATTGGCAACCTGAATCAACCTAAAAACAGTTTTCGTTAGTGTATCATACACTGTTTTTTATTCAGTAGTAATATCATAAGTGCATGTTGAATTATCGATAATTTTTTTACTGTATTAAAAAAATATTTTGCTTGGCAATTTCCTTAAGCAAAAAAATTATGTTTAATTCAACATACACGAATGGTATTTTGAAAAACTATTTCACAAACAAAATAAGGAAGTATAAAATTTTGCGAGGTTTAATGTTTTAGTTTAAAAAGTTTAGTTTTCAAATAAAAATAAATAAAATAACGGGTGTTTCCACCCGTAAAAACAATTTGCTATAGGTTTCTAATAATGTTTGGCAACGCTGTACTGGTGCCAGCGCAGTCATTTGATCTTTTTATTTCCGTCATTTAAAAAAAGTAAATTATTTACTTCTTTACTGCAAATATATTTTTAATAAATAAGTGTTTAAATTAGTTTTGAGTCACTTGTTTTTAATACCAAGATTCAATTAAATAAATTAAAATTTATGAATATAAGTGATTTAAAGCTTTTAAGATGGAAAGTGCATAAAATATAATATATTAACTGAAATTAATTAGGGTTTATACCTAGGATGTTTTGGTAATAATATAAGCATTTATACTGATTATCAATAAAAATAAATCAAGTAAAGGTAAGCTTCACAAATTAAAAACACATTTTGCCAAAATATAACTTATTAAGATGTCAGTAACTGTCAGTTTATTGTTTCCATAGTAACCAGGTGATAATTGCACATGTGCAAAAATTATCAGATTCATTTTGATCTGATTGGTCAAGAAACTAAAAATGCAAGATTTTTATTGGCCTATATAGTGTTTGTGAAATAGTTGATTGTAATATCTTAATAAATAAAATTTTATTTTTGACGTTTCAGTTCAAATATTATCAGCTTTAGGTAATATAAATCAATCATGCAGATTTATTATACAAAAAGTAGATCTTTTAGATCCAATCGAATAAAAACAAAAATATAGACTTATACAATTCTAAAATAATTGAATAGGTCTATTTGAAAAACAGTTATAATCAGTTAAATTTCATTGCCAAGACAACAATGTTATTCTATAATAATTATAAAACTTACTTTAGTCGCCCCACATGTAGTGAGTAATGTTTTATTACCTGTCGTAGGTACAAACAACTGTTATTTCAATTTTCTTCGAACGTCATTTAATGTTTAAAATTAAAAAATAATGAAAAAAATAAATATATTTTTTACTTTAAAGTAAAAGTAAATACCTACTTCAAAAATAAAATAAAGATTAATCAATCAATTTATAGCGATTTCCTTAAATCTTGGGCTGCTTTAAATTTTTGCTTAAATTTTATTTAATTTAGCTATTTATTTTTCTTTACAAACTACCAAAGTTAAGCCAGGGAGCCGTATTGTGGTGAAACAATTGGTGTTATGTAGATAGATAGATATATTATATTAAACTAGGGTAAAACCCCCAATCGTTGGCTCTCCGCTAATTATTGGCACTGAAGTGATAAATGTTATACTTTAAATGCAAAAAACATATTCCCCCCCCCCCCCGGGCAGTAGAGTCTTACTAGTTTCATGTGAACTACGTAAGTGTAAATTTTTAAGGTTTGTGCTAAGGAAGTGCTTTAAATAGAAGGTTGGTAAAAGACTTTTATTGATGGACTTACTATTTTTCTCGATAAGTTTAGTAAGTATATGCAATAATTAGTCAACCAGTTAAAATTCTAAATTAATGAAATAAATACAATAAAATTGAATAGATTTATTACTTGTACGGTTAAGTATACATACGTATTGCCACATCTAAATGGTGTAAAATATTTTATTCTTGATAACATGAAATATTTCATAAGTTATAATGAAATATATGTGGAAAATTTCTTAAAGTGCCAATGATTGGGGGTTTTACCCTATAGGAAAAAATTGGGAAGCAAAAAGAAACCTGTAAACTGATGTTTATTTTTTTTCAGTGGTATAAAGTTTTTAAAATGTGGGTTAAAACAGTTTGACAAGCTGTCAATTTGACTATTCAATTTAAACAGAACAATTTAAAGTGTTTCAATTTTTTCCTAAAGGAGTGTATCTACCTATCATAATAAGTATAAAATAAATAATATTAAACATCCAAATTAAATCAAATGACTTATATTAGGTACATCCAATGAAACCTTAAGAAATCCAATAAGTGTCGATTGCAGTCATAGATAAGATAGATAGATAAAAGATTGCAATCGACCAATATTGGTTTTAATATGGTTTCATTTGGAATATAGTGAAATAAACTATGGTCTGTTTCATCAAGCAAGATAGTAAATTAAAAATCGCACAGTGAATATTTTCAAAACAGATTCGAATATTGGATGTGCTAATATACTGCGTAGTTTATTTTATAAAACATAATTATATTCTATACACAAACATATACTATTCAAACCTGTTGTAAAAATATTCACTGTGCAATTTTTAATTTACTATATTGCTTGAAAAAACAGACCATAGGGTTCCTGAATAAAGTGACATTAAACATCACACAATTACGTTTAATGTGACGTTTTATGTCATTATTTAGGGTACCCATATTAAACTAGTGTCAATCACATGGTCATTCAGAAATAGGTCACAACATTTTAAGAGGGATTTCTACAGCAAAAAAAGATATGAAAAACTTTTAACCCCTTCCGCTCCAGCCGGTTTTTCAAGGTAGATATAGGGCCCTATATGTCCCTATACCAGATTAAAATTTATAATTTATAATATATTTCCATATTATGGAAAATCCCGTATACGAATATCCAACTGTGGATATTTTGGTAAATTTCGCTATACCTAAAAATATACATACGTGGATACGATGGAGCGGAAGGAATGGAAGACTCGAAAAAGACTCGAAAAAAAAAAAGGAAATTAAAAATCACCCAAAATTCTGTTATTGATACGAAATGAGTATAGGGCACCTGGTGTAGGGTTAGTTAGGGTTTTTTCTTTGTATCCTGGTCTGTTTTTGCTTTAGTTTAAATAATTTTTGCATTTCAAAATACGAAACAGGCCAAGAACCAAAGTCCAAAGGTGGTCTTACTCTCAGGTACTTTTAATGGGAGTTTTGGTCACGTGAAAGTAAACATTCCTTGAATTACCCATCTCAATATTTTTATGCTTTTGGATATTTCAAAATTCTATGACCCACTTGTACAAAACACTAACAATTTATACTATATAGCACCATAAAAATCCATAATAAATATATTATTAATATATTTTTATTTCATAAATATAATCAAAAAAATTTCTAATATTTGTTGTAAATATTTTTATATTATTTTAAAGTCATATTGTTTATTTTATTATAAGAAGATATACATCTAAAACAATGGTATTATTTAATTTTAAGTATTAAAAATCATTATTTATAAATATTTAATAGCTTTGTAACTATAAGTAATTTTTTTACTTTTATAAAATTATCGAAATCCGTCCGTTTTAATTTTAATTGTAGATGTATGTAGTCTAGCCACTTTATGGAATCCGTGTGAAGGGGAAACAAATCAGTAAAAGCTAAACCCCCTACAGTTTTTTAAGCCCAATATTAGACTCTCAAAGGAATTTATGCTTTATAGAATATAGTAGACTAATATTAGGCACTAATATTATACAGAGCGGTCCAAAAGTCACCCCCCCTCTTAACTTTTGAACCAGTTAAGATATCGACTTCAAATTTGATACTTTTAAATAAGACAACTTAAACTATCTTTTAGCATATATTTAATACTTTCAGCTCTTAAAATGTGGGCAGGGGGCATGGGGGCACATTTTTTTAAATGGAAAGGGGGGTCGTGTAATACATCATTTTAAAGCTTATAAAATTCTCCATTTAACTCCACATTTTTAAATTAAATTTTTTTTTTTGGTTTTAAAATGGGGTTAAAAATGGGTATTAATGTCAAAATTTCTCTAAAAAAAACAAATAATTTTTTAAAAATGCCTAATTTCATCATAAAAAAATGTTAATTATACTTTTAAACTAATTTTAGTTGACATAAATAAAAATTTATAAAAAAAAACTTAAAAAATCGAATGTTTTAGCACAAAAAATAGAAAAATCAAAAACTTAAAAAACATTTTTTAAAAATGTATGACACGACCCCCCTTTCCATTTAAAAAATGTCCCCCCATGCCCCCCTGCCCACATTTTAAGAGCTGAAAATATCAAATATATGCTAAAAAATAGTTTAAGTGGTCTTATTTAAGAGTTTTAAATTTGAAGTCGATATCTCAACTCGTTCAAAAGTTAAAAGGGGGGGGGGTGACTTTTGGACCGCACTGTATTGTACATAACAGTATAGAGAGGACGTATTTCTTTCCCCCCAATTGGATTCTATAAATTGGAATAACACATTTGGCACCCGTGACAGAACAGTGTCATAACCAGTAGCCGGCTTATTTCCAGTTGTAGTCCAGTCTTCAGGTCAATAAAAGAGGCTTTACCTGGAAATAATTCAGGGAGTTTTGATTTTCGGTTTATTGGGTAGGGTTAATGGCAGCAAATAAAAAAACAATTTTGCGACGTTGAACTCGATTTGGAACTGTAATTTTTTCAACGTGTTTTTCACAAAAAGCGGATTTTTAAAATATCTCTTAAACGTTACACTATACGTTTTTAGATTTTTAATGTTTTTTTCGAAAAGCCAAAATTGTTCTTTATCGTCGGTTAGGCATGCCCCTGAGAATATTTTGGGTGAAAATCTATCTGGTACTTTCTTTTTATTTACGTAAAATTATTTTTGTTTTAAATAATTCACACATTTGTGCCTCATTATTTTGAGTAAACCGATTTTCGATTGAATCACCATTGTATTAAGCATAAAAAAACCTTCCTAACCGAGTCATAAAGAAAAATCTAAAACCCTACAGTGTAACGTTTAAGGCGGTGCCGTGAATTAGCTATAAGTCTTACAAAAAAACATATGACACAAAAAATATTGGAGATTTGGTCTTATATGGCCATATCAAAAGTTTTTTGTTCTAGGGTACACCGATCTTGAGATATTTTAAAAAGTCTGTTTTTTGTGAAAAATAAGTTAAAAAAATGACAGTTCCAAATCGAGTTCAATGTCCCAAAATTATTTATTTACGGCCTTAAACCCTACCTAATAAACCAAAAATCTAAACTCCCTGAATTATTTCCAGGTAAAGCCTATTTTATTAACTTAAAGACTGGACTATAACTGGAAAAACGCCGGGTACTCAGAATTAAAAAAAATGTGTTTTAGTGTAATTACTGCGCTTATTGAGATCTACCGATCTGTATAACTGGTATATTACATATAACTAGCATAGTTATATTATTATTATTATTATTATTATTATTATTATTATTATTATTATTATTATTATTATTATTATTAATTACAACAGTAAGCGGCATAGCCGATGAGACTGTGTCCCTAACAAATAAAATAATACAATAAAATTTTTCTAAATACAACTCTTGTTTTTAAATTTCTTCTTTATATGACTTCATACTTTAACATTTTTGACATTCATTTTATAAATGCTATTAAACATTTAAATCTTTACGGTTTCTTATATCTTCATTACTATATCTACAAAAGGTCTTCATCATTTGATTGGAATTACATGTAATTATATTAATTACTGATTTTATTGAGATCTACCGATCTGTATACCTGGCATAATATGTACATTACACTAAAAACACATTTTTCAATTTTTTTTTTGCTATGAAACTGTTCTGTAATGAATTTTGAATGAATGATTTGTGAAAAATAGAAATAAATAAACTAATTTTATAAATACTATAAATACCTATTAGTTTTATTATCTTAGGCCCAGTTTACCAGTGTACAGTTAAAACCTTATCTAAAAGATAAAGCCTCAGTTAAGAGGAAATTCTGGATTTTGGTTGGAGTTGCTATGATTATTACGTGTCAGCTAAATTTAGCTGCACTTTGATAAACCCAGCCTTAAAGTCTAGAGGGCGAGATAAAAACTTCACAAGGGAATGATGTATTATATACATACTTAAAAAACTAAAACAGTAAGGGGCTGTCCATATATTACGTAACGCGCCTAGGGGAGGGGGTCAGAGAAATTGTTACAGTTTGTCACAGGGGAAGGGGTCTAGGTAAACGTTACGTAACGGAATTTAATAAATTTAATGTTTATTTCTAATTCCCTTTTTCACACAAAAATTGACGAAACTATGCATATTTAAATAATATTGTAATCAGTAAAAAAAACTGTTGACATTGATATTAAAAAAAAATCTTACGGCCCTGTTCTTGCGTGATCTTGCCAATGAATCATCGGCGATACATTTTCGCGCGGAATGTGTACTCACAGAACACCAATGTGTGTACTATTTTGTGTACCTGTGCATAAACAATATACGTGTTAATTGTGACACTCAGTGTAAAAAGAGGTACCTAGTATTATGAATATTTTTTTAAAGTTTGAGTGATTTTTTCGTGTAAATTTTTTTAAGGTTATGTTATACTATATTTTAGGTTCATGTTTGTTTTGTCGAGAAAAACGAATCAATAGTGAGAATACAGTTAAATTTATTTCGAAACAAAAATTTTATATTGTTACGCGTTACACAGGGGGGGGGGGGTGATGGTAAATGTGACAGTTTGTTACACAGGGGGGAGGGGGGGGGAAGTATTTTTTTGAAAAATTGCGTTACGTAATATATGGACAGCCCCTAACAACTATTAATTTTTAGTATATATACAAAAAATTAGATGAAAACTGCAGAAACCTGGTTGATACATCTAGAACTGTACCAACCATTTATCTGCTTCCGATCCATGTTTTTATAGTTGTTCCATATTTTACTGATATAGTTATATCCAGAAATACGGAAAGCACAACCAGAAATCTGATTACGCGTATACGGTTTGACATAATCCATCCTAAAGCGCCATCCAGACGCTTGCTATAATGCATAACATGCGATGCCGTGATTGGCTTATATCGTTATGTTTGCGATACTTCTAGATTGTATATCTAGATAAATAGTTGGTATAACCAGGTTTCCAAAATAAGTGAATTATAGGAGATTGTGAGAAAAAGAATTTAAAACCAGCCTTCACTCTACATGAATTAATGTTAGAACCAAATAAGGAAAATATCATCACCGTTTTCTAAAAAATTCCAACTTAAAACCATAGAAAACAGAAAATCATTCAAAACAAATAATATAAGCTACATTATTAAAAATCATTACATTACATGTTTGTTTAACCTCGTACTATTCTACTTAATTAAGCATCACCTAAGTCCAGAACTTATACTGACTTTCGAACCAGTTTATAGGGAGTGTCCGCTTCACTTACACCTTCGCCAAATTTCAATTATTAATTAACTGAAAAAGGCAAAGACATATTTTAGAGGTTAAAAAACAACACAGACCTGCCTAATGGCAGATCCTATATTTTAAATAAAAAATGGAAATTGAGATTGTTTGGCCGGATAACCCCAGCAGCTAAGACCATAAACAGAAAGGTCAATTCAAGTTAACCAAGTTTTCAAATGTACCAAGCATTTAAAATAGTTCGTCCTTAGCTCTTTTTTCAGTGCATGTATACCTGGTCCAAATTTTATTTCGATATTTTACGGCGATAAAGACACTGTACCATTTTAAATATTGTTTTCCTACGAGCGTGCGGAAAGGTCACTCTTTCCGCACGCATATGCGTGTGCAAAGAAAGCCTTTTCCTCACGCATAAATATTGTTTAATTTCTTACTTGTGAAGTGTTATTCTTGTTATATTTATTCATAGTATTATAAAAATGTTTAAATTTCTTACCTGTTACTTGATTTTCTTATTGAAAAATTATAAAAATAAGGTTTATTTCGATTAATTTGATAAAATATAAAAGTATATTTTATTTTAACCCTGCTCGTAGGAAATGTATTGTTCCTAACGCATGCGTAAAGAGGCTTTTCCGCACTCGATTGATTGCCTGAACTCCGCTACGCGTCGTTCAGGCAAATGCAATCGGTTGCGGAAAAGGACCTCTTTCCACACTTGTTAGAAAAATAGCTATTTCACTACTAGCTTTAGAACATACCATTATTTATCATTGTTTTCAGACTGCGAAATCAATTTTTTTCACCTATAGCAATAATATTTTTTTCTCTCCTAGTAGGAGTAAATTTTATAAACAATTGATTTCTGTCACTTTAGATGTTTCAGTTCTTTGTGCAATTTTTACTAATTAAACCCAAAATAGCTTGAAATAACTTTTTAATTATTAAATATAATTAATTATAATTATTATTAATTAATACTATAAATAATAAGCTAAATATTGTGAACAAAATTTAAAAGAAAACTAAATTTTTTAACGTCAGTTCAAAGTATTTATTTGAGTAAATGTCATTGATTTTTATGAAAATTTCATGAAATATCATTTCTGTTAATAATTTATTTTATTACTATATATAAACTACGGTAGAGAAGACTATTATAGCCTATATTTTTGGTATTAGCGCGTCGAGATCTATCGATATTAATTTTGTGAAAAAAAAATCTTCTGATTGAAACGAAATACCTACTGGTATTTTTAGTTTCTACAGGGTGTTCCGTGAGGAAAGGGAAATATTTAAAGAATATGTTCTATAGGTCAAAATAAGAAAAAAAGTTCCCATAAACATATGTCCACAAACGGCTCATAAGGGAGCTACGCCCCTTCAAATGGGGTACCAAAAATTTAATTTTTAATTAATAACTTAGAAACCCTTTGTGTTATAGCAACAAGATTTTGCATGTGATCCATTCTTAATAAGGCCTATTAGCCAATGGTATTTGCATGTAGTCACTTAAACCAGGGGCGTGCGACAAGAGGGGGCTGATCACTTTTTTGCCCCAAACCTTTTTCTGTTAAAGTTTTTTGTGGGTTTATTATTGGAATTGTATTCTTTAGGTAAAAACACATTAAAAAGGTACTCTTGCTAAAATACTTTAGGATTAACCGTTTTCGAGAAAATACAATTAAAGGCAAAATTACAAGTTTCAAGAACCAAAAATTAAACACCAAATTGTTGAAAACCAAAATTTCAATGGTGTAGTTTAACTGTACACCAAAAACTAAGAAAAAAAGTTTGTATACAGGTAATTCCAAAAATCAATGCTAAAGGAGTTATGGTCTCCAAAATTTTTGAAGGGTGATGGTACCTTTAAAATCGATTTTTGAACCTACATGTATAAAACTTTTTTTCTTAGCTTTTGATGTAGAATCACACTGCAAAATTAAAATTCTGTTTTTTTAACATTTTAGTTTTAATTTTTGGTTCTAGAAAGGTGTAAGTTTGCCTTTAATTGTATATTTTTCGAAAACAGTTAATCCTATGGTATTACAACAAGAGTACCTTTTTTATGTGTTTTTACCTTGGTTATAATATTCTAAAAATAAACCCACAAAAAAGTTGAGCAGAAGAAGTTTTGGGCAAAAAAGTGATAAGACCCCCCATTACGGAAGCCCCTGGTTAAAGTAACTACATGCAAATACCATTGGCTGATAGGCTTTATAAAGCATAGATCACGTGCTAAACCTCGATGCTATAACACAAAGGGTTCCGAAGTTATTAATAAAAAATCGAAATTTTGGGACCCCTTTGAAGGGGCGTAGCTCCCATACGAGTCGTTTTTGGACATTTGTTTATAAGAACTTTTTTCTTATTTTGACTTCTAGAATACATTCTTAAAATATTTCCCTTTCCTCACGGAACACCCTGTATATTAATTATTCACCCAAAAAAAAAGTTAAATTAAAATGAATCAAAAACAATTACCAATAAATTATAACAGAATTACTCACCAAGGGACCGTCACGACCTCGTGTTCTCAAAACAAACACGTCTCTAGCACTAAATTCGAAATGGCTAACTCGCAACAAATGGTGTTTACTCCTAACTATAAGTCGTTCGTTTATAGAGAATAGACTATTAACTTTTGAGCAATGCCAAGAACTTGTGTCAAGGGACTGATGCCCGATGTTTAGTACAATACTTTAACTTTAAAAAAAGTGATAAAAATTATTTTAGAATTTAAATTAAATGATTCTTAACACTTTAGAGAATATCCTTAAAAATAATTAAAAATGAAACAACTGTATAAACCTAATAATTTAAAAAATATAATCATTAAATTGTTAATAATTGTAATGGTGACATGACAAAGGACTGATATTTTAAGTAAGTAAGGAAGAATTTTAAAATAATCCTAATTTAATATATAACATTTATTAATAGGACGATAAAGTACTTGTATTTAGCTGTTAACTAATAGTTATATTTAGACAGAATTCTAAATATGTGCACAACATGAAGTTAACCGATTTTCATAGAAATACCCGTATATACAGTGCAGTCCAAGGGTCAGCTTCCTTTTAACTTACGAACGAATTGAAAAATAAACTTGAAATTTGGAAAACTTAAATAAGACAATTTAACATATTATTTATAAAATGTGGACAGAAAGCGAAGGGGGATATTTTTAATGGAAGGTGGTCTTGTGACACATTATTTTAAAATTTTCTATATTATAATATGATAAATTTAGTTTATTTTGTGTATTTTGGTCGATGATCGATTTGGGCGTCTGACGATAACTTCCAGAAATCCAACCGGTTAACCACCAAAATATGTACTAGATCGAGTGATCCTAGTTTTCTTCCTAACAATAGTGTATGCTAGAGCTTCTGCATGACTGCCTTAAAACTAGTGTCATTTAGGTACTATAATATAGCATATTAAAATGTCACAATCAGTTGTGGTACGTCATAATTGGCATACAAATAAATAATGTTAAAAAAAAACTGAATTAAAATTATGACCATATCATGTTTTATTAGAGAATTAGAATTTGTAAGTAGAAATTATATTTTTTATTTTAAAAATTACCCAGGCCCACAAAAAAAATTAAGTTCAGTTACTTTATTTTTACTATACTATATCATTGGTTAAAGAGTCCTTACTTAGTCAATGACTATATTTACTATATTTTATTTTAATATATTTGAGAATGAAAAACCTCGCTGACCCCCAAGGGCAAAAATTACAATTTTTTTTGCAAAATATCAAATATACATACTAAGTATTGGGAGGATTGGTGTAGTGGACTACCGCGTCGTACTTGACGAGTTTACTACCCAAAATAGCGTTCGATTCTCACCGGAGCCGATTTGCCTTTTTCAGTTAATTAATAATTTAAACTTGGCGAAAACGTAAATGAAGCGGACACTTCCTATAAATTGGTTCAAAAGTCAATTAAAGCCGGTGGTTCCCTCTACTACTAGCCCACACAAGTCCTGGACTTAGGGGATGCTTAATTAAGTAGAATAGTACGAGGTTAAACAAAATGTAAAATGTAAAAAATGTAAAGTATTATAAGATGCAACTTTTTACACAATAACAAAGTCGTAGGTTGATTTTTGCAAAATTTATTGTTTATTGAATAATATGCAAATTTTGATCGTTTTTTTAAATTTTCTAAGCAACAAATCATCCTATTATAATTTAAAAAACGCCATTTAGAAGTTTTTTTAATTTCCTACAAGATGGTTACTTTGATTGTTGATAAAAAAACTCAACCTTTTTACTGGTATGCAAAAATGTGCAAAAATAGACATTTTCTGACCTTTAATTGTTAATATCTTAAAAACCACACAACATCCACCGCAGAAAATACAGGTTTTGCTTCTATACACCTGTATTACCTAAACCAAACTTGACAGACCTCTGGTTTAGCCACAGTCATGGAAAGTTTCATATCCCTGGATTAAAATCTGGAAATGTTATATATCTGGACTTTTTATCAAAAGTGTATACTGCCCTACTACGCTAGAAAGCAGTAACTCCATTTGTCGCATAGCAGCGTTTTCAAAATATTACATCACAGTTGACGTCAAAACGTCGCTAGGCGACAAATGGAGTCACTGCTTTCTAGAGTAGTAGGGCAGTATAGGGGAACAACTCTCAAAATTTAATAGTTTTTAAATTATCAAGCTAGCTCGTAATTATTTTATAATTCAGTTTTTTGAAAAAGTCAGAGAGCTTTTCTACTGTCAAATTCGTTTTCAGCGCTAAAAAATACGCAAGAAAAATATTGTTAAAAGTAATTGACATTTTTTTTTGTGGGTCGGTATTGTTTATTCAACACCTTTGCTTAAGTCCTTCTTTTTAGTAAGTAAAACTGTATTTGAAAAAGTCCAAACCACCTAATCTGTGTCAAATACTTAGTCCGTATTTTCTACCCGTTGCCATGACAGTGGTCGGAAAGTGACAGTCAGCTGATTTTACATATCTGCTGTAAGAAAACAAGTGAACACAAAACGTCAAATTAATAAAATTACTTTTTTTGGATGTTTAGGTGTTAGATAGTAGGAAAAATAGTATACTCACCTCGACCTAAACCTATTTCAGTACACGTCGAGTGTTTTTTTTTACTTGGCTCCGCCCTGTAAAGAAATAAGCACTATCGTGCACTGAGAACTAGGTTCGCGCACACGATGCGTAATATACTATTTTCGGTATGTATGGTACACCTTTTTGGTATAAAAGAACTTGAAGATATAATTGAACTTTACCTTAAAATGTTTTTATTAAAAAGTGTCGTTGAAAGAAAAATATATAGAGAACCATATCAGTAGTAGATGACAATATAAGGGCATGTATACATGTGTAATATAATTATAACTTATATAAGTTATTTTATAAGTGCATAGTGCCATCTTTAGATACCTGTAATTTGAGGTTAATTTGCTGAAAGATTCCCAAGAAGTACTATCAAATAATTCTTGCATATTTAAGTCGGGTAAATGCAAAGGTGTTGGATAAAAAACAATGAGTAACGTATATTTTAAAACTCTTCTCTTCGTGGATAAAATTTTACTTTAGATACTTGTAGATTCTACAATGTAGAACCTACAACGTAGGTTAAGGGCACGAAATCAGTAAAATCTATTTCACTTTCCACCATTTTCCACTATTTAATTTGAAAATTTGCTGCTGCATTAAATAGTGAACAATTTTGTATATAGGGAATCCCAAGTTGTAATCCAAGTTGTTACAGTAACAACATGTGTTCAATAAGTAGTAGTAAGTTGGGGTTTCATACTGTGGATAAATGATGGAAATTCGTTCAGTTTTTAATTCTAGAATTCTGTAACAAATTCTCAGTGTATGTACCTTAATTTATATTTTTTTTTAGTTATTTTGCTGTGGCTGTCTAGGTCTAGCAATTTTTATTTTAACAAGCATTCCTTTGAACAAAGCTATAGTTTTAATCATTGCATTGTGCAGTTGTATGTGGTTGGTAACTCTGACTTTTTTGATAGGAAAATGTTCAACTTATAAGATAAGTAAACCCGTATGGACATTTTTAACCATTTGCGGGTTTTTAACCTTCATTTTAGCTGGAGGCCTAGTTTTAGGTATTTTAATGCTAAGCAAAACCATTCCGATTATAATATTGCTTGTTCTTTGCTTGTTTACTGCTTTATTGTTTTTGATTGATTTAATTTGGTAAGTTACCTTTTTTCTAGTCATTATTGTTTAACACACGGTTCTAAAACTATCGAAAGAATGCGAAAAAAATAAGAAAGCAATATAGTTCAATATAAAATTTAACTAAAAACACGTTCACGTTGAATACGCTTTAATCAGAGCGTTTTTTGCTTCTACCTCCCCTTTTTGTCGTAGGTTTCTTACCGTGTGTCAGACTATATATTTGGATGCGGGTAAAGATGGGTAGCTATATACTTAGTGTATTACACTGTCTCAAAAGAATGAGGGTTAACAGAATGCTTTAAGAACATCGCTTGTGCAATGCACAGTATGCATATTAAAAATAGGAACACAAGATCTAGTTTTCCTAGTCAGAATGAGCAAATTATGCGTGAAATTGGTATTCTGGTAGAATTATCTAGGGACCCTTAATATTCTGACACTTCTGTTTCATCTTTTGGTAACAGAAGTGTCTAAAAATCAAGGATCTCCAATATTAACGTCAACTACTTAAAACGTCAAAATTATTTTTTTCTACTAACACATTCTTACAACAACAGGTTCGTAACCTTAGATAAATCTGGTTAAAAAATATTTTTTCTACGATGTAATAGAAAAGTTAACATTTCTACAAAAACAAATGATGTTTTCTGACCGAAAAATAACCTATTTCTTAGTATTTTACTTTTCTGCTCGTTGACATGACAACGAGCGGAAATCCTATACTTTTACGCTCGTGTAGGTAACCGGCAGGGCACTGGTAAAACAACTGTCACATATATGCTGGAATGTTTTGGTCCGCCATTTTTTTAATATAAAATTATTATTTATTTTGAATTAAATCTCAATTTTGTGTGGTAAATATTTGTGTGCTAAATAGTTGTTGTTGCGAAGAAATTATTGAGAGTGACAGTGATGAGGATTTTACTTCTACACCACCAGATTTACAGAAAATTGTAAGTTCTCCGACCTTGTAAGGTTATAAACCTACCGCCTGAAATGTATATATTTATTTTAGATCGTAGAAAAAATGTTCTTTGTATTAAAATGTGGTTTCTGCTCTCTTAATACAAAAATAACTATTTTCTACGATCTAATAGAAAAGTTAACGTTTCTACAAAAACAAATGAAGTTTTCAGACTTTAAAATAAGCTATTTCTTAGTATTTTACTTTTCTGCTCGTTGACATGGCAACGAGAGCAAATCCTATACTTTTACGCTCTATGTATGCCGGTTGCATACCAGTGCACTGGTAAAACAACTGTCACGTATATGTTCTGGTACGCCATTTTTTTAATATAAAATAATTATTTATTTTGAATTAAATCTCAATTTCGTGTAGTAAATATTTGTGTGCTAAATAGTTGCTGTTAAAAAGAAATTAATTAATTAATGAGTGACAGTGATGAGGATTTTACTTCTACACCACCAGATTTGCAGAAAATCGTATGTGCTGCGTCCTTGTAAGGTTATAAACTTACCGCCTGAAATGTATCTATTTATTTTAGATCGTTGAAAAAATGTTTTTTGTATTACGAGTGCAAAATGTGATTTAAATTTAAATTTAAATTTAAAATCCGCGTTACAGATAAACTCATATAACATTTTGTGCGCTCATTCTGAACCAGGCTATATAATCTAAACAAATGTATATTTTATATTAATCACAAAATATCTAGCTTATAATTTAACTTAACTTAAATTGTTTATAAAGGTTTTATTAAATAGTATTGCAGTTATAATTTATAGTTTAAAAACGTAAATAAAAACTTTACAATTGTTTATTAAATAATTTGTTTCATTAGGGACAGTTAATTTTATATATCTAGTTAAGTTTAAATTGCAAATAAATAAAAACTCCCACTTTACCCGAATCGAACCTAAAATAGTAATTATATACCAAGGTAGAGAAGACATTTTTTATAGCCGAGCATATTCAATCCCGAGCAGCGAGGGATTTAAGAGTGCGAGGCTATAATAGTCTTCTCTACCGTAGTTTATATATTAGTTTTTTTACTACTAGCACTATTTTTATTCAAATAATAAAATAAATTATTAACAGAAATGATATTTCTTAAAATTTTCATAAAAATCAAGCAGCCTTGATCAATGACATTTGCTCAAATAAATACTTTAGACTGACGTTTAAAAATTTTGTTTTTCTTTAATTTTTGCATAATATTTATCTAATTATTGATTGTATTAATTGGTAATAATTATAATTAATTATATTTAATAAATAAAAAGTTATTTCAAGCTATTTTCTTGGGTTTAATTAGTAAAAATTGCACAAAGAACTGAAATATCTAAAGGGCCAGAAATCAATTGTTTATAAAATTTACTCCTACTAGGAGAGAAACAATTATTATTGCTATAGGTGAAGAAAATTGATTTCACAGTCTGAAAACATGATAAATAATGGTATGTTCTAAATCTAGGAGTGAAAAATAGCAATAATTCTTTTTTGTCCGTAAAGTAATTATAATGTATTAATAAGGTGATTCTCATTTCGGACATTATATTTGAGATAATACTATAATCATAATAGTATTAAATACTATTATCATAATAGTATTAAATAAAAAAAAATCTTCCACAACCAGGATTTGAACACCAACTGAGCTATCTTGAAAGTAAAAAAAAAGCCGGAAAGCCTTTTTACAATTAATGTTACAATTTTTTTAATCGATGACATACAGAAGTTAAGTAGTGTATTATGTTTAAAATGCCAATAACCTTATCACTACACTTAAAAGTTATTCTAATTAATATGGATTGAAGAAAAAACATAGTACTTTCATTGTTAGAAATCCTCCTCAAAAACATAATGAGCCTAAAGATCAATGACCAAAGTGCAAAGAGAATAATTGGTTTTCGCAAGACATTGCAATTACGCTACTTAAATTTTACATCTCATCGACTAAGAAATAAATAATAATAATTGTAAAAAGGCTATTCGACTGATTTTGAAATCTTTGACTTTCATGATATCTCAGTTGGACTTTGTCCGGAATAGTGTCCGGAAAGTCTTAGGTTTAAAACCTGGTTGTTAAAGAAACTTTTTAAAAGTCCAAACACTTCTACCTCAAACATTATAGCTGTAATGCCAATAACCTTATCACTACATTGAAAATAGTAATAGTACCAAGTATTTTAGTACTACTGGAGTAATACGGACATGTGCCAATGAGCAAGTTTTCCCTGTAAATGATGATTTATTTTGTAAACAATGTCATTTGCAGCATTTATACGACACGGATAAAGGTAAGCATTAGAGATGGATCGTGACAACGATTTTGACGAACTGTCACTAACTGTGACAAATCACGGCGACAAAATCACGGCTCCTGTAGGGGGAGATGCCAACATTTTTTAATCTTTTATGCGTATTTTTTTTTGTTAGTTATCATCATTAATCGGAATAAATTCAGTTATGACTCATCAACGATGAAAATAAACACAGAAACATAGGCTTACGGAATCATTTTGCCGAGTTATGAGGGAAATTTTTATAAAGGTCACTAAATCGAAACATTTGACGACTAATTTGATACACACAACAATATTGAATATACATATTAACTATAAATATGTAAATATATCGGTGTTTTTCGAAGAAAATAAAAATTTAAATATTTAAAACCTCGCGTCAACGATAGAATCGACGAGGCGCCTGTGAGCACTGGAAATTCGCCGATGACTGGTTATCATATTTGAAAATATAAGAACACAGTCTAAGTGTTGAACCTGAATAATATTTATTTTTACCAAAACTACAAGCATTAAAAAAAATGGGAGATTTAGCTCAGCGGTCAATGGCATCGATATAGCCTGACACTGATCTAATGATCGTGAGTTCAAACCTCACTGGCGCCAATTGCCTTTTTCAGTTAATTAATAATTGAAATTTGGCGAAGACGTACTCCCTAGATATATTGGTTCGAAAGTCAATTAAAGCCGGTGGTTCCCTCTACTACTAGCCCACATAAGTCCTGGACTTAGGGGATGCTTAATTAAGTAGAATAGCACGAGGTTAAAAACAAACAAACAAACAAAAGAAATGTCCCATTTATGGGTATCTCCCCATACTATTTTTTTACAAATAAATCATTTAATAATATCTTACTTAACTATTAGTAAAATATTACCTATTATTTATTATATTTTTATCTATATTTACCAATTTATTTTACTTTAATTGTAATAATATTCCTGAGTTTCTAAAAAACGGCTCTAAAAGAAATAAAATAAATTTTTAATAAAAATTTTAATTGAAATCTGAAGATAGAGTAGATTTTACTCTTAATTATTGTTAAAATTTATTGTATTTTGTTGTTTTATTTTATTTCATTACGTCAAAAAATCCTAAATTTTAACAATAACTTTTCTTCATATAAGTGGGTACTTGTAATAATTTGGTTTGGACTTTGATTTTTTAGATTGTAAAATCAACACAAAAGACTACTGTCCACATGAAAAACAAAGAACAAATATTTTTGAAAGGTAAGTTTCTCGATAAGTTTTTAGCTTATTTCTCTTAAGGGAACGTTCAAGTATTACGTAACGCAAATTTTGATCATTTTGGACCTCAACCCCCCCCTGTAACGCTATTTTCCTATACCATTAACATGGGCGTAACACCCTAAAATGACCCCCACCCCCCTAGGAGCGTTACGTAATACTTAAACGTTCCCTAAATTTACTTCTTTTTATATAAAACTATAAAACTACAGCCTGTTCCAGAACTCGCGTACAGAAATTTAGGGGTGTATTAAAAACCCTCTGGAAAATATGAAAAAAATGTAAAAAAAATCCATCTTCGTTCAATTCAAAAATAAGAACGCTTTAAGTGGACCAATACTGTTGCTAATGTTAAATTACCTTTAAAAATTAAATTTGTAGCTATGGAAGCAAATTTAAATATTGCAGGTTGACATGTTGATTAATGTGACATAAATATTTTTAATGTCAAAAAACCACCGCCGGATGGAGTAAACCTATAAAAATAGAATATTTGATAGTCTCTGTCGATTTTGTCAAAATATAAAACCTAAAAAGATTCTAAGTTGAAAGTCTCAAACAACGCACGCGTCAACAATTAAAATGCAACCATAGATACTAATAAGTAGGGAAAAACAAATTTGTAGGTTTAACACCAGCAACAGGATTGGTCAGACCAAATAGCTCCCTTTTTAATTAGTATTAAAGATGGTTTTTTTTTGAAATTTTTTCATATTTTCCAGAGGGTTTTTAATATACCCTCAAATTTCTGTACTCGAGTTTTGGAACTTTGTATATAATTATTTGCATTTTATTATTTTTTATTTTAGATGTGTTGAACCTGGACTTGCTTATATAAAACCTACACAGACTCATCCGTAAGTTATACATATCTTTCTACATTATCTAATTTCAATGAAATAATCCTGCAAATTTTTTTTTAGAGACTGTTACAATGTTGTAGATACAAGAATAGATAGACAAAGAAGGTAATTTTCAAATTATTATTATACCCTTGCAGATTTACAGCAGAAGAGTATTATACTATTACTTCGGAATAACAAAAAAAAGAAAATTTTTGTACAAATAAAAAGTTTTTGTATCAAGTTGCGTTATAAAGAAAGAGGGTCATTAGAGAATAAAGAAATAGAAACTCCTGAAGAAATCGATTTCAAGAATTAAAAAGAATTAAACAAAAATTTTATTTAAAAAAAACCCTTATCTGAGCTACTCGTGAGCTTGCTTTTTTATAACGCTTTCCATCTCGTTTAAAGCGAGTCACTTTGCAGGTTTCCGAATTTACCACGGTTGAAAAACAATTTACTTTTTACTGATTTTAGAGCTGGTGTAACACTCAGTCATTGTTTTATTATAATAAATATTTCTAGCCAGTGGCGTACTCCTTTTTGGATTGTTTTCTTTAGTAAAAATCTAATCCTAAACGACTGCGTATATTTTTTCCTAAGATAATTGTTGCGTTTTTTTTTATGCTAGGTCGTACGAAAAATGGTATACGCACCTCGATGCAAACCATTTCGGTGCATATCGAGTGCTTTTTTTACTCAGTTGCGCCACATAAAAAAACTCACTCTCGTGCACTAAGCACCAGGTTCGCGTACTGGGTGCGTAACATACTATTGTGTTAGTTTGGGAAAATGAAAGTCTAACATGGACCTATATGTGTTTTGTTTTTAATGACCCTATTTCTAAATAACCCTATATACAATTCTAAATATTAAAAAAAAATCCGTTCGTCTTTTTGATCAAATTTATTGCAATCTTGGTAAGGACATGAAATTTAAATGGAAATTAAAAAGAGGCCCTCCAAAAATAAGAAAGTTATAAAATAGTGGAAGAAAATCTCCGATCAACTTAATTTTTTCAGGAAAAATTACTTTTATTAAAAAGTTTTAAAAAAATCCCCAAAAATAAAAAAGTTATAGGCGAAAAAAAACGTTAATTTCTCAGGAAAGAATAACCTAAAAAATTTGATAAAAACTCTCCAAACAAAAATAAACATCCAAATGTCTAAAAAGTAAAAAATAGAAATAAATATCAAAGTATTTTTTTTAATGCTTTTATTAATTATAATTGTAGCAAATTGGGAAAAATTCAAAAAAATTAAAAATATCGCAGGACAATTTAACAAAGTTAAAGTTTTACCAAGAAAAAAATGCTTGCAACTGTGAGGAGTATGCTATAGAATGCGAAGCGTTATATATCTTCACGGCTTGCTTAAAAAAAAAGAGAGTTTATATTAGATTTAAAATAATTAATAAGGTCAGTGCAGGTATTATGCCCATGCTAACGTATAATTGCTGATAAAAATTAAAGGAGATAACTTAAAAACAAAATAATACTTATAGAGCCCAGATTACTTGTTTATGCTTAAGTTATTAAAGAAAAACATGAAAAAAGTTTAAAAAAAAAATAAAAATTATAGGCCATTTAAAAAAATGTATCAATTGGCCATATTACCAACACGGTAATATGGCCACATATAAAATAAATCATATTTTTCTAAATATTATCAAGTTAAGTATTATATATGCTTTTTTTATTGCCTTTTATTATATAAAATAAAAAAAAATTGAAAAGTTAAATAAAAACTATACAGTTCATAAAATATAAAAAAAACAATTAATGGCTTTAGGTAAAGTAAAACATACTTGATAAATATTTTATACTAGCTATTTTTTTAAAATTATTCTCAATCTGAATAAAAATGATCCTTTGTAATTTTCTGTTAGTCTAACACAATATTTATGTAAATAACCGTAACATCTATCACCGAGCCTCATAGCTTCCTGCAGGAAGCATGCTTATTGCCATGGCCATATTACTATACACACAAACTGGCCATATTACATTGTAATGTAGAAGATTTCCTAAATTTTTGTTAAAGTTACGTTTACTGACTGAAATTCTATATAGACCAATATAGACCAAAATATAAACAAAATTAGTACTTACCGTAATTAAATGTTATGAATTTTCAAAATATTAAAATTTTTATTAATCGTTTACCAACGAAAAGAAAATCACTAAAATCGTTGCGGAATTAAAACCATTAATAGTGGCACGATCTAGCGCTTGCCCTAGGAATCTTGTTAGAAACACTAACTTAAAATACTGTAATCAAAACTTTTGCATTGTTACTTTCTGAAATATGGCAAATTGGCCATAATAAATACATGGCCATAATACCTGCAACCACCTTGTACATTTTTGTGACTGTTCTAGATGTAGTCCTGATTGTAATATACATGAAAAGGTTAAACTAAAAGGTGCTTCTGAAGATTCTTGTATTTGCAGGTATAATTTTTAAGCTAGTGGTATTTTATTTGACTATTTTACAAAGGTACATGATAATTTTCACTTTAAATTTTTATGAAATAGTCCATCAAAATACCCTTAGTGCAACTTGTTTTATTAGATAATTTTGTTCTGGCACACCAAAACAAATTCATAATATAGGCCACAAAAAAAACAATTAGCACCTACTCTTTACCAGAATATACAGGGTGTTCCACAACTCGCGTAGCGAAATTTTAGAGGTGATTCTACATACAAAAATATAAAAAAAAGTTCCTATTACACTAGGAGTACCTTTTTTTATGTATTTTTAACTAAAAAATTATATTTTATTTAAAAAATATCAAAAAATACAGATAAAAAAGTTTGGGGCAAAAGAGTGACATAGCCCCCCCCTCCATTTTGCACGTCCCTGGTTAAAACTACCAAGAAAAATTACATAAAATAATAGCCTTTATCAATGCTAAGGCATGTGCAAAAATTCGTTACTGTGGTTAATAGGGTAAATGACATATTAAATAAAAACTCTTTTTTAGGGTCACTCAGATCTGAGAAGGGCCTTAGCTCCCTTAGGGCTCGTTTTTGGACCAACCTTTATGTGAATTTTATTTTCATATTTTTGTATGTAATCAACTCTAAAATTTCCCTACGCGAGTTCTGGAACACCCTGAATTTTTCTTAGGTATTAATATATTTTTTTGGGTCCAAAAAAGTCCAATTTTTTTTAATAAATTGCAAAAATGAATGTTGCGCTAGCTAGCTCGGGATCTTTAAAGTGCTGTAGCCTGAAGACATTTTTGATCATAAATTCGAGAACTGTAACATCCAAATTTAAGCCATATTTGACCAAAACCACTTTCTATAAGATAAAAAGTCACTGCGGTTATCAAGATTTTTAAAGTACACTAGCACATAAAATATTGATTTTTGTGAGTTGTGCCCTCATACAGTGCGGTTCAAAAGTCACCCCCCCCCTTTAACTTTTGAACGAGTTGAGATATCGACTTCAAATGTAGAACTCTTAAATAAGACAACTTAAATTATCTCTTAGCATATATTTGATATTTTCATCTCTTAAAATGTGGGCAGGGGGGCATGGGGGACATTTTTTTAAATGGAAAGGGGGGTCGTGTGATATATCATTTTAATGCTTATAAAATTCTCTATTTAAACTAACATTTTTAATTTTTTTAAAAATGTTTTTTAAGGTTTTGATTTTTCAATTTTTTGTGCTAAAACATTCGATTTTTTAAGTTTTTTTTTATAAATTTTTATTAATGTCAACTAAAATTAGTTTAAAAATATAATTAACATTTTTTTATGATGAAATTAGGCATTTTTAAAAAATTATTTGTTTTTTTTTTAGAGGAATTTTGACATTAATACCCATTTTCAACCCCATTTTAAACCCATTTTTTTTTTAATTTGAAAATATGGAGTTAAATGGAGAATTTTATAATAAAATGATGTATTACACGACCCCCTTTTCCATTTAAAAAAATGTGCCCCCATGCCCCCTGCCCACATTTTAAGAGCTGAAAGTATTAAATATATGCTAAAAGATAGTTTAAGTTGTCTTATTTAAAAGTTTCAAATTTGAAGTGGATATCTCAACTGGTTCAAAAGTTAAGAGGGGGGGGGGTGACTTTTGGACCGCTCTGTATACGTTTGATTAGATTGTTAAGAATTATAACATATCCAAAATTTAGGCAAATCTTACTGAAAACCCTTTTCCATAAGAAGGGAGTAAGGTCATTTTTCATTATCAAATTCGTTTTCAGCGCCTAAAAATACTAAAGAAAAATATATTCTGATAGGTTTATAAAAAAAATTCAATGAATCACCACAATTTTTTCAAAACATCTAATACAGTTTTGCTGTTTTATTTAATTCTAGGTATCCAAATGTTGACCGAAGAATAAGACGAAAAAGGTAATCAATTCAATAAAATAGTTTTTTTTTAATATTAATTTTGTTCCCTTTTTTCCTAGGAACAAATAATTAGTAATTAATTATTTCGTCTATTTTCTGATCATCGTACAGAGTAATATTGGTAGACTGCAGTAGACCAAGAGTCAACCCTGTACGCTGCACGGTTCACCTGGGCAATTTTAAATAAAAATTTCGTGGACCCCTACATTTTTTGGACTAAAACATACCTGATGACATCAGAAATCAATTTCCATTTGAAAGAAAATCGTAAAAGATACACTTTTTTTGAAAGATAAAAAACGTTTTTTTGAGTATAGGGTGTGTCAAAAAAATCCGATTTGCGAAATCGAAAACGCTCTCTGGCTCAAAAGTTGCTCCTTAGTAAAAAACGTTGGCCACTCAAAAATGAGCCAAATCGATTAATGTTTAGAGGTAGCTCAAAGCACTCAAACTTTGAAAAATATCGGTACCTGTTTTTCGGATAAAAATAAATTAAGGAAATTTTGGAGGGTTTCTTTGGTAATATTTAGAAACAATACTAATTGTGAGAAAACTAAAAAATATATATTATCCCTTCCCTTAAGTTAGAACATAAAAAAATCGCCAATTATTTGAAGATTTTGCGAAAATTTATTGAAAATGGGCATATTTAAAAGGACATAACTTCCTTAGGAATGATTTTTTGACCAAGGTGCATATAAACTTTTTCTATGTTTTTAATGTTAAATAACCAGTCATTACTAAAATATTTGTTTTTTGCTTTATATTTTTTAATTTTTTTATTTTTGGTTCTTCATGCGTAAAAATTTACTTTTAAATGCATTTATCTTTAAAACGGTTAAACCTGCGATGTAACCACATAAACTTTTTTGTGTATTTTTACATAAAAAAGTATTGCAACCAAAAAAATAAAAAAAAGTACACCAAAAAAAGTTTTAGGCAAAAAACAGAAAATAATTTGTTTACTCAACTTGAGGAAAAAAATTATGTTTTCTGTATAGTCATGTAGGTTAACATGTATATATGCTTATATACTAATATATAATTTTGCAGATTTTTTATTTAAAACTATTTTTTATGTACTTTTAAAAACTTGCAAAAATTAAATTTTCGCGAAATCTTCAAATAATTGGCGATTTTTTCATGTTCTAACTTAAGGGGAGGGGGGAGTATAATTGTTTTAGTTCTTAGTATTGTTTCTAAATATTACCGAAGAAACCCTCCAAAATTTCCTCCGAAAAACAGGTACCGATTTTTTTTTAAGTTTGAGTGCTTTGAGCTACCTATAAACATTTATCGATTTGGCTCATTTTTGAGTGACCACTGTTTTTTACTAAGGAGCAACTTTTAAGCCAGGTAGCGTTTTTGATTTTGAAAATCGCGATTTTTTGACACACCTTATTACTCAAAAAAACGTTTTTTTATCTGTCTAAAAAAGTGTATCTTTTACGATTTTCTTTCAAATGGGAACTGATTTCTGATGTCATCAGTTATGTTTTAGTTCAAAAAATGTAGGGGTCCACGAAATTTTTATTTAAAATCGCCCAGGTGAACCATGGCTGATTGACAATAAATAAAGAAAAAATACGCACCACGTATGCGAACTGCGTCACTTGGTGTATAATATATTATTTTTTATCCCGTTTCAATGGCAGTTGCAGCATACTATGTAATTTTTGTTTTATATTGTAAAATTTCTATTTATTTTTTTAACAAAATTGATTTTCCGGCATGCTGGCAATAAGGGTATTAGAAAAAATCGTATGTTTAATTCTGGACCAGAGGAACATTCTCTTCCTAGCTATACGAATAGCTAATATTTATAATAAAATAAAATAAATAATATGAACATTTTAGAAGGAAACATCAAATGGCTCCTAAAAACGAAAATTTAAATGATGTTTCTAAAGATGCTACTCTAAAAGATTCTGAAAAAATTAAACAGTAAGTCTCTGATTTTTTAATTACAATTAAAATAATTATTTTATAATTATTTATAAAATACACTGATTTGTAAAAATTTTTAAACAATTAATTTTTCAATAGCAGTGGTTATCAAAGTTTCATTTTTATTTTAAATCGTTTAGCAAATAATTAGATAAGGTACTTTTAAGGATTCTAACAAAATTTTTACAATACACTGCCCAGTACAAGAGCTTTCCCATTTTTCAACTCCGCGCGTGAAATGGACTTTTTATTATCAGATTCACTTATAGCAACCTCAAAACTCCCAATATACAAATTTTCAAGAAAACTACCCGCTCCTCAGGGGGTGAAGTTAGATTTGTTTTATTATAAGATTCATTTTTAGCAACCTTAAAAATCCCAATATACCAATTTTCACGGAAACTATCCCCGCCCCTCAGGGGGTGGAGTTAGAATTTTTTTATTACCAGATTCACTTTCAGCAACCTCAAAACCCCCGATATAAGAATTTTCACGAAAACTATTCAGATTCTTCGACCCCAAAAACTCCTATATACCAATTTTAACGAAAATAATGAAAATATTTAAAATTATTTACCCCCATACCCCCGCTGGGGTGAAGTTAGAAATGTTGTATTATCATATTCAATTTCAGCAACCTTAAAACCCTTATATAGCAATTTTCAATTTTTTGTAAAAAAAATGTATTTTTCCCCATTTGCCCTTGCCGCACACCAAAAGTCACCAAAAACAGTTCCGAGCGAGAACTTTTGTTAACGAATTCAGCGGCCCAAAATACATAGGAATTACCTAGTTAAGTCCGTCGAGGATCCAATTTTTTTAATTTTGAGTGGCTGTGAAACTCTGAAACTAAAAGTGCGATCAAAAAAAGTTTTTTACAAAATATTTTTATTTTTCTGAGGAGAATTAAATAGCAGTAAAAAAATATGTTTCTATTTAAAAAATGGCAGAAAAGTAAACCTTCACATTCTTGCCTAGATAAACAAACTATTATTATTATTAATTTTCTGGTTTGTAAAAAAACTCGGATTTTTTGGCAGGTTTTAATGCGTCACTTTATTATATGGCTAACGTTTCTCCCCTCTTTGGGGGCTTTATCAAAGCTGAAAGATAACAACTATTGTTAATAACAATAATAATGATAATATATAACAAAAATATTTTTTGCCTGTATTGAATCCCATTTTCAGGTAAAATATGTAAATTTTCTTACCTAAAAATTATGTGAGCGTAGTTATATATATTATAAACTTGAGCATTATGGAAAAGGAACCTTTTACAACATAAAAATAAATAAATATTACATTACAATATAAAAATTGGTTTTGACACCATGTCGAAAAATTTGTAGGTTAAAAGCGTCGTTCGCAGTAAAAAACATGTAACATTTTTGTGGGTCGAACCCAGCATTAGTCAATTCTCTGTGGACTAATGCTGGGTTCGACCCACAAAAATGTTACATGTTTTTTACTGCGAACGACGCTTTTAACCTACAAATTTTTCGACATGGTGTCAAAACCAATTTTTATATTGTAATGTAATATTTATTTATTTTTATGTTGTAAAAGGTTCCTTTTCCATAATGCTCAAGTTTATAATATATATAACTACGCTCACATAATTTTTAGGTAAGAAAATTTACATATTTTACCTGAAAATGGGATTCAATACAGGCAAAAAATATTTTTGTTATATATTATCATTATTATTGTTATTAACAATAGTTGTTATCTTTCAGCTTTGATAAAGCCCCCAAAGAGGGGAGAAACGTTAGCCATATAATAAAGTGACGCATTAAAACCTGCCAAAAAATCCGAGTTTTTTTACAAACCAGAAAATTACATTCAAAGTTTGGCAACCTATATGGTATTTACCTACTATTATTATTATTTATTTTAGTACTGACACTCAAACAACATTGGCTAAGGGCGACAAAGTAAATGTCGAAACCCAGTCTTTAAAAAGAGTTCAAAGTACTGAAACTGAACCAGCAACTGAGAATGAGAAACCTATCGAAACCAAAAATTTAAACGGAAGCTTGCAAAGTATGGAAAATGTGGACTTTAAAAATGAGGAGTAAGTAGAACTTTCCTGTTTCCATATACAGCCTGTTCCAGAACTCGCGTACCGAAATTTAAGAGGTGATTCTACATCCAAAAATATGAAAAAAAGTTTCTATAAAGGTTGGTCCGGAAATGAGCCCTAAGGGAGCTACGGCCCTTCGAAGATGACGTATTGAATGGGGAACAAAAAAAAGCACCAATAAAATTTTAATTCTGCAGGGTGATTCTTCATTTAAAACTGAGCAAAAGAGTATTATACACCAAAACACATAAATTTAATATTAAAGGAGTAATAGCCTTTTAAAAAGTAACGTTTTTGGTGGCACAAAATGTTACTTCCTCTTAATTGCATTTTTTTTTTGATAACGGTTGCTCCTACAGTGTTACACTATATGATATTTTATATGTATTTTTACTCTAGAAATCTATATTTTTTACAACAAATCCAAAAAACATACACATAGAAAAGTTTGGGGCAAAAGTGTTTTAAGCCTCATATATTTTGTCCGTCTGGGCACGCCTCTGGATAAATTAAAAAAATAAATTAACATAAACTTATTGCCCTTATTAATACTAGTATACATGCAAAAGCTCGCCGCTCTAGCTTAAACGGTACCCGAGTTATTAATTAAAAACCTTATTTTTATTACAATTTTAAAGGGCCCTAGATCCCTTAGGGCTCATTTCCGGACCAACCTTTATAGGAACTTTTTTTATATTTTTGGATCTAGAATCACCTCTTAAATTTTGGCATGCCAGTTATGGATCACCCTGTATACCGGGTGTCCCAACTCTATTTACCCTGTGATTTTCTCCTAAACTAAAAGAGATAATCAAGTTCTGAGAAAAGCATTTTAAATAAGACAACTTATACTATCTTTTAGCATATATTTGATACTTTCAGCTCTTGAAATGTGTGCAGGGGGACATAGAGACACATTTTTTTTAATGGAAAGGGAGGTCGTGTGATACATCATTTTAAAGCTTATAAAATTCTGCATTTAACTATTTATTTTTTTTAAACATTTTTTTTTTAGTTTTAAAATAGGGTTTCAACTCTATAAAGTCCAAGCGGGTATTTTTGTCAAAATTTCTCTAAAAAATCAAACCATTTTTTAGAAATTACTAATTTCATGACGAAAAAAACGTAAATTATACTTTTAAACTAATTTTAATTGACATAAATAAAAATTTACAAAAAAAAAAACTTAAAAAATCGCATTTTTTAGCACAAAAAATTAGAAAAAACAAAACCTTAAAAAAATTGTTTAGAAAATTAAAAAATATACATTCTAATAGAGAATTTTATTTGCTTTAAAATGATGTATCACACGACCGCTCTTTTTATTAAAAAAAACTCCCATGCCCCCCTGCCTACATTTTAAGAGCTGAAAGTATCGAATATATCCTAAAAGATAGTTTAAGTTGTCTAATTTAAGATGGTTTTCGCAGAACTTGATTATCTCTTTTTTCGCTGGGTAAATAGAGTTGGGACACCCGCTATATATAAAACTACGAGAAAGCCTTTGTCTAAGACAGATTTTTTTATTCACAAATATATATTTTCCTATTTTTGGATATTTCCGAAGTTTAACACCAAAATCAATCCGCCACAGTGCTCTTTCTAACAAAAATGTCCAGTATTTAAATAGGTATTGGATTTTTAGTATTATTTTTGCCAATGTCACAGTAACTTGTAAATGCTTGTACCTACAGCCTTTAAATTAGTAGATATGAACCGTAATAATAAAAATACACTGCCCAGTAAAATCATTTTCCCATTTTTAACCTGCGCTCGTTAAATGTATTTTTTATTATCAGATTCACTTTCAGCAACCTCAAAAACCCCAAAATTACCAATTTTCACGAAAACTACCCCCGCCCCGCAGCGGGTGGAGTTGAAAAATTTTTATTATCAGATTTACTTTCAGCAACCTCAGAAACCTCTATATACCATTTTTCACAAAAACTACCCTCCACCCCTTAGGGGATGGAACTGAAAATATTTTGTTATTAAATTCAGTTTCGTCGTCCCCAAAAACTTTAATTTCACAAAAATATTGAAAATATTTAAAAATATTTATCCCCTATACAGCAATTTAAAATTTTTGTGAAAAAATATTGTATTTACATAATTTGCCCCCCTTTCCCCAGCATTAAAATAAACTAAAGATCTAAAACTTTAGAGTATTCACAACTTATAAATGTGGCAGGGCCCATAAAAGATCTGAAACTATTTCTATTCTGCAAAAAGCAGACTTAATTTATGCGCTCAATTAAAATAAAAACAAAATTATTGTGATATACAATACTATATATACACATTTAAAAGTTTATACTTGTAGACCCAAAAAGAAAAAAGGAAATGTTTTTAAGAACATTTTTCATAAAAGAAAGAAAAAAGACAACGAATTAAATAAAAAGCCGAAAATAAGTACTGAATCTCAAACTGAGGTTGATCCCCAAAAGGAAAGTAATGAGCCTCAATTATCAAACAATAAAATCTACGAAAACAAAAAAGAAAGCTCGGTTTCCCAACCACCATTGGATGAAAGTACAGAAATAGAAGGCTTAGGAGATAAAACAGAAAGCAATATTGCTCCACCAATAGAAGCAAGAGAAGAAAGTAGCAAGCCAAAGAAAGGAGAAAGTATTCGTTTCCAACCATATGAGGATGATGAAGATATGTAAGTAATATAAAATACTGCTGTAAACTAGAGCACTAGATAGTTAGGTTTGTTAGGGTAGGTATCAACGAACTAACAACTCTTCTCTCTAGAATACGCATACCATTAATATAAAGTATCGCCAACATCTCGGTTTGTTTTTAAACAAATAATAGGTATATTCAGGCCTGAACAATAACAATTACCAGTAACTGTTATTGTTGTCTCTGTTAGAACAAAGCTGCACAGTAAGACAGACAAATGTATATGTTGGCTAAGTTTTTTTCAGTTTCTACAAATGAAATGCCTATTCTAGAGAGAAGAGTTATTAGTTCGTTAGTAGGTATGTAGGTAAGTAGTGTGCAAACCACCTACTAACCCTAACAAACCTACTTATCTAGTTCTTTACTGCCAACAAAAGAATACTTTTATCAGAAGACCTTTTTTTAATTAAAATACATTTTTTTTTGATTTTGACAAAAACATTCTTTGTGTAAGGAAACTATGTTTCTTTAACGAATTTAGTTCAAAGAATTTTTGAGTTATTTGGTCACAAACTGGCTTAAGAAAAAAACAAAATAAAATACATCTTGAGGTGAAATAAATGAAAATTCAATAAATTATGATTTCAAAGTGGCAATATGCAACTTTGCAAATAATAATAATAATAATAATCATTTTTAGTTATAATTCCTTGATAAGGTCATCTCTTAGATGCCTATTCTTGGAACTGCAAATGACTCGATACTTCCTCAGTATGTCTCTAAGAGAACATACGGCAAATACCGCCCCAATGGACACAACTCTCAGAAACGCCGATATAACGGTTTATACTGATGGTTCTAAAACAATTTAAGGTTCTGGGGCAGGAATATTCTCCGCAGACATAAAACTAGGAAGCAGCATCCCCCTAGGGAAATACTCATCAGTTTTTCAAGCTGAGATTATGGGTATAACTAACGCTGCTAAAAGTATTACTGAAAAGGAGATCAGTAATAAAACCATTACTATCTTAACTGATAGCAAAGCTGCAATACTAGCAACGATGGATCCAAGATAACATCAAAACTAGTACTTGAATATCACCTATCATTACAGGATGTGGAAGCAGAAAACACTCTTACACCGTCATGGGTAAAAGGACATAGCGGAAATGCGGGAAATGAGGAGGCTGACAGATTGGCACGGATGGGATCGGCAACGGCACCAGTTGGTCCGGAACCTATAATCTCACTGTCCTATAATCATGTCACCTCACTTATAAACCAAGATACCCGCATAAAACATATTTACAGCTAGACCACTCTTGCCAATTGCAGACATGCTAGAGCAGCCCTTCCCATTCCTTGTGAAAGGAAGGCGCGCTTCTGCCTGCAACTTAAGAGAACCAATAAGGTTACTTGTAGCCATTATATCGGGCCACTGCAAACTAAATAAACACCATGCAATGAGACTTGTCGATAGTCCACTTTGCAGAGGATGTAACCTAGAAGACTAAACAGTGGAACACGTGCTCTGTCACTGTCCATCGTTAGCTTCAAAACGAGGGTCCATGCTAGAAGAGTACTGGCTCGACATGGCCGGTATAAGCAACATCACCCCTAATTCCTTACTGAGGTACATTCAAAGGATTGGATGGTTAGGTGATTAGATGTTGCTACCAAATGAAGGTAGCACAAGGGGCCCAACAAGGCGGCCTAAGTGCATGTGCTGTGCATGAATATGTCAGCCCCCTTCTACCCAATTGTCCAGTATCCATAAGTTATAATTATTCCGTGAAACACAAAGTAAGATGGGTGAGCCAATTATTGCCATGTTCCCAATATTGCCACCCCTCGTTATTTCGTCCTCCGTGTCGTAGATGGCATTGCCAGTATATCTGTTATATCGAAAATATGCCTGGAAATATGATGTATCTGTACCAGTTGGTAATGGCGTACACAAAAATGCAGTTCGTGTTTCGTGCCCTTTCACTATAATAACTTGTAAAATTTTGACTGTCGCAAGCTGGGTAGCATCGATTATTGCAGGTAGGCACAGACATGCACTTTTTTGGCCCATATTGTGTTTCACTCAATAAAGAAGTGAAAAGGTAAATCTTTGTGATTGTTGTCTAAGTAGCTGGTATTAAAACGGGAATTATAATTAAATTGTGTAAATTTTTAATACAAATTTTTAGACCTTGCCGCAATCCTTGTGCAAGTGGACCACGTACTCAATGCACAACAATGAAAAAACCTCCATGTATTAAAAATATTTCAAATATAAGAAAAATGAGTAATTCCACACAGTCAGAGATTCAGTCAGTAAAAAAGCAGAATGTAGAAAATCTGGATGCCCAAACATCGACCGAAAGCTTAGAAGAACCAATAAATTACTCAAAAACTCAATTTCAAAGTAGAAGCAGTACACGCCAGAAAAAGTTAGGCAATGCATCTGAAAATAAATATGAATCATTTCACGACAAAAGTGAATTTGACGACAAAAGTGAACAAATGTTTCCTTCTCAACCAGCTAGTAATCAAAGGGTAGCAATACAACCCCTAAGAAGTAAACAAAGAAGCATCGATAGTGAAATTATATCGTCACGCGGAAGTAAAGCAGAATTCTCTCAATCACAAACATTAAGCCGGGATAAAAACTTAAGGTGAGTTTACATAAACAATATATTTTAATTAAAAAAAAAAGTATCTGACTTCAAACTAACAAGCCATTTGTAACAAAAAAAACTAAGTTCTCAATTTTTCGAAAAATACAGAAATACCACCTATCATGAACATGAGTCGGATCGAAGTAGCCATTACCGAGGGCATGCAAAAATTAGAATTAAAAAAAAAACTCCTTTTTTAAGTAAAGACACTTTAAACTATTTTTCATCAAGAGAAATGTCATGTCGACGCTGTTAATTGGTTTGGTCCATGACTCATGGAGAAGAACTTAATTTAGTTTTTGAAATTTTTTCTCTTTTTAAAAAACAAATAGTTAATACAAAAATATTGTTTTTTTATTAATTATTCATTTTTTGAAAAGGGAAACAATTTTCAAAAAAAAAAATTAAAGTCTTCCTCTATGAGTCATGGACCATGACCAAGTGATTGAGTATCAACAGCATCGACATGATATTCCGCTTGGTGAACAATAGTTTAAAGTGTCTATTAAGAAAAAAGAGTTTTTTAAAATTGTAATTTTTGCGTGCCCCCGGTAATAGCTACTTCGATCCGACCCGTGATCATGAAGATGTATAAAACAACAAGTCGTGAAGATATGTAATGCTACGCATTCCATTATTCATAGTGGACACTATATATTTTTACAAATCCTTAAAGGCAAGTTAAAATTATTTAAAGCGCAAAATAAATACAAATATACAATACAAAAGAATACTTCCTTCCCCACATATTTATTAATTTCGATATTTTTACAAAAATTTAAAAAACTCTGTATCTAAATATTAATTTTTTAGAGGCTGAGTTTGTAGAATTTCATAGAGTGAAAAATAGATTTTGCTGTAAGTTATATGATCGATAGTACCATCCTCTGGGACAATAAGTCGGGATATAAAAGTTTTTAAATCCTGCTAGTTTCAGAGCAAGAGCTGAGGTTGCTGCATGCTGTTTTTGGCCATCGATACAAACCTTCCCCACTTTTTCGGTTTTTTAACAGATTTTAACAGCCAAGATTTTGATTAAATCTTTAGACAATACTCTTTTGAAAAATGTCAAAATATTTAATGTTATTTGTGGAGCAAACATGTGAAAACCGATAAATTAATGTTATCCAATTTTGAGATATTAGCAAAAAACTTGTACAGTGTAACCCCAAAAAAATTTAAAAAGTCCTAAAACTGGCAAAAACTGTTCATGGGTCATATAATTATCGGCTTTTGCTGATGATGCACTATAACAAGAAACGGCTACAACATTAGTAAGAATCAATACTTAGGTCAAAATATTTAAAAAGTGGAATTATAGGTTTTTGCATTTGCTCCACATTTGTTGTTCAGTTCTTAGAAAAAGCCTCTAAACATAATTTAAATATAAATAACATAAATTTAAAAATAATGTAAATAAAAGTTAATGTAAACCCATCTTTTAGCGGTGTACCTCAATTTCCAGCAAATAATCGAGAAAAATTAGGTGGTTCTCGACAATTTCACGAAAAGAGTAAAGATAGGATTGGAACAAAACCTCAAAGTTCAAGTGATGAAATCTTATCATACATGACCTGTACAGAACGATGTAATGATTCGAAAATCAGAAAAGAAAGAAAAAGGGAAAGAATTGAATACCAACCATTGGGTGAAATAAGGGAAGAAAGCATTGATCGCTTTACAGATGGGTGAGAGTTATTATTATTAAAAATATTATGATAAAAATGTTTATTTTACTTTAATTATTATTGCAATTTCCTAGTAATAAAAGTATTACTACTAAGCTGGCCAATTATCTGATCTGAGAAAAGACCAGTAAAACAGATTGGAATTGGAAAAGTATTACTACTTTTATTTGCAATACTAATTAACTGGAAGGTTATTAACTCACTGAGTTAAGTGAAATATTACAAAATAATAGACCCACGAGGACCGCTAAGACTAAGGGTAGAAGTTTTAATAATATTATCAAAGGAACAATATTATCAAAAGAGCGTTTAATAAAAATTATAGGTGAAACAAAAATTACGCTTTCGTATTTTTTAGGGTTTAAGTTCTCTCTTTACTAACTTTGTTTAATGATTTCCAAAATGTAATCTGGAATCTATCTATCTGTCTTCAAGCACAGGTCATCTTTTTGTATTTGTAATACCTTCTTGAAGTATATAAAAGCGAGATATAATGTAATAATATTAAATCTTTACGCTTTGCCATAATCTCTGTAAGACTATATTTATGAATTATAACAAAAAGTTCTTAAATTAATTATTTTCTAACCGGATAAACATTTCTTAGTTTAAAGAAAAGTAGAGGATACAAGAAATTGTAACCTAGAGATCCTTTAAATGTTGAAAAAGTAGGAAAATAAAAAGGTAACTTTTTCTACTTTTAGCCCTTGTCGAGCTCCTTGCTCAACTTCACCATTTAGTAAATGTGCAACAATGGGAATATCTCCAAGTCTTAGAGTATTTCGAAGCATAAGGAAAAGTCTAACGATGTCACCTAGAAAAACAAATAAATCGAACGTTGATACACAATCATTAAATGAGCAACAAAAAGAAAGCATTGAGGAAAAACCATCAGTCGAAAAAATACAAGAATCAAAACAAAGAATTGATGTCCGAAGTAAAAATGAAAGCGGAAAGCTGAACCCCATATACCAAAGTAGATACTCAAGCGGTAGATCAAGAAATATAATAATTGAGAAAAAAAAATTAAGTAATGCATCTCAAACAAGTAACAGAGCAAAATTAAGTAATGCTTCTCAAACTTTAACCAAAGAAAAATTAAGTAATGCTTCCCAAACTTTAACCAATGACAGAGAGAAACAAAACAACAACTCTCAATCGTTTAACGAAAATAATTTTGAACCTTCAGATGACCAAACAACCGTGAGTAAATAACTAGTTTTAAAACATTTGACTTCCATGGTAGCTCAGTTGGTAGAGTATTCACTTGATTGATTAATTAAATGATTGATGAAGAAAAACAAGATAGGGGTTCGTACCTCAAACACTGTGACCCCATATTGTGTTATCCTTGATCTCTTGCTAGTCAAACAGCTTCGTTTCTTTTATTAGATTTACTAGGCTGTTTACTAGATTTGTGTTGGAAAACATAACTCCTGGGTTACTGTTTCCAGGTTACCGGCGTCTTTTGCAATTTAGAGCCATACAGTCAAGAAGAAAATGAAAGGCTGTTTCTATCTCCTCATTACATAGCCTGCATATTGGCTCATTTGTATACATACACAGTGTGTATGGATGGTATGCATGTGTTTTCTCAGGTAGCAGTGACGTCACCTTTCTGAAGTGGTCCCTACTAAGATGTTGTAGATTCTTAGTTAATGGACCAGCAGTTATTCCCACCAAGTATTAACTTGCTTTGCCTTTCCCGTGTCTAGACCCACTGGATTTTGCTGGAATTTTATCCAGATGGTTATCCAGCATTTTACAGTGGTTTTTGTTGTTAATATCCGGCTCTGATCCTTCTTTTGCGAGTTGATCTTCTCTCTTATTGCCATCATTCACTTGGTGTTCGGAAGATCTTAGGTTCAAATCCTGAACGTTATTTAATGCTATTATCTCAAATATTATTTCCAGTAACTTTTTACCAAATTATAATTAATATACGGACAAATAAACTTAAATAAGATTAGCCTATATTTGACGTTTAACTTTTAAATACTAGAGTTGAATCAAAATACTACAGTTAAGAGTTAATTCATTTTATCGTTTTTGTAAAATACTTATGACGTCACATTAACTTAAATGACTATCTGTTTTGTCAAGCAGGCTTTTCTTTTAAGTTAATATGTCTCCCTCTTTTTAATAAAATATCCACACTTTCCTCGAAGATGCCTTCGCCTGGAAGATATCCATCACAAACTATACAGTTTGGGGTTTTAAAAAGTTTAGTTTAGTTTAGTTCAGTGCGGGGTTCACAGCCCTCAATACCTGGTCCCTAGGGACCTTTGTGTTAACGCACAGATCTCCTCATATCATCACTGTTTCTTTTATAAAGTCCAGGTACGGTTTCAGAGGAGTGTTCATGATCTCGTTTGGTTCCAGCGAGTCGTTCCCAAAGTACCTACCTCCATCCTAGGCCGATTAGAGATAGACATTCACATATGAGGTGGTAGGGCTCCTCGTCCCCTTCCCCACATCTCCTGCACACGGGGCTCGTAGTCTGTCCCATTTGGTGTCGGTGCTTGTTCAGTAAGCAGTGCCCAGTTATAATACACGTTATTGCTTTCAGTTGACTCCTGAACATGCCTAGAAGTAAGTTGGTTCTTTTCTTGGTTGGTCCCCCTAGAAAGAGTTTAGAGTGCCTCATTTTAGGTGCATCTATCCAATATAATCTTATTTAAGTTTATTTGTTCCTGACCTCGTGTCTGGCAGTATGTGGCAATATGATACCCCACAGCACGGTTCTGGTCCTGTGAGTACGGCTTCACTCCCCTTTCTGCCTTCTCATTACCATCTATACCTTGATGTCCTGGTACCCATATCAAATTTACTTTGTTATGTTCAGCCAGTCTACATAGCTCGCTGTGGCATTCATATACCAGTTCTGAGATAAAGGCATATGATGGGGTTTTAAAAAAAGCATTATTATTATTATTACCATTATTATTAATGGCAGGTATCTACACGTAGAACATCTTCCATGAATCTAGGAATATAATTATCATAATAATTATAAGAGAGCCAGCAGCCCGAAACTGTCAGTCTACCAATATCACTCTGTACGATGATTAGAAAATATATTGATGGAATAATAAAATAATTATCAAGTTTAAAGTTAATTGTTTATTAAAATAATTACTGTTAAATTTTATGAACATGATATGTTTCATACTAATACACTCGATACTCGAATTTGTTTACAAGTCATCAAAATTATAACTTTCTAAAAGTATTAATTTTCTTTTTTTGTTCAGAGGTTCCATGCTGTCGTAAATATATTTATTGCATTTTATTTATAAATTCTACCTTAACATTTTGATTTTCTTCCTTGTTTAGGGTGAAATCCAACCTTCAACCACAGAACAACAAAGAAGTTTTGACTCAAATACATCGGAAGACAAAAAAGGTGAAAGCGCTGAATTCCAACCCTCAGAAAGTGCGAATTCTGTTCAACCAACGAAAGAAAAAAGAAAACGTGGTGACTCCAAATCAGTTAATCAAATGAGCTTTTTTGTTGAAACTGAATCAACGATTGAAGAAAAGAAAGGGGGCACTGATCCTTTAAATTATAAAAAAAGAGATGGGTGAGAATTATTTCTTAAAAATATCCGTTTGTAAAGTTTTGTATTTTAATGTTGGTCATAATAACAAACATAAAAATCCCTAAAAACCCGTAATAACCCAAAATACCTATATTAACCCATATGGTCATAGTGACATATAACAAAAAAAATTACTCATACTAACGCATAAAAAGTATAATAACGTACAATAATCCATTATACCATACCTTTATGACCCATAATAACCTACAAAATTTCATGACAATCGAAAATATTCCATTAAAAAAAATTATGTTGTTAAGAGCATTCGGGTTTGAATTTTTACACTTTTTACTCCATTGCTAACTTCATGGCAACTATCACTGAACAATATTTGATGACAATTAATATAAAGTTAGCAGTGAAGTAAGAAGATTGTTAACCCGAACACCTCTTAACCTACCCTTCAGTGACATTGACATCTGGTCATTATCACGTTTTTCTCGCAAACAATCAAAAGGTTAATATTTATTTAACACAGATAATATGATACCTAAGTATTAATTATTGTCAACAGTAATGCGAAGTTGCACAAACAAAGGGCGATTAATTTAATAAAAAATAAAAAAAAAAAATATTTTTACAATTTCTTATGCATTTGGGTAAATCCATGGTAACTGTCGTTACAGCCGCAGAAAAAATGACACGTTTAAAAAATTTATTACATTATTATTAAAGATTGTTTCTTAAAAATTAATAATTTAATAAAACATTTAAAAGCAAGTGTACTTTTTTCTGCGGCTTTAACGACAGTTACTATGGATTTACCTATATATGCAGCAACCCTTTATTTTTACTTAAGCCTTAAGGCTAAATTTGATTCCAACCATTTTGTTTAGTTGGACTACAAACAAAATAATTACAACAACTAATGTTTTGGTATATTACAGTGGTTTGTGATATTTGACATTTTCGTTCAAATTTATTTGAGGCAAAAACTTTTAACATTTCTGACATGCTTTATCATAAATTCTAGCGCCACCAATGGCGGATTAAGTAAATAAATAAAAAATGTAAAAATTATGGATTGGAAAATTTATATTTTAGTTTCAATAAACTTAATTCCAAAATTGTATTATGCATGTAGGGATTAACACAAAAGCAAACAACATAAACTGAAATACAAAAAATTTATGTATTGTGTAATTTTGACAGATACGTAACCCCACCCATTGCAATGCATTGGACAGCTCGAGGATTACTTAGGCTGGCAAAATAAATATTTACATTATTTTGATCTTTGACTTTCACACATTTAACTTTATGGGTTTCTACTTTTTATAAATTGCACAAAAAAATAATTATTTTATCAAGTAATTAATATCCCGTTTACTGCGGCCATTTTAAATAAGAAAATCAACTCTTTACCAACGGTTACCCTACGTTACTCACTCAATGGAGCTCTCTACAACTAGAATTATGAAACAAAAGACGTCTACCCTATCTCTATCTCATTTGTGCTACACTTTCCATCCAACCAAATAAATACTGTATTTGTTTTTCATACAACAAATACAGTATTTATTTGGTTGGCCGGAAAGTGTAGCACTGAGCGGCAGGAACGAACATAGCTAATGTGAATCTGTAAAATAAGATAATTCTACTAAAATTTAGATGGCGCCAGTAATTTCTTTAATAAAAATAATATAGTTACACTTTTCGCCCGGCCAAGTAAATATTGTATTTGTTCAACAAAGAACAAATACAGAATTTGTTTGGTAGGGTGGAAGTGGGAGTGTATGTATGCCTTCTATTCTTTTTGGGTAGGACTTTTGTCCCTGTTTAATCTAACGGGATAAATCGCCATTCACTATAATAGTGAATACGGCAATAATATAACTATTATTTGTTTTTAGGTTACAAACTGCATCAGAAGCTTCTCTCCTGTAAGGTTACCAAATTCAAATCATTCAAACCTTTTTTATTAAATTATATTTTGCAGGACTTTGGATGAATCTTATGCAGTTGTGGACCGTAGTCCAGCTATTTGTAGATGTCACAGAAAAACAAGAAAAAGTCCTCCGGTCGCTATTCATACAAAGGTAAATTAAAATGGTATTTAGGTAATTTCACACTTCATTATTATTATATCATTCAACCAATCCTGTCACAAATTCAAGTTTTTCAGCCTAATTGCCCAATAATAAATCTAAAAAAATCCCTGGTACTCGAGAAAATTATTGGTACTAAAGGTCGATTCAGGCATAATTATCACTAACTACACTAAACTGAATTAATAAATTAAGAAATTAAAAAAATTAAGAAACATAACCTCAAATTTTATAATAAATTTTCCGTGGTATGCAACAATAAGGTAACTGCTAAATAGATAATAGGCATGTGTAAATGCGACTGAATAAGTAAAAAAAAACAATTATCTATTGCGTAGGACGATTATTACTATATTTGCATTTGTTTTGTCTAAAAATCGTGTTTTAAAACCTGCTTATCTCCAAAAGTAAGTAAGTAAGTAAGTAAGTAAGTAAGTAATTTATTTGTAGAAAAATACAATAGAAAAGTACATTTATAAATAGCATTATTTTGGAACACGCTAAGCATAGCTTGTGTTGTGTTCCAATGTTTTAAATAATATATTATAAGTAATATGTTTAAGATTTTTTTTATAATTATAATTTGAATTTTTTTTGATATATACTTATTTTTTTTATAATTTATTAAATTATTAATATAATTTTTTGTAGTGTTATTAAAATTAGTGTAACAGTATTTATTTAAGATAATCGGTGAAGAACATGAATGAAATAAAATAATTTTTAAGGATAAAATTTCTTTGAGTTATTAGTAATAAAATTATGAATGTTTTTTTTAAATATATGGTTTTTGTTAAGAGGTAAATTACGTAAATTAGGAGGTAGATTATTACAAAACTTAGGTCCAAGAAAATTTAAAAATCTTTGGGAAATGGATTTATTTATTTTTTGGGTTGCAAGGTTTGCAAGATTTGCTCTGGTATTGTAATCGTGCGAAATTAATTCAAAATTTTCTTTTTCTGTATGAACAAAAATAACGACTGCTTTTGCATACAAAAGGCAAATGTTTAGTAACTGAGTTTCATCATACAGTTTTTCAGTAGGGTATCTTTTAATTTTCCTATATGCAATTTTTATTATGTAATTTTGAGTTATTTGTAATAAATTTAGGGCACTATCATATAATCCCCCCCAGACAATAATGCCGTACTGCAATATAGACTCGACCAAGGCTTTGTACATCATTTTTAAAACCTTAAAGTTTAAGTAGTTTCTAAGTACCTTTTATTTTTTATGTAACTACTGTGTTTTTCCTTAAGACTGAAAATGTAGGAATTTTTAAAATACTGATGTGTCGCCATCTTCATTTTTATTTTGATCCTTGGATAACGATTGTTTATAAAATGTTGCACTAAAGTTTGTGCATTTCAGAAATTCTTTTTCTATGGTGTATTTTAAGATTCTATTATTTATTTATGCTATATTTTTTCTTTTATCTTAATTGTTGCATACCACGGAAAATGTATTATAGAATTTAAGGTTATGTTTCTTAATTATGTTAATTTTTTAATTTCTTAATTCAGTTTAGTATGGTTGGTGATAATTATGCCTGAATCGACCTTAAGGGGTTTCGATTTTTCCAATTTTTTCTATAAGTAACTAAGGTAGTAGACTATTTAAACAAAAAAAGGTCTGTTAAAAGTACTGTCAAATTATTATGAACTGGTAATTTGCGAGTTATTATAGCAATTTTTTAAACCTAGGCAATATGTAATGTTTCTGATAAAATTTCTAAAAAACTTTAAATTCTTAACAATATGGTCTGTTTCATCAAGCAAAAGAGTAAATTAAAAATCGCACAGTAAATATTCGAATAATGGATGTGCGAAGATACTGCTTAGTTTATTTTAAAAGACGTAACTACATTCTATGCACAAACATATACTATTCAAACCTGGTGTAAAAATATTTACTGTGCGATTTTTAATTTACTCTCTTGCTTGATAAAACAGACCATAGAAGTCCATATGTAAGCAATTTACATAATTTTCTCAAGAAACACACATACGTTAATTAATTATACTTTTAAGTAGATTTGGTAAAAACTCAAGAAAGTTTTTCAATTTAAGTTAATTTAATAACTTTGTTTAATTGAGTTATGAACTTTTCTTAAAAATATAATGCAACTTCATGTTTTTTTTTTCGTTCAAGTTTGTCTTGTATTCACAATAGCTATTTTTCTAACAAGTGTGGAAAGAGACTCTTTTTCACACTAGATTGCAGCAATCGAGTGCGGAAAAGCCTCTTTACGCATGCGTTAGGAACAATATTTTTTCCACAAGCGAGTTAAAAATAAAATATGCTTTTATTGGTGCGTGTTTTGTTCCCCATTAATATTTCCATCTTCAAAGAGCCGTAGTTCCCTTACGGCTCATTTCCGGACCAACCTTTTTAGGAACTTTTTTTGATATTTTTTTATGTTGAATCACCTCTTAAATTTTGGCATTCCATTCACTGATCACTCTGTATATCTTCAAAGATTTTTTCATTACAGATGTTTTATCCCGTTTATGAACCAGAAGCATGCAATTATACCTGTAACTGCGGAGTGGTTCCTACATTAGGACCTGTACCATCCGAGTTTCAACGCAGTTTTGAAAATTTAAAAATTAAAAAACGGGATCGACCAAAGTTTTATTCAACGTAAGTTTATTTTATTACTTTTTTATGCAGGGGCGTAGTGAAGGAACATTCTCCGCACAGTGGTGAAATTTTTGAAAAACGTAGCCAAAATTCAATTTATGTAGCTCTATATGGGTATTTTTTAGGTAGCTGAATAAGAAAATAATATATATTTTTTTTAATAAAATGACGGATCCAATATGGCAGACATAAATGTCAAAAGTTTTTTTTTAATTATGAATAGGTATGTAATTTTTGAGGTCGCTGATTATTAAAATGATTTTTTTTAAGAAAAATCCAATATGTCAAAAGTTTGAAAAACTTTGTTTAAAATTATGAATATGGGATTTTTGAGGTCGCTGATTACAAAAATATTATTAACTTTTTTAAGAAAATGGCGGATCCAATATGGCGGACATAAATGTCAAAAGTTGGAAAATTTTGTTTAAAATTATGAATATGAGATTTTTAAGGTCGCTTGCAAGACCAATATTGAAATAAATAAAATAATAATAACATATTAAATTACAGTGGGTTAGGCTAAATGTGACACCCAGGTTAATTATGACACGTCCTGTTATAATTCTTCTAAACAAGTTTAAATCAAATCGAAATTTTACGCCAAATATTTAATACTGTCAAAAACCTAATGCCAGGGTTGGATTGGATATAAACTAGTTTAGAAGAATTATAACAGGACATGTCACAATTACCCTGGGTGTCACATTTAGCCTAACCCACTGTAAAACTAGTGGTCGAAAATGTATTAAACGATGCCAGTTTATAGTATTTAATCATATCTTTCGTGATTAAATCATTTTTGATCTAATTTAAAGTTATGAATGGGATTTGGTCACTTTTTAACAGGGTAAGAACTTTTGCGCCAGAAGCTAGCTTAATGTTCAGGCTTTCTAACAGTGTCTACACCTTAAGTGAATCACGATTAGTGTTGCCGCCTAAAGCGATAGTTATCGCCAATAAATACCTCTCGTATCGCAACTACGATGCGATAGTTCAAAAATTATCGTCTCGCACAAACGATAACGAGAGGCCTCTCGTTATCGCCTACCTCTCGCCTACCTCTCGCGATAACGATACTTATCGTTCCAGCGTAAAAGTTGAATATTTCAGCCATCTAATATTAGTTAAAGGAATTTGACACAAACGTCATTATTTAATTTTTGAATTTAATAATGAAAATATATTCTTTAATAGGCATTATGCATCATACATTAGCACATTATAAAAGGCTTTTATCTTTTAAAATCGTATCCAAGGCAGGAACCTCTTCAACATTGTCCTATTTTTATGCAGATACAAAAACATGAACTCCGGCAGATGCACTAAATACCTAACTAGGACTATAGTAAGTACGGTAGTATTTGACTAATACGAGGGGTAATTTTAAAGAAGGCAAAAATTTCAGATCTGATGTTTATAGGATTTGAGTGCTAAACATCAATTTTAACAGTGTTTATATATTTTGCTTTCCTATATTTACTTTCTCATAAAGAAAAAGGAAAAAATAATATAAAATTACATCTGCATCCCAAATTTTAAATCTCTAGCTCAAAGCTTTCTTAAGTCTTAAAACAGACCGACAAACATATTTATTTGATTATTTTGATTTTTCTCGAAAACATAAGATGATTTAGGCAAACAAAATGTGTAATTTGTTTTCTATGACAATACTTTCTTTATGAGAAAGTAAACATGGGAAAGCAAAATATATAAACAATGTTAAAATTGATGTTTAGCACTCAAATCCTACAAACACCAGATCTGGAATTTTTGCCTTCTTTTAAATTACCCCTCGTATTAGTCAAATACTACCGTACTTACTATAGTCCTAGTTAGGTACTTAGTGCATCTACCAGGAGTTTATATTTTTGTATCTGCTATAAAAATATGACAATGTTAAAGCGGTTCCTGCCTGCGATATGATTTTAAAAGATAAAAGCCTTGTATAACGTGCTAATGTATGATGCATAATGCCTAGTAAAGAATATATTTGCATTTTAAAAAACATTAAATTCAAAAATTAAATAATGACGTTTGTGTCAAATATTTTTATCTAATCTTAGGTGGCTTCAACATTCGACTGTCTCTGACTGTACGATAGTTATCGCTCTCGCTTCGGCCTCGTTACGGGCGAGAGTCCTCTCGTTATCGTTACAACGATACGATATTTTTTCACCTCTCGCTATCGTTCTGTCAAACGATAACGAGACGATAGCGAGACGATAGGCCTTAGGCGGCAACACTAATCACGATGAATCAGCAACCAAATCTCTGTTCGTAAATTAAAAAAATTTAAAAAAATCGTATTTGCAAATCCAAACTGAATTTAAATTGCCCTATATTAAAAACTGTTATACATTGTTATACATTGTATTATATTAATCTTTTTTTCACGAAAACATAGCTTAATATATTATATATAGATATTATCTAGAATGAACATGAAGTATAACATTTAGTAATTATTTTCAGGAAGAGGTTAAATTGTCAGCTTAAAAGTAAGGTATTATGCCTTTAGGGAGACTAGGAATATGATTTTTACATGCACAGAAGTGTTATATAAACGATCTACCATTCGTTTTTTCGTTTACCATAATTTTGTTTTCCCCTATTTTGGCCATCAATCTAGGAAATTCCACCACCGTGCTGCGGGGTGGACTCTAACGAAATTTCAGAACTAATTAAACTAAATTTTTTAACTATCTCAACTCTGAAAAAAGATTTAACCCTAGCGGCCATTTTTATGACTAAGGTCCTCCAATCTGAAATGTCCAACCACAATTTAGATCTCCCAACTTTTCAAAGAGGATGGGGAAAGCCCCCCCCCCATGTAAAATGCTGATTTTCGAGACAAAAAAATATGTGTGTAGGTCATTAATTAATGTCTATCTGTACGAAAAAACTTGTGATCACGATAACTCGAGAACCCTTTGAGCTTTTGGTAATTACCGGGGTAGGGTTTTATTGTAAAAAGAAGTAAAAAAAAAATAAAAATAATGCAAATATGGGTTAACTTTATTAAATACCAATGAACTAAGAACTCTTCTTTCTAGAATAGGCATACCGTTAAAATAAAGTATCGCCAACATCTCGGTTTATTAGTGAATAAATAGTAGGTATATTCAGGCCTGAACAATAACAATTACCAGTAACTGGTATTGTTGTCTCTGTTAGAACAAAGATGTGCGAGTAAGATAGACGAATGTTTATGTTGCCTACGTTTTTGTCAGTTTTTGCGAATGAAATGCCCATGCTAGAGAGAAGAACTCTGTTATTAGTTCGTTGTTAAATACTAAAAATAATTTTTATTTTCAGAGATGATGACTGAATCTTTCAAAGAACATAAATATTTAAAAAATAACAGTTTTGTTGTAAAATGATTTTAAAATTGTAGAAACACAATTTCAGCATACATTTTATTTTTAAAATAGATATCTAGTCTAGTTTATACTATAATAAAGTAAAGGTGAAAAAATATCAAACGTGTATTTTATTTTAACATACGCAATGTAAATAAACATTAAATGGTAACTAAAAGTTTATAAATTTATGCTGTTCACAGTGTGATTTTGGCAAGATTTAGTGTGATCTTTATACCTAGTGCATCCAGTTTTTTTTTTATAAATTAATTTAACGCAAAAAAATTAAAACCGGTAAGTAAAGTCGTATTTAAATTAGATTGATCAAAATTTAAATTATCAAAAAAGCGGCATTGGCATACTGTTTATTTGAATAACACTCTTAAAAATTAAATTGATATTTTTAATATTAATGCGCAACGAAAAGGTTAAACTATATTAAAAATGAAGAAAAATAATATTTATATACCAAGGTAGAGAAGACAAGTTCGATATGCCACTAATATTTTCTTTCACAAGTTTTATAGCCGAGCGTATTTAAGAGTGCGGGGCTATAATAGTCTTCTCTACTGTGGTTTGTATATTATTTTTTTCACTACTAGCGCATTTATTCTTATTATTTAATATTTTTATATCAATAATAAACTAAAATGTTTGCTGGATCTTAAATAACCGCGCAAAAACAAGTAGCCTTTGAAATCGCCATTTCTGAAAACAATTAATGTGATTTATTCACTGAAACTTGACAGTTTTAGTGGGTGACATATTGATATTTTTAAAATGTATGAAAACATTGGTAAGTTGTTTATTTACTGAATATTATGTTATATTCTATTATAATTAATTAATTTATAATATTTGCCATACTCATTTTTTATCCAACGGCAAAATATTGTTGCATTTTATCCATTAAAAATTATAATCAATGACATGTCTTTGCAGTTCAAGGAAAATCAAGTGGCAGATATTAATTGTTTATAAAATTTTTTAGGAGAGAAAAAAATATTATTGCTATAGGTCGAGAAAATTGATTTCACAGTCTGAAAACATGATAAATAACACAGGCCCACAAAAAAAAATTCTGAGTCTTGGATTCCAATATGATATTCCTATATATGTTTTCCCGCTGAAACTGAATCCGCAACCCGTTTAACCCCAACACGTCAGTATTTTGACATAACCTCAAAAAACACCCGAAAAACTACTGAAACCTCTAAAATCATCTATGCCATACTACTGTCACCCCGCTGTCCCCAAATTGCTAATTCTAAAACCCCAGAAACCCATAATCCCCTAACCTCATAATACCATAGCCGCATAACCTCCAAACCCCCTAACCTCATTAAGTATAAAAATCTAGTTTGGGAAAACAGAAAAAATTCTTCAGTTTTTTTTTGTGGAACATAGTCATAGATAAGTAACTCATAACCCCAAAATCCCCCAACACCATAACCTCAAAATCCCTTGACTTCGTAACCCCATATACTATATCCCCTTAATCCCGTTATCCTATTCTGTGGAGAAGTCCGGTTATAAAAATAATGAAGTAGACCTAGACAAAACTCTTATGAATTTGAGAACCGGATTTCTCCACAGAATAGGATGATGGGATTAAGAGGTAATAATATATGGGGTTACGGAGTGAAGGGGTTAGGAGGTGTGATGGGATTTTAGGGTTATACAGTTACTTATTCATAACTATATTCTACAAGAAAATTTCACGTAATTGTTCTGTTTTTCCCGAACCAGATTTTTCTACTTAATGATGTTACGGGGTTTTGAGGTTATGGAGTAATGGTATTCCGAGGCGAGGGGATTATGGGGTTACGAAATTACGAATTTGGAGGAAGGGGGTGAAAGTGGTATGGAGTAGATGATTTTAGCGGTTTCAGTGGTTTTTCGGGTGTTTTTTGAGGTTATGTCCAAATCCTGACGTGTAGGGGTTAAACGGGTTACGGATTCGGTTTCAGCGGGAAAAGATACATAGGAATATCATATTGGAATCCAAGACTCACAAAAAAAAAAATTTGGGCTTGTGTAATGGTACGTTCTAAAGCTAGTAGTGAAAAATCGATTTTTAATTGCTTTTAATCGTTTTAGGAAATAAACGGAGAGTCGATGACAAAAAAAAATAAAAAAATTAAAAATTAAAATTAAAAAAATTAAAAAAAAATTAAATTAAAAAGTCCAAACCGAGGTGACTTCGGAAGGTGTATGTGATTTCGGACACTTTTTCGTAAAGACTTTCGAGTCAAAGCACGTGTGCAAAACTGTCCACTATAGGTTTGTTTTGGTTCTCGAAAATCGCAGTTCTGAACTGATTCAAAATCGTCGCAATGCTCAGTCACAACTGCGCCGATTCCGAATCAGTTCAGAACTGCGATTTTTGAGAACGAATAACCTTATGTAAACTCGAATAAAAAAAATATCGACTTGACCTTGAAAATGTATGGAAGGACACGACTACGCATTGTCCAAAGTCACCTACACTGTCCGAAGTCACCTCGGTAGACGGTATTTGCTAAAATATAAACTAATAAGCAAAGTTCAACTTTTGATAGCTTTAGTTGTATGTGAATTACTATAATATCGTCGGCTTATAAGTAAAGAGCACTAAGTCAAAAAAACATAGTTTTGAGATATTGACAAATTTAACTTTCATTTTTGTTTTTTATTTTTTGTAATAACTGTTTTTGGAAAAAACTACCGCAAATCGCAATGACATATTCGGACATAATAATGTCCCATTTGCAGTTAAATAATAAAAACAATTATTGAAGTAGTTTAATTCAACTAAATTTGAAAAAAGACATCGACTTTTTAGAAAATTATCATATCAAGAATCAAGAAAAGCTTACCACACACGAAACATCAAGGCACACTTGATTAAGAAAGTGGTTTTATAAAAAAAAAAACTTTACCTACTAGTCCAGTCAAATAATAAATCTAAATTGAAATAAATGTACACAGGCTGATATTTTAAAGGATAGCAGTGGATGGTAATAGGGCACTCAGGACTGTGACTCAGTACTCACAGTACTGTGAGTTTTTCACCGGGTGGTTTGCGTAAGGGGTGTCCGCTATCTTGAATTTTAGGGGTGAGTTGCGTAATATGAATCTTACGATAAAAATGCATATAACCAACCAATTTTGTTAAGGAGGAAATTTCCAAAAAAAATTGTTTGGATGATTTTTTTTAAATATATTAATAACAATCGAGTGAATTTAAAAATAGCCATATTGGAGGTGGAATTGTTTTTTTTCCATTTTTTGGTCAAATTATTCGACGGACGATAAAAGTGGTTAAAAGAAAACTTGTAGCTCTTTAAATTCTCTATAAGTTTCATAGATTATAAATTTTCATAGGTACTTTGGAACGGTTACAGAGGGCGCAACTCGAATTTCACCGCCCACTGTAACCGTAACAAAATACTTATGAAAATTCACAATATATCAAACTTATAGAGCATTTCAAGAGATACAAGTTTGCTTATAACCACTTTTATCCTCCGATGAATAATTTGGCTGATAAATTAAAAAAAAAAATTACCCCCAACATGGCCATATTCGAATATTTATAACTCGATTGTTATAATTATAATAAAAAAACTGATTCAAACAAAACTTGTTGTAATTTTTTTCCTTAACAAAATTGATTATATACATTTTTATCATAAGAGGCATATTTAGAGAGATAACCGCACTCATCCCTAAAATTTAAGATAGCGGACATCCCTTACGCAAATCACCCGGTGAAAAACTAATACGAGTGTTCTGTTACTATCCACTACTACCCTTTAAAATATCAGCCCGTGTACATTTATTGCAATTTAACAAAGATATTTTTCGTTATTTAAGATAAGATAAGTTTATTTAAGGATCTCGAGAATTTTCATTCTATATAGATCTATCCAATAATACATACATTAAATAATATTAAAAATTAATTAGATGTATACATAAAAATATATACACACACATATATATATATATACATAAATATAAATTATAAAAAAGTAGTTAATTAATAAAAACAAAATAATAAAATTAAAAGATTTTAAAAAATTATTTAAATTTTAAATATAAGATTGCTCCCTCCACCGAATCTCCGGTAGCCGGGGTCGTTCAAAGATATAGACAGGATCCGGACAGACAAACACCGCACCAGAACTTCTCATGGTGACACCACTATTTAGAACAGATTTGACTGGGCTATTTACCTACCGCGGTTCTTTTATGTGTAATAAAAAAAGTCGAGTAATCTCTATTAGCAGTACCCGTCGTATTTCCAGTTATAGTCCAGTCTTCAAGTTAATAAAAGAGGCTTTACCTGGAAACAATTCAGGGAGTTTAGATTTTTGGTTTATTGGGCAGGGTTTAAGGCCGCAAATAAACAATTTTGCGACATTGAACTCGATTTGGAACTGTCATTTTTTTTAACTTATTTTTCACAAAAAAACACTTTTTAAAATAACTCAAGATCGGTGCATCCTAGGACAAAAAACTTTTGATATGAAAATAAAGAGGACCAAATCTCCAACATTTTTTGTGTCATGTATTTTTTTGTACAACTTATAGCTAATTAAGGGCACCGCCTTAAACGTTACACTGTAGGGTTTTTGATTTTTCTTTATGACTCGGTTAGGAAGGTTTTTTTTATGCTTAATACAATGGTGATTGAATCTCAAAATCAGTTTACTCTAAATAATGGGGCACAAATGTGTGAATTATTAAAAAAAAAAATGTTACGTAAATTAAAAAGAAAGTGCCAGATAGTTTTTTTTTTTAATTTTCACCCAAAATGTTCTAAGGACATACCTAACCGACGACAAAGAACAATTTTGGTTTTTCGAAAAAAACATTAAAAATTTAAAAACGTATAGTGAAAGTTTAAGAGATATTTTAAAAATCCGTTTTTTGTGAAAAAAAAAAACGTTAAAAAAATGACAGTTCCAAATTGAGTTTAACGTCCCAAAATTGTTTTTTTTTTATTTGCGGCCATTAACCCTACCCAATAAACCGAAAATCAAAACTCTCTCAATTATTTCCAGGTAAAGCCTCTTTTATTGACCTGAAGACTGGACTACAACTAAAAATACGCCGGCTACTGACTATTAGTATTGAAAATCAGGAAAGGTTTAACAAAACTAAAAAAATAAATAAAAAAATTGTTTGTAATACCTATAATAATATAATCATATTTTTTATTAACAAATTAACCAGTAATTCTTTCTCTTTAATTTAAAAACAACTCGGTTTTTTAAATTTTTTTCGCAAAAATCATACATAAATTGTCGACATGTCTAGAATTAATTTATAAAAATATGGTTGCGAGAGGATTACACTAAATCTTCCTTATTTGTTTAGTAGGGTCAATTCATCACTTTTATTCTTGCAAAGCAACAACCGATCGAGTGATTCTAATGTATAGTAAAATATTTACATCAGTGCAATAGTTTAAAACCATACAGAAGTTTTAAACATTTTCAACTAAAGTTTTAATTTAAAAGTTAAACATGAACGATTTAATAGAAGAAAATGGAGAGCAGCAAAGAGCTCCAAAATATGGATTATCAAGGTTTTTTAGTATGGACTCCAATGTAAATGTTTCTACAATGAATTCGGGGCCGGTTTTTCCTCAAAGTTTAATTAGCAAAGAACTTATCATCAAGATTGTAGAGTTGGTAAGTAAACAAAAGAACGATAGAAAAGGTACAGTTGGACCCACAAAAAACGCAAGATTTAAATATGCTAAAATATCAATTTTACTAATTATTTTATAGTGTAAGTAAGATTTTAAGAAATAGGTTAGGTTAATTTGACAACTAATTGTCAGTTTTTTCAAAGTTTATTACAGAAAATGCATGCGAATAATGTCGAATATTAAAAAAATAATAATAATAAATAATAAACTAAAAAAACATTTAGAATATTTAATAAAATCAAAAATTAAAACACAATATTTAGTAAATCTTATGAAAAAATAAAAACTCTACTAACCAAACATATAATTTATGAAAATTATGATTTTCGTTTAAAAAAAGTTTTTCCGGGTTTTTTTTTCGCTTTTTTAATCTTGGACTATCGATGCGGCAACGGGTGATGGTTTTTAACCCAGGAAAATCTGTATTGTTTATAGCATGCACCGCTTCTTGTAAATGGTATTCTCTCATATAATTAAGTAAATTTTCATCCTGTATTTCATTTGATATCTTCTTTCTTTCCGAGTCTGCACGCCCTTTCCTCCCCCATCTATTTTTTCTTCAATCTTAACCATTATTCTTTTTTCTATGAACACAACTCTCCGAAACACTAAATAACCTTAAAGGTCTCTATAGAGACCACTTGCCAAAGTCACTTCCGTACATCCTGCTTCCAATATACTAATAGTTTGAGATTTCTTAACATTTCTTAACGCATTTCTAATTACTTTATAATTATTATAAGTAATTTTGACAAATATTGTCAACATGACAACGGCTTTGTTTGTATTGTAATTATTGAATTTACGCAACTAAAGTCAATTTTTTGTGGTAACGCTGGTTAACCAGTATGTTACTCTTTCTCTGTTTAATTGATGAGTTAAAAAGAGAGAGAAATACATATTCCCCTAACTTGGTTAGTAACCACTGCTCCACAAAAAATCGGCATAAATTTTCAATCTTGTTTTTTTACGGATCCAACTGTACCATAGGATAATTAGGTCATAAAAAATTAATAATATACAGGGTGTTCCTTGAGGAAAAGATGTGTTCTAGAGGTCAAAATAAGAAAAAAAATCCCATAAAACATGTCCAAAAACCAATCGTAAGGGAGCTACGCCCCTAAAAAGTCCAAAAATTCGATTTTTAATTAATAACTTAGGAACCATTTGTGTTATAGCAACAAGATTTTGCATGTAATCTATTCTTAATAAGGCATATCAGCCAATGGTATTTGCATGCAGTTACTTAACCCAGGAACGTGCGAAATGAGGGGTCTTATCACTTTTTTGCCCCAAACTTCTTTCTGCTTATTTTTTTTTGTAGGTTTGTTATTAGAATAGTATTCATCAGGTAAAAATACATAAAAAGGTCCTCTTGCTGTAATACTTTAGGATTAACCGTTTTCGAGAAAAATACAATTAAAGGCAACATTACAAGTTTCGGGAACCAAAAATTAAATACTAAAATGTAAAAACCGAAATTTAAATACTGTAGAGTTACTGTACACCAAAAACTAAGAAAAAAAGCTTTCATTTACGAAATTCCAAAAATCAATGCTATGGAAGTAACGGTCTCCAAAATTTTACCTTTAAAATTGATTCTTGGACCTACACTGCCGCACTACGCTAAAAAGCAGCAACTCCAATTCTTGTGGATTTTTCATTAACCTTACTCTTAGTTGTGCATTTCCATGGGCTATTTATTGAACCAATCAAATTTAAGTAAACAGTTTTATTTATTTAGTTATAGACTTATGAAAATTGCAGTATCTCCAAAATACGGGACTGTTACTAAGCTAAAAAGCAGTAACTCCAAATATGTATGTTGTTTATCAATAAATATATTAAAATGAAATTAGAAGGGTGTAAAGCATCAATAAAACAGTTTCTTTTTGCATTATTATAGTTTTTGTATGACACTAGATTTTCCGGATATAACAAAAAAAAACTGCTGCCAACAAAATAATACTTACGTCTGTAAGTCTTAATTCATTAAAACAATTTTTTTGGAAAACGAAAAGATTTTGAAAAAAAAAATTCAACAAAAATAAAAAAAATGCAATTTTTTTTTCAAAAAAAGGTTCTAGTTTCGAAAAAGAAAAGAAAATAAAAAAATAAATGTTTTTTAAAAAACTTGTTTTAACCCTATTTTACCCCCTTACCTCACACCGATTTTTACCAAAAACAATCTTAGCCTAAAACTTTGGATAATAGACCTATGATCCAAATTTGAAGTATTTAGCTCAAAGCGTTCTCGAGTCATCGTGGTCATTTTGACTACGAGATACTAAGCAAAAAAGCAGTAAGTCCCATTTTCTTTTTAAATAAATAATTAATAATTGCAAAACTTGTGTTATAATAAAGGTACTTCAAATCTAAATTTATACGCCCACTTTCTCGATTCTACCTATAACACAAGAGTGTGGCTAAGACGATTTACTGTTTTTGCCATTATCTCAGTTTTATGTAATATGGAGTTGCTGCTTTTTAGGGTAGTAGGGCAGTACATGTATCAAAACTTTTTTTCTTAGCTTTTGATGTTGTTACCTTGCATTATAAAAATTTTGATTTTTAACATTTTAGTGTTTAATTTTTTGTTCTAGGAATGTGTAATTTTGCCTTTAATTGTATTTTTCTCGAAAACGGTTAATTCTATCGTATTACAACAAGAGTACCTTTTTTATGTGTTTTTACCTTAGTAATACTATTCTAAAAATAAATCTACAAAAAAATTAAGCAGAAAAAAGTTAGCGGCAAAAAAGTGATAAGGCCCCCCGTTACGCACGCCCCTGGTTGAAATAACTACATGCATTAGCTGATAGGCCTTATAAAGCATAGATCACATGCTAAATCTCGATGCTATAACACAAAGGGTTACTAAGATTAATAAAAAATCGAAATTTTGGAATCCCTTTTGAAGGGGCGTGGCTCCCTTACAAGTCATTTTTGTACTATGTTCATGGGAACTTTTTTCTTATTTTGACCTCTAGAAAACATCCTTTAAATATTTTCCTTTCCTGTATATCGGTGCAAATTTGACAAAACAGAAAGTAAAGTTGTATTATTTATTTTTCTAAACATATAACAGAAATTTTCACTGGGTGTACCTTTATGGCCTCTTTACTGAGGGGACATCAGCAATCCCCACTTTATAATATTTTTATCCCCTTACCTGTATTATAATAATAGTAGTCGAGGCAAAAAATCAGTCGAGAAAAGAAAAGACAGGTTGCATACGTGGTGCATATAATGTTTTTTCTAGTACCTAAAGTTTGCAACCCCAAGTATCAGTTAAAAATATATTTTAAAAATTATTTTTGCATAGCTGTCTAAGTTAAAAAATGTTAGTAGTTGTCTTAAACTTTTTCATTATTGCCGGTGGTCAATAAACAACGCTTATCAACGGTCAATAATAAATGAGTTCACTGATTTTATTGGTTGTCAAGGTAAACAAACATTGACAACGGTAGATAATATGTAAGCTAGCACTTAATTAGGTAGTAATTTATCCACGGCCGCGATTAATAGACCTATAAATCACGGGTCTGTAAAAATATACCGTTTAAACTTTCAAACGGCCCTGGGGTTCTACTCGCGTATATTAGCTCTTAATCATTCGGTTGATTAAGCTACTCGCCTATCGACTCGTGTCGTAAAATTCACCCTCATTGAATAGTAGCAATTATTACACGTTTATTGAATAATAGAAATAATATTATTAAGATTTAATATTAGGTATCATAGTTTTATGTTGAACAAAAATATCGGATACATTTTTAAATGCTTTTCAAAATATTTTTATTTAGCACAAAACCTAAAAGAGAGATTCCTACCAACACGACTAAAAAAAAAACTTTTCACTCCATCCTAAACTTTACTTTTGTTTCAGCTGATTGGCTGTATATGTGCAGGGCTGTACTCTGAAGGAGTTAAAGTTTTGACGAACGACTGTAAATTAATACCCAAAGAATTAACAAAATCCATTAGCGGAATGACGTTTCCATATGTGGTTTTTAGCTGTTTCATCATTATCACAAGTGTAATAATTTTTAGTTATGTTTTAGGTTATGCGATGCCTGATGTGCTAATAAGAATTTTTAATGCTTTAGCAGTAATTTTATATTTTATCTCTTCTAGTCTGACATTGACAATTTGGTTTATGAAACACGTGAAAAAAGATAAGGAGTTAAACAAGGAAAAAGTGTTTGGGCTTTGGTTTTTACTTTCTCAGTCTATATGTGGGTATATAAATGCTGTCATATATTGTATAGATATGTCGATGAGTTTTAGAAAAGCTTCTTTCATCAATACTCTAGAAAACTAGACTTTAATAATAATAGGGAATCAAAAAATGGGGAAAGTGGGGTAAAAAGGTTTTGTAAACTCCGCGCAGAATCTATCTTAGTTGATGAACAGTACTTTACTTAGGAAAGAACAACCCGCGTATCAGGTATACACTTGACGCTACACCAATAATGCCTATTGAAGAACAATTAGATCTTGGCGCGACTATAACCTCTTATCTATCATGGTCAAAACACATTGGCAACATTTTCAAAAAATTTAATCAAAAATCATTCCTGTTGTTCAGAACTTTCCGCAATCCTTACCCCAACCTATTCACTACCCTGTACAAATCCTATATCAGAATATGAAGATCGTCTACAACACTTGGAACTTCCTTACCTTTCTGATAGACGTACCAGAGGCGATATGATTTTCACATATAGGATTTTCCAAGGACATTTTGAGGCTAATATAAGTAACTTAGTCAAACCTAAACACAAGTCAGCTGCGTGTTCACCTATTGAAGATATCCAAGGAAAACTTTAAAACAACTGTTAAACAGATTTTTGTCTCCATTAAAAATGTTAACCCATGGAATGCTCTACCCAGTGATGTTGCAAAAGTCCCTAGTGTTAACTCGTTTAAGAACAAACATGATAATTATATAAGGTCTGTCTCTGTTTAAACTTTTATATCTTTCTTTATATGTACGTATATATTAAGAGCTTTTATAGGTTATCCTCAGCTCTTTATCTAAGTTTAATAATAATATTTATATTTGGACATTCTTTTATTTGTAATAATAAACGGGCATAATAGGCATATTGCCTCTGCCTTATGTGTCAAAACATTATTTTAACATTAAAAAAAATCAAATAATTTTTAAAAATCAAGCAAGAATAAAATGGTATATAGTACTAGAAGGTCGTAAATTTACGTAAAAGGAAACTAAAGCATCAATCTAATAGTTATTTATAGTACTAGTGGTAAAGTAAGATATTGCCTATGAGAAAATTAACCTGCGAGGCGTCAGCCAAGCAGGTTAATTTTCGAGAGGGCAATATCGGTTTACCCAAGAGTGCCATACAAGGTTTTATCCAATAAATAGCTTAGAAATTAATATTTTTATTAAAAATTTGAATGACATTTACAAGAAAATAATTTGACAAGTGACAGTTGAGTGGGTAAAATAAATAATTATCCACTCAATAAAGTAAAAGCCACGCGGGGGTTATTATTGAGTTTATCTATTTAAAATAAAGCTGGTAATTGTCTCATTATCTGTATGTATTGGATAAAAATGTTTTCTTAAAATAAAGCAATATAACTTAGTACTCAATAAAAGTTTTATAGCAAACGATGTGGTTAAATTTAGAATAATACTGGTCAACATTTTTATTTAAAAAATACAATTTTATGCATCACCAGCTAGGTAATGTCAAATTTTATTTTAATGGCTCATTATGATCAAACAAACATACTTTCATTATGGTTTTAAAAACATTTTCTTATAATTATTTGTAATACGTAAAATGACAGTCAATTTAAGCTAAATGTTAATAGTTATTTATGGTACTAGTGGGTAAAGTAAGATATTGCCCATGAGAAAATTAACCTGTCAGCGTCAGCCAAGCAGGTTAAATTTCGAGAGGGCAATATCGGTTTACCCATGAGTGTCATACAAGGTTTTATCCAATAAATAGCTTAGGAATTCATATTTTTATTAAAAAATTTAATGACATTTACAAGAAAATAATTTGACAAGTGACAGTTGAGTGGGTAGTACTAGAAGGTCGTAAATTTACGTAAAAGGAAACTAAAGCATCAATCTAATAGTTATTTATAGTACTAGTGGTAAAGTAAGATATTGCCTATGAGAAAATTAACCTGCTAGGCGTCAGTCCAATAAATAGCTTAGAAATTAATATTTTTATTAAAAATTTTAATGACATTTACAAGAAAATAATTTGACAAGTGACAGTTGAGTGGGTAAAATAAATAATTATCCACTCAATAAAGTAAAAGCCACGCGGGTGTTATTATTGAGTTTATCTATTTAAAATAAAGCTGGTAATTGTCTTATTATCTGTATATATTGGATAAAAATTATTAAGCGTGCAATGGATAATAAAATTATCACTAAAGGTAATTTTCAAACCACTAATCAAAGCTGCCTTCACGGAAAGAAATTAGTGGGCTCTGCGCTATACATTATAAGATATTTGGTAACAGTGGCAAATTATAGTGATTTAAGCTATAGATTATAAGGGACACAATAACTAATAATGTTAAAAATAAATTGGAAACGATTATATATATTACAGACACGATTATATTTATTACAGGCACTATTATAAATTTACAGAAATTTTATTATATTATAAAAATTATTAGCACGGACAATAATTAAATCTATTTAAGCTATAAATGCCATACTATTTGTTATATTTTATTATTCACTAAACAATTAAAGTATTTCATATAAATTTTTACACTGACTGCCATAATTGTAAGAGAAAGCCTTGTATTTATATAATAAGCGATTATAATTTGCTTGGTATGCGTGTTATAGCGCTCCTAGCTATAATTTTTTTTTCCGTGTTGATCCAATTTTTTACTTAAATGGATTCTGCGAGGAGTTTATGTTGGACAATGTTATGTTACTATTATATAAATATAAGAATATATTTTAGACAAGGTGATTTTGAATTTTAGGGGATAATTTTCATAATGGTTTTTAGTAGATGAGCCCGGAGGAAGCTACGGCCCCTTATAATTATAAGCCTAAAAAAGAGTTTTTATTTAATATCTCTAAAACTTTATGAACTACGAGTAACGAGTTTTTGCACATGCTCCATAATTATTAAAGCCTATTAATATCCTATCTATTTTTTATTTAAAAGCTTTAGACAGGAGCGTGCAAAATAAAGGAGCGTTTTTTCTTTACATTTACTTATTAAAATATAATTTCTTAGTTAAATGTTTCATGTAGGTAAGCCATATTTCTTAATAAACAATAATAAAAATACAGGTCTTGTTTTTTACCTATTGTGGAGTTCCTAGCGTAATTTTTGCCATTATGTAAGCTTTAAAATGATCTATATGAGGCGTTCGAGTAGGGCGATCTTTTAACTCTTTTGACTCCATTGCTAACTTCATGTCAATTTTCATCAACGACAATTTAGTTGCCATAAAGTCCTACCCGAAGGCTCCTATAGCATCTCTACACCTGTCAATAAAGTTCTATGATTAATAACGTCAAAAATGACGTAGTTAAAATATATAATTTTTTAACTTTCAACCATTATCTACAAGAGAAATTCTTCTTTAAAAGGGTATAAAATGTTTCTTATAAATTCAGCTACGGGTAAGTTCCTACAACATATACAATTTTCTTATACCTATTTTTATAGTCTCGTAACTTATAGGCCTTATCAAAATTCCTGTGTCTTCTAGTAGAATGTTTAGTACACAATGGGAAAATGTGCCTGTTGTAAAAAAAAGAGAAAACCAAGAAACAAAAAGCCACCAGCAAACGAAAGAAAAAATGGAAAGGAAACGACAAATAGGGCTGATTTTCAACAACCACATAACCCAATAAAATATAAAAGAAAATCCAGCTTAGACATTAAACCTATAAATGTAAAACAGGAAAGAAACGTTGATTCTCAAATAAATCATAAAGAAAAAGCATGCAATGAAGACCCATGCAATGGAAAACCATGCAATGAAACTAAAGTAGATAGTGAAAGAAAACAACGGATACCTGATGGAAAGCTACTATATAAGAAAAGCATAGATAGTATTAAATCACAGCCACCAGATAAGACAACAATAAACAACAAACCCTACCAGAATACAAATGAAGAAAGAAGAAACAGTGATTTAGATAAATGTTTTTCTACTTGTTCTTGTACTTCATATCATTCTCTAACAGAACATAAACCAAATAGTAGGAAAGAAAAGTCTGATTCTCAGTCACCAGATAAGACGAAAACGAACAAAAAACCTTATGCAAATACAAATAAAGAAATAAGAAACAGTGATGTAGGCTCGTTACGTTCAAAAAAGGAATGTTCCTCTTGTACTTCACATCATTCTTTAACAGAAAATAAACCAAATAATAAAAAAGAAAAAGCTGATTTTCAGTCACCGGATAAGACGAAAATAAGCAAAAAACCTCACCTAAATACAAATAAAGAAAAAAGAAATAGTGATGTAGGCTCGTTGCGTTTAAAAAAGAAATGTTCCTCTTGTACTTCACATCATTATTTAACAGAAAATACATCAAATAATGTGAAAGAAAAAGCTGATTTTCAGTCACCGAATAAGATGAAAACAAACAAAAAACCTTATGCAATTACAAATAAAGAAATAAGAAACAGTAGTGTAGGCTCGTTACGTTCAAAAAAGGAATGTTCCTCTTGTACTTCACATCATTCTGTAACAGAAAATAAACCAAATAATGAGAAAGAAAAAGCTGATTTTCAGTCACCGGATAAGACGAAAATAAGCAAAAAACCTTATCTAAATACAAATAAAGAAAAAAGAAACAGTGATGTAGGCTCGTTGCGTTTAAAAAATGAATGTTCTTCTTGTCCTTCACATCATTCTCAAATAGCTGAAAAGCCAAGAAGGGATAGTATCGGGTCTCAGACAACAAACGAAAGGAAAAAAAGGAGAAGCATTGATGTACAACCATTACATGAAGGAAGACTATCCATACCTAGGAAAGAAAAAGAAAACATTGGAACCCAATCAGTAAATAAAAAGGAAAGAAGAAGTTTTGATGTCCAATCCTTAAATAAGAATGAAGGTACTTCTAATCATTCAGAAACATTAATTCAGAACCAGAAGGGTGAAACTAGACAACAGGCAATAAAAAAAGAAAGGAAAGAAAGTGTTGATTCAAATCGATCTGTAATAATAATTGAGCAGGTAAAAGCAAACATCAAAATTCAGCCTATAAATAAAAATAAAAGAGTAAGTATTGATGAATTATCATTAAATAAAGACAAAGAATGTCCCATGTGTTCTCAATATGACAAATTAAATAATAGGGGAAAAGAAAACGCTGAAACTCAGTCAACAAATAAAGAGAAAAGAAAAAGAAGAAGCGTTAGTTCTACTTCTTCTCAAACGTCAGCTAGGTCGAGGAGATACAGAAATGGAATTTTGTCAAAAAGGAGCATTGATCCACAGGATCCTCAGAATTCAGATAACACAAAAACAACAAACCTAGAATCGTATTCAAAAACCGAAATCGAAAGAAGAAGCATCGATTTTTAGTCATTAAATGAAAAGGAAGTAAAGTTTCGAGTATTCTTCCATGGAATTTCATCCAACCAACAAAACAAAACAGGCAAAAATTAATAGATGAAAAAAGACATAGTAGTGTTAAATATAATAGAAACATGTATCAAACACATAAGTACTTTTAATAAAGAAAAGATCGAGTGGAAAACCTCTCCGGAATTAATTTTATTCGCAACTGTATAATATACAGTGTATATGTAATATACAGTGTATATGTAATACATACATTACATGTATTAATAAAGTTTAGAAAGTACGTGGACCTGGACCTGACCTGTAATGAAAAATAGAGACCAGTAAACTAATTATTACAGGTCCGCATTTTAAATCATTAATTTCCGCTAGATGGCGCCACCGATTAAAATATTATTATTAATGCTTAAAGCAAGCTGAACTGCTGTTGTCATAATAAAAACGAATATAATCTAATACATTTCATTTAAAAAACTTAAATGTACAGTTTTAGTCAATATTTTTTACTTTTGAGACAGAAGGATAACAAATGTTTTTTGTGGTTGTTTATTTAGGTTACGCGTATATGGAACTTTAGTTTTATATGTTTTTGCTTTTCTTGTGAAATGCAGGAAAAAATATTTGTGGGGTTAATATGAAAAGAACTAAAAACACTAAGTATTATAGTATTATTTTCTTCATTTAAATTCAAACATCTAGGTTTCAAAAAAATTATTACTTTATTTTTAAATAAAAACAGTTGCGAATAAAATAGTATACAGGTTTGGACCTACGGGAAAATGGTACTTTTCCTCGACCTATAAATGGTCTCAGAAAAGTACTATTTTCCGAGTCGACCTGTAATCTACAATTACAGATACTTGGAATACATATTCCTTGCCCTATTACAACCAATTACTTTATAGAAACTCCTTATTTGAATTTCCGGATTCCTTTAGGGGAGAGCGCGGCTAGTTGGCACCGATTTGCATATTTAGATTTTTTTGTGATTTTTGGGAAATAATTTTGATTTTGATTAGTAAGCTTAAAACTTTTGATATATTATTTTATAGGTAAATATTTATTACTAATAAAGATCAATAGTTATAATAATATGATAATAATATTTATTGCATAGAGAGGAGTTACATAACATATACAATGGTAATCATTTGCAAATAAATATGCTAAAAACACAGAAATGTAATAAAACATTTGAGCGTGCCTTTAAATTATATTATATATTCTTATAATAAGTTTAATGCAAGCTATGCCAACTTACCCCGCAGGGGGTTTGTTGGCTTACCCCCGGCGGTAAGTTGGATCGCTACCTGGAAAATATTTAAATCAATAAAAAATTAATACAAAGACTTAAAATATGTAAAGCTATAAACGTGCCCAAACAAAAGTTTTCTACTAGCTTTTGTTTCAGATATATAACTTTGTTATGCCTTTAAATAATATTTAAAAAGAAGGATAATATTATTAAAGTATTCTTTAATTAATTAACATTGGCTAAAAAAAATTTAATAATATTTTAAATTTTATTAATAAAATTATGTTATCAAGTCTTGGTTCTTAAAACCCTATAAATTTCACTTATTTTTTGAATGCAGATAATGTTTGAAATTTCAAAATTATAACTGAGTCAAATGCCTTTAGTATTTTTTATTTATTGTTTAAAAACAATAAACTTGAAGACATTCTACCAAATTTAATGTAAAGATTCCCTATACCGTTCTAGTTTGTATAGTTTATTATCAAAATTAATAAAGAGCCCATAGAAAAGCTTAAGCTTATTTGGGGTGGGGCTCAACTTATTTTTACAATTACTTGTCTCGTAAACGTTACGCCGCGTTACAGAGGGGGGGGGGGTGTCAGTAAAAATGTTACGTAACACTTAAAAAATTATAAACTTATAAAATGTTTATTGGATCACGTTTTTAACAATGTGATCTAGGCCTACGTATTCCGTATCAAAAATAACCAAATTTAGCGTTACGTAATACTTGAACGTTCCCTAAATTATAAAACATATTTTGGATTGTATTTTGCAATAATATGTTAACCCACATTATAAAATGACAGTAGATTGTTGAACATTTTACTTAATGTCTTAAACGATTTGAATTAAATATTACAAATTTTGTACAGGCTGTTACATGAACAATTAAAGCAAATGCTTAATATTAAGTATTTTAGTAAAAATATTTAAAATATATTATGAAAAAAGTTCAACAACTTAGGGTAGGATCACCGGTTTTAGCCACTGCGCCAGTTTCAGCCAGTCAGAGTATTTTTTTGGGTATAGCTAAGAAATATGAGACTTTAGCTCAAAATCATCTTTTAAATCTGATTTGAATGATAAAAGTTAAGACAAAAAATACGTTAATTAATTTTTAATTGTAGCGAAACGATTACAGCGTCTATTTAAAAATGTGATTTTGAAAAAAATGTAATTTCTTATAACTTTTCCTAAGAATCCGCCAGAAAAATAATTTTAAATATCAAATTCGTAAAACATTTATATCAAGTTAAAGGTAAGTTATTAAACAGTTACTTTATTAATATTTTAATACATTTTTGCATAATTTATTCTTAAATTTGCATGGAGATAACTGGGACACTAATATAGTGTCACTCGTTCGTTAGTGACCCTACACTAATATGCTTCTCTTTCTAGCTATAGCCACAGAATTGGCTAAAACTGAAACCTAAGTTGTACCAGTTATAGCCAATGTCAAAAAATGTAAATATGTAAAAATTACTGTACAAATAATGAAGATTTTAGCGAAAAATAACTTTAAATATTAGCTAATAATACATCTAAATTAGGAAAAGAGGAGTATTGTACAAAATATATTAGAGAACGGGCCATCAAAATGACTCAAATGATTCAAAACTATTTTTTTTTTTGTAAAACTTATAAAGTCAAATACAGTATGAACTACCTGCTGGTTCAGATCCCAAAAAGACTTTAAACAAATAAATTAATAAATATTTATAATTATCGGATAAGTATCCAAGAAAAGATGTGGATGTAAGAAAAAATGTAATAAAAAACGAAATCATTTTAAATAATAATAAATACTGATTAGGAAGTATTTATTTTTTAAAAACTATAAATTTTAAATGTTCTAAAAATATAATAGTATATTAAAGTACTAGTTTCATAACATACGTTTTTAGCGAATGAGTACAAGTTTAGAAAACGAGCCGCTTGCGGCAAGTTTTCCAATGTACTAGTGCTCTAAAAACGTGTTATGAAACGAGTGCTTTATACAATTTTTTCTATTTTGCTCTAAAATTTAAAAAAACTTACATTTAAATTGATGACTGATTTAGGGATTTTTGTTTTGGGTTGGCATTACAGTTTACACTATGTTTAAAATTCTAAGAACAAATGATATTTTGATATATTTTACAGTCATCTCTTCTGCAATTTACCAGTCCACAATTTTAAAAGGGTAAAAAATAATCCAAACACAAAATTTGTAAAAAATTAAACTTTAAATCGACATTGGCATTTGCACGCAAAACGTCGATAAGCTTTTGTATGTTTCCAACCCAACAGAAAAAAAAGTAGAGCTGTTATGGGCCTATAAGAACAAGCAAAATGCGTGTGATTATGAGCTTATAAGAGGCGCAAAATAAAAAAATTATTTATTATTAACACATTTTTAGTTTTTTTTTAATGGTGGCTAAATCTGGTGAATTTTTATGGCTAAAACCGGTGCCTTAGGTGGCTAAAGCTAGAGAATTAGTATTATTTTGTGTTTTTTTTTAATTATATATTAGCTGAAGTTATATCGTTCAAACATTTATTTTATAATGTAGAAATATAGTGTAAGTTTCAAAAAAAAAAAAACTAAAACTGGAACCTTAACATTATAATGGAATATAATAAAAAGAAATAATAACAGAATTTTAATTAGGTTGGCTATAACTGGGAGATCAACAATATACACTTGGGTGCAAAAAAATCGAATCCACCTAAAAAATTGGCTTGGCAGATGTATTTTTATTTCAACATAAATTACTATTTAGTGGCCCATAATTCCCTTTTTCACACAAAAATTGACGAAACTATGCATATTTAAATAATATTGTAATCAGTAAAAAAAACTTTTGACATTGATATTAAAAAAAAATCTTACGGCCTTGTTCTTGCGTGATCTTGCCGATGAATCATCGGCGATGATACATTTTCGAGCGTAATGTGTACTCACAGAACACCAATGTGTGTACTATTTTGTGTACCTGTGCATAATATACGTGTTATATGTGATACTCAGTGTAAAAAGGGTACCTAGTATTTTTTCCCTGTGTGATATTGATTATGAATATTTTTTTAAAAGTTTGAGTGATTTTTTCATTTAAGTACATTAAGTGCTATATGTATTATTATGATAAATATGTATCATTTTTAAACCTTCTTGCATTATGCGGAATTCTGTATCAATTTTAGTAAAATTTTAAAATAGTTATATTTTCATCAAATGATTTGGAGGCTGAAAACGAATATTAAGTTTTGAAAAGGAACCACTGCCAGAGAATATATATTGAAGAATAAGCGGCTGGATGAATATAATTTCAAAAGAAAATGAATAATGTAAACTTCATACCTATTATTTGGAATATTTAAAACAAAATTAATGGAGAGCCCCTAGCACAAGCCAAAAGCTTATTTGGGGCTCTCCATGACACTGTAATTAAATAAATAATAATTAAAATAAATAAATATGTTAGAAAAATAAATACAAATTTTTATATTGTTACGCGTTACACAGGGGGGGGGGTGTAGGTAAATGTGACAGTTTGTTACACAGGGAGGGAGGTCAATTGTTTTGAAAAATTGCGTTACGTAATATATGGACAGCCCCTTACACAAAAATGTTTCTTTATGGCGTGATCCTAGTCTGGGGACCTTAAAATTTATTTAAGTTAAAAGCTCTGGACAATCGATTAGATTATGTAGGAGCTTATAAAGAAAGCTTAAAGACAAATTGATTCTTCTTGTATAAAGAGAAAGTATATCAAATCTGTCAAGTAACACAGAATGATCAAAACCTTGTTCAGGATAAACACCCTCTTGTTTGAAATATAAAAATTTTAAAAATCGTCGGTTGATTGATTCTAAAGAATCTATTTGCACATTATAAATGGGGTAGTGATGGGTATTCCAGCCTAGATCTTACATAAGCAAAAAAAAGGCGATTTTAAGCTTAAAGTATTATTAAAAGATTTTGAATTCCTTATAATAAATCCCAACATTTTTGAAGCTGAAGAACATACCTCAGATATATGTTTAGAAAAAGACAAAGTAGAATCAAAAATTACTCCAAGATCCTTGATTTCATGACATCTTTCCAGATTTATACCATTAATGTTATACTGGTAATCAATAATTTAGTAGTTAAAAAAAATACAGAAAAAAAACATAAACAAAAAAGAATAACAAGTCCAAAATTGACTGCTATAAATAGAATTAGGCTGATAAACTTATTTGTCACCGATAAATTACCGCAATAGTCTTTATCTAAACCCACGCACGGCGGGTCCAAAACATGTTTTATTTTTAATTTGACATCCAAAATTGATATCAGTTATTGTTTTCGATCGAATCCGTGTAAAAGAAACTAAAAATTAAAAAAATCGATGGAAGATATTTTGAGTAATATCGAAAAACGTATTTTTTTGGATATTTGGTTTGGACTTTTGCACCTAACATGTTAATTATTCTTTTGCATTGAAAACTTATTAAAATCCCCTTGTATATAATATCAGTGGAAAACTATTGAAATAACCTTTTTTAATATGATATAAAAATAAAGAGTAAAGCGGGTTGCATACTTAAAGGGTTTTTATTTTTTTTATATAAGCTTCTTTAAGCTCACATTTGTGGGAATTTGTGAATAAAAACTTTATGTTATAGTTTCTGATGTAGAATCACCCTGCAGCATTAAATTTTTTATTGGCGCATTTATTAGTTTATATTTTTGATACGTGAAAGATGTTTAAATTGTAATTTTCTCGAAAACCGTTGGCCCTACGGTGTTACAGAAATAGTATCTTTTTTATGTATTTTTAAGCAAGGAAACATATTTTATTGAAAAAATGTCAAAAAAGCTAAAAAAAAAACACTTTGGGGAAAAAAGAGACAAAGCCCCTCAATTTTGTACGTCTCTGGTTAAAGTTACCAAATCAAAATTACATAACGTCCATGATACTGCAATACCGCTTAACGTCCAACTGCAAAACCGCGTAACGTCTAACTGCAAAACCGCGTATCTACTAAAAGAAGCAAAACTGAGATTTGGTATAAGTGTAATATATACATTAATGGCGTATATTGAGATATATTTCGCAAGAAATAATCAGTTTAAACGGCTTAAATTCATAAAGTTAATTACCATATTTATTTGAAAACTGCGCAGCTGTTAATCTGGAAGTTGACAACACTTTGACACAAGTAGGTATTTAATTTTCTAAATTAAATTAATGTGTATAAACTAATGGATTAAAGTATCCTTAAAATAAAAAATACAAGTTGATTCTATATTATTACGCTTATAGTATATTAAAGTACTAGTTTCATAACATAAGTTTTTTCTAAAGTACTAGTGCTCTAAAAACGTGTTATGAAACGAGTGCTTTATACAATTTTTTCTATTTTGCTCTAAAATTTAAAAAACTTACATTTAAATTGATGACTGATTTAGGGATTTTTGTTTTGGGTTGGCATTACAGTTTACACTATGTTTAAAATTCTAAGAACAAATGATATTTTGATATATTTTACAGTCATCTCTTCTTTTTTCACTGCAATTAACCAGTCCACAATTTTAACACGGTAAAAAATAACCCAAACACAAAATTTTGTAAAAAATTAAACTTTAAATCGACATTGACATTTGCACGCAAAACGTCAAGAGACAGGCGTTTGTATGTTGCCAACCCAACAGAAAAAAAAGTAGGGACTAATAAGAACACGCAAAATGCGTGTGATTATAAGCTTATAAGAATCACAAAATAGAAAAAAAATATTTGATAGAGCCAGTTTGCCATAATTTGTATGACTTAAGTTATTCAGTTAGCTATTTATATAACAATTATAATATTAGGGGAAGTTAGGGTTAACTGGGCCACAGGGTTAACTGGTCCACCTGGATTTTATCAACTTTTTTTATTAGTATTTATTATATTTAGTTAGTAGTATTGTTTAAAGTATTAATAATAATAATAATAATAATAATAATAATAATAATAATAATAATAATAATAATAATAATAATAATAATATATGTTTATTCCAAAAAACGATTTTACAATGCATAGTATCACATAGTAAAAATATGTACAGAAAAGCATTGAATGGAAAAATTGTCAGTATAAACAATTTAATTTTTACAAATTAAAAAAAAAAACAGCAAAAATAAATAACTTAAAATAATAAAACATCACAAACTTAAAAGAAACATACACACAAGCTTATTATACATTTTAACATATTAAAATTATTTTTGTTTTATATAGGTACAACCTAAAATAAGGAGAACAAAACTACTGAGCATCATTTTCAGGCCCACCAACATGATCAAAAAATTCTCTTACTGTATATGGCTCCACTTGGCAAAAAAAATCTGACAAATGTTTTTTAAAGTTTGTTTTGTAGGATTCTTTTTGTAATTGAGAGGGTAGTTTGTTGTAAAAACTTACTGCTGAATAAAAAGATCCCTTTTTCATAGGTTGCTATTATGACGGATCGTGTTGTCCACGTGTAAATTGTAGTAAAGAAAGTTAGTTTTTTTCGATGAAAAGTGGGTATTTACCTTAACTTTTATTTTTTAATTAATACTTTTTTATTAATAGGAGGATCTAGACTAATATTTTACCTAATATACTGAGTATTTTATTAATTATTTTGCATAATTTCCGCCTTCTAATATCTTACTAAGTAATAAAATTTTATGATTTTATTTAGTGGTGTCACTCAGGGTTAACTGGTTCGGGGTTAACTGGGCCATGTCCAGTTAACCCCGGATCATTAAACCCTCAGATATATCTAATATTTAACATATTATTTTGTCTATTTTTATGTTAGAATTATATTTTATTTGATTTCAAATTGTTTTTATTCACAATAATTACAATACAATACATTTTTGTTAGTGGACCAGTTAACCCTGAGTAGTGGTCCAGTTAACCCTGCCCTATGGAGTTAACTGGTCCAGCGGGGTTAACTGGTTTATCGTTAATAACTTTTGTTATATAAAATATTTGTCTGAAGTATTAATATGTTATAACTATATTATTAATCTACCTTTTGCTATAGAAAATATTTGAAAATTGTTTACAGGTTTTTCAAAAACTCTATATGAAAAAAAGCGGCCCAGTTAACCCCGACTTCCCCTATATATCATTTAAAATAATAATTGTAATCAAAATAGTGGATTTAAATTTAGATTAACTATTATTATAACAAATTAGCTTAATAATAATAATATTATTTTCATTAAAAATCTAAAATTTCAAGGAAAATAATTTAAACACTACGTAATTAGATGGTTTTTTGTTTGATTAAAATAGGGTAGCTATTTCAAATTTAGTTTACTAGATATTGTATTAAACTGTTCAAAATATACTAATTATACAAAAATCTTTATACATCCAGTAAAAGCAAAATTATTTAGTTTTTATCTTCTCCTGTAAAATGTTGTTTCTAAACCTTACGCGGTTTTGCAGTTAGACGTTACGCGGTTTTGCAGTTGGACGTTAAGCGGTATGGCAGTATCACGGAGGATAAGATGTTTGTACATGCCCTTACTAATAAAGACAAACATTCTATGTAATTTTAATTTTTGTATTTTTAACCAGAGGCGTGCAAAATAGGGAGGCTTTGCCTCTTTTTTGCCCCAAACTTTATTATTATTAGCTTTTTGACATTTTTTTAATAAAATATGTTTTCTTACTTAAAATACATAAAAAAGATACCACATCAAAAATATAAACTAAAAAATGATCCAATAAAAAATTTAATGCTGCAGGGTGATTCTATATCAAAAACTATAACATAAAGTTTTTATTCAAAAATGCCCACAAATGTAAGTGAGCTTAAGGAAGCTTCTATAAAAAAAATTAAAAACCCTTTAAGTATGCAACCCGGTTTACTCTTTATTTTTATATAATATATAAAAAAAGCAAAGAACTTTTACCTTAAGAAGTAATTTTAGACCAATGTTTATGAAGGTGTCATCTTTTTGTTTGTTTATTTACTAACAGAAACGCGACACAGCTTTGTGGTGTAAAATGTAGATGTAGCTAGTCGACTTTCAGGCTACCTAGTAGCGATGTTGCGTAGTTTCCACCTTATCATGAATTCAAATCATTATACTTAAATTAAAAATGTAAAAAACTTTATTGTGTATACTATAATTATGTTTAATAATATAGTATATTTAAATCTATTAAAATTAAACTACTAGTTCATATAAAACTCATACAGAACTAATGTTTCTTAAAATTTACAATAAAATATCCAAAGTATATGTTTCCAATCGGCAACACTGTACCCCTGTCAGTCATTTTACGACATTAGACTGTAAGTTTACACATTCTTTCTCTCTCTTTACGCGTACTAAGTGTAAACAATAGTCACTCCCCACCAGCCCCTCACCGTAGTTGTAAAAGTTCTTTGAAAAAAAGGTTATTTCAATAGTTTTCCACTGATATGCTATACAAGGGGATTTTAATAATTTTTCAATGCAAACGAATAAAAAAAAACAATTTTTTTTATATTTTTTTCCCTTTTTTTTCAACAAAAATCAAACAAAAATTATCCAGAAAATTATTGCATTTTAACAATAAAAAATGTTTTTATGCGTCTAATATTAAGCAAGCTATCACACAAATAAAGGTACGCATTCATACTATTCATAGTAAAAACTTAAAAAATACAAAAAATAAATAAAAAATAATTAACATTTTTTTTTTAATTATGCATAACAATTTTTGAAAAAAAGAAAAAATCGCAAAAAACGAAAAAAAAAATTGAAAAAAATATTAAATGATAGTTTTTTTTGTTTTTTTAAAAAAGTTTAATGTCAAAATTGGTAGAATTGATCCATATAACAAAAGTAATTTTTCAATTTTTTTAAAAGTTGAACCCTCCATAACTTTTTTGTTTTTCGAGGGATGATTTCAAAAATAATAGGGATCTTCCCCTCGTAGAACTTGTTTTTTTTTTCTGAAAATTTCAAGTCATTTATTCTTGAGTTATCGTGTTAACAAAAATCGTGACATCGTACGGACGGATGGACAAAAAAAAGTGTCTTATTTTTTCATAAAACACATTTGTATCCAGGTATTTTTTGTCTAGGACGTTTTTAGGCGATTTTGGGAAATTCGAAACTACCGTATAATACTATTCTATCACAAGCGCTGTGAATAGTATAATAATATTATTTCCTTAATTTATTTTTGTTTTCTTTTTATTTTAAAACTTTTTTAGCAAGAATGCTATTTTACAAAAAAATTTACCTAACAAATCACATTTAAATTTTTTTAATATTTTTTGAATAACATATTTTACTTTCCCCAAGGAAAGTCTTGCGATAGTAAAAAAATTTCGAAAATTTATTGATTTTTTTACGTTTCTGGACGTTTTATATCCAAAAAATATGATTTCCGTAAAAAAAAAAAATTCTGTCTGTCGGTCGGTCTGTGTCCGGGAAATTTGTGACCACGATAACTGAAGAACGCTTCGGGCTAGAGACTTCAAATTTGGATCATTATACAAAGTTCTAGGCTGGGATTGTTTTTGGTAAAAATCGGATTGGGGTAAGGGGGTAAAATGGGGTAAAAACTATTTTTTTCAAAAACATATTTTTTTTTTTAATTTATTTTTCGTATTACGAAAAAAAAATGTCCCTTATAATATATAGGTACTATAGTAACTTACAGTTTGTAAGTTTTTGCAGTTTTACAAAACTCAATAAAAAGTATTTATTTAACTGTTTAAAGGGAGTGAAGAAAGTTAATTTACAAAATTGAGTAGTTTACGCAACGCACTAAATATCATGGCAGTAAATAAAATAATTCGTTTTTGGACCATCCTATTATATATATTTTTTAAGCCATCCTAATTTAGGTAGTTAAATATTTTTTATTATGTATTTAAATAATAATCTTTTTATTTTATTTAAAATATTGCTGACTATGTAGATTACCAAATATAAAATACGTATGTGTCTTTTTAATAGAAAAAATTTTTTATGAAATGTTTTTTTTTTTATTATAAGAATTTCAAAATTAAAATGATCTGAAACTTTTAAAAATATTGATAAAAATAATAAAATTGGTACATACCTTTTCAGCTTTGGCCAAGTTTATCCATAATTTTCTCCAGGTGGAAAATTTCTTTTGGTCACTGAAGTTGTAAAGCATTTCTTTACTGGCATATCTAGTACTTAGGGGAGACCTATAGTTGCAGTAGGGACTATCAAAATCAATATTTTCCACTTGTGAAGACATTTTTTCAAAATATTTTGAAAATACTGAGATGAAAGCAAATTATTGCACCGGGTTAATTTAACTTAACCTAAAACTGAAATCAGCTGATTTAAAACTACATGCTGTCGGGTATCTAGATTTTGCGCAGTACGGGCCAGGCATAATCCATAGAAACCAATGGCGTAACATGGGGTAAAAAAAACAAAATAATAAGTTTTACAAAGTACTGATCCTAAAAAAATTCTCTTCCCTATAGTTTTTACAATTAATAATAAAAACAGAAAAAAAAAAATAAAAAAATTTAAATAAAAAACAAAAGGAAATATTTTTTACAAAAATAAAAAAAAAATAAAAAAAATGTTTTGAAAGAAAAAATGCTAAAAAAATAGTTATAACCACCTTTGACCACGCTATTTTAAAAAGTATTAAAAAAAATATTTTAAAAATCGTCTTTTATATTAAATAAATTTTATTTGTTTATTTTTATTTAATTTATTTTTTGTTTGCTAAATTTTTGTAAAAATGGCTAACTTGTGGTTTTTGAGGTCGCTCTTTTTGTACCCACCCCTATGGCGGGCTCAGTATTTTTTAAATTATACAATTTTTTCATGAAATTTTGTAGTTAAATAGGTGAAAAATCTATTTTAAATTTTCAATTCGCTGAAACCCAATCCGACCAAAATTTTGCACTCCACTCACGGATGAAAATAAAGCGCAGCTCACACAGTGAGCTTTTTACTTTCTAATAATAAATTATATTTACATAATAAGTACAAAATAGTAGTTTTTTACGGACAAAGCAAAAACTTTATAAAACCGGGAAAATTTTTATAGCTAGATTTTCAAGATGTTGGTGAATGCGCCTAAATCGTCATATAAAATTTTACACCATTTGAAATCTAAAGGAAACTAAATTCTGTCTATTTTATTTCAATTCGTTTAATTTTTTTTTATTTCGCCCCTTAATAGAGGGTCTTTATAGGGCCTAATTTACTTTAATTAAAATAAACTCAACACATACAGGGGGAATCACACCATCATGCGCCAGTTTTTTAAATGTGTGTTCGGAAATTTTTTAACCACGAACGTTTTCAGGTAAAGACTTCAAATTTTGACCATTTTTTTTTAGTTTTTTTTTAATTTTTTCGTTTTCCACAAAAAAAAACTTTAAACATATATAATTTTCTATGTTTTTTAAACCTTCTTTTCTTGTTTGAAAAAAAAATAACCATTTTTTTCCTATTTGTTTTTAGATAAAATATTTTTTTTTGTTTTAATAAACCTAGGCCTATATTTATACAGGAAATAGTATTATTTTGTTGGCAGCACTATTTTTATCACTCTAGGGCAAAATATTCTTTTGTTGGCAGCAGCATTTTATTTAAAATACAATAATAAAAGTATAGCACCGACGCCATTTAAAATAACCTTTTAAACTTTGATAACAGCATGTTTATTAAAAGAATGTTGATAAGAAATATAATGCAATTTCTTAAAAAAAAATAATTACAGGGTGGCCCATAAGTCACTTTACAATTTAAAAATTGAATAACTTTCTTATTTCTCATTTTTTTTTTTTTAATGTATTTCCTTTACAATATAGAGTACAGGAATGGATTTTTTCTACGACTGCTTTAGAATGTAAGCAAATACACACACTTTTCAAACACAGAATGAATCTATTCTAGCTCTTGATTAGTTTATTAGTTTTTCTTAATATTTGACCAGTTTTTATCAATTTAGTTCAAAAAATTAAAACTGCTCCATCTATTGTTAAGTACTTAAACCTGATATCTTTCACAAAAATCTGACATAACCTTCAATTTTTGCATTAAAATTTGTAAATATGTGCTAAAATTAAATAAAAATCTGTAAAAGTACTGATTTGATAAAATTATTAATTAACATTAATTGCTTTATTTAAAAATATGTGTTTTGTTGCATTTACAATGTCGAGTCACAAAAAAAAAATTTTTTAACCTTGTCCGCAGTTTAAAGCCATACAGTGTTTCATATTTGCAGTCAAAGAAAAAAGTATAGTCTACAACACGTATGGAATAGTCATTTCGCTCTCGCGGGACCGTCATACTCGCCTGCCAGCTCGTATGACAAACTTTCCGCTCGCTCGGAATATTGTCTATTCCATACTAATTATAGAATATACTATTTTTAACTATGTATGAATTTCATACTTTGCAAAATAATGTCTTTTAAATGACGTCCATTTTCCAAGCCCGGGCTCTTTTCAGGACATTTTTCATGACGGCTCCTAACATGTCTGGCTTAAGCTGTTGTATAGTCCTGGGCTTGTTGACACACATTCGATCTTTCAGGTAGCCCTAAAGAAAAAAGTCCGGTGCTGTCAAATCTGACGATCTTGAAGGAAAATGAAAATCATAATTTCGCGAAATTATTCGCTCTTCGAAAATCTGCATTGTGGGCCATAATTTGTGGCTCTGGCCGCATGGGCAGTTGCCCCATCTTGCTGCCACCATGTCTCTGGCATGTCCTCCACTGCAGGGCGCACAACATTTTTCAGCAACGCGCGATATCGGTAGCCGTTCACTGTAACTGTATTGCCATTTTACTAGCAGAAGTAAGGTCGATTACCATTTGGAAAGTTACACAGCACCAAACCCTGATCTTGAGGGAGTGCAATTCACGTTGGTGCATGATCCTAGCTGGAACCATACATGTTAAGAGTCGTCATGGAAAATGTCGTGAAAAAAGCCCGTGCTTACAAAGCGGAAAATGTACGTCATTTAAAAGAAGATTTTGTGAGGGGGGGGGGGGAAGGTCAAAAATAACATCTTTTAGCCTAAAAATAAAAAAAAATCCTCTACAAAAAAGTTCAAAAAGTTAAAAAAAGATCCTCACCTCCAAAAAAGATTTATCCTTTTGTCCTTGAAAATTTGTACAAGTAAAAAATTTTTCACCCCAACCAAAATTTTGATGACTAAAAAAAAAGTCCTCCCCTCTAAAAAAAACTTTGTCTGTGAAAGTTTGTTCAAGTAAAAGATTTTTTACACCTAAAAAAATGTCCTCACGTTTTCGTGAAATATAGAATTTTTGTACTTTTAATCCCGGCAATATGCAATTTTGTTTTTTGTGAAATATACAACTTTTGTATTTTGAATCCATAAAATATACAACTTTTGTTTGGAAAGTTACACAGCACCAAACCGTGATCTTGAAGGGGTGCAATTCACGTTGGTGCATGACCCTAGCTGGAACCATACATGCCGTCATGGAAAATGTCGTGAAAACAGCCCGTGCTTACCAAGCGGAAAATAGACGTCATTTAAAAGAAGATTTTGTGGGGGGGGGGAGAAGGTTAAAAATTACAACATCTGTTAGCCTAAAAATAAAAAAAAAATTCCTCGACAAAAAAGTTCAAAAAGTTAAAAAAAGGTGCTCACCTCCAAAAAAGATTTGTCCTTTTGTCCTTGAAAATTTGTACAAGTAAAAAATTTGTTACCCCAACCAAAATTTTGATGATTAAAAAAAAAGGTCCTCATCTCTAAAAAAAGCTTTGTGTGTGTAAGTTTGTACAAGTAAAAGATTTTTTACACCTAAAAAAAAGGTCCTCACGTTTTCGTGAAATATAGAACTTTTGTAATTTTAATCCCGGCAATATGCAATTTTGTTTTTTGTAAAATATACAACTGTTGTATTTTGAATCCATAAAATATACAACTTTTGTTTTGGATCAATGAAATATGCAAGATAGGTGGGGAGGACGTTCATCCCATCCCCTCCATAGCTACAGCCCTGCGTCGAGGTGCGTATACTATTTTTTTCCACGACCTGACACCTATAAATCCAAAAAACTCAAAAATTGTCTTAAAATTAATTTTATTAATTTGACATTCTGGGTTTGACTTTCACATGTTTTCTGCCAGCAGCTACGAAAAATCAGCTGTCACTTTCCGACCGCTGTCAAACCTGCCCTAACTACTACTGTATAATTTTTTTTCCATTTTGCGACTCTTATAAGCTCATAATCACATTTTGCGTGTTCTTATAGGCCCATAAGAGGTCTGTACTTTTTGTTCTTTTGGGTTGGCAACAGACCTGGCCTATCGCTTGACGTTTTCCGTGCAAAAGTCAATGTCGATTTAAAGTTGAATTTTCTACAAAATTTTGTGTAGGTTATTTTTACCATGTTAAAATTGTGGCTTGGTTAATTGCAGTAAAAAAGAGAAGAGATGACTATAAAATATATCAAAATATCATTTGTTCTTAGAATCTTAAACATGGTGTAAACTGTAATGCCAATCCAAAACAAAAATCCCTAAATCAGTCATCAATTTAAATGTAAGTTTTTTTAAATTTTAGAGCAAAATATAAAAAAATGTATAAAGTACTCGTTTCATACACGTTTTTAGCGCACTAGTACTTTAGAAAACTCGCCGCAAGCGGCTCGTTTTAAGGGCGTAGATATTTTTCTTCTATGGGTGGAGGGGGGGGGGGTAATACCCAGGGCCGGCCTTTTAAGCCTCAAATTTAGCTCCCCTAGGAAAAGAAAAAACACCCTAAATAAAGCTTTGTGCGCCTACAAAAAAAAATTGCCCCCCAAAAAAATGCCATTAAGAAAAAAAGCTTTGTCGTCCCTGACGGTTTCTACCAAACGTGGCGCCCCTACAAAAAAATGACGGCGCCCAAAAAAATACCCTAAGACAAAAGCTTTGTCCCTGACGGTTTCTACCAAACTTGGCGCACAAAAAAATACCAACAAGAAAAAAAACTGTGTCCCTGACGGTTTCTACAAGACTTGGCGCCCTGCAAACAAAATTGGCGCCCACGCCTATGGGGGGGGGGTAATTACTCCCATTACCCCCGCCCCCTCATCTACGCCCTTGGCTCGTTTTCTAAACTTGTACTCGTGCTCTAAAAACGTATGTTATGAAACTAGTACTTTAATATACTATTAATGTATTACCTACAAATTTTAGATGTGTGTCATTTTCTGTTTTTGTAAAACGTATAAAATTTAATTTAATTAAAAAGGCATTCTATAGCCATGAAGAATATTTAGATAATAACTTCAATGATCTAGACCAAAAAATTCCAAAATTATCAAAATTTCCGTTACGCAATACTTGAACGTTCTCTTAATTACTCCACGCACTATGGGGGAGAGGAGAATTAGCTCTAGTATGAGTCACACTGTGTGACCAAGTGTAATGACGGGGAGAAAGGTGAACCCACCATGACGTCACGCTAAAATTTTTATTTTTTTATTGTAAAAATTTATTGCAGGTTTAAAAATAAAAAAAATGTTAATATTAAAGATAATGAATACACCTATTATAGCTACCTACCTACATATAGATACTTATAATAGGTATACCTATAGCTACAGCTATAGCTACCCCTTTCCAACCGAAACAATTGATGGGTATGTTTTCTGCATTTCATTTATTAAGGGGAAGGGGTAATTGAGTGACGTAATATTTGGGGAAGTTTTGTTCAGCGTGACAAAGTGTGTTGAGGGGGAGGGGATAAAAAGGTCAAAAATAACTTAAGGTAATTAATGGGGCGAGTTTCGATCCATGTACACCCCCTAAAATGGGATTGTTTTTAGTCCAATCAAAGCAAATTTTTTTTGTAGCTTATATGTCTTAACAAGGACTACAAAATGGCGTACAAAATAATTTTTTGGCACTCCCGGTTTAGCCGTAAACTAAGTCAATTTCTTTTTTTTTTAATGAAAACCCCTGTATATTTTTGCATTTTTAAATTCAGAAAACAATTTTATATCTAAAAAAAAATATTTATTTTTTTTATTTATTAAAAAACAGCCTAATCCGGCAAAAGTGGAAGTAAAATAAAAAAAAGTACGCGTTTAAGAAATATAAGCTACAAAAAATTTACTTTAATCGGGCTGAAAACAATCCCATTTTGGGAGGTGTCCATGGATTGAAACTCACTAGGTATAACATACCTACACCGAAAAAAATCAAAAAAAATATACTATGTGTTTAAAATTTATCTATTACCTGTGATTTTAATTTTTAGCAAAACACCTAAATATAATCAACATTAGCTGTTTAGGATAAATAAATATTTTAATAAGCCTATAAGCCTTATAAAGCTTATAAATATAACAAGCCGTGAAGATATGTAATTACACGCATTCCATTATATACTATTTACAGTGGATGGTATATTGCATTTTTGCAAAAACCATTTTAAACGTAAAATAAAATATTGCTGCCAACAAAAGAATACTTGCTCTGTAGGCGGCCTATATTTCATGAAAACAAAAAATCAAGTGAAAAAAAAAATCGAAAGACGAAAGAATTTTTAAATACCTTTATAAAGAAATAGAAAAATAGAAAGAAAATCATTTTTTTTTTGTAAAACAAAAAGTTAAAAAACAATTTTTTCGAAAGAAATTTTAAAAAAATTATTTTTTTTAATTTAATAGAGGTCATTTAAAAGAATTTAATTTAAACGAGAATTAAAAAAACATCATAAAAAAACATTTTTTATAAAGTTTTAACCCCCTTAACTCTTTTGTTTTTAATAGAATTACTTTCAAAACCAATAGGAGTCTTCCCCACAGATTTTTTCTGAAAGTTTCAAGTCGATCGGATTATTCTTCGAGTTATCGTGTTAACAAAAAACGTGACACAGACGGACGGCCGGACAGAAGGACATTTTCATAGTTTGTTATTTTTTAATGGAACACATTTGTATCCAAAAATGTTTTATCTAGGAAGTTTTTTGGCGATTTTGGGAAAACCGTATAATATTATTATGGCCCTACTATAGTCCGTCCAATTATGATGAGATAATAGTTTAAAATTACCGCGATTTTTAAGCTACATCATTGGTTAAAAACTCGTAACTTTTAACATCTAAAATATTGTGACATTTTTTGTCTATGACAATGACTGACGGTCGTTAAAGCTAATAAAAGAAGAGAAAATTACATAAAAAAATGGTTATACTTAATGTTATTTTGTATGGTATTGAAAAAGGTACTTTTTTGGTTTATTCTTCATACACTCACACTAAATTAGCATGTTCTACATATTGTAAAAACTTAAATTATATTGAACACAAGGAAAACGTCAAATTTTTAGGTTACAATTATAACTTAAGGCCTATGCAGAGGCTCGCATAATAACTATTACAAGATAGATGACGACACATCAAGCCAATCCTGGCATCGGATTCTTATGTACTATGCTTGTTATGCGAGTCTTTGGATAGGCCCTTTCCAGGAAAACAGTGCCGACATCTGTTAAATTTTTGATACACTACGATTTATGCCTAATTATGCTATTTATGCACTCTGTGGTGTAAAACGGGCCGCGTCTCTTACTATCTTGCATAACTGGACGGAGTATAACTGTGAATATTATAGTGACTATATTTTCAACTATCATAATATCGGTTTTAACCAATAAAAAACAAGGCATAACCATAACGATGGGATATTTTCGCCAGGAATATACCACAGAAAATCGAAAATTTAGTTATTTGCGCTCCTGGTAGAGGTAATTGAATTTTTCTGTGTGAGGTCGTATATAAACACGTCCGAAGACAGAAAAAAAACTTACCTACGAGTAGCTCATTACGTTTTTCTCACTACCAAGGAGTTAAAATCTTATTTTATTAATAATATTTTTGACAATTATATGTCGGATAATTCATTTTTTTATGGAATCACTCTATAAAATTAAAAATAGTCTTGTGTCTAGATCTCACACTTCGGTAAGTGTCGGACACTTAGTGTCCTTGCCCTGTAAATAGTTATTTCTGTCTTTAGTTAAGGTTTTATTTGTATTGATTTCATCTATTACGAAGTGTGCTCGATAAAGTACTTTCCATTACTATCGACTTTTTGATTAAGTAATGTCAACTTACCTAGTTGGTAGTGAGAAGGTAATTTTCATGTCTTATTAGCTTATTTTTATTCAATATTTTTATTTATTCCAAAAATTAAAAATGTTAAATAGGAATGTATTGTGTCAAAATAAATTAACATCAAATTAATTATTATTAATTATTTATTTAAATTACTTTTAAAGATTTCAATTGTTTAAAAAAATAGTCCTACAAATACACCCAAAACTGTCACTTCGTGAAAATTTCGGATGTGATAATAGCCACAACTATGAAAAAAAATATTTATTAAACACTAATAAATTATATACCTATTCATCGTAAATAGATTCAAATACTTAATTAATTGGTATATTCGTGATAATTAAAAATAAGTATTTAATAAAGTTTATTAATCACAATTAAACATTTATTTACCATAAATAGATAGTTTATTTGGTGTTATCCGGAATATTAAAAAAAATTGATTGTATAATTAAGATATTTAGATTATAAAATAAAAGTAATTAATTAACTTACCACAAATTAACTTTATAATTGGCTCGAGACGATATATTAAGAATATAGAATAGTTTATTTACCGCCAATATACTAAGTTAAGAAACTCAGTTAATGTCGGTAGGTATTGCGGCGGATGAGCCAACCCCCTCCACTTTTCATTTAGACCACGCCCCTACTTTAATAGCCTTTTTAATAGCCCCCATAACAGATCTGTTTTAACAGGGCTGTTTAAACAGAGCTATTTTAACAGGGCTGTTTTAACAGAGCTGTTTTAACAGGGCTGTTTTAACAGAGCTGTTTTAACAGGGCTGTTTTAACAGAGCTGTTTTAACAGGGCTGTTTTAACAGAGCTGTTTTAACAGGGCTGTTTCTAAATCAGTTTATACCAGATCAGTTTAGATTGGATCAGATCTGATATAAACTTAATTAGAAACAGCCCTGTTAAAACAGCTCTGTTAAAACAGCCCTGTTAAAACAGCTCTGTTTAAACAGCCCTGGTAAAACAGCTCTTTTATGGAGGCTATTAAAGTAGGGGGCGTAGTCTAAAAAAAAAGTGGAGGGGGTTGGCTCATCCCCCGCAATACCTATTTATGTCATGAGATTAAACTGTACCCTTCGACGTGTGACTTTGTTTTTTTTTATGTTTGTTCCCTCATAACTTTGGAACGAATGAACGGAATTTGATGAAACCTTTTGCAACTTAAAGAGAACATTCATGAGGTGGTCTAGTTTTAATTTAACGCTCGGATAATGCCGGGTAAGCCGGATAATTAAGATAAATCTAATCGTTTTAATGCAATTTCACTTAAAACCGGCTTAAATTGGTTCTAATACCAACCAATTAGAAATTGGTCGGATAACTCGGATAAGCCAGATAATAATAATAATAATAATAATAATAATAATAATAATAATAATAATAATAATAATAATAATAATAATAATAATAATAATAATAATAATAATAATAATAATAATAATAATAATCTTATTATTCCATCAATCTATTTTCTAATCATCGTACAGAGTGATATTGGTAGACTGACAGTTTCGGGCTGCTGGCCCTCTTCAGTACCAAGAGTCAACTCTGCACGCTGATTAAGAAAACGTTTTTAGACTTTACTCGCAAAAGGAATATAGCCATTAGATTGATGTAGACTTGTGCGCCATCTATTTCTAGATGTAGACAACTACTCATACCTCTCCTAATCTGGAGACTTTGAATGGTAGCAAGTTGAAGACTTGTGTGTCTCAAGCACATAGTATATATATATATATATATATATATATGGAAACACTCAAGTATTAAGTAACGCAAATTATACCAAAATTCATAAACTTCATACCCCGGTTCTCGCGTTATTATAGATGACCCCCCTGTTAGGGGGGTAGCCAAAATATGAAATCTCGACAGCCTTGAATAACGCTTGAACCGAGGTATGAAGTGTATTAATTTTGGTACATTTTGCGTTGCGTAATACTTGAACGTTCCCTAATATACTTTTTCTTGGTGTACTATTATATACTTAAGGTCATTACTAAGTATAAAAAATATTTCACAATCTTGTAAAAATCATCCTAGCAAGAAATTTTCTCACGTTCTTGTTCATTATTAGCAGTTTTATTAGGAATATTTTTGTACGTGATGTTTAGTTTAATAATACATTCGACCAAATATTAAAATTTTAATTTAATTTTTTCTGTAAATTTCTGTAAATAGTATATTACATAACTAATGTCGAAAGTGACATATTTCACGCGAGTGGGAAGGTTTACGAAAGAGCCGTCAGGCCAGTGAGGAAACCCCACGAGTATAAGAAATACACTTTTATGTACACTATTTTTCCTACGATCACGAAAAAATATAAAGTTTAAACTTTAAGAATTCTTAATTTAATATTTTCTAATTTTTATTACTTATTCCGAGAATTTTTGAGAAAAGCAAAACACAAAATAGCTTACAAATTTATATACAGTGCGGTCCAAAAGTCACCCCCCCCTTTTAACTTTTGAACGAGTTGAGATATCGACTTCAAATTTAGAACTCTTAAATAAGACAACTTAAACTATCTTTTAGCATATATTTGATATTTTCAGCTCTTAAAATGTGGGCAGGTGGGCATGGGGGGACATTTTTTTAAATGAAAAGGGGGGTCGTGTGATACATCATTTTAAAACTTATAAAATTTTCTATTTAAATGTTTTTTAAGGTTTTGATTTTTCAATTTTTTGTGCTAAAACATTCGATTTTTAAAGTTTTTTTTTTATAAATTTTTATTTATGTCAACTAAAATTAGTTTAAAAGTATAATTAACATTTTTTTATGATGAAATTAGGCATTTTTAAAAAATTATTTGATTTTTTAGAGGAATTTTGACATTACTACCCATTTTCAACCCCATTTTAAAACCAAAATTTATATTTTTTTTTAATTTAAAAATATGGAGTTTAATGGAGAATTTTACAAGCTTTAAAATGATGTATTACACGACTCCCCTTTTCATTTAAAAAAATGTGCCCCATGTCCCCCTGCCCACATTTTAAGAGATGAAAGTATTAAATATATGCTAAAAGATAGTTTAAGTTGTCTTATTTAAAAGTTCCAAATTTGAAGTCGATATCTCAACTGGTTCAAAAGTTAAGGGGGGGGGGTGACTTTTGGACCGCTCTGTATGTATGTCAACAGGAAATATGTTTTTTATTAACCTTTAGTTTTCTTGGTTTTATATTTAATACAACATATTATTATGGAAGCTCAGTACTGTTTAATGGGTTGCCTAACCGCAAGCATCTTTTAAATCAAGGAAAATTTGACAGTTTACTAATTAAATTTGATTTCTGTGGATATTCTACCATATAAGACTGTAAAATTTTACAATGTTTTACATTTCATGGGAAAATATTTATGTTTTTTATAAAATGTAAGGTAACTAATTCACAAATTAAGTAATTTTTATAAATCTACTCATATTAAGTTATACTGACCTGGGTCAAAATAGCAAGGTTATAACTATAGTTTTATTTTTGACATGAAAACAGAAATATTTGGATTGAAAAACATAAAAGACATGAAAAAAGTCTGTAACTAAAGGTGAAAAATGGCATATAAAACGAGGTGAGTAAAATTCGTAGAATTTACAACGTAGATATCTAAACAAAATTAGGCAAACCTACATACATAAATATCAAACTATGGTGATATGAAAATATTAAACAAGTGTGATATAAAACGTTTTCTGAAGAACAAAAGAGTGTGGTAAATGTCATTTTCATAGGGGATCCTGAGAAAAATATTTATTTATACAGGGTGATTTATCAGCCCGTTTACAAACTTTGGCAACTAGAAATAGATTTAATTTTATGAAGAAATGTTCATATAAACATACCTAGCACACCGGTCTGGAAACAATTTTTAGCTCAACTTTCATATAACCCAAGTTTTTTTTCATAATTTAATTATTTAGAGCTTTGGCATCTTTTTAAGACCAAGTTTAAAAGAAATCTATCGATTCGTTTTTGAGAAAAACGATTTTCATTTGTTTTAACAAAACAATATGACATATTTAAAAATTTTTTTAGATATTCAGATTTAAATTCAAAAAGTGAGACAAAAAGTTTCTATGAACGTTTGTGTTAAATGGCTTCTTAGGGGAGCTAGAACACGTTTAAGGGGCATCTTTAGAATATTATTCAATTCATAACTCAGGAACGTTTTAATTTATTGACTTCAAATTTTTACTTTAGTAGGTAACCAATATTATTTTATGACATAAAATTAAATGTTTAACCAGGGGCGGACTTACAACTTTACATATAAATTATGGGGCACCCATTATCTACGCTCCTGGTCAATTAATTTTAATAAAACGTTAAATGTTTACATTAATTGGTTCTATAGTTCAGTAAAAATTTGATGTTAGCTAGCTCCCTTAAAAATCAAATTAGCTCAATGTATATAAAAACTTTTTTCTCACTTTTCGACGCAAAATCTGAATATTTAAATAATTTTTAAATATGTCAATTTTTTTTGTTAAAACAAATAAAAATCATTTTTTTCCAAAACGCAATTTTTTTAAATTTAGTCTTAAAAAGATGCTAAAGCTCTAAATAATTAAATTATGAAAAAAAAACTTGGGTTATATGAAACTTGAGCTAAAAATTGTTTCCAGGTCGGTGTGCTATGTCATATCTTTCTTCGTTCAGAAGTTATAGCGTATTTAAGATTGAAGTTGAAAAAACGTAGTAGTCATGATTAATTAAAACAAAATTTAGTAACTATCATTTTAAACAATCACCTGTCAAGCATTGTGTGTCAATGTCATGGCCATTGACATTTAGATAAGATAAAGAGAGAGGTTCTACAGAGGGAGATAAAAATATAATTATTATTTTTTTAAATAAAATTTTGCATATTTTAGGTATAAATAACATTTCAAATTACATTTTAAAGAGGCTAACAAACAAAATTACATTAATGTAACATTTAATTAAGTGTTCAAAAATTAGTCCATTTTCCTGAATATTAAGTAAAATTTTAAAAAATCATGACAAAAACGAAAAAAAATTGACAGTTGATTGTTTAAAATAATAGTGACTAAATTTTGTTTGGCTAAATCATGGCTACTACGTTTTTGTAACTTAAAAATTTTAAAATCGCTATAACTTCTAAAAGAAGAAAGATAGGTCCTATCTTTTAAACATATGTGTTTTTATGAACATTTCTTCATAAAATTAAATCTAGTTCTTATTGCCAAAGTTTGTTAAAGGGCTAATATATCACCCTGTATGTCAAAGGATTAAAAGAGCCACATTTAGCCCTGAGGTATATACCCTATTTTTTGCACGACCAAACATAATTTAGGTAGGTACATCAAATTAAAGTTAAAAATGCCTCTAAAATCAGGTGTTTTATTTTTGTATTTAATTTAATCAAGATATCTGTGAACTGCGAAAAGTCAGTTTCATGGCTTGTTTTAAAAACAATGTTTTTTAATATGGTTGACATAAACATTAGTTCCAAAAAATAGACGAAGACCATAAATTTTAATGACATTTTTAAAGGTTTTCTTTGCTAAAATCAAATATATTCGTTTGAATCTCTTATTTATTACAAAACATCACCAAACCTAATTTCTGTACCAGTAAAGCACATATAATATTTTAATATTATCAAGGTTGCTGTGAGTTATTTTTCCTATGGAGAAAAACGTCAAGTTTATTCCCGCAAATGAAAGCGTAAAATTAAGTTTTAGCCTAGGTTGTGCAAAAAAATATTTGTTACCGTCAACTGGGCTGACTTCGGACGGTGTGGGTGACTTCGGACACTTTTTCGCAAAACTCTCTAAATGGGGACGATATCATGTTTTTGCCCCAAACTTTTTTATCTGTAGATTTTTTGACATTTTCTTAATAATATAATAATCTTTAATTAAAAATACATAAAAAATGTACTCTTTATGTAACACCGTAGGGCCAACGGTTTTCGAGCAAATTGCAATTAAAAGGCAATTTTAGGTTCTGAGCATCAACATTAGGAACTAAAAAATGCACCAACACAAATTTCAATACTGCAGGGTGATTCTACATTAAAAACTAAAATGTAACTTTTTTAAATTTTCTCAACATTATTTTTTATTGCCCTTCAGTGTAGACTTAAAATTCAGAAAAAAAAAAATTGGTGAAAAATTAACCACTTTCCGAAAAAAAGTGGTGCGTCAGGGGTTAAAGTCTAAAGTCAATGAAAAAATGTAATTTTACTCTAAAATGTTAAAAACTTCTTTTAAACTGAACCCTTCGTTAGTCGCAATATCTATTAGATACGCCTTAAATATAAAATTTGTCGCCATTACCATGTTTCCTTGCATACGTTCTCCTCCCTTTAGCTATTCCTATACATCATTATCCACCCATGTATCAGTGCTAATTAAACCACTTTTTGTTGTGTGTCCTAAATTTGGCAATCCGCTAAACTCTGTGATATACATTGCGACAGGTCATGTTTTTATATGTTTTTCGTATTAAAACATTAAAAAAAAATTATTCACAAGCATACGGAAATTTTCTGTTTTAAACGCCCTTTATATGCATTATAAAAAGTTGCAAAATCTGTCATATTTGTTTACTTCTTTTAAAGTTAAAAAAGCTTTTCATTTTTAACCAAGGTTAGAAATGAATTCATATCCAACCTGTTTTTTTAGCTTTTGGTTATACCTCATAGATGGCGAAACAATCGCCTAGTCTGTAAACAGTTGAAGTTTTCGAATAACCTATTGTTTTCGTTTATTTCTACGAAAAACAATAAGAAATAATATTTATTTATATAGTATATGGTTCATACCGAGACTGTTAATAGTCCTAGTTCCTAAAATAATAACGAGCCACTTCTTTAAATTATTATTTAGTTAAAATTTATAGTGACATTAAAAATCTGCAAAATTTCTGTAGAAGATCATTTAAAATGGTGAATTTTTCGAGGTAATGTGTTATTTATTTATGCTTGTGAATAAAATTCTGTTATAACTACATAAGAAAATTACTTTTCCAACTCTCGAGATGCTAATTTTTTCTAGACTGCGCCAAATAGCATCTCTGGAGTTGGAAATGTTTCATTTTCTTATAAGGTTAGAAATATACTATATTGTTATAGATTTAATGACAGTAAGCTAAATATTACTTCTATATTGGAAAAATTTTTTTTTTTTAATATAATATGGGAGGCATAGCATAGCGTAGTGGCTAGCGCGTATGTATATCAAGTCTACTATCGTGAGTTCGATTCTCACTGGCGCCGATTTGCCTTTTTCAGTTAATTAATAATTGAAATTTGGCGAAGGCGATAAGTGAAACGGACACTCCCTAGAAACTGGTTCGAAAGTCAGTATAAGCCGGTGGTTCCCTCTACTACTAGCCCACACAAGTCCTGGACTTAGGGGATGCTTAATTAAGTAGAATAGTACGAGGTTAAACAAACAAACAAACAAACAAATATATTATTTTAATAGATTTTAATGTTTTTTTGTAATTATACCTTTTTATTACTTGAATTGCAGGTTGTAAGAAGCGAAAAAAAATTTTCCTAGCGAAATTATAAGAAATTTTCTTCATATCAAAATGAATGCCTAAAGTTGTTAGGTACATATCTTAAATAAGTTACTTAGTTATTTAAAACAAAATAACGATAAAAATAATATTTTTAGGTTTTAATAAAATTATCCAACATTCCATCTAGTTTGTTGTTGCCTAATTGCCTAATATTCGTATTTTGAAAACTATAGATTTCCACATTTTGGGACATAAATAACAACTATTTACGCCAGAGATTACATACGCACTGTCATATTAATAAATATTACAATTTTTAATTAACATCACCTAGATTTTTAAGATTTAACAAAGAGGCTGCTATACTCATATTATCGTACTCTTCACAACACCCAAGTGTTAGAAGAGTATAATACTGTAGTGTTAGGAAAAGTCAAGTTCCAAGATTACCACTGATTTCGAATAAAATAATGAAAAAATTCAAAAAAAATTTTCCGCGCCACTAGGGCAACTTTTTTTTCCATAGAATAATATTACTATAGTTAAGGAAAAATCTCCATGGAAAGGCACACTTAACAAATGGATATATTTTTTTTTAATTTATGAACTGATAGTTACTATTTTCACGTTTCTAGGACCTTTATACAGACACTTTACTAATTATGTAATATATTTTTAGACATATCTGAGGATAATTAAGTACATATTCTATGATTAAAAAAAAAATAGTTTATTTTACAGATGACATAATACGTTGAAATAAAGATTTTCACAAAAATAGGGGATTAAATTAATTTTTAAGTTTGATTATATATTTTTCATATTAAGTGCTTTAATTTGACACATGTTTATAGAGATCCAAAGAAAAATAAAATTTTGGACTTTTTCATTATTTTATTCTAAATCAGCGGTATCAAAAATAGCCGTATTCAAAAATTCAGAATTTTGTCCACTTTTTTTTCCCTGGCCCTCTGTGCTGCGGTACGAAGGTTAAAGCGTAAAGTTCAGAGCGCGCTAGGCTATAGTGTTACATTTTTTATAATTTTTTATAATGATCAAAATTTGCGTTACGTAATACATACACTATATGAAATTTTTTATCTTTAATTTTAGGGGTGAGTTGCTTAATATGCATCTTACGATAAAAATGCATATAACCAATTTCGTTAAAAAGGAAATTTCCATCAATTTTTGTTTTATATTAATAACAATCGAGTTAATTTAAAAATAGCCATGTTGGAGGTGAAATTGTTTTTTTTTTCATTTTTCAGCCAAATTATTCATCGGACGATAAATGTGGTTATGAGTGGTTATGAGTTGTAGCTCTTGAAATTCTTTAAATCTAAATCTAAAAGTTTCATATATTATAAATTTTCATAGGTACTTTGGTACGGTTACAGAGGGCCGTAACCGTTACAAAATACTTATAAAAATGCATAATGTATAAAACTTATAGAGAATTTCAAGATCTACAAGTTTGCTCATAACCACTTTTATCTTCCGATGAATAATTTGGCTGAAAAATCGAAAAAAACAACTTCACCCCCAACATGGTAATTTTTAAATATCTATAACTCGATTGTTATAAACATATTAAAAAAATATTAGTACAAAAATTGTTGGAAATTTTCTTCTTAAGAAAACTGGTTATATTCATTTTTATCGTAGGATGCATATTTAGCGAGATAACCGCACTCACTCTTAAAATTCAAGATAGCGGACACCCCTTACGCAAATCCGATGAAAAACTAACAGAAGTGTTCTGTTACTATCCACTACTACCCTTTAAAATAACAGCCAGTGTACATTTAATGCAATTTAATTAACATAGGAATTTTTCGTTATTTGACTGGACTAGTGCATTTTGGTCAGATAATTTTAATCCAGGCCACTGTAGAGCCTAGATAGCTTACAGAATCTGTTGGCAATACCTTTTCTGTGAACCATTTAGCTTTTATATAATGCTAAGAATTTTGTTAAATATTTTTCCTATTTTGCGACTCTTATAAGCTCATAATCACACGCATTTTGCTTGTTCTTATAGGCCCATAAGAGGACTTTTTTTTCTGTTGGGTTGGCAACATAGAAAAGCCTATCTCTTGACGTTTTGCGTGCAAATGTCAATGTCGATTTAAAGTTTAATTTTTTACAAAATTTTGTGTTTGGGTTATTTTTTACCGTGTTAAAATTGTGGACTGGTTAATTGCAGTGAAAAAAGAAGAGATGACTGTAAAATATATCAAAATATCATTTGTTCTTAGAATTTTAAACATAGTGTAAACTGTAATGCCAACCCAAAACAAAAATCCCTAAATCAGTCATCAATTTAAATGTAAGTTTTTTTAATTTTAGAGCAAAATAGAAAAAATTGTATAAAGCACTCGTTTCATAACACGTTTTTAGAGCATGTACTTTCGAAAACTCGCCGCAAGCTGCTCGTTTTCTAAACATGTATTCGTGCGCTAAAAACGTATGTTATGAAACTAGTACTTTAATATACTATTAAAAACTGTAATCCAATCAATTTGATTTGATTTTAGGCCGAAAAAGCTAGAAAAAAATAATTTAATTTTCATGTAAAGAATATTGCATTTATTGTTCCTAATGTTGTAATACCTACTTAATTTAATTAAAATAAATGGTGATTTCGTCGCCCTTGCACATACTGTCCGTGAAAGAACGTGTGGTAAAGAAATGGTAAAAAAATTAAATAGTAGAAGCGCACTTATGAACACACACACACACGGTAGTTATCTATGGTCAATGGGTTACCTTAGCAGGGGGAGATAATAGGTTGTACCATAGCCTAGTAGTAATAAATAAATATTGTATATTGTGTTGTGTCGTGAAAAGTTCTGATTAAAATATATATTTTTTCTTGGGTAAGTAGTAGATTTTTGTTATTATTTTATTTTTAGCATATTAAAATCTTTTAAAAAAGATTTAACATTAGACTATAATAATAATTATATTTGAACTAAGAAAATTTTAGACTGTAAATTTTACAGAGTGACTAATTGTACATACAGGGCCGGCGGCGGAAATTTTTAATGATTAAAAAAAGGTCCTCACCTCTGAAACGCTAGCACCCTGAAGCAGGGGATTCACTCGACTTCGTGCATGCAACGGCTGGCACATCGTACACACAGCACGGCTTGTTTTAAAAAATTTCACCTAAAAGTTCTGGTAACTTCGATGTTTTTTCTGATAACGATTCTGTAATGTATATTATGGATTCTGTGTAAAAATAAAAAAAAATCTTTAGATGTTTTTTTTTTGCAGCAACGTCTTAAACAGGGATCAATCTTTGACTAAAAACAAGCTTCCTTATAGATTTTGAGCTGCTGAATCCATATCTGCTCGCAAAAAATAGAACTATCGTAAATACTATTGTAAAACATTAAATTTTTTTGTCTAAGGGAAGCAAAGCTCCGTAATACATAAACTTACATTACACTTAAAATTTAATTTATTCACACAGTGAAAAAGAGGAATTAATTTATTTATAAATAGAGACTTGTATTTAATTTTAATTAAACCATTAAAAAATTTTATTATATAAATCAAAAGGTATATTTTTTCAACTATTTTTTGAATATTAGTTTTATCTTTATTAGTTTTTGTATTATCCGCAGTCCAAGTTGATTATCCGTTTTTTATGATCATGTTTTATGTTGAGATATTCTAAAAATTTAAAATGTTTTGGTTCAATGGATTAATAACACCTCCTAACTATTTTTTCTGTTAGTTTAATCACAATCCTGCACATTGCGGCTAAATATTTTGGTAGTGGCAATTATTACCAGGCAATACATATCACTGGGCAACAGACCTAAGGCCAAAAAATCTGAATGAAGATATGTCTGCATCAGATTATTAGGACCCTCAGTAGTCAAGACTTAGAGCGGTTTTTTTAGGTTAGCTTATTTAAGCCAGGTCACTGATAGAAAAATCTAAAAATAGTACTACCAAACGTGGTAGTAAAAACTTTGAGGTATATAATATGTAATACCATTTTTACGATTATTCTAAAACATTATACCGTTACATTAAATACACTAATTCATATTATTTAATAATACAACAACGTTGTTGTGACTATAATAGTTTTTTGAGGAAGGATAATTAATAAAGATGGCGACAATCAGCTGATTCTAATAAATATTTTACCAAAATATTGAAAGTAGGCATTTTTGGGCTAAAATTTTTATGTGCATAAGTATACCCAACGATAAGCATGTACATGTAATTTTTATTGTAATTACGTGTGATATGTAGTTTTTATGTGCACATATATTTAAGTTAATATGTGAATTTAAAATACATTAAAACTTTTCAAACGCAGTACAGAGGCGACAGGCTCTGCTAGTCAGTCGGACGGACGGGTTTTGAGAATTGCCCGTGTTTTGAAACGAGGATCGTGACGAAGGAAGGAGCGGCAATCTGACCCTGCGGATTTACAAGCCACGCCTATCTCGTTTCCTGCCCAACAAAAAAAACTTGATCGCTTAACAGTTTGTTGTTGTAAATAAAACAACAGCACTCGTTTGTAAATACCGAACACGTTTACTTTTTTGTTGTTGTATTCTATGCAATACATAGCGGTTGGCGCATATACAACTATTTATTGTTGTATACTATAACCTAATTACATTATTAATTACGCTAGTTATCAGTGATATTTAATTTTAAAATTTTCTTACTTGGCTATAAATTATTACCTTTACCAGATTTGCAAGTCCAGATAAGGGTGGTGGGTTAACCCACTTATATGCGTAGGCGAAAAGGTGAAGGAAAGTTTTAGCGAGCCTAAATTATTTTATTTAAGAATTTTTAAAGTTTGTTTGACTTTAGACCACCCTTATTGACCTTATTTAAGATGTATAAGACGTTTTATGGAATAATTAAAATAAGAATAATGTCGAAGATATAATCCATGAATGGGAAGGTTTAGTAACTTTACCTTCCTGAAAACTGACCCATTGGTAATAAAATAAATGGCACAATTCTGGCTTTTCTTGCAGCTGTAGTTAGTTTCATTATTTAAAATCTACTAGTTATTAAGAATATATTCTTTCAAAATTTCAAAAACATTTCCTTTTAAAAGGCTTTTAGTAAAAGCATTTATTTATAAATGGTAAAGGGCTTTAACTTTTACCAATTTAGAACTAAAATTTGACAACTTCAGAAACTTAATATAGACCTATAGAGATTGGATAATAAATTGCATAATTCTGGCTTTTCTTGTAGTTCCTATAATAATTTCATTATTTAAAATGTACTATTTATTAATTAAGAATATATTCTTTCAAAATATCAAAAATATGTACTTCCCCTATTGAAAATAACGGGTCTGGGAGGGTATAAATGGTGCAAAACCCGTACTTGAGCGGGTGAATCTCATCCGCTCAAGTACGGTTTGTGCACCATTTATACCCGCCCAGACCCGTCATTTTCAACAGGGTCTTTTTAAAAGGTTTTTAGTAAAATCATTTATTTAAAAGGTAAAAGGCTTTAACTTCCCAACTTTTACCAAATTTTTACCCAAATTTGACAAATTCAGAAACTTAATATGGCCCTATAGGAATTAGTTATTAATAGGATATTATTGTTCACTTTCATTTTTACTTTCGAGAGAAAAGAGACTATTGTGGCGAAAAAAAAGTTTTCCAGATTTGTAGTAATTTTCCCCTTTAAGGCCGATAGGTATTTCTAAAAACTCATTTTTTGATGTCTGCCCGCGCGTCCGTCCGTCCAGAGGCCTACAGGCAAAGAACTTTTACCTCAAGAAGGAACATGATGAAATTTACCGTATACTTTGTTTGAAGCATGAACCAACTACGGTGAAGGGCTGGGGGGGGGTGACTATTGTTTACACTTAGTACGCCTAAAGAGAGGGAAAGAATGTGTAAACTCACAGTCTAAAATGAATGACAGGGGTACAGTGTTGCCGATTGGAAACATATACTTTGGATATTTTATTGTAAATTTTAAGAAACATTAGTTCTGTATGAGTTTTATATGAACTAGTAGTTTAATTTTAATAGATTTAAATATACTATATTATTAAACATAATTATAGTATACACAATAAAGTTTTTTACATTTTTAATTTAAGTATAATGATTTGAATTCATGATAAGGTGGAAACTAAGCAACATCGCTACTAGGTAGCCTGAAAGTCGACTAGCGACATCTACATTTTACACCACAAAGCTGTATCGCGTTTCTGTTAGTAAATAAACAAACAAAAAGATGACACCTTCATAAACATTGGTCTGAAATTACTTCTTGAGGTAAAAGTTCTTTGCCTACAGGCCATACCGTTTGACAGATCAAAGCCAAACTTTAAACTAACAGTGTAAATAATATCCAAATGGGTAAATTTACATGCTAAATCAGAGGTAATATGTTGCCAAGCAGGTGCACTTAAAATTTAAGAGATTTAACATGGAATTTTACATGTAATATTCCTAAAAAATTGTAAAATTACAACTTAAATCTCTTAAATTTTACGTGTACCTGCTTGGCAACATATTACCTCTGATTTAGAATGTAAATTTAAACATTTTTTGTAGTGCAGGGAGATTTTCTTAGTTTTTCTCTGAACAAAAATCTAAAAATTCGAATATCGCAATATTTTTTTTTGCAATTTGTGGGGTGCAACTGTACCATTTCCAGTTTATTAATTAAAATTTTAGTTATTAAGTTATGCTTTAAATATACTACTATTCTTAAGAGTCCATTAAACAATTAGGGATATTATGTCATAAAGGTATGTAATAACAACGTTACAATTTTTTCCGGAAGGCACCTACAAAATTCAAGGTTAGTTTATACTTTAAATCATATGCTTATTTTCAAATAGATTTAATGCAAGCTGTGAAGATACGTAATGCTTCATGTTTCATAGTTTACTCTTCACATGGGATAGTGTTTATTGAATAGTCCAGTCAAATACGAAGAAACTCCTATTTAAATTGCAATAAATGTACACGGGCTGATATTTTAAAGGGTAGTAGTAGATGGTAACAAACCGTCATGGATACAGTTTTTTTTCTTGTTGGTATTTTTTGGGCGCCAAGTTTGGTAGAAACGGTCAGGGACAAAGTTTTTGTCTTAGGGTATTTTTTTGGGTGCCGTCATTTTTTTTGTAGGGGCGCCACGTTTGGTAGAAACCGTCAGGGACAAAGCTTTTTTTCTAGATGGCATTTTTTGGGGGGCAATTTTTTTTTTGTAGGCGCACAAAGCTTTATTTAAGGGTGTTTTTTCTTTTGCTAGGGGCGCCAAATTTGAGGCTTGAAAGGCCGGCCCCATAGAAGAAAAAGATCTACGCCCTTGATCTCACGATAAAATAATTCCAACAAAAATTGTTGGAAATTTTTTCCTTAACAAAATTGGTTATATGCATTTTTATCGTGAGATGCATATTAAGCAAGTCAATTAGGCAAATCACCCAGTGAAAAACTAACAGGAGTGTTCTGTTACCATCCACTATTACCCTTTAAAATATCAGCCCGTGTACATTTATTGCAATTTAGATTTATTATTTGACTGGATTATATACATGTACTTTCCAAAACATGATTTTTATGATCTCCTGTGGGCAGGGGCGTATCTCGAGGGATAAACCGCTAACAAAATTTTGTACACCTTTAGAAGAAAATCTTCAAAAATTTTCTCCAGATCACCTCCAAAGATTAGCTGGAGTTTCTAAGATTTCCTCCGAAAAGGGGGTAATCTTTAAAGATTACCTCGTAACCTTTAAAGATTTCCTCCAGATTACCTCCAATTTGTACATATTCACAGAGGATAAAAGTGGTTATATGCGAACTTTTAGATTTTGAAGTTCTCTATAATTTTTATGCAGTATGCATTTTCATATATATTTTGTTACCCTTACAATGGGCGCAGAAAGTCGAAGTTCGGATCTTGAATTTTAGGGGTGAGTGCGGTTATCTCTCTAAATATGTATCTTACAATAAAAATGTATTTTGTTAATTCCCAACAATTTTTGTTTGGGTATTTGCGCCCTCTGTAACCGTACCAAGTACCTATGAAAATTTATAATATATGAAAATTTTAAGAGCCACAAGTTTGCTCATATCTTCCTATGAATAATTTGGCTGAAAAATGAAAAAAAAAATCCAACATGTCTATTTTTAAATTAACTCGGTTGTTATTAATATAATAAAAAAATGATTCAAACAAAAATGGTTGGAAAGTTCCTCCTTAACAAAATTGGTTATATGCATTTTAATCGTAAGATGCATATTAAGCAACTCGCCCATAAAATTCAAGATAGCGGACACTCCTTACGCAAACCACCCGGTGAAAAACTTACAGGAGTGTTCTGTTTCCATCTACTACTACCCTTTAAAATATCAGCCCGTGTACATTTATTGCAATTTACATTTATTATTTAACTGGACTATAAGTGGAGAAAATTAAAAAGTGTCGACTTTGTTAACATTTTTATTATTGTCGCAAAATAAGAGTTTATCGGACTTTTTTTAACATTTTTTATATATTTCTTTTTTTTTAAACAATTTAATATTAATCGAAAAGGAGCGACTCTGGACTTTTGACCACCCCGGGCAAACTTAAAACAACCGCCCCTTGTGCAGAAATTAAAGGTCCCTAGAAGTTTTTATGACTAAAAAGAGGTGCCCCCGACTCCTCTCTAAAAAAAGCTATACCTCTGACAACAGAAATCTTAATGACAGAAAAAGGTCTTCACCTCTAAAATAAGCTTTACCCCTAACAGAAATTTTGATAACTAAATAAAAAAATTACCATTTGGCCGCCTCTCGGTTTGTTGACCATTTGTACGCCCCTTACAAACAACCGCCCGAGCAAGGGCCAGATTTATCCGTGCTGTTAATCATGTACTTAGGTATAAAAAATTGTGATACACAGACGAGCGCACATTTGGACCGATGAGCGGATGATTGAACAACATTTTTTCCACAAAAATTAATGTTTTAGATTTTAAGCTTTCACGGCCAATAAGATATAAAGAACTTTCACTTTCGGGTTTAGACCGTGTTAATGGATTTTCACTTTCCGACGTTTCGTCTCTTACTACTAGAGACATCTTCAGGGATTAATCTGAAACTAAGTTTCGAATCAACTTGTGTCACTATTTATGACGAGTTGTGGTTTGGCTACTGCCGATAAGGAAATTTGTTTCTTTCTTATATTGCGCTCATGCTCTTGAAGTCTTGTAGAAATTTTTCTCTTAGTTTCACCTATGTAAACCGTACCACAGGAGCAGGGTATTTTATATACGCCTTCTGAACTCAGGGGTATTTTGTCTTTTGTTGAAGTCAAACATTGACCTAATTTTTGGTTGGACCGAAATATAGGCTTAATATTTGACTTCTTCAAAAGTTTACCTATTTTATCCGTGATACCGCTTACATAGGGAAGTATAACTTGTGTCTGTCTGTCATTGTCACTATTGTCCTGTTGTTTGGGTCTGGGATTTCTGTATTTGTATATGGTCTTATTAATGTATGTATTAATTAAGAGAAAAAATTCTACAAGACTTCAAGAGCATGAGCGCAATATAAGAAAGAAACGAATTTCCTTATCGGCAGTAGCCGAACATGTACATGAAACAGGTCATAAAATCAATTTGTCTGAAACAAAACAAATATTAACAGAAAACAGAAAAATGCCAAGGAAGATACGGGAATCGATAGAAATCATCAAGCATCCTAACAATATCAATCGGGACACTGGTTACCACTTACCTGCAATATGGAAGTCTTTGATAGGAAAAACCTCGTCACGGGTGAATGAGTTTCAGATTAATCCCTGAAGATGTCTCTAGTAGTAAGAGACGAAACGTCGGAAAGTGAAAATCCATTAACACGGTCTAAACCCGAAAGTGAAAGTTCTTTATAAAATTAATGTTGATTAGAATTTGATAAAAAATATTTTTATGTTTGGACTTTAAACTTTATTTATTTTTTGACTATTTTTTGACGATTTTGGAAATTTGAAAACCATTGTATAATACTTTTCTAACACTTTTTGCTTTGAAGAGTACAATAATTCGTTTCACAGTACATATGACATATATCTATGGAACTAAATAAGTACCAGACAAAAGAAGCTATTCATATTGTAGTTAGGTACTGCTTTAACAAATAAATGAACAAATAAACATTGCAGCTAATTTTTGAATAGAAGGCCTTGCAATTTTCAAATTAATAGTAAATTGCTGTTAGCTTGAAAATTAATTGGAATTTTTTTTTATTAAATTATTTTTTTTGTGCCAATATGTATCCTGCTAGAAAATAACCGAAAAAAGTCTTTGCCTGACGTTATTTTTATGTAGGGGAAGGGGGGGGGGGGCTAATGTTAGCAGGGGAAAGTATTAACAGAAATTTTTTAGAAAAACTACATGTACCAGACACTTTAAATTTACATGGTACTTTCGTTTAATAGTACCCTAAGCTACAAAACACCTAACGGACAGTTAAAGTATTACGTAACGAAATTCTGATCATTTTGGACTGTAACGCTATTTTCCTATACCATTAACATGGGCGTAACACTTTATTATTCTGTATTAATTTATTTATTTTTCCTTTAATATAAGGTATTTAATTATTGTTTTTAAAGAATATTATTCAGTTTATTATTATATTTATATTATTTTTTTTTAATGTTAACTTACTTTATTTTTTTTTCTTATTTAAAACCGTTAATTTTTAAACTTTTTTCTGCTCTCTTTGATAAATGTTATTATATCATTTAGAGTTTTGTTTAAATTTTTTTTCACATAAAAAATATTATAAAAATACCTCTTTATTTTTCAATATGAAACGAAATAATAAAAAAAATCCTAATATTTTAACCCCCTTCTTTAAATTTTAATTAATAGAGTTTATTGCCCATTTGATTACATAGGTTAAAACTTGCCCCAGGGATGTTAATTCTTGCTCTAAAAGTGAGGCAAGTGTTAACTTTTGATATATTTTTTTTTTAAATTAATTTCATATAAAATCTGTAAAAGTTAAAAATTTATTTTTTTCACTAAATTTATTTATTATAACATCCAAACCAAACAGCTATTTAGCTGAAGGTTAAAATTTTGATATTCTATAAAATAAAAGTACAAAAATTAATTTGTGTAGGCATTATGAATTTTTGCCCAAAAAGCGTTTAGACTAGCCCCCCTTCCCCTAAATATTAGTAGGTATAGCAGCGGTCTGGAAAGTAACATAACCCTACTTTAATAGCCCCCATAACAGAGCTGTTAATGTAATTAACAGAGCTGTTTTAACAGGGCTGTTTCTAATTCACTTTATATCAGATCAGTTTGGATTAGACTGGAGCGTAACATAACCCTACCTTAATAGCCCCCTTTTTAATAGCCCCCAGAACAGAGCTGTTTTAACAGGGCTGTTAATGTAATTAAAAGAGCTATCTTAACAGGGCTGTTTCAAATTCAGTTTATATCAGATCTGAGCCGATCTAAACTGATCTAATATTTATTTTCAAGCTAACATCAATTTTCCTATTAATTTTTACAAAAATTTTGCTCCATTCCCGGGAAATTCCCGTCTCGGGACCCCGGGATTGGATGTCCTAATTTATACTATAGCAACATTTTTTTTAAGCACTAAACAGAACTACTCCGGTTCAGTGTTTAAAGCAAAAGTTTTGCTCAAACCCTTTATTTTTCAATATAAAACGAAATTTAAAAAAAATATTAATATTTTAACACCCTTATTTAAGTTTTAATTAATAAGGTTTATCGCCCATTTGATTACATAGGTTAAAACTTGCCCTAAGGCTGTTAATTCTTGCACTAAAAGTGGGACAAGTGTTAACTTTTGACATTTTTTGTTTAAATTAATTTTATATAAAATCTGTAAAAGATAAAAATTTAAGTTTTTCACTAAATAATAGCTGAAGGTTAAAATTTTTATATTCTATTAAATAAAAGTGCAAAAATTTTTTTAGGCAGTACGAACTTTTTCCCAAAAAGTGCTAAGACTAGCCCCCCTTCCCCTACATAAAAATAACGTTAGGCAAAGTCCTTTTCCGGAATTCCGGTTATCCACTAGCAGAATACATATTGTAACACAAACAAAAAACTTAATCAGAAAAATTCCAAATTTATGTTCAAGCTAACACCAATTTTGCGATTAATTTTTACAAAAAATTTGCTCCATTCCCGGGAAATTCCGGTCTCGGGACCCCGGGATTGGATGTCCCAATGTATACTATAGCAACGTTTTTTTTAAAGCACTGAACAGAACTACTACGGTTCAGTGTTTAAAATAAAATTTTGCTCAAATCCTTTATTTTTCAATATAAAATGAAATTTAAAAAAAATATTATTATTTTAACCACCTTATTTAAGTTTTAATTAATAAGGTTTATCGCCCATTTGATTACATAGGTTAAAACTTGCCCCAAGGCTGTTAATTCTTGCACTAAAAGTGGGACAAGTGTTAACTTTTGACATTTTTTGTTTAAATTAATTTAACATAAAATCTGTAAAAGATAAAAATTTAAATTTTTCACTAAATATTAGCTGAAGGTTAAAATTTTTATATTCTATAAAATAAAAGTGCAATAATTAATTTCTGTAGAGAGTACAAACTTTTTCCCAAAAAGTGCTAAGACTAGCCCCTCCTTCCCCTACATAAAAATAACTTTGGGCAAAGTCCTTTTCCGTAATTCCGGTTATCCTCTAGCAGGATACATATTGTAACACAAACAAAAAACTTAATAAGAAAAAATCCAAATCTATTTCCAAGCTAACACCAATTTTCCGATTAATTTTTACAAAAATTTGCTTCATTCCCGGGAAATTTCGGTCTCGGGACCTCGGGATTGCATGTTCTAATTTATACTATAGCAACATTTTATTTTAAGCACTGAACAGGACTGGTACTACTCCGGCTCAGTGTTAAAAACAAATTGTTGATCAAACTTTTTGCGTTAGCCTTTATAATTTGTTTTTTCGTTTAGTTTAGTTTATTGAAATTAACATATTTTCATTTTTTTATTTACAGTTTTTAAAATCCAGACAACAGCGAAGCCCATTGTTCGTAGTGAAAATGTGCAAAAGGAAAAGTTGGAGTGCTCTCCATGTGTAAAAACCGCAATTTATTAAACAATTAAAAGCAACTTTAGTCAATTAATATTAAACAATTAAGTGCATATTTCATGTGTTAGAATAATTACTTTTTTTAATACGTGGTGCGTAAATATTAAGTTATAAACTGATAAATATTTTCGTTATTTATGACTTTTTAAAATGGTTTATTAATTTAAAAATTTCTAAAGATGGCTCTGATACGATTTGATCGATGGACGTTTTTAAAACTGATAGAACTGGTAAGTGATTAGGTTAAGGCCTATCCAGAAGCTTGCATAAGAACATAAAACATAAGAATGCGATGCCGTGATTGGCTTACATGGCGGCACATCAAGCCAATCACGGCATCGCATTGTTATGTTTTATGTTCTTATGCGAGCCTGTGAATAGGCACTTAGTATAACGAACTCTTCTGTTGTCGGTCGTTATGTCTGTAAGAAAAGGATAACATAAGAACGCTTTGTAATAATGTTCCATTTCCGCTTAACTTTTGGAACAAGCAAATAAGAGAACTTAAGCTATTTTTTGGCATATTTGATATTTTAAACCTTTAAAATATGAGCAGGGGTGCATTGGGGAAATTTTAATGGAACTGAGGTACGTGTGATTCTACCCTACTGAAAATGACGGGTCTGGGCAGGTATAAATGGTGCACAAACCCGTCATTTTCAACAGGGTACTTTAAAAAATATAAAATTCTCTATTTGACCATATAAGTATAAGATTTTTTTTCGACAGTTTGACCAATATGGTCGAATAAAGAATTTTATTTGCTTTAATATGTTGTATCACACGACTCTTCTTATCATAAAAAAAATCCCTTAGGCCCCATTTCACAAGTTAAAAATTTTAAATAAAGGCCAAAAGATAGCTTAAGCTGTCTTAAGTTGATATCTCAGTTCGTTCAAAAGTTACGAGGAGGTGGCTTTTGGAGAGAGAGAGAGAGAGAGAGAGAGAGAGAGAGAGAGAGAGAGAGAGAGAGAGAGAGAGAGAGAGAGAGAGAGAGAGAGAGAGAGAGAGAGAGAGAGAAAATAAATTGGAACTAAATTTTTAATTTGTAGAATTCTAAAAATATAAGAGAGAGAGAGATAGAGAGAGAAAATAAATTGAAACTAAATTTTCAATTTGTAGAATTCTAAAAATATAAATTTAATTTAGTAAAATACCGTTTTCTATGCATAAAATTTATAAGTAAAGTTTTATGATAAGTAAAACTAGGACAATACATATCAAATAATTTTCAAAACATTACGTAATAATAGATATAATAATGTTAATAATATTATACCTACATAAATGAAATAAAAATTCATATCCGCATTTTAGCTATTTTTGGATTGCTTAACCCGGCTTCTGACACGTGGGGTGTCACAAACCCCAGAGTCCAAATATTACTCCGTAACTATTTTATTTTCGCGCCAAGCGAAGACAGCGCCTCAGTACCTTTCAATCGCTTTTTACTTTGCACAGTGTAGCATGAACGGCAGTATAAATATTGAAGCATTAGAGGCCACGTCTTTTTGAAGTCGCCTGGGGTTTCTGACACCCCACGTGTCATAATAAGTAACATTTATTTTCCTACAACCTAGCTAGTAGTTAGTGCCTATTTTCCACCCGTTGCCTATGACAATGGTTGAAAAGTGAAAATTAGTTGATTTTTTACATCTGCTGTCAGAAAATGAGTAAACGTGAAACACATAACCTTAAATTGACAAATTAATATTTTAAGACAATTTTTACGTCTTTTGGATGTTTAGGTCGTAGAAAAAATAGTATACAGACCTCGACGCAAACTATTTCGGTGGACTTCGAAAGATTTTTTACTCGGCTGCGCCTCATAAAAAAATAAGCACTCTCTTGCACTGAAAACTAGGTTCGCGTACTCGGTGCGTAATATACTATTATCTTCCTGTTTCTCCTGTATTTTTCAGTCATATTACGATTACTTAAAGTAATTTATTTTGAACACTACCTATAATATTTAAAAGTTTATAATTTATGTTATTCATTTAGATCTTTGTTTGGCAATTTTAAACGTTCTTTTTTTTTAGTTAGCTTTCCTATTTTTTTTTTTAAATTTGATTTATTTTTGTTAACCGATTAAAAATAAACATATATGTATTTAAGATTTTTTAAATTATTTTTAGGTTAATATATTGTATAACTCGAATATTTTACTAAATTTTATATAAAATTTATTAAATAAAGCAAAAACGGTCCCATTTATTGTTGGGGTTTATTACACCCCACCTGTCGTTACTTGTAAAACTAAACCACCTGTCAGACGCCGGGTTAAGAAAATTTTTTCAGGCAAGCTTTGTTTTTTCTTTCTCAAAGACGAATTTGACATTTTTACATAATATGGTTAACATATTACAAAATTAATTATATTAAAAAAATACAAATTATATAATTTTTAGCCTAAATATTATTAATGTTTGGTATGAAATAACTAAGGTATACCTACTGTAGTAATAAATAATGCAAAGGAATCCTTAAAAAAAATTTTGAAGTAAAAAGTATGTAATAATTAATTGACATGTTAAACTGTTATCATATTTTGAATGGACTGCCTCCTATATAGATTAAACAAAGAGAGAAGTTCTACAGAAATAGATAAAAGTATAATAATTATTATTATTGTTTTAAAATAAATTTATGCATATTTTAGATAAAAATAACATTTTAGATTATATTTTAAATTACATGTTAAGATTTTTGTTTTTTTTTAAGTAAAAAATTTTTTTTTTAATTTTTATAACACAGCTAGTACACATAGTAAGTCTAAAGTTTCCTAGGTAACTTATGACCTACTGCTTAATTTGACAGTCATTGTTAATACACTGTTGTGTGTGAAGATTTTGTACTTTTTTTTTTGCTTTTAATAAGCTGATTTATGTATTCTTTAATAATTTTGCATATAATGCACATTTTTTGTTGCACTGTGATAAAATCCAAATATAATATTTTTAGGGAATTTTCTTTTTGGGTTGGTATTGAAGACCTAAATTTATGTTGTCTAACGTGTTGTACTGCTGTCCATTGCGCAGGTCTTTTTAGAAGTCCTATAACTGTTTAAAGGTCAAGAAAAAAAATAAATTTAGTAACTTTAATTTTTTGAAAACTTTGGATATCACCTAAATGCAAAATATTGTTGTTTTTTTTGCGGAAAAATTAATCATACCTCACAGAAGCTAACATTACTTGGGTAACAAAATAAAGGTTGTAGGTTGCAAAAATAAAAGGATTTTTGAAAATGCAAATAAGCGCCTTCGCCAAAATTGCAAATTACACCTAACAGTGGTCCCAGAAAAAAAAGTGACAAAAGTTAGTTTTTTTGCATTGGGTCATTTTTACACCGTTGATTACATAAGCAATAGTGAAAATAAAAAAAAAACATTTTGCGCGTCAACATATTTAAAGCAGCAAGTGTAACACGCCAATTTTTAAAAAACAGTGCAACTCTGTTGGCAGTTATATATTTTAATTATTCTTTAATTATTATTAATGTCAACATTGTTATTGTCTGTCAAAACTCCATAAAGGAATAACCTTCAATATATTTAGGGACATTTATTTGAGGTACCAACCTGACACTTGACATCTGAACTCCACAGCCTGTTGCTGCTTATGCTCAACAAGTGAAATCTTTGTTTTAATTATTCATCCTCAGGGATTTTGTACTTATTTATTTTTAAATAAGATCCTGGTGTTTAGGTAAGAACTACTTAAACCGTATTTCTTCAGTTTTACATTTAATATATTTTTTTAGTTACTTACATTTAAATTTTACTTCGTGGAGTTTTGGCAGACATAAAGTCAGTGAAGAGTGCGAATTTATCTTTTGCTTCCCTACGAACCCAACCCCATTCTGGACCTATACGGCGCCCAACTAATTTTTTAAACCGGTCCATCTCACAAGTAAATGAACTTTTTTTAATTTTACAATTTCTGTATTATCATAGAAAGGTCTAATACCTCGTTCATTCATTGAAAGTTTTAAAATTAAATTTTTTTATTGTAATGTATTTAAACACTTGCCGCTTCAATTGTTTATTGTTTAAATCTTTAAGGCATTTTACCCATATTAAAGTTTAATCAATTTAGACAATTTATATGAAATATCCAGGGTATTTATAATTTTGATATTCAATTCGAGGAAACCCTTAACTGCAATAAAAATCACTGAAATTCTAGAGTCCCTGTTAAAAAAATATTAAAAAACTTTATTTAAAGCGACAGGTAAACAAAATTGTATCTCAAAATTAAAGGCTAATAGAAAACTTTTGTTTAAGCACACATATTGCTTTTTGGGTTTATGACGCAAATTTTATTTTGACAGCTTTATTAATAACCGCCAAAAAACGATTGATCTGTTTTAGTTGGGATACCCGGTATTATAGATATACTATAGTGCCGACTCTATATAATACACTGTGGTTTTTTGCAAATTTTAACTTTTTGTTTCCGACCCCTGATTTATTTTCATAAATTGATTTAAACACCATAAGAAGCAATTTAGGCAAATATAAAAAAAATCGACCGGATCGATCGTTTTTTTTTACGTTTTTTTCTAATTTATTGCACTAGGTTGATAGGACGTGCCTGTAGACCACTAAATAGAAATATATATTTTATATGTAGTAGTAAAATTAATAATTATAGTCACTACATTACAAAAAGCCGTATCTCCAACGCCAAGGTCATATATTTTTTTTTCTAATGAATTATTGTTGTAGGGTGAAGTCGAGCTAAATTAACAATTTTTTTTTGCATTTTTGGATTTTAAATGTCATGAAACGTCGAGAAAATGTGAAAAAAGTGGGCGTTAAAAAATATCGGTCTATTTGTTTTCTGTCTCTAAACCTTGTAACTTTTAAACTTAATGTCCGATTTAAAAATTTTTTTTAATAAACGATTTAGGATCTTTGTATTTTGCTTGACCTTAAATATGGTTAACATTGCGGTGCGGCAAGGAAGGCAAGGCAAAAAAAAGATCGATCAGGTCGATTTTTTTATATTTGCCTAAATTGCTTCTTATGGTGTTAAATCAATTTATGAAAAAAAAAATCAGGGGTCGGGAACAAAAAGTTAAAATTTGCAAAAAACCAGCGTGTAATATATTAATATAGATTTATTTAAGGAGCTAAAACTTACATATTAGGGAACGTTCAAGTATTACGTAACGCAAATTGTACCAAAATTCATACATTTCATACATCGGGTCTCGCGTTATTCAAGGCTGTAGAGATTTTATATTTTGGCTACCCCCCCTAATAGTGGGGTGTTTTATGAAATCTCTATAATCTATTAGAACGCGAGAACCTAGGTATGAAGTGTATGAATTTTGGTACAATTTGCGTTAAGTAATACTTGAACGTTCCCTTAAGGACTAAAATATTTAATGTAGTTATTTAATCAGCGCGAAATTAGAAAAAAAACAATTTATGTCAAAATTAACATAATAAGTACCTAATCCAATTAAAAAAACTCAATACAAAGTTTTAAAAATTTACATAAATTTTTCATTTATTTTCTATATTTTAAATCTACTATTATACAGTTAAAATACAATTATTTTATGCATATATGACGTACATCTATTATTATCTGGGAATCACACAATCATAATATCATCCTAAAAAAATTACTATGTTTTGTATGCTAATTTAATTTAATAATTAACATTGACTCAGTTTTATAAAAAAAAAACTGTTTCAAGTATGTTATTATTTTTTATATACAGGTAGTCATCTTTAATGATGTCATTAAAGCAAATTATTTTTAATTTTAATATTATTTGATGCACCCTACAGAAGTCAAGGATAACTGCAGAAAATATATGTCATAAATAAATGCATTATACCGAGCGTTTCAAAAATTAACTTTTGAACATTAGCTTATTTTGAAATAAAGCAAGATTCCATTTAGTATTAAGATAAAATCTTACTCACTGAGTTCTGAGAATATTTTTTTTGTATTTTATAGGATTTTTTTTTGTATTTTATATGTTGTTTAATATGGGTGTAACTTTGAAGATTAATAATCTTGAATCAGGGCTATGCACTAGCTCAACTCTAGTTATACTTCTTATTCTTGTACGTTGTTATATTTATATAAAAAGTCCAATTATGCAAGATAGTAGTTTATAATTCCTGGGATTTTTAAGCTACATCATTGGTTAAAAACTCGTACCTTTTAACATATAAAATATTGTGACATTTTTTGTCTATGACAATGATTGACGGTCGTTAAAGCTAATAAAAAAGGAGAAAGTTACATAAAAAAATGGTTATACTTAATGTTATTTTGTATGGTATTTAAAAAGGTACTTTTTTAGTTTATTCTTCATACGCTCACACTAAATTAGCATATTCTACATATTCTACATGTAGAAACGTAAATTATTTTGAACACAAGGAAAACGTCAAATTTTTAGGTTACAATTACAACTTAAGGCCTATCCAGAGGCTTGCATAACAACCATCACAAGATACATGACGACACATCAAGCCAATCCTGGCATCGCACTCTTATGTACTATGCTTGTTATGCGAGTCTTTGGATAGGCCCTTTCCAGGAAAACAATACCGACATCTGTTAAATTTTTGATACACTGCGATTTATGCGTAATTTTTCTTTACCTAAAAAATTTCTAGGTAATTGAAACAAAGACACCAGTAACAATAAAAAGGTGTAGATAAATTAATTTGGAAAGGGCGTTTTTGTTGAAAACGTGTAGAGAAGTTAATTTGGAAAAAACTTTTTTATTGAAAAAAGGGCAAAGTTAAGTTACCTCGTAATACTTCATCATTAAGTATTGGTGTTCCTATATTAGATAAAGATAAAGAGCATTCGCTAATACAGTTATCTCTGCATAATTTTATGAAAATTGATTCTTTTAGCTTTCGTATTTCTATGATAGGCTCTTTAGTTAAAATTTTTGTATTATCAAATAATACGAAATGGCTCAAATTAATAATACTACAAATCTATAAAAGTGTTTATACTTGATTAAATAATAGCTTCTTTTTCGCCAATGAATTTATTCACTTTTTAAGATTGTATCTTCTTCTTAAATATAAAACAATTTATTCTTTTTTTTTTAAATAAAAAATTACCTAAAGTGACTATAACTATGTTTGGAAAACAAGTATAAGAGTGTAATTGACCAAATGGTAATTTTAGCTGCATGTTTCAGTAATATTATTATAGGATAAAACATGGAAAAATTTACAGGGTATTAGAGTTATGATTTTTTTTATGAAGTCTCGACAAATGCGACAACGTGCCCCGTCACGGGGCATGTTGTCGCGGCTCTTAAAGTATATTTTTTTGAAGAAATATAAAGGTATTTAAAAAAATATAAATAACTAATAAGGCATGTGCCTTCCCAAAAGCCGATTGTTATCTAACTTTTTACTCTTGTACCAAAATTGTCAACTTTAGAATGAAATAATATTTTTTCTATTTTTTTTTTTAATTTAATTTAATAAACGATTTTATTTGCTATCCTATTAAGTTTCACTTTTAAACACAGTTTTGAATAATAAAAATGCGAAAAAGGAAATGTTATACCATGAACATATCTCCAGATCATGCGACAACTAGCCCCAAACCAAATGCGACAACTAGCCCCAGTGCTCAATTTTACCGTATGTATCAAGTACTGTCTAATTAACGAATAAACACTCCTATATGACAATATCAACAAATAATATACACCTTAAACTATTAATATACATATAATTTTCTTATCTTAATATTTTAAATGCCTCACAATAAGAAAAAATATTTACCACAAAAAAATTACTGGACCCTTTAATTTTGACATTTTTTAGATTAAATTGCAGCTCTTTTAACTTATTGCTTTTAAGTTTACAAATGATAAATGTCACTTTTGTAACGCGGAGGTTAATCTTGGTTTGGTGCAGAAAGCTATTTAACTTTTTGAGATACAAGCACTTCGACAACTTACCCCTGCGACAACTAGCCCCGGTCACCCCTACCCATGGAAAGAATATTATACATAGAACAAGTGTAAAATTTTAAGTATATGATTAAACAACCTAACACCTACATACTTTCAAAAATTTCTAATATATAATCACCAAAGTCATCAATTAAATTTGCGCGATAATAACAGATTGTATATAGAGCGAGTAAGATTGACTCAAAGTAAAAAATCGGTTTTTATTCAAGGTTTCTGTGAATATAATGAACTGCCCGATTTTCTTAAAACCTCTAGATCTTTAAATATATTTAAAAGAAATATTATCACTCATATAAGAGACTTATAGGTAGTTTAATGTGGTTTATTCTAATTTATTTTTACTTTAGTATACATTTAAGCCAGTATTTATATTTATAATTCCATATAATGTATGGTTTATAGTTTATATTTAATGTGTAATGTAATTTATTATCTATTTTTTTTTGTATATTAGGGGTTCCTATTTCCAATAAAGCTTATTATTATTATTATTCTTGAATATAGACTTGATTTTTTTCCTTGTATATTGAGGGCTGAATCCGAATTTGAGGTCAAAATAGCACCTCATACGATTAGTTTTCTATATAACCTAAAAAAAATTATATTCATTATACTCGAAAATAACTTTTTTTGAGGTTATCTCCAATACACTGCCCAGTAAAAGGACTTTCCCATTTTTCACCTCCGCGCGTGAAATGGAGTTTTTATTAAAGGCTACAAACACCGTGTACATAAACGGATGTTATTACATTGAATGGTTGCTGTTAGGTACATGATTGTTACGAAACAAAGCCATAAGATTTAAAGTTTAATAGGGCATTTCAAAAAACATGATTTTTTTTAAGTTTTTAGTCTTCCCTCTCATGTGAAACAAGTTTCTGTGCAAATTTCAACTCAAAGGTGCGGTGACTTTTTTTTCAAAAAAATTTATTTTTTTTTTAATTGCCCTAATATATAATTTCAAAAGGCATAAACTTTGGTTCTCTAAAATTTCGTGAATATGAAGCCTTATTCAATTTAATTCAATCAAAGCCTAATTAAATTATTTAAATCTTATTTTTTAACAAAAATTTTAGGTTATTTAAATTGTTTAATTAGCTAATTAACCATGGATAATTCATTGTAATTTTTTCCAGTATCAAAAAAATACTTAGTTTTCAATGCCAGCTTAGTTAATTGTTTTAAAATAATACAATGGACATAAAATGATGGACGAATATATTAATCTAAAATAACACAGCCAAACAAATAAAGGTCAAATACCCTTTTCGAAACCATTTGATTCCTATGTATTTTTAGGTGATAAATCCGAATTTGTAATCAAAATACACCTTGTGCCATTAACTTTTGGGATAACCTAAAAAAATATTATACTCGTTATCTCCAAAACTAATCAGATGAGGTGCTGTTTTGACCTCAAATTCGAGTTCAGCTCCTCAAAATACAGGGGAACACAATGGTCCAAAAAAAAAATTGACTTTTTTTTTGTGGCTACATGTGGTGCCACAGAAACTCGCACACAATCAATTTCAGTACGGTATATAAAACAGTTTACTTTCATGCTATGGCAATAAGATTTAGGGAACTCTTAGTAGATGTCGACGGGTTATAATTAATTTTGAGGCTTGGACTTTAGACAAACCAGAATTTTTAGAAATTTCATTAATTTTAATTTGTTTTTGTTACCAACTTTAAGTTGGTTAATATAAACAAAAAAATTCCCAAAAATCACTAAAATTTTTTACTATTAAAGTTTATTATAACACCCAAACAGAAACTACAAAAACGTAATTATGATACGGGGTCACGTTTTTCTCTTTTTAAGGTAGAGGACCCTAAAAATAAAAAACGACAAATTTTTTACCCATCCAGCATGATTGCAATACATTGACACATATTTTTCTGAAGTTAAAAAGTTACATGTTTATACTTATTTCGATTTCTCACGTAAGAACAATAGGTAACGCTATATCACATAATGAAAATAAATTTACAACAATTTAATAATTAATAATATTTATTGTCTGAGAGATATACCAAAATTTAATTTTGTTTAATGAATTTACCTTTGACCTACCTTAGAATATAGTTATAATAATAATAATAATAATAATAATAATTATTATTATTATTATTATAACTATATTTTAAGGTAGGTAATAATTATTATTATAACTATATTTTAAGGTAGGTCAAAGATAAATTCATTAAAATTATAATTATTAGGGGAAAGCACGGTAACCGTGCGCTTAACCGAAAATTCATATTACGCGGTATTCTGAAACATCTCTGGCATGCATGCTAGAGGGGCTTGTCTAACAATTCGTCAAGAACGGCAACTGACAAATAACAGTTGTTGGCACAATTTGAATATGTTTGAATCTATATTCGTTGTTATTATTTTGAACTTGTACGAACTAGGGGGGTACTCTTGAAGGAGATGATTATTTGCTTATCCATGCAATTTTGTTAAATTGAGTTAAACTGTTTTTGTTGCTTATTTATTTAATTAAAAAGTTCATGATGGGGTAATGATGCGCGTGCCCCCTTATTCAATGAAATGTTAATAAAATTAATTAAAAAACAAGTTTTCGAAGTTAAACCCCTCTATAATAATTATAATTATAATTACAGGTTATGTATAACTAAAAAGTAGAAAACAAGATATTAATAAAAAAAAATCAAAAACTCGATTAAAAAAAAAAGTTTTAAAACGTTCTTTAAACTATCAAAAATTCAAAAATTCCTAAACCTTTCTTTTAAAATTTAGTTTTTGAAAACCTGTACAAATATCTTGTGTTTAAAACATATTTTTGCATTATTTTTCATTTTTATCGGGGTGGGGAATTGTGCCCAAATGCATTTTTGTACATTTAATTTTTTTTACGGTAAAACCTACCTAAATTTTTATGATACTCGTTGATAGTCTGTTAAGTTTGCCCCTAATAAAATTTCTATAACATTCATAAGGTACCAGTCATATCAAGCTTTGCTTAGGTGCGCACCATTCCCCCACTTTCGCCTATTTTTCTTAATATTAATCGCCTAGTAATTCCATAAAATACGTCATTTAAAACACGAGATGGCTATTTAAACATCTTTGTTTTTTTCGCCTGTTTCGTGTTTTTACTGCTAATGAGCGTAGCCCCCATTTAAACGGGGATAATACAATTCTGACGAAAAATATACCTTAAAAGCTTTGAAAACCCTAAAAATCTGCCAATAAGAATACAGGACGTACACTTAGCTTCGTCTATGTTTGAAGTTCAAATAGCCTTTAAAATATAGATAGTTTGACGCACGGATCTGTGGCTACGGGAAATATGTTTGGAATGTGTGTGCAAGTGGGACGCCCGTAGTAGGCACGCACGTCTTATAACGCTCTTGGCGGAAAGAAGGAAGCACGAGTGATTCCTCCCCTTTTCGTCGAACACTTTCTTTCATGCGGAGAACTATATCTCTCCGATATCTAAGTCGTAATTTTTCTTTCTCTGCGACCATCTTCGTAAATGCATATTTTTACACCATATTTTTGTTTTGTAAACAATCGTTTAATCACAGCGTGAGTAATACTGCCAAAATCGCGATTAGGGGATTTTGTTGATTTTAGAGATTTTTATTGGTATATAAGTAAAATACTTGATTTCCCATTTTTTTGGTACGGATAACTAAAAAACTTAAAGTTATTTTTTATCAGTGTGGTCTAAAGATTATGATTTCTCAAATATTTTAGTTTTTTATTAAAGTATGACGTATTCAGGCACAGACTATTATTTGTCATTTTTAAATCCGAAAATCTGATTTTTTTACAGAATATTAAGAAATCAAAAGCTTGATAATTATCATAATTAATAATATTATAATATTTATATTTTCAATAAGCGATTAAAAAAGTAGGGTCAACTTTCGTTTGCAGGAAATCGGTTACATTTTCAAAAAATTCTTTTTAGCCTTCATGACTTCATGACTTCAAAAATGATATATTTTTTGCGGAAATGCACCGTTTTCTTCCTATGGCGATTTTTTATATATTTTTTGTTTTGGCAAAAAAACTTTATGGAAATCTGCTCTCGTTAAAAACGATGTATATTCTAATTACTTTAACCTCCCTGAATCCGAAAATTGTAATTGTCCTTTGTGGAAATTTACCGTTTTTTTCCATGGCAATTTGGCTATACCTAATATGATATTTTTTAATTTTTTCGAATTTTCGGCAGGGTATTTCTTAAAAACGGAAAGAAATAGAGATTTGATCTAAATAGAATCGAAATCAGCAACAAAAACACTATTAAAATTGTGCAAAAGAATTAGCAGTTTGTTATTGTTGTTTAGCATGCAGTCTGCGGAAGAACTTTTACCACTATTTACGAACTGGCTTTCATTAGGATTTCGTTCTCGGAGGTTTTGAATTTTACAGACCCTATGCTCACCTGATTTATTAACACCTAAGTTTGCTATTTTTTTAAACCTATTTCCATTTAGAGGGACGTGTGACAACAACACTGTTGTCACTACAATAGTTTTTTGAGGAAGGATGATTAATAAAGATGGCGACAATCAGCTGATTTTAATAAATGTTTTACCAAAATATTAAAAGTAGGCATTTTGGGCTATGTAGTTTAAATGTACACATAAATTAATTTAAAATACATTACACCCAATTTGAAACGAGGTAGAGAACCGGCGCACACCAGGCTCAGCTAGCCAGCCGGGCGGACGGGTCAGGTGAATTTCCTGTGTTTTGAAGCGAGGATAGTGACGTAGGAAGGAGTGGAATTCCGAACCTGCTGATTTGCAAGCCACGCCTATCTCGCTTTCTGCCCGACAAAGAAAAACCTGATCGGTTAACAGATTGTTGTTGTAAATCAAACAACTGCACTCGTTTGTTTTGCTGTTGTATTCTATGCAATGTATAGTGGTTGGCGCATATTCAACTATTTATTTTTGTATACTATAACCCAATTACGTTATTAATTAAGCTATTGTTCTATCAGGGTAACGATATCAGATTTCCTGCAAACGAAAGTTGGGCCAAAAAGTATCAAAATAAATAACTATTTAATTCTTCCATAGGTTTTAGCCATAGTTTGCTTAACGTACAAAAGGATAACTGACGACGAAGCTTCCAGGCTATTTCTCTACCTGCAAAGAATTTCCAGAGAATGGAGTCTTTTGAACAACGTAACCTGGGACCGAATAGGCGCTGCTGTAGCTGATGCCACTTACGGTGGTTACGTAATTATTACGGCTGCACTTTTTATAGGCAGGTTGTTTCAAGAATTGCCTACTCATAAAAGGATTACGGAATGTGTTCTTCTTGGAGTTGGAGCCATCTTGTTTATAGTCATAGGTAAGGTATTTAATATAAATTAGAGAGCCTCAATGTGACGTTGCTTGTCAAGGAAAAGAGCGTAGACAATAAAATGTGGTAAAAATTATTATTTGTTAGTTGGTAACTATGTTTTAGCATTAGATGTCACAAATTATGATAGCAGCTACAAAAGTTCTTTCTAGTTTAAATTAAAGTTACATTTATGCTCTATTAAATAGTTACGAAAAATGTCTGAAATTATTTTAATAGTTCAGTTAGTGAATAGTTTTTGCTAATAAATTTGACGTTAAATTTATAAAAACTGTTTAACAAAGATAAATTCGCCTACTTTTAAACATTTTGACAAATTTATAACTAGAAGAGAAAGTTGGCATATCCGGAAAAGGCTAAAAACACGTTTGCGGGTTTGCCATTTCCCTAGATTTTAAAGTATGTTTCCAGTCTTATTCTTGACAGAAAAAGTTACATTAAGGAACTCTAATGTAAATGTACGTACAAAGAAAACTTGGATGTAGCCATTACAGAACCATTGTTTTCATTAGGGTGCCTTTTAGAGAACCATTAAAGTACCATAAATTTCAATTTCCTTTATAAAGGAGTCTATATGCCAATGATGTTTTTTTATTTTTTAAAAAAGTTTAACCCCCCATAACTTTTTTGTTGCTGATGGGATTACTTCCAAAATTGGTAGAATTGATCCTTATAATAAAAGTAATTTTTCCTAAAAAGTTACGTTAATCGAACATTTCTTTCAGCTTTTATCAATGTTTTAAAAAGTTTAACTTTTTATATTTTTGGGGGGATTACTCTTAAAATTGGTAGAATTGAAAGTAACGTTAATCGGAATTTTCTTTCAGCTTTTTTAGATTTTTTAAAAAGTTTAACCCCAAATAACTTTTTGCGGGGATTACTTTCAAAAACAATAGGGATCCTCCCCTCATAGAACTTGATTTTCCTGAAAATTTCAAGTCGATCGGATTATTCGTTCTTGAGTTATCGTGTTCACAAAAATTATGATATCGGACGGAGAGACGGACGGATGTACGGACGGACATTAAAAAAATGCTAATTTTTTCATGAAATTAATTTATATAGAAGAATTTTTTGTATAATTTTTGAAATTTTTTGAAAATTTGGAACTACCGTATAGTATTCTAGCGTAGGCGCTGAGAATAATTTAATAAAGATACTTAGAAAAGCAAACCAATAATAGTAATTAACAAAGATCATGTATTTGGATTTCCCTGGTAGCTAGACCGGTTACTGAAGGAAATAAACAGTATTTTGGTAATAGGTCTCTAAAAAGTATAAATAAATAAATAAATATTACCAGAAAGCATTCCCAACATAAAATCCCCTATTAGGTTAGCACATTTGCGAATGCACCACCCGGTGTATTTTTTTTTAAACCTCTCAGTTAACAATGGCTGCCACCATAGTGTCACTACTTATAAAATCTAAATTTTACCAACTGGGACCTGGCTGGAATGCAAAAAAAAACTCAAGGTTGTCTATACTACACACACACACACACAATATTTTACCTCTTCTCTTCCCCTTGCCTAAGCTCACATGTGCCAGTTAGTAAAATTTTAACTTTATGTATTGGCATCCTGTTTCCCTACTCTAATTTATTGGTACGGGGATGCTGCTGGCATCCGATAGTGGACCATTATAGTGTTCGTGTTGAGTCTAATAATATCATATTATGATAACTCCAACTGCAGCTTTAGAGACTCTGCTTTGTATTCCTCCCCTTAATATTTTTGTTGAGGGTGAGGCCGCAAAGACAGCCCTTAGGCTGAAAGCAAATAGTACGTGGAATGCAAGAGGAACGCGTACTGGACATGAGTCTATTCTTGAACGGTTTGTGTCACAAGCTCCCATTCTTGAATCTCAGACCGATCTAGTTGCTCCCAGATATATCTTTAATAGATCATACCAAGCTTATGCTTCCACTAAAGAAGAAACTGACAGCGTACCTGACATTGTCATGTACACTGATGGTTCAAAGACAACTGAAGGATCAGGTGCAGGAGTTTTCTGCCCAGATCTAGAGTTAGAAATAAGCATTTCCCTTGGCAAGCATGCCTCGGTCTTTCAGGCAGAGGTAATAGGCATAACAAATGCTGCGAGAGCTATTTCTGAAAGGGAAATCAGTAATAGAAGAATAACTATTCTTACGGACAGCAAAGCTTCCATACTAGCAATCAAGTCTTTCAAAATTACTTCAAAGCTAGTTTTGGAATGTCATCAATCCCTGGAGGAAGCGGCAGTTTCTAATACTGTTACACTCTCATGGGTAAAGGGGCATAATGGAAATGTAGGCAATAAAGAAGCTGATAGATTGGCACGAGCAGGCTCAGGCTCTGTACCTATTGGTCCAGAGCCCATAATCCCTGTATCTGTCGCTTTTAAAACAGCTCTCATTAATCAAGAAACCCACATAAAACACACCCGTAATTGGATTACGAGAAACGACTGTAAACATGCAAGAGCAGCCCTTCCCACTCCGTGTGAAAAGACAGCACGCTTTTGTATGCAACTAAAAAGGGATAACCTAAGACAGTTTGCAAGCATCGTAACAGGTCACTGCAAACTAAATAAGCATCTTAACATCATGGGGAAGCCAGTCGACCCCATCTGTAGAGGATGCTACATGGAAGAGGAAACAATGGAACATGTGTTATGTCACTGTCCAGCGTTAGCCTTAATAAGAGGGTCTATGCTAGACGAGTACTGGCTCGACATGGCCGGTATAAGCAGCATCACTCCCAGACATCTTCTTAGATATATTCAAAGAATTGGATGGCTGAGAGGTTAAATTAAATGCTGCAACCAAAGGGAGGTAGTACAATGGGCCCAGCTAAGTGGCCTAAGTGCGTGTAGATAGCTACCCTCCACCCTAATAACCATAACCATAACCATCATATTATGATACATTTTACTAGGGTTTTCCTGTTGTATTGTTTTAGTACATTGCTTGTAGCCATTTCACAAATTATTTTTCATTATTTTAATTACATGCATATAATTTAATAAGCTGATTTATAAAAATGCCTGAGAATTTAAATTTAAACGCAGAAACTTGAACGCTAAAAGGTCATATTACCTTTCCTTGACACGCACTTAAATTTATATTATTAACTGTCCATAAAATAATTATTGTTTTTATACTATTTATATTACTTTTAATTGCTAATTAATAGTAAACACATTGTACCCTATAAGTGTTAATGCTTATGTTTATTAAAAATGTATAATCAAAGTTATCAAATTATTAATAAACAGATAAAATAAAAAACATTTAGAAATGAGACAGCGACACCTAACAATTTCCTTAAATTTAATAAAATAAATAAGGACAGAAATTTTTAATATTAAACAAAATTATAAAAATATTAATTTATTATTCCATCAATCTATTTTCTAGAATCGTAAACTGTCAGTCTACCGATATCACTCTGTACGATGATTATAAAATAGATTGATGGAATAATACATAATAGTATATTATTTACCAAGTGAGAGAAGTTTAACATTTTTGACCTGCGTCAAATTGCGGGATGAGCGCGCTAGCGCGAAGCCCGCAAGACGCGGTCTAAAATGTTAAATCTTCACTCACGTGGAAAATATAGTATTTTTTTCACTACCAGTACAATTAATTAGCTATTTATTTATTTTACTAAAATTTAATGAAAAAGCTTATAAATTTAAAATATCACGCTGGCCGTTCGCGGCCATTAAAAAAACAAATGAATAACTTGACATTTCTGGCAGAAATTTTCTGGTGATCTGCTAAAATTATTAAGTTAGAAAGTGTTTCCGTGTTAATTGTAATAAAATATATAAAAATGGAAAGTGAAATGCAAAGTGATGATTCTGGTACTCCCCTAGAAATAAGGACAGGCGAAAACTGTGAGGGAAAATCTGTTGCCTCAAAAATCAATATATGGGGGTTGTACCTCTAGTAATCTATGATCCTTAAGGTAATATATGGGATGTATAATCCATGGTTGAATATGATGGACCAATGATTTTCACTTTTTGAAGTGTTTTTTTGTAATACATTTTTTATAGGTGCTAATTTAGTTAATATTTTTTAATTTATCATGCAATAAATAAATTTGGTGCCTAAAGACACTTGTAAATAGCAATGTGATTTAATAATTAAGTGAAACGTCAGATGCCAAAACAGCTGAAAAAAAATTCATTATAACCCATGGTGCGATTTCATTATTTTTAGAACCTCTGACGTCATAGGTAGAGAAATAATATTTCTACCAATGAAAAGAACAGTAATAAAGATGTGCTTTTAGGCTGGTAGTGAAAAAAATAAATTAAATAATACTTAATTAAAAATTACGTGTCTAGATAATATATATCTATAGATATAATAATACTTTTTAAGTATCTTTATTTAAAACAGTTAAGAACAGTCTGTACATAATATGTACTACATAGTTGTATTTAAATAAAACTGTTGCTACTTCTTGATGTGCTTTCCCCAAGTATTTTACACACATTTTTAAGAAAAATTAAAGGTAGATTCAGGCATAATTATCGCTAACTACACTAAACTGAATTAGGAAATTAATAAATTAGGAAAATTAAGAAACATAACATCTAATTCTATAATAAATTTTCCGTGGCAGGTAACATGTAACTGCCAAATAGATAATAAGCATGTGTAAATACGACTGAATAAGTAAAAAAAAAATAAATATCTATTGCGTACGACGATTATTACTATACATATGTATATAAAATCTTGTTTTAAAACCAACTTATCACCAAACAACCTTTTATTTTCTTATGTAACTACTGTGTTTTTCCTTAACCTGAAAATGTACGAATTTTAAAATACAGAGTTGTCGCCATCTTCGTTTTTATTTTAATACTTGGATAACGATTGTTTATAAAATTATGCACTAAAGTTAGTGTATTTCAGAAATTCTTCCTTTTCTATGGTGTATTTTAAGATTCTATCATTATGTTATACTATATTTTATCTTTTATCTTAATTGTTGCATACCACGGAAAATTTATTATAGAATTTGAGGTTATTTTTCTTAATTTTCTTAATTTCTTAATTCACTTTAGTGTAGTTAGTGATAAGTATGCCTAAATCGACCTTAAGGCATTAGATGATGGTTTTTAATTTAAATTCATTTTAAATTTTAGTGATAGTTATAAAGATTTAATAAATTAAGATAAAAAAACGGGCAGGTAAAAAATCATGATTTTTTTACAGTAATAACTAGTGCATACAAGGAAGATAACCCATAAAAAATGGCTGAAGTATTCATATCTTTTTGTTTGATGCCATATTTTTGTTAGTTTTGACAAAAGTTAAAAAATAAATCTGCCACATTTATTCCGCCATTATGAATTTTAGGTTTTCGGGCATTGGTCCGCATTAAGATTAAAAAAGAAGCCTTTATACACTTTATTTCAGCTAAATCGGACTTTTTTTAAATTTTGAACCAACTTAATGACACAATTTTTTTTCCAGATTGTACACTATTATTTTCGTAATCAGCTATACAAAAAATGGCACTATGCAAAAAAACAGACTTTTGTCACTTTTTTTTTTCTGACTTCAGTCAGATTTGGTTAAATTTTGGATATGTTATAATTCCCGACTCTTTGATAAAAAATCTCTTTGGACACAACTGCAAAACTTAAATTGTTAAGATCTCGAGCTAGTTTGTCTAATATTCTAAAAAAAAAATTGGGAACCAGCGAGGTTTTACATTTTCAATATCTTTTTTACAATAATACCTAAGAAAAATTAGTCTACTAGTCTACTACCTTTTACAGACAGTCCCGAAAATTACAAGAGCCCAATACTGTGAAATCACAGGTAAAAAATCACATTTTTACAGATAACAGTGATTTTGCAGTACTGATTTAAATTTACCACTTTCTTTGCTGGTAACATATGATCTACTTTATTTGCTGTGAAATTACCATATTTTCATTTACAGTGTCGTATTTCTTAAAAATCACAATTATTTACCGGTTTAAAATGTTTTATGGGGGTATTATACCTTGGATACATCTTAAAAATGGTACATAGGAAATATTTTTTTCTGGACAGATTTGGATAAAGGATAAAAAAAAAATAAAAAAAAATGTTAGAAGCACCGTGTGTGACTAAAAAAGTTGAAAGTTATGAACTAGTGTATACACGTGTAAGAGATAAAGTAACCATTTTTCATTTATTTTAGGAAGTTTGGAGTTTGCAGCATTGGACCAAGTACCTCCAGATCTAGTAGATAACGCGGCAGTTATCGGTACCTTAACCCTAATCGAAGGCATTTTATTTATAATAGATATGGGAGGTCCAAAAGCCAAAAAAACTCCAAAAAGCGGTACAATAGTTCAAAAAGAAAAAGTAGTAATTTCCAAGCCTCATGACCCAAAAAAACAAGTCGCGGAAATGGAGAAGGAAGTGGAAAGAGTCGAGAGAAGCCATTTTGAAATGGTGGAAGAGAAACCAAAGAAAAAGAAAGATAAAAATAATGAAGGAATTCGAAATGGACATGTATCAAACGGACAAAAAAATGGTGATGAAATTGATGGAAGGAGAAGCCAAAAAGGTATTTAATTTAGAGCACAAATTTATTTTTTAGCAAGTTTTTAAAAAACAAGTTATATTTTGACGAGACACATTTTTTTACTAATTAAGGTGTACTTTTTAATATAAACCAAATTCAAAATTTTCTATGTAGCTGTAACCCAGAAAAAAATCCAATACATACAGATAATAAGACAATTACCAGCTTTATTTTAAATAGATAAACTCAATAATAACCCCCGCGGGGCTTTTACTTTACTGAGTAGATAATTATTTATTTTACCCACTTAACTGTCACTTGTCAAATTATTTTCTTGTAAATGTCATTAAAATTTTTAATAAAAATATGAATTCCTAAGCTATTTATTGGATAAAACCTTGTCTGGCACTCATGGGTAAACCGATATTGCCCTCTCGAAATTTGACCTACTTGGCTGACTCCTCGCTGGTTAATTTTCTCATGGGCAATATCTTACTTTACCCACTAGTGCCATAAATAACTATTTTTTCGAGATTAAAAAAAAAAATATTTGACAGCTGAGTTTACCTACGTCAAAAAATAAGATTGCGAGGTGGTATCACAGTCGTGGTATTGGGTTTCGCGAGGTAAAATTAGTCAAGACGTTATGGCACGCGAGGTAAGAATTTTCGAGGTAATAAACAGCTCTCAAATAGAAAACTAAATGAACAATTGTAGGCTTGCACCTTGATAGTATCAAATCATTTTATTTATTTTTTCTCAAATATTTTTTTAAAACATAAATTCTGGCTATAGAAACTAATATTTTCTTATTAGTGACACCCATTTTCATATATATCATTTTTGTAAGAATCTAACTGGTTACAATAGGCAAAAAGTCTTTATATCTCAAAAAATATTATTAGTAATACCCTTAATGCAAGTTAAATTATTGATAATATTTTTTTGGTATATCAAAAGTATTTTGCTTGAAATGATCAAGCCAGATTTTCTTGATAGGCCAAAACAAAATTACCTAATAATTCAAGTTCCAAGAAGCATATTTTGACTTTTTTTGTTTGTCCTAGGCTACCGAAAAATGTCTGGAGAAGTCCCCAAAAGATATGGAATTTATGGAAAAGATATGGCAGATTCTGGTGGAAGCGAAACAGATGAGCCAACAAGTATTCCTCCAAAAATGGAAACTCATTCTCCCGTCTGGAGTCAAATTAGAAAGGGTAGATCAATTGGTGGTTATGGTTTTAAGTATCATTAAAAATTGCCATCAAAATTAGCTGCAATGGAGTCGTAAAAAAAAATTAGCGTAGCAAAACACTTTTTGCACAGGTCTATTTTTGCGCTTTAAAAATTCACGTGAAAAAAAGTAGCGCAGATCGCTTTTCGTGCGATTTTTTCTCTGCGTTGAAAAATTGGCGCATACTTTTACAGCGAAATTTATTTTTTCTGATATCTGTTTGTTTCAGAAATAGAAAACCAAATCTAATCTATTACCTATAGGTACTAATTTAATTTTTTTTTGTGAGTAAGAGGACGTCCATAAAGGGCAGTCTAACCCTACTCTCAATTTCTCTACTCCCTAACATCCTCCGTTACTCCACAACATCCGTACCACCCAACCAACAACCCTACTCCTCACTATATGCACTCAATTAGCCACTTAACAAATCTTAAATATGTATTTGGTAAGTGTTAAGTTAAATATGTATGTTACGTAACTGTAACATATTAATTATTAATTAATTTATATTTTTGTTATTAATTGAAAACTGACTTTATCCGCATTCTCTTAACGTGTACTAATCAACAATTATTGAGTAACATTGCACTTCATGTACCCGAAAAGTAAGCTATATCGACACTCCCAAGCAACAAGGATGTAACTCAAGTTAGACCCATTTTGAGTTATACTCATAGGTAAACGCCTTAAAAAAAAGACACACATGGTGGTACTACTCAGGTTTCTCCACAGTCCACTTTAAGCAAAAGTTTACTTAAAATCACTAAACTAAGAAATTCTAAACTTGAATATTATCAGAAACAAACAGTAAATAAACAATAAATACTTAAACAGTTAAATAGAGAATTTTATAATCTTTCAAATGATGTATCACATGACTTCCTTTTCCACTTCAATTATTTACCCACCCTTAAATAACAAAAAAAAATATTTTAGAAATTTAGCTGTCGTGAAAAATGACAATATATGAGTTACGGCTTTGTTGCTTGGGGGTATCGATATAGCTTAGGGTAAAAGGGGGTAACTTTTACCCTAAGCTATATAGCTTACTTTTCGGGTACATGAAGTGCAATGTAACTCAATAATTGTTGATTAGTACACGTTAAGAGAATGCGGATAAAGAGACAGAATACATTCTCGATTATTTTAGAATTTTACATATAGATGAAAATTTCCTTGGAAAAATATAAAATTTTAATATATTTTAGAGGAATATAGTTCTATAATCTGCGAACCTCTCATTTATTATTAAGTGGCTAATGGAGTGCATATAATAAGGGGTATTGTTATTGGGGAGTAGGTTTCTTATAGTAGAGATGTTATAAAGTAGGTATGTTACGGAGTAGGGATGTTAAGGAGTAGGGAAATTGAGAGTAGGGACGTTAGTCTACCCTATAAATTATATACTATTTTTGAAATAAACATCCTATAATTATTGGAGCACTGGATATACAGGTTTGTTAGGGTAGGTAGGTAGTTTACACATTACACAAAAACTACTCAAAATACCCACTTACCCTAAAAAATTTACCTAACTAGTACTCTAATATAAATTTATTATAAACTACTTCAATTTATCAAACAGTATCATTGAATCCAAATCTTTTAAATTTTTAAATTTTGTATAATTTTTCCATACAATATTGGACCTAAACTATTTATTTTGGTTACTTTTAAAGACAAAGGGTAATTTTTAATTTGATCTCTTGCAGCTATTTTTACAATCATTATCAGTCAGTCTGTAATTAATATTTTGTTCAAAATTAGAATAAAACTAACAAAGAAACTAACAAAATTTTAAGTCATAACTGTTTTTCATAAATATAGCACTAGAGTACTTGATACATACTTCCCTAAGAATAATGTACTTACTACACGGTGTTCTAGAAGAACTTCTATTTTTTTTCTTTTTGGAATTTGTTCTATGAGCTCTAATTAAAAAAATGGGACCAAAATTTTAAAAATCGTTAAGTCCGTTTTTGAAAAAAAATGTTTTCTTTAGAAAAAAATCTTTGACATATAACGCTAACATACTTGGTTTGACCTCGATGGGGGGGGGGAGTGCTTAGGTACCATAGTGGTACCACTATGCCAAGTTTGGTCAAAATCCGAGACATCGAGGGCAAACCGAGTATGTTAGAGTAAAATATCAAAGATATTTTCTAAAAAACTCATTTTTTTCAAAAACGGCTCTAACGATTTTTAAAATGTTGGTCTTGTTTTTTTTTTAATGGAGCTCTCTACAACTAGAATTATGAAACAAAAGACGTCTACCCTATCTCTATCTCATTTGGTTGTCCAGAGAGTGTAGCACTGAGCGGCACGAACGAACATAGCTAATGTGAAACTGTAGAATAAGAATTCTACTAAAATTTAGATAGAGGGCCAGTAATTTCTTTAATAAAAATAATATAGTTACACTTTTCGCCTGGCCAAGTAAATATTGTATTTGTTCAACAAAGAACAAATACAGAATTTGTTTGGTTGGGTGGAAGTGGGAGTGTATGTATGTCTTCTATCCTTTTTGGGTAGAACTTTTGTCCCTGTCTAATCTAACGGGAGAAATCGCCATTAGAGCTCATATAACAAATTCCAAAAAGAAAAAAAATGGAAGTTGTCATGCCATTTAAAAGTTCTAGAACACCATGACTAGCATTTTCATTGACCGAATATCAGGATCAGGAAGTATGTATCTAAGGCTCTAAATCACATGTAGAACAATTTTGAAAGTCATGACTGCACGCTAAGCACTCTAAGGAGCTCTAAACCAATGACTGACTTTCAAAGTTTAAATAGAATTTTTATATTTTATTTATTAAGTAAGGACAAACATATATGTTTAGTTAACCACTAATCCAAAATTAGATTTTCTAACAAAATTTTTATACATTTTTTTTTAATTTTAAAATAAAAAATTATTACCAAATTTCAAAAGTTTTATTTTTTCTAATGTTTGTTTTTACAAAAAAATAATTGTTTTTATTATACTCACTTTATTGTCATATAATAGTATATTATTCAATGAGCGTATAATAATTGCTATTAATCAATGAAGGTGAATTTTGGGACGGGAGCCGATAGGCGAGTGGCCTAATCACCCGAATGATTAATAGCTATTATACGCGAGTAGAATTCTATACTTTATCCACGGTCGTTTTAAATTTTAAACGGTTTATTTTTACAGACCCGTGATTAATAGGCTAATGGGCTTTGGATAAAATAATTATTTAATTATAATCAATGTTGATTAAATACCTGTTTTATACTTGGCATATAGCCAGAAGACAATACTAGGGGATGCTCATAAGAATTCAGGGGAAGTAAAAGTATTTAAAAAATATTAGAAACATCTCCTAAGCTACCAGTCTGGGGTAATTTAAAATGGCTGGGGTCGTAAAAACAGAATTGGATAAAATTTAAAGAAAATATCAAAAGAGTAGGTATCTTTATACAAACAGTGTTCTTTTAAATTCATACAGGGTGAAAATTTCTGGCTTTAACTGGTGTTATTTTTAATAATATTTTTATATTTGTAGTGAATATCGTCACAGATTTTTTTTTACTTTATGCTTTAATGTGAATTAACATTATTATTTATACCACAATACCATTAACATGATCAAATTCAAGATTCCCACCTATAGTTCGTGTAAAGATGCAAGTCGCTTGTAAAACAACTTTACACTACAATATTTCAAGAACGCTTTCACAAAGGGACTTTGAAACAATTTTTTTCAACTATTTAGAAAAAATTTGTTCCAAATTTCAAGTCCCTGGGTCAAAGCGCTTTTAAAGTATTCTAGTATAATTTAAACTTTAAGTTGTTCTGCAAGCGACTTGCATCTTTCACGAACTAAACATCTATTTTCATTTGATACGTTTATCTATCAAGTTTCAACTTATTTCCATTTTGCTGTCATTTCATGACTATACAACCTTGTTCCATTTTAGGTGAATATGGCAAGTATGACCCAATAAGCCCATCATATATATTTCCAAAGGGAATTCAAAGACCAAAGGAAAGGCCACCAAGTTCACCAGGTGATCCTGGTTTTGTACAATATACCGCACAACATTGGGGTCACCAACCTAGTCAAAAAACACCAAGACATAGCCCTACTGAAGTTTAAACTATTTAATTATAATTAATAATGCAGGCCACAAAAAAGTATTATTTGGTTTAAAATTTTTAATTGTAGAGGAAATGCGCCTAATTTCGGATGGTTTCCAAATTTCGGATAGTAGTGTATTTAAGATACTGTCTGCAAAGGTAAACAGACCCCTACTTTTATGTGAAGTCAAAAGTCAAACTAAATCCGTCCTGTAATATGATAACGGTAGAGCTTCTCCCCTTTAAATGGCAGCACAAATCGTTTATATTGCAAATGGCAGTTTTGTGCTCAGTTGCATTATTATGCTTGTTTATTTTATAAATAATCGTTATAAAAGTTCGTGATTCTGTCTTGGGTAAGTTATGATGTTAGTTAAGTTGATCCACTATTCATAATTAAGCAATTTGAAAACGTAAACATTCTACAAATTTCTAATCTAAAAAGCAGAAAGTTGCCTAATTTCGGATAGACCATTTTTGTGCATTTGATTCCCAATTTCGGATATCCGCAAGGTAATTATTATTCAGGATAACCAACCATTAATTATTATTTTCATAATGATACAACAAACTAAGATAAACAATTTTGAAAAAACGAAAATTACCTAAGATACTAAGATATTCGAAATTGGGAATCTAAAATTATAGTTCCTATAGTATTTCGTAGAAAATCGCTTAATGATTAAATTACGTCTTAAATGTGAAGGAATAACAAGAAACATAAGCAATGGGATCCAGATCTACTCTTGAAAAAAAATTTTCGGATATGTCCGAAACTAGGAGCCCTTTTTCAAATGCACAAAAATGCGCTGATTTTTTTTAACCGTGTTTTTTGGAAAAAATAAACTTGCTTTTATAATAAATCATGGTTCGCTATAATAAGTTGTATCTGGTTATATAAAAAAAATATCAAAAAGTAATACCGAGTATTAAATATTGAATACATTGTAAATGGTATCCAAAATTAGGCGACTTTCCTCTAAGGTTGCAAACAATGTTTTCAATATTATTTAATAAAAAATTATAAAATTATTATTTAATATTATAAGTTAAATAAAAATCACGTAACCCAGGTTAAATAAATCCAAACACTAATTTTTTAAAACAATCTCAGTAAACACAAATGTCTACTTTTTGTTAAAATGTATGCTTATTATATGTTTATTATTTGTTTATTATACGTTTTATATGTTTATTATACATTTTTTACACGTTTATTATAAGTTTATTATGTGTTTATTATACTTAAGTAAAATTTTACTATTAGTCAATAAAGCCATTAAACACCATAAAAAATAAGTTTATTATACGTATATTATGTTATATGTTTAATAATCTGAAATTTTAGCAATAAATAGACCTTTGTATTTATTGATCCTTAATAAATGCGTTTTATCTTTATAGTAAGTAAAGTACTAGTTTCATAACATACGTTTTTAGCACACGAGTCCAAGTTTAGAAAACGAGCCGCTTGCGGCGAGTTTTCTAAAGTACTAGTGCCCTAAAAACGTATTATGAAACGAGATATTTATACAATTTTTTCTATTTTGCTCTAAAATTTAAAAAAACTTACATTTAAATTGATGACTGATTTTTGTTTCGGGTTGGCATTACAGTTTTCGCCATGTTTAAAATTCTAAGAACGAATATTATTTTCACATATTTTATAGTCATTTCTTCTCTTTTTCACTGCAACTAACCAAGCCACAATTTTAACACGGTAAAACATAACCTAAACACAAAATTTTGTAAAAAAATAAACTTTAAAGCGACGTTCACATTTGCACAGAAAACGTCAAGCGATAGGCTCTTGTCTGTTGCCAACCCAAAAGAAAAAAAAAGTAGAGACCTCTTATGGGCCTATACGAACACGCAAAGTGCCTGTGATTATGAGCTTATAAGAATCGCAAAATAGAAAAATGATTTTATTTTGAAAAAATAATATTTCTTTATTGTTACAATTTATAGTTCTCGAAGGGGCGTTTCACTGGGAAATCTTGTCAAATTATAAAGACTAGAATATCCATCAATATCAATATTTTTTTTAAGCGATGACAACATCCCTAATGCCAAACTTTAAGTGCAATTACTAAAAATTGTTATCGGCATGCCACAGCATTACGTAATGCCTAAAGTTTATAGAACTATTGCCTATGTGAAATACTGGCTAGTTCTAATAAGAGTCTTAGTATAAAACTAATATTAACCTAACTAGTTTTAGAATGTTTTATTTTGTATTTTATTTTATGTTTGTTTTTTTTATAATAAATACTGTTATATATTTTAACGTTTTAGTATATTTGAGGCTGTCTATAAATGACGTCACGATGATATTTTTGGCTTTTTTTAAATCCTCCTTCCTGTCGTATTTTGTTGAGCTCTACTTCATCTCTCACAGTACGCTCTTAGAATATAATTTAAAAAACCAGTTAATTAAAGGAAGAGATAAAAACTAAAAAAAAACTAAATCTAATGTTTGAGGAGTTTTGCTCTGCGGGACAAAAACTATTTGCTTTAATTAAAAAAATGGTCGTGTATAATTAATAATAAATGCTACTGCTGCTAGGTACTTTACCCTAAAATATCTTTGACAAAGAATCTTTGCAATTAATTTATTAGTTTTTTAAAATTTGTATGTTCTCTTTGGATTAACAAACGCATTCGAGACTTTTCAAAGGCTCATAGCTTTAAAACAAAGTGTATAAAAAAGTTTTACCGTAAAATATACTATTGTATTATTCTTATTTTGACAAATAAATATTTTTTTCCACTACTAGCTTTAGAACATACCATTATTTATCATGTTTTCAGACTGTGAAATTAATTTTCTTCACCTATAGCAATAATAATTTTTTCTCTCCTAGTAGGAGTAAATTTTATAAACAATGATATCTGCCACTTGAACTGCAAATATATGTTACTGATTATAATTTTTAATGGACAAAATGCAAAAATATTTTGCCATTGGATAAAAAATGAGCATGGCTAATATTATAAATTGTTATAAATAAATTTATTATAATAGAAAATAACATATAATTCAGTAAATAAAGAACTTACACACATTATAACTGTCAACTTTCAGTGAATAAATCAATTTATTCATTTGTTTTCAAAAATGGCGATTTCAAAGGCTTTGTTTGTGCGGGGTTAATTAAGATCCAGCAAACATTTTAGTTTATTATTAATATTAAAATGTTAAATAATAAGAATAAATGTGCTGTAGTGAAAAAAATAATATATAAACCACGGTAGAGAAGACCATTATAGCCTCGCACTCTTAAATCCCTCGCTTCTATGCAGCTCGGGATTTAATATGCTCGGCTATAAAAAATATCTTCTCTACCTTGGTATATAGTTACTATTCTTATTTTGTCAGGTAAAATCAGTTGTTAAGCTTATTTTTTTCTTATCTCGCATTCTTAAAACAACTGAAACTCGTTTTTCTTAACAACGGGTTGATACAACTTTAGGCTTAAAATTATTGTCTTGACTTACATAAATGAATCACAAAACAAAATATTGGTTATCTAAAAGTCGAAAAAAAAAATGTTTTTCTGAGCACGGTGCACTGAAGTGAAAAGGGAAAGATATGTTCCAACTTAGCCGAATAAATTGTTTGTTTTGAAAATATTCTAAAATATTATAAGCAAACACAACTTATTTTTGGGTCGCGTTAAGCTAATAACTTTTAAACGTTTTGACTAAAAAACTTAAAATTAAACATTTCACTTGTTCATGTATCAGAACATGTACAAAATATGTGATCTTTAATTAAATTCCTGTAAAAGATATTGGGTTAAATTTTCGCAACCTACCGTCATCTCACAATGTGGGTTGGTATCTTTCTGCATAACGCGATCCATTTGAAAGTTGGCTTTGATGACGTCACGATAGCGAGAACCAATAATTTTCTAGAGTGGCTCCCAGTAGATTTTTAATGAAAAATATATCTGGAAGGCACCCTAAAAATCTGGTAGCGATATCAAAATTTAATTTTCTTTGAGAACGATAGAAAATTTTGTACATTTTTTTAAATTTTAATGATTCTGAGCATTACACACTTTGTAATTTATACGAGAATTTCAATTTCAATTTCAATTTCAATAATTTCAAGTTTGCCATCGGCTTACAAGGCTTAGCTTTGAAATGAGACCAAAAACTTGAAAATCGATTAATTATAGTCCGTCTAATTATGCAAGATAGTAGTTTAAATTTCCCACTATTTTTAAGCTACATTATTAGTTAAAAACTTGTACGTTTTAATATATAAAATATTGTGACATTTTTTGTCTATGACAATGATCGACGGTCGTTAAAGCTAATAAAAGAAGAGAAAGTTTCATAAAAAAATGGTTATACTTAATGTTATTTTGTATGGTATTGGAAAAGGTACTTTTTTGATTTATTCTTTATACACTCACACTAAATTAGCATATTCTACATATTATACAAACGTAAACTATGTTGAACATAAGGAAAACGTCAAATTTTAGGTTACAATTACAACTTAAGGCCCATCCAGAGACCAACAAACATTACAAGATACATGACGACACATCAAGCCAATCCTGACATCGCATTCTTATGTACTATGCTTGTTAGGCGAGTCTCTGGTTAGGCTCTTTCATGGTAAAACAGTACCGACATCTGTTAAATTTTTGATACACTACGATTTATGCATAATTATGCTATTTATGTGCTCTGTGGTGTAAAACGGGCGGCGTCCCTTACTATCTTGCATAACTGGACGGAGTATAGTTAATAAAAATTTTCTCCAATAGTAAATATTTGAAAGGTTAAATCGTTTAAAACCTTTTATATTTTCGACGAGCAGAATAGTGGAAATGAACTAAACAACCAAACCCTAGGTACTGTGCATGGTCTATATGTATATGTTTCCCAGAACACTTTTGGCCATTCATATATATTATTAAACACTTCTGTGCATTAATGTGTCCTACTAAACATTACTGCGCATGTTATATTTATATATTTTTGCCAGAACACTTTTGTGCATTCGTATGTATTATTAAACACTTCTGCGCATAAATATGTTTCACCAAACCCTACTGCGCATGGTATATTTGTATATGTTCACCAGAACACTTTTGAGAATTCGTAGGTATTACACTTCTGCACATGAATATGTTCCACTAAACCGTACTGCTCATGGTTTATTTGTATATGTTTGCCAGAACACTTTTATCCATTCGTATGTATTATTAAACACTTCTGCTCATAAATATGTTTCACCCAACCCTTCTGTACATGTTTGCCAGAGCACTTTTGTGCATTTGTATATATTATTAAACACTTCTGCTCATAAATATGTTTCACCCAACCCTACTGCGCATAGTATATTTGTATATGTTTGCCAGAACACTTTTGAGCATTAGTATATATTATCAAACACTTCTGCGCATACTTGTGTTTGCTCGAGCAGTGCTGTACATCGAAAAATAACACAAACTCAAATTTACCTCAACTAAACTGAATATACGCGAACATAACCAAAAAACTCTATTATAACGAAATATACCCGTAAAACCCAAAAAAAAAACGTGTAAGCTTGTCTAAAGACTATATCTTTATCTCGAAAAGTATACGCCCTAGCAAAAAAAATTACTTCTTATGTTTTTGTTTAGAATCAAAAACCCTGATTATTGGTTTGGACAAAAACCCTAATTATTGGTGAAAAAAAATCACCTGGGAGATAAACTCGCTTAGTTGCTTAGTTACGTCCTTTTCGGTAAGCTCGATTTTGCCCATCTTCTAACTTATCCGAGCTATGATGCCAATACACAATACAATACAATACAACATAAGTGGGGTTGTGAGGCATGGTACTGCCTTTCAAATCACTGCGACCACTGAGATCTATTGCGAATACCCTTTGCAATTTAGTCCACATTAAACTTTGGGCTTCCAAAGAAGCCCAAGTGTTTTTTTGGGGCTACTTGGGATATATCTGTAGGTCTTGGGTATACCTGTTTTGGATATAATAGCCTTTTGGGAGCAATGGCTTCGCAGAAAAAAGCACATCTCCCATATCATTTTTTTCTTTACTTAAGAAAACCAATAAAAGAGCCTAAAAAATATACTGAGAAATTATAGCATAATATATATTAATTATTTATCAAATAGTAATAAGTAAAAAATAATAAAATCTAAATTTATAAAATATTTATTATTATTAAATACATACACCAAATTTTACATACAAATTACTGCAGTAACATGTAGACCGATTTAATTCATATAAATTATAAAGTAAAATAGATTTGGAGTAAGTTATTCTAATATTTATTGTTTTTAAAACACTGAGTCCAAATTTATTTTCTCATTAATTTCGGTCTTCATTATATTTCTTAAAAAAATATTTTTTACATCTTATTTAAAACATTTTCAGGGAAATAAGTAACTTCGTCCCTTTGACGGGTCTATTTGTTTTTTAAGTATTTTATTGGACCTACTTTTTAAAATAAAATTAAATATTTCGGCTCACGAAAGTGCTCATTTCCCATAAATATTTTACATCTACAATTATTTCTTTAAAATTATAAACTTAAAAGATAAATATAAAATATAAAACGAATATAATATATTACCTTAAACTACTGGACGGATTTTTTAAGGCCTTTTTTGACTATATAATACATAATATCATAACTTTGTTAGAAATATAATATATACAAGATAAATACTTTATGTTAGGTAAATAATAAAATATATTTTCTTAAATTCTAATGTAGATTACTTTATAAATAAAAATAAAAACTGACTCATCAAATTTTGTTCATAAAATCTCATGCTTACTTTAAGTAATACGAAGACTTACATGTAATATTTTTAAATGCTTTTTTATAACATGGTATGTTATAAAAAAGATTTTTTGAAAATATATGTATTCTATAATATACAGAGCGGTCCAAAAGTCACCCCCCCCCTCTTAACTTTTGAACCAGTTGAGATATCGACTTCAAATTTGGAACTTTTAAATAAGACAACAAAAACTAGATTTTAGCATATATTTAATACTTTTAGCTCTTAAAATGTGGGCAGGGGGGCATGGGGGCACATCATTTTAAAGCTTATAAAATTCTCCATTTAACTCCATATTTTTAAATTAAAAAAAAAAATTGGGGTTGAAAATGGGTATTAATGTCAAAATTCCTCTAAAAAAACAAATAGTTTTTAAAAATGCCTAATTTCATCATAAAAAAATGGTAATTATACTTTTAAACTTATTTTAGTTGACATAAATAAAAATTTATAAAAAAATTGAAAAATCAAAACCTTAAAAAACATTTCTAAAAAAATTAAAAATGTTAGTTTAAATAGAGAATTTTATAAGCTTTAAAATGATATATCACACGACCCCCTTTTCCATTTAAAAAAATGTCCCCCCATGCCCCCTGCCCAAATTTTAAGAGCTGAAAATATCAAATATATGCTAAAAGATAGTTTAAGTTGTCTTATTTAAGAGTTCTAAATTTGAAGTCGATATCTCAACTCGTTCAAAAGTTAAAAGGGGGGGGGGTGACTTTTGGACCGCACTGTATAAGAATAAATCAAATAATATTTATAAGAGATCTTAGATGCTTGCAGTAAGTTTCGACCAGACAAAGCTAACAGCAAATATCCAGAATCTCTAATCCTTATATTATATTTGGATACATTAATAATAACCTAATGTTAAACTTATATTAAAATCCATATATAATTTTTTAGTTATATAACATTGGTAAAATTAAAATATAAGGATATTTCGGCCCAAAAGTTAGATACCCATACAGCAAAAAGCATTTACTATATTCATTGAATATCACCAGGATGTCCAAATATTCAAAAAGATATGTGAAAGACATATGATATATATGTCCACCTGCATTAGCTTTTCTGTGATCTATGGGTAAGTTACATAGTGACTCATACCCTTAAATTTTATGTATTTAATATAAAACTATTAAGAAAGAACTCTACTAGTTCCTAGTCATGTTATTTTGTTCTAAATTAATATATTGCCTTACTAATCTAGATATTTCATGAGCTTGTTCAGTCTGTAACCTGGTAACCCTTTGCTGCAATAAGTTACCACATTTCATATCCAGAAATAGAGCACCATCTTCTGATCTCACCTTCCTCGTCGAAATAACTTCGGCAAAAGGCCAATGCTGTAACGTTTCATGACTTGTCATATCTAGAAAATGCACTCCTCCTCGATTTAAGGCTAGTATATGTTCTTGCCAGTTTTCTAAATCACCTGAAACTCTTTTGACTGCGAAAAATGAACTTCCAAAGAGTGGCCAGTTAGCAAGGACCTGTAGAACCCTATGTTTAGCTCGTGATATAGGTAAACCAGCAGCTTGTCCCCAGGAAGTTTGTACTAAAGCCAGCCACTGTGGTGGACGTGGTTCCCTTAAACCTAACACAGGTTTAGGCAACAAGAACTTAACTTCTTTCAGGCTTGGTGCGTGTGATAAATCAGCTGCTCTGTGTAACAGAGCTGCTATCAAAGCCATGTCTCTTACCATAGCTGGAGCAAGATTTGGATTACCAAGTCTTAGTAATAACCCTTCCAGATAATCTGGTGCCACTTGGTTAAAGAGTACTTCGGTATATAAAGGACTAGCATCGAGTTTTAGTTGGTGATACCACACAGATCTGCAGAAGATAAGATAAAATGGTTGCGCTGCTTTGTGTAGCTCGGTTGTAACATCTAGGATATACTCATCTGCGGCTAAAGGCATTGTGAAAGCATCTCCTTGCACTATACAATATAAACTGAATTCTTGCATTTCTGCTTCGGAGCCTACTCCTATTAAACCGCATAATTCTTGGATAACGTCTGCTACAACAGTACTGCATCTGGTGTTGACTACCCTTTCTGCGCCTCCAGGGAGTCTGTATATCTGTCTTCTAGCACTTCTTCCAGCAGATACGGCTGTTACTTCTTCCACAGATGGGACGTTCTTACGGCCTCCACACCTTAAAAAAAGAGTACATATTACACCTTACATCTTAAAAATTGTGATTATATTTTATATAACAGGTATATTATGAAGATAGCTGAGCAGATATAACAGCAAACTTCCCTTTAAAAAAGAGCTATAAAAATGACTTAGAAGTCTTAAGTTAGAACCTTGATTAAAGCCTTAGATTTTAGTAGACCTTTAATAGTGGAATTTTCGCTGATTTTAATATCTATGATCAAAAAGTCCCAAAATATATTAGGATATTATTTTCCTAACTTTTTTTTTTAATATGTAGTGGTATAAAAAAATTATTATTAAAAATTTTAGTATAATGAATAATTACAACATTTCGTTAGATTTTTGCGCCATTTCTGTGTAATCAGTTTGTTAAGGGGAGGTATGTCCTTCATGGAACAAGCTAATAGTTTATATCCTAATAAAAGTTTATATTCTAATAAAACTTAGTATATGGCAACAATGCGGATTCTAGAGAGTATACTATGCCCAGAGTGTGGAGAGGATGAAACTTCTTCTCATTACTTAGGCGAGTCATCAGATACGACAGGATCAGGTTGCAAGTATTTGAAACTCAAAGACTCAACCAAGATGAACTAAGAAATCTCCCCTGGGCCAATATCCTGACATTTATTGAAAGAACGGGTAGGTTCAAGGAGGACTCAAATTATTAAATGGCTGGGATTGCCTGGGGTGACAAAAAGGGCCAGAAATGGCCTAGTTGTCCAGCTTTGGCCAACCCAAAAAAATTACTACTACTACATATGAATAATATAATATTATAAATATTTATAAAAGACCATGTACATTTCTTATAGGAAATGGCCCCCGGTTAAATTTATATAACTTAGAGCTTGGTGCCCATGAAGTCTTTAAATCAATCTTAAGCCCATTTAAATTTTAACAAATTTAACCCATAACAAATGTACGTGGTTATTTATATTTTTAAATTATTTAATTTAATAAATATAATACCTTTGAGTTTTCCGCAAGTTGGCCAAACAGACAGCGGCTGTTCCGTGACAAATTCTTCTCCGGTCTGAGGCGGCGCTGGATAAGTGCTCGGTGAGGAATGGTAATAGGTTTTCTGAGCATGCAAAGTAGGCTGCGACTATGGACAGAAGACGCCATGCTCGTTGACATGATTCTGGGGATTCGGATTTGTTGCTGGTGGTTTGTTTCATAAGTTGGCAATAAACTTCGTCTCGGAGTTGGGCATATTTGTGACAATGCTAAAAAAAACAAAATAAGGATGTTAATTTAATACAATAAGGATGCATAAAATACACAATTTTGCCACATTATAAAAGTCTAAATAACACTATAATTTTGCACTCTTCTATAGTCCGTTCAATTATGCAAGATAGTAGTTTAAAATTCCCGCGATTTTTAAGCTACATCATTGATTAAAAACTCGTACCTTTTAACATATAAAATATTGTGACATTTTTTGTCTATGACAATGATTGACGGTCGTTAAAGCTAAGAAAAAAAGAGAAAATTACATAAAAAATGGCTATACTTAATGTTATTTTGTATGGTATTGAAAAGGGTACTTTTTTGGTTTATTCTTCATACACTCACACTAAATTAGCATATTCTACATATTGTACAAACGTAAATTATATTCAAAACAAGGAAAACGTCAAATTTTTAGGTTAAAATTACAACTTAAGGCCTATCCAGAGGCTCGCATAACAACCATTACAAGATACATGACGATACATCAAGTCAATCGCATTCTTATGTTATGCGAGTCTTTGGATAGGCCCTTTCCAGGAAAACAGTACCGACGTCTGTTAAATTTTGATACACTACGATTTATGAATAATTATGCTATCTATGCGCTCTGTGGTGTAAAACGGGCCGCGTCTATTACTATCTTGCATAACTGGACAGAGTATAGAAACAATTTAATTCTAAAGGAATTTTTATAGTTTATATTTGTTTATTTTTTATGGAGGTATTTTATAATTTTAGTGTGTTAACAAATGTAATTAAAGACAAGTTTTTTTATAAGTAATGCATTTAACCCTAGATTTCCTCGAACATTTTAAGTAAAAAATGAGCACCAAATGTAGAATCGTAATTACATTATTGTAGGTGGTCAAATTTTTCTAAAAAGTGTCTTGCATGTGAAGAAATGGCTAGATCACAGACATTAATTATAGTTATACGGCAAAAATGATAAGATAGTAAAATATTGTAATTTACTCACTTATTAGTAATAAGTTATTACTATAATACTATTTTTTGTCTTATGATCATATAATATTATGCATATTAAATGATTATTAAATTTTTACGCGAGGCAAAGTACAAAGCTTCTGAATACAATAATTAGAAAGTTATCTATCTGTCATTAAAACCAAATGAACAGGAAACAGTGAATAGTACCATTTCATCCTTTTTGGGAATCATCAGCAGTGTATCCTGTATGTTGTTAATATTTAAATAAAACGTTAGATAGATATAAAAGTATGGTGCCATCTATTGATGTGGTCACTGTTATCTGTTCACTTGTCCCC